>CAMAOD020000007.1:0-552500 GCA_945859595.2 Megachile willughbiella | reverse complement strand
CTGTCTCTGTCTCTGCCTCTGTCCCTGTCTCCGTATCTGTCTCTGTCTCTGTTTCTGTCTCTGTCTCTCTCGCTGTCTCTCCCTCTGTCTCTGTCTCTGTCTCTGTCTATGGCTCTGTCTCTGCCTCTGTCTCCGTCTCGGTCTCTGTCTCTGTCTCTGTTTCTGTCTCTGTCTCTCTCGCTGTCTCTCCCTCTGTCTCTGGCTCTGTCTCTGCCTCTGTCTCCGTCTCGGTCTCTGTCTCTGTCTCTATCTCCGTCTCTGTCTCTGTCGCTGTCTCTGCCTCTGTCTCCGTCTCTGTCTCCGTCTCTGTCTCTGTCTCTGTCTGTGTCTCTGTCTCTGTTTCTGTCTCTATCTCCGTCTTTGTCTATGTCTCTTTCTCTGTCTCCGTCCCTGTCCCTGGCTCTGTCTCCGTCTCTGTCTCTGTCTCTGTCTCTGTCTCTGTCTCTGTCTCCGTCTCTGTCTCTGTCTCTGTCTCTGTCTCTGTCTCTGTCTCTGTCTCTGTCTCTGTCTCTGTCTCTGTCTCTGTCTCTGTCTCTGTCTCTGTCTCTGTCTCTGTCTCTGTCTCTGTCGCTGCCTCTCTCCCTGTCTCTGTCTCTGTCTCTGTCTCTGTCTCTGTCTCTGTCTCTGTCTCTGTCTCTGTCTCTGTCGCTGTCTCTCTCCCTGTCTCTGTCTCTGTCTCTGTCTCTGTCTCTGTCTCTGTCTCAGTCTCTGTCTCTGTCTCTGTCTCTGTCTCCGTCTCTGTCTCTGTCTCTGTTTCTGTATCTGTCGCTGTGTCTCCCCCTGTCTCTGTCTCTGTCTCTGTCTCTGTCCCAGTGTCTCTCCCTGTGCCTCTCGCTGTCTCTGTCTCTGTCTCTGTCTCTGTCTCTGTCTCTGTCTCTGTCTCTGTCGCTGTCTCTCCCCCTGTCTCTGTCTCTGTCTCTGTCTCTGTCTCTGTCTCTGTCTCAGTCTCTGTCTCTGTCTCTGTCTCTGTCTCCGTCTCTGTCTCTGTCTCTGTCTCTGTATCTGTCGCTGTGTCTCCCCCTGTCTCTGTCTCTGTCTCTGTCTCTGTCCCAGTGTCTCTCCCTGTGCCTCTCGCTGTCTCTGTCTCTGACTCTGTCTATTCCTCTGTCCCTGTCTCTGTCTCTGTCTCCGTCTCTGTCTCTGTCTCTGTCACCGTCTGTGTCCCAGTCTCTGTCTCTGCCTCCGTCTCTGTCCCTGGCTCTGTCTCTGCCTCTGTCACCGTCTCTGTCTCTGTCTCGGTCTTTGTCTCTGCCTCTGTCTCTGTCTCTGTCTCTGTCTCTGTCTCTGACTCTGTCCCTGTCTCTGTCGGAGACTCTGCCTCTGTCTCTGTCTCTGTCTCTGTCTCCGTCTCTGTCTCTGTCTCTGTCTCTGCCGCTGTCTCTGTCTCTGTCTCTGTCTCTGCCTCTGTCTCTGTCTCTGTCTCTGTCTCTGTCTCTGCCTCTGTCTCTGTCTCTGTCTCTGTCTCTGTCTCTGTCTCTGTCTGTGTCTCTGTCTCTGTTTCTGTCTCTATCTCCGTCTTTGTCTATGTCTCTTTCTCTGTCTCCGTCCCTGTCCCTGGCTCTGTCTCCGTCTCTGTCTCTGTCTCTGTCTCTGTCTCTGTCTCTGTCTCTGTCTCTGTCTCTGTCTCTGTCTCTGTCTCTGTCTGTGTCTCTGTCTCTGTTTCTGTCTCTATCTCCGTCTTTGTCTCTGTCTCTGTCTCTGTCTCCGTCCCTGTCCCTGGCTCTGTCTCCGTCTCTGTCTCTGTCTCTGTCTCTGTCTCCGTCTGCGTCTCTGTCTCTGTCTCCGTCTCTGTCCCTCGCTCTGTCTCTGCCTCTGTCTCCTTCTCTGACTCTGTTTCTGTCTCTATCTCCGTCTCCGTCTCTGTCTCTGTCTCTGTCTCTGTCTCTGTCTCTGTCTCTGTCTCCGTCTCCGTCTCTGTCTCTGTCTCTGTCTCTGCCTCTGTCTCTGTATCTGTCTCTGTCTCCGTTTCTGTCTCTGTCCCTCTCGCTGTCTCTCCCTCTGTCTCTGTCTCCGTCTCTGTCCCTGGCTCTGTCTCTGCCTCTGTCTCCGTCTCTGTCTCTGTCTCGGTCTTTGTCTCCGTCTCTGTCTCCGTCTCTGTCTCTGTCTCTGTCTCCGTCTCTGTCCCTGGCTCTGTCTCTGCCTCTGTCTCCTTCTCTGACTCTGTTTCTGTCTCTATCTCCGTTTCCGTCTCTGTCTCTGTCTCTGTCTCTGTCTCTGTCTCTGTCTCTGTCTCTGTCTCTGTCTCTGTCTCTGTCTCTGTCTCTGTCTCTGTCTCTGTCTCTGTCTCTGTCTCTGTCTCTGTCTCTGCCTCTGCCTCTGTCTCTGTCTGAGTCTCTGTCGCTGTCTCTCCCTCTGTCTCTGTCTCCGTCCCTGTCCCTGGCTCTGTCTCTGCCTCTGTCTCCGTCTCTGTCTCTGTCCCGGCCTTTGTCTCGGTCTCTGTCTCTGTCCCTGTCTCTGTCTCTATCTCCGTCTATGTCTCTGTCTCTGTCTCTGTCTCTGTCTCTGTCTGTGCCTCTGCCTCTGTCTCTGTCCCTGTCTCTGTCTCTGTCTCTGTCTCTGTCTCTGTCTCTGTCTCTGTATCAGTCTCTGTCTCTGTCTCTGTCTCTGTCTCTGTCTCTGTCTCTGTCTCCGTCTCTGTCTCTGTCTCTGTCTCTGCCTCTGCCTCTGTCTCTGTATCTGTCTCTGTCCCCGTTCCTGTCTCTGTCTCTCTCGCTGTCTCTCCCTCTGTCTCTGTCTCCGTCTCTGTCCCTGGCTCTGTCTCTGCCTCTGTCTCCGTCTCTGTCTCTGTCTCGGTCTTTGTCTCCGTCTCTGTCTCCGTCTCTGTCTCTGTCTCTGTCTCTATCTCCGTCTATGTCTCCGTCTCTGTCTCTGTCTCTGTCTCTGTCGCTGTCTCTCCCCCTGTCTCTGTCTCTGTCTCTGTCTCTGTCTCCGTCTCTGTCTGTGTCTCTGTCTCCGTCTCTGTCTCTGTCTCTGTCTCTGCCTCTATCTCCGTCTATGTCTCTGTCTCTGTCTCTGTCTCTGTCTCTGTCTCTGTCGCAGTCTCTCCCCCTGTCTCTGTCGCTGTCTCTGTCTCTGTCTCTGACTCTGTCCCTGTCTCTGTCTCTGTCTCTGTCTCTGTCTCTGTCTCTGTCTCTGTCTCTGTGTCTGTCTCTGACTCTGTCTCTGTCTCTGTCTCTGTCTCTGTCTCTATCTCTGGCTCTGGCTCTGTCTCTGCCTCTTTCTCCGTCTCTGTCTCTGTCTCTGTCTCTATCTCCGTCTCTGTCTCAGTCTCTGTCTCTGTCTCTGGCTCTGTCTCTGCCTCTGTCTCCGTCTCTGTCTCTGTCTCTGTCTGTGTCTCTGTCTCTGTTTCTGTCTCTATCTCCGTCTTTGTCTCTGTCTCTGTCTCTGTCTCCGTCCCTGTCCCTGGCTCTGTCTCCGTCTCTGTCTCTGTCTCTGTCTCTGTCTCCGTCTGCGTCTCTGTCTCTGTCTCCGTCTCTGTCCCTCGCTCTGTCTCTGCCTCTGTCTCCTTCTCTGACTCTGTTTCTGTCTCTATCTCCGTCTCCGTCTCTGTCTCTGTCTCTGTCTCTGTCTCTGTCTCTGTCTCTGTCTCCGTCTCCGTCTCTGTCTCTGTCTCTGTCTCTGCCTCTGCCTCTGTCTCTGTATCTGTCTCTGTCTCCGTTTCTGTCTCTGTCCCTCTCGCTGTCTCTCCCTCTGTCTCTGTCTCCGTCTCTGTCCCTGGCTCTGTCTCTGCCTCTGTCTCCGTCTCTGTCTCTGTCTCGGTCTTTGTCTCCGTCTCTGTCTCCGTCTCTGTCTCTGTCTCTGTCTCCGTCTCTGTCCCTGGCTCTGTCTCTGCCTCTGTCTCCTTCTCTGACTCTGTTTCTGTCTCTATCTCCGTTTCCGTCTCTGTCTCTGTCTCTGTCTCTGTCTCTGTCTCTGTCTCTGTCTCTGTCTCTGTCTCTGTCTCTGTCTCTGTCTCTGTCTCTGTCTCTGTCTCTGTCTCTGTCTCTGTCTCTGTCTCTGCCTCTGCCTCTGTCTCTGTCTGAGTCTCTGTCGCTGTCTCTCCCTCTGTCTCTGTCTCCGTCCCTGTCCCTGGCTCTGTCTCTGCCTCTCTCTCCGTCTCTGTCTCTGTCCCGGCCTTTGTCTCGGTCTCTGTCTCTGTCCCTGTCTCTGTCTCTATCTCCGTCTATGTCTCTGTCTCTGTCTCTGTCTCTGTCTCTGTCTGTGCCTCTGCCTCTGTCTCTGTCCCTGTCTCTGTCTCTGTCTCTGTCTCTGTCTCTGTCTCTGTCTCTGTATCAGTCTCTGTCTCTGTCTCTGTCTCTGTCTCTGTCTCTGTCTCTGTCTCCGTCTCTGTCTCTGTCTCTGTCTCTGCCTCTGCCTCTGTCTCTGTATCTGTCTCTGTCCCCGTTCCTGTCTCTGTCTCTCTCGCTGTCTCTCCCTCTGTCTCTGTCTCCGTCTCTGTCCCTGGCTCTGTCTCTGCCTCTGTCTCCGTCTCTGTCTCTGTCTCGGTCTTTGTCTCCGTCTCTGTCTCCGTCTCTGTCTCTGTCTCTGTCTCTATCTCCGTCTATGTCTCCGTCTCTGTCTCTGTCTCTGTCTCTGTCGCTGTCTCTCCCCCTGTCTCTGTCTCTGTCTCTGTCTCTGTCTCCGTCTCTGTCTGTGTCTCTGTCTCCGTCTCTGTCTCTGTCTCTGTCTCTGCCTCTATCTCCGTCTATGTCTCTGTCTCTGTCTCTGTCTCTGTCTCTGTCGCAGTCTCTCCCCCTGTCTCTGTCGCTGTCTCTGTCTCTGTCTCTGACTCTGTCCCTGTCTCTGTCTCTGTCTCTGTCTCTGTCTCTGTCTCTGTCTCTGTGTCTGTCTCTGACTCTGTCTCTGTCTCTGTCTCTGTCTCTGTCTCTATCTCTGGCTCTGGCTCTGTCTCTGCCTCTTTCTCCGTCTCTGTCTCTGTCTCTGTCTGTGTCTCTGTCTCTGTTTCTGTCTCTATCTCCGTCTTTGTCTCTGTCTCTGTCTCTGTCTCCGTCCCTGTCCCTGGCTCTGTCTCCGTCTCTGTCTCTGTCTCTGTCTCTGTCTCCGTCTGCGTCTCTGTCTCTGTCTCCGTCTCTGTCCCTCGCTCTGTCTCTGCCTCTGTCTCCTTCTCTGACTCTGTTTCTGTCTCTATCTCCGTCTCCGTCTCTGTCTCTGTCTCTGTCTCTGTCTCTGTCTCTGTCTCTGTCTCCGTCTCCGTCTCTGTCTCTGTCTCTGTCTCTGCCTCTGCCTCTGTCTCTGTATCTGTCTCTGTCTCCGTTTCTGTCTCTGTCCCTCTCGCTGTCTCTCCCTCTGTCTCTGTCTCCGTCTCTGTCCCTGGCTCTGTCTCTGCCTCTGTCTCCGTCTCTGTCTCTGTCTCGGTCTTTGTCTCCGTCTCTGTCTCCGTCTCTGTCTCTGTCTCTGTCTCCGTCTCTGTCCCTGGCTCTGTCTCTGCCTCTGTCTCCTTCTCTGACTCTGTTTCTGTCTCTATCTCCGTTTCCGTCTCTGTCTCTGTCTCTGTCTCTGTCTCTGTCTCTGTCTCTGTCTCTGTCTCTGTCTCTGTCTCTGTCTCTGTCTCTGTCTCTGTCTCTGTCTCTGTCTCTGTCTCTGTCTCTGTCTCTGCCTCTGCCTCTGTCTCTGTCTGAGTCTCTGTCGCTGTCTCTCCCTCTGTCTCTGTCTCCGTCCCTGTCCCTGGCTCTGTCTCTGCCTCTCTCTCCGTCTCTGTCTCTGTCCCGGCCTTTGTCTCGGTCTCTGTCTCTGTCCCTGTCTCTGTCTCTATCTCCGTCTATGTCTCTGTCTCTGTCTCTGTCTCTGTCTCTGTCTGTGCCTCTGCCTCTGTCTCTGTCCCTGTCTCTGTCTCTGTCTCTGTCTCTGTCTCTGTCTCTGTCTCTGTATCAGTCTCTGTCTCTGTCTCTGTCTCTGTCTCTGTCTCTGTCTCTGTCTCTGTCTCCGTCTCTGTCTCTGTCTCTGTCTCTGCCTCTGCCTCTGTCTCTGTATCTGTCTCTGTCCCCGTTCCTGTCTCTGTCTCTCTCGCTGTCTCTCCCTCTGTCTCTGTCTCCGTCTCTGTCCCTGGCTCTGTCTCTGCCTCTGTCTCCGTCTCTGTCTCTGTCTCGGTCTTTGTCTCCGTCTCTGTCTCCGTCTCTGTCTCTGTCTCTGTCTCTATCTCCGTCTATGTCTCCGTCTCTGTCTCTGTCTCTGTCTCTGTCGCTGTCTCTCCCCCTGTCTCTGTCTCTGTCTCTGTCTCTGTCTCTGTCTCCGTCTCTGTCTGTGTCTCTGTCTCCGTCTCTGTCTCTGTCTCTGTCTCTGCCTCTATCTCCGTCTATGTCTCTGTCTCTGTCTCTGTCTCTGTCGCTGTCTCTGCCTCTGTCTCCGTCTCCGTCTCCGTCTCGGTCTTTGTCTCCGTCTCTGTCTCTGTCTGTGTCTCTGTCTCTGTCTCTGTCTCTGTCTCTGTCTGTGCCTCTGTCTCTGTCTCTGTCTCTGTCTCTGTCTCTGTCTCTGTCTCTGTCTCTGTCTCAGTCTCTGTCTCTGTCTCTGTCTCTGTCTCTGTCTCCGCCTCTGCCTCTGTCTCTGTCTCCGTCTCTGTCTCTGTCTCTGTCTCTGCCTCTGCCTCTGTCTCTGTATCTGTCTCTGTCTCAGTCTCTGTCTCTGTCTCTGTCTCTTTCTCTGTCTCTGTCTCCATCTCTCTCGCTGTCTCTCCCTCTGTCTCTGTCGCTGTCTCTGTCTCTGTCTCTGTCTCTGTCTCTGTCTCTGTCTCTGTCGCTGTCTCTCCCCCTGTCTCTGTCTCCGTCTCGGTCTCTGTCTCGGTCTTTGTCTCCGTCTCTGTCTCCGTCTCTGTCTCTGTCTCTGTCTCCGTCTCTGTCCCTGGCTCTGTCTCTGCCTCTGTCTCCTTCTCTGACTCTGTTTCTGTCTCTATCTCCGTCTCCGTCTCTGTCTCTGTCTCTGTCTCTGTCTCTGTCTCTGTCTCTGTCTCCGCCTCTGCCTCTGTCGCTGTCTCTCCCTCTGTCTCTGTCTCCGTCCCTGTCCCTGGCTCTGTCTCTGCCTCTGTCTCCGTCTCTGTCTCTGTCCCGGCCTTTGTCTCGGTCTCTGTCTCTGTCTCTGTCTCTGCCTCTATCTCCGTCTATGTCACTGTCTCTGTCTCTGTCTCTGTCTCTATCTGTGCCTCTGTCTCTGTCTCTGTCTCTGTCTCTGTCGCTGTCTCTGTCTCTGTCTCTGTCTCTGTCTCTGTCTCTGTCTCTGTCTCTGTCTCTGTCTCTGTCTCTGTCTCTGTCTCTGTCTCTGTCTCTGTCTCTGTCTCTGTCTCTGTCTCTGTCTCTGTCTCTATCTCTGTCTGTGTCTCTGTCTCTGCATCTGCCTCTGTCTCTGTATCTGTCTCTGTCTCCGTTTCTGTCCCTGTCCCTCTCGCTGTCTCTCCCTCTGTCTCTGTCTCCGTCTCTGTCCCTGGCTCTGTCTCTGCCTCTGTCTCCTTCTCTGACTCTGTTTCTGTCTCTATCTCCGTCTCCGTCTCTGTCTCTGTCTCTGTCTCTGTCTCTGTCTCTGTCTCTGTCTCTGTCTCTGTCTCTGTCTCTGTCTCTGCCTCTGCCTCTGTCTCTGTCTGAGTCTCTGTCGCTGTCTCTCCCTCTGTCTCTGTCTCCGTCCCTGTCCCTGGCTCTGTCTCTGCCTCTGTCTCCGTCTCTGTCTCTGTCCCGGCCTTTGTCTCCGTCTCTGTCTCTGTCCCTGTCTCTGTCTCTATCTCCGTCTATGTCTCTGTCTCTGTCTCTGTCTCTGTCTCTGTCTCTGTCTGTGCCTCTGTCTCTGTCTCTGTCTCTGTCTCTGTCTCTGTCTCTGTCTCTGTATCAGTCTCTGTCTCTGTCTCTGTCTCTGTCTCTGTCTCTGTCTCTGTCTCTGTCTCCGTCTCTGACTCTGTCTCTGTCTCTGCCTCTGCCTCTGTCTCTGTATCTGTCTCTGTCTCCGTTTCTGTCTCTGTCTCTCTCGCTGTCTCTCCCTCTGTCTCTGTCTCCGTCTCTGTCCCTGGCTCTGTCTCTGCCTCTGTCTCCGTCTCTGTCTCTGTCTCGGTCTTTGTCTCTGTCTCTGTCTCCGTCTCTGCCTCTGTCTCTGTCTCTGTCTCTGTCTCTGTCTCTGTCTCTATCTCCGTCTATGTCTCTGTCTCTGTCTCTGTCTCTGTCTCTGTCTCTGTCGCAGTCTCTCCCCCTGTCTCTGTCGCTGTTTCTGTATCTGTCTCTGTCTCTGTCCCTGTCTCTGTCTCTGTCTCTGTCTCTGTCTCTGTCTCTGTCTCTGTCTCTGTCTCTGTCTCTGTCTGTGTCTCTGTCTCTGTCTCTGTCTCTGTCTCTGTCTCTGTCTCTGTCTCTGTCTCTGTCTCTGTCTGTGTCTCTGTCTCTGTTTCTGTCTCTATCTCCGTCTTTTTCTCTGTCTCTGTCTCTGTCTCCGTCCCTGTCCCTGGCTCTGTCTCCGTCTCTGTCTCTGTCTCTGTCTCCGTCTGCGTCTCTGTCTCCGTCTCTGTCCCTGGCTCTGTCTCTGCCTCTGTCTCCTTCTCTGACTCTGTTTCTGTCTCTATCTCCGTCTCCGTCTCTGTCTCTGTCTCTGTCTCTGTCTCTGTCTCTGTCTCTGTCTCCGCCTCTGCCTCTGTCGCTGTCTCTCCCTCTGTCTCTGTCTCCGTCCCTGTCCCTGGCTCTGTCTCTGCCTCTGTCTCCGTCTCTGTCTCTGTCCCGGCCTTTGTCTCGGTCTCTGTCTCTGTCTCTGTCTCTGCCTCTATCTCCGTCTATGTCACTGTCTCTGTCTCTGTCTCTGTCTCTATCTGTGCCTCTGTCTCTGTCTCTGTCTCTGTCTCTGTCGCTGTCTCTGTCTCTGTCTCTGTCTCTGTCTCTGTCTCTGTCTCTGTCTCTGTCTCTGTCTCTGTCTCTGTCTCTGTCTCTGTCTCTGTCTCTGTCTCTGTCTCTGTCTCTGTCTCTGTCTCTGTCTCTGTCTCTGTCTCTATCTCTGTCTGTGTCTCTGTCTCTGCATCTGCCTCTGTCTCTGTATCTGTCTCTGTCTCCGTTTCTGTCCCTGTCCCTCTCGCTGTCTCTCCCTCTGTCTCTGTCTCCGTCTCTGTCCCTGGCTCTGTCTCTGCCTCTGTCTCCTTCTCTGACTCTGTTTCTGTCTCTATCTCCGTCTCCGTCTCTGTCTCTGTCTCTGTCTCTGTCTCTGTCTCTGTCTCTGTCTCTGTCTCTGTCTCTGTCTCTGTCTCTGCCTCTGCCTCTGTCTCTGTCTGAGTCTCTGTCGCTGTCTCTCCCTCTGTCTCTGTCTCCGTCCCTGTCCCTGGCTCTGTCTCTGCCTCTGTCTCCGTCTCTGTCTCTGTCCCGGCCTTTGTCTCCGTCTCTGTCTCTGTCCCTGTCTCTGTCTCTATCTCCGTCTATGTCTCTGTCTCTGTCTCTGTCTCTGTCTCTGTCTCTGTCTGTGCCTCTGTCTCTGTCTCTGTCTCTGTCTCTGTCTCTGTCTCTGTCTCTGTATCAGTCTCTGTCTCTGTCTCTGTCTCTGTCTCTGTCTCTGTCTCTGTCTCTGTCTCCGTCTCTGACTCTGTCTCTGTCTCTGCCTCTGCCTCTGTCTCTGTATCTGTCTCTGTCTCCGTTTCTGTCTCTGTCTCTCTCGCTGTCTCTCCCTCTGTCTCTGTCTCCGTCTCTGTCCCTGGCTCTGTCTCTGCCTCTGTCTCCGTCTCTGTCTCTGTCTCGGTCTTTGTCTCTGTCTCTGTCTCCGTCTCTGCCTCTGTCTCTGTCTCTGTCTCTGTCTCTGTCTCTGTCTCTATCTCCGTCTATGTCTCTGTCTCTGTCTCTGTCTCTGTCTCTGTCTCTGTCGCAGTCTCTCCCCCTGTCTCTGTCGCTGTTTCTGTATCTGTCTCTGTCTCTGTCCCTGTCTCTGTCTCTGTCTCTGTCTCTGTCTCTGTCTCTGTCTCTGTCTCTGTCTCTGTCTGTGTCTCTGTCTCTGTCTCTGTCTCTGTCTCTGTCTCTGTCTCTGTCTCTGTCTCTGTCTCTGTCTGTGTCTCTGTCTCTGTTTCTGTCTCTATCTCCGTCTTTTTCTCTGTCTCTGTCTCTGTCTCCGTCCCTGTCCCTGGCTCTGTCTCCGTCTCTGTCTCTGTCTCTGTCTCCGTCTGCGTCTCTGTCTCCGTCTCTGTCCCTGGCTCTGTCTCTGCCTCTGTCTCCTTCTCTGACTCTGTTTCTGTCTCTATCTCCATCTCCGTCTCTGTCTCTGTCTCTGTCTCTGTCTCTGTCTCTGTCTCTGTCTCCGCCTCTGCCTCCGTCGCTGTCTCTCCCTCTGTCTCTATCTCCGTCCCTGTCCCTGGCTCTGTCTCTGCCTCTGTCTCCGTCTCTGTCTCTGTCCCGGCCTTTGTCTCGGTCTCTGTCTCTGTCTCTGTCTCTGCCTCTATCTCCGTCTATGTCTCTGTCTCTGTCTCTGTCTCTGTCTCTGTCTGTGCCTCTGTCTCTGTCTCTGTCTCTGTCGCTGTCTCTGTCTCTGTCTCTGTCTCTGTCTCTGTCTCTGTCTGTGTCTCTGTCTCTGTCTCTGTCTCTGTCTCTGTCTCTGTCTCTGTCTCTGTCTCTATCTCTGTCTGTGTCTCTGTCTCTGCCTCTGCCTCTGTCTCTGTATCTGTCTCTGTCTCCGTTTCTGTCCCTGTCCCTCTCGCTGTCTCTCCCTCTGTCTCTGTCTCCGTCTCTGTCCCTGGCTCTGTCTCTGTCTCTGTCTCCGTCTCTGTCTCTGTTTCTGTCTCTGCCTCTGCCTCTGTCTCTGTATCTGTCTCTGTCTCCGTTTCTGTCTCTGTCCCTCTCGCTGTCTCTCCCTCTGTCTCTGTCTCCGTCTCTGTCCCTGGCTCTGTCTCTGCCTCTGTCTCCGTCTCTGTCTCTGTCTCGGTCTTTGTCTCCGTCTCTGTCTCCGTCTCTGCCTCTGTCTCTGTCTCTATCTCCGTCTATGTCTCTGTCTCTGTCTCCGTCTGCGTCTCTGTCTCTGTCTCCGTCTCTGTCCCTGGCTCTGTCTCTGCCTCTGTCTCCTTCTCTGACTCTGTTTCTGTCTCTATCTCCGTCTCCGTCTCTGTCTCTGTCTCTGTCTCTGTCTCTGTCTCTGTCTCTGTCTCTGTCTCTGTCTCTGTCTCTGTCTCTGTCTCTGTCTCTGTCTCTGTCTCTGTCTCTGTCTCTGTCTCTGTCTCTGTCTCTGTCGCTGTCTCTCTCCCTGTCTCTGTCTCTGTCTCTGTCTCTGTCTCTGTCTCTGTCTCTGTCTCTGTCTCTGTCGCTGTCTCTCTCCCTGTCTCTGTCTCTGTCTCTGTCTCTGTCTCTGTCTCTGTCTCTGTCTCTGTCTCTGTCTCAGTCTCTGTCTCTGTCTCTGTCTCTGTCTCTGTCTCTGTCTCTGTCTCTGTCTCTGTCTCTGTCTCTGTCTCTGTCTCTGTCTCTGTCTCTGTCTCTGTCTCTGTCTCTGTCTCTGTCTCTGTCTCTGTCTCTGTCTCTGTCGCTGTCTCTCTCCCTGCCTCTGTCTCTGTCTCTGTCTCTGTCTCTGTCTCTGTCTCTGTCGCTGTCTCTCTCCCTGTCTCTGTCTCTGTCTCTGTCTCTGTCTCTGTCTCTGTCTCTGTCTCTGTCTCAGTCTCTGTCTCTGTCTCTGTCTCTGTCTCCGTCTCTGTCTCTGTCTCTGTCTCTGTATCTGTCGCTGTGTCTCCCCCTGTCTCAGTCTCTGTCTCTGTCTCTGTCCCAGTGTCTCTCCCTGTGCCTCTCGCTGTCTCTGTCTCTGTCTCTGTCTCTGTCTCTGTCTCTGTCTCTGTCTCTGTCTCTGTCTCTGTCGCTGTCTCTCCCCCTGTCTCTGTCTCTGTCTCTGTCTCTGTCTCTGTCTCTGTCTCAGTCTCTGTCTCTGTCTCTGTCTCTGTCTCCGTCTCTGTCTCTGTCTCTGTCTCTGTATCTGTCGCTGTGTCTCCCCCTGTCTCTGTCTCTGTCTCTGTCTCTGTCCCAGTGTCTCTCCCTGTGCCTCTCGCTGTCTCTGTCTCTGTCTCTGTCTATTCCTCTGTCCCTGTCTCTGTCTCTGTCTCCGTCTCTGTCTCTGTCTCTGTCACCGTCTGTGTCCCAGTCTCTGTCTCTGCCTCCGTCTCTGTCCCTGGCTCTGTCTCTGCCTCTGTCACCGTCTCTGTCTCTGTCTCGGTCTTTGTCTCTGCCTCTGTCTCTGTCTCTGTCTCTGTCTCTGTCTCTGACTCTGTCCCTGTCTCTGTCGGAGACTCTGCCTCTCTCTCTGTCTCTGTCTCTGTCTCCGTCTCTGTCTCTGTCTCTGTCTCTGTCTCTGTCTCTGTCTCTGTCTCTGTCTCTGTCTCTGTCTCTGTCTCTGTCTCTGTCTCTGTCTCTGTCTCTGTCGCTGTCTCTCTCCCTGCCTCTGTCTCTGTCTCTGTCTCTGTCTCTGTCTCTGTCTCTGTCGCTGTCTCTCTCCCTGTCTCTGTCTCTGTCTCTGTCTCTGTCTCTGTCTCCGTCTCTGTCTCCGTCTCTGTCTCTGTCTCTGTCTCTATCTCCGTCTATGTCTCTGTCTCTGTCTCTGTCTCTGTCTCTGTCGCTGTCTCTCCCCCTGTCTCTGTCTCCGTCTCTGTCTCTGTCTCTGTCTCTGTCTCTGTCTCTGTCTCTGTCTCTGTCTCTGTCTCTGTCTCTGTCTCTGTCTCTGCCTCTGCCTCTGTCACTGTCTGAGTCTCTGTCGCTGTCTCTCCCTCTGTCTCTGTCTCCGTCCCTGTCCCTGGCTCTGTCTCTGCCACTGTCTCCGTCTCTGTCTCTGTCCCGGCCTTTGTCTCCGTCTCTGTCTCTGTCCCTGTCTCTGTCTCTATCTCCGTCTATGTCTCTGTCTCTGTCTCTGTCTCTGTCTCTGTCTCTGTCTGTGCCTCTGTCTCTGTCTCTGTCTCTGTCTCTGTCTCTGTCGCTGTCTCTGTATCAGTCTCTGTCTCTGTCTCTGTCTCTGTCTCTGTCTCTGTCTCTGTCTCTGTCTCCGTCTCTGTCTCTGTCTCTGTCTCTGCCTCTGCCTCTGTCTCTGTATCTGTCTCTGTCTCCGTTTCTGTCTCTGTCTCTCTCGCTGTCTCTCCCTCTGTCTCTGTCTCCGTCTCTGTCCCTGGCTCTGTCTCTGCCTCTGTCTCCGTCTCTGTCTCTGTCTCGGTCTTTGTCTCCGTCTCTGTCTCCGTCTCTGTCTCTGTCTCTGTCTCTATCTCCGTCTATGTCTCTGTCTCTGTCTCTGTCTCTGTCTCTGTCGCTGTCTCTCCCCCTGTCTCTGTCTCTGTCTCTGTCTCTGTCTCTGTATCTGTCTCCGTCTCTGTCTCTGTCTCTGTCTCCGTCTCTGCCTCTGTCTCTGTCTCTGTCTCTGTCTCTGTCTCTGTCTCTATCTCCGTCTATGTCTCTGTCTCTGTCTCTGTCTCTGTCTCTGTCTCTGTCGCAGTCTCTCCCCCTGTCTCTGTCGCTGTTTCTGTATCTGTCTCTGTCTCTGTCCCTGTCTCTGTCTCTGTCTCTGTCTCTGTCTCTGTCTCTGTCTCTGTCTCTGTCTCTGTCTCTGTCTCTGTCTGTGTCTCTGTCTCTGTCTGTGTCTCTGTCTCTGTCTTTGTCTCTGTCTCTGTCTCTGTCTCTGTCTCTGTCTCTGTCTCTGTCTCTGTCTCTGTCTCTGTCTGTGTCTCTGTCTCTGTTTCTGTCTCTATCTCCGTCTTTTTCTCTGTCTCTGTCTCTGTCTCCGTCCCTGTCCCTGGCTCTGTCTCCGTCTCTGTCTCTGTCTCTGTCTCCGTCTGCGTCTCTGTCTCCGTCTCTGTCCCTGGCTCTGTCTCTGCCTCTGTCTCCTTCTCTGACTCTGTTTCTGTCTCTATCTCCATCTCCGTCTCTGTCTCTGTCTCTGTCTCTGTCTCTGTCTCTGTCTCTGTCTCCGCCTCTGCCTCTGTCGCTGTCTCTCCCTCTGTCTCTATCTCCGTCCCTGTCCCTGGCTCTGTCTCTGCCTCTGTCTCCGTCTCCGTCTCCGTCTCGGTCTTTGTCTCCGTCTCTGTCTCTGTCTGTGTCTCTGTCTCTGTCTCTGTCTCTGTCTCTGTCTGTGCCTCTATCTCTGGCTCTGGCTCTGTCTCTGCCTCTTTCTCCGTCTCTGTCTCTGTCTCTGTCTCTATCTCCGTCTCTGTCTCAGTCTCTGTCTCTGTCTCTGGCTCTGTCTCTGCCTCTGTCTCCGTCTCGGTCTCTGTCTCTGTCTCTATCTCCGTCTCTGTCTCTGTCGCTGTCTCTGCCTCTGTCTCCGTCTCCGTCTCCGTCTCGGTCTTTGTCTCCGTCTCTGTCTCTGTCTGTGTCTCTGTCTCTGTCTCTGTCTCTGTCTCTGTCTGTGCCTCTGTCTCTGTCTCTGTCTCTGTCTCTGTCTCTGTCTCTGTCTCTGTCTCTGTCTCAGTCTCTGTCTCTGTCTCTGTCTCTGTCTCTGTCTCCGCCTCTGCCTCTGTCTCTGTCTCCGTCTCTGTCTCTGTCTCTGTCTCTGCCTCTGCCTCTGTCTCTGTATCTGTCTCTGTCTCAGTCTCTGTCTCTGTCTCTCTCTCTTTCTCTGTCTCTGTCTCCATCTCTGTCTCTGTCTCTGTCTCTGCCTCTGTCCCTGCCTCCGTATCTGTCTCTGTCTCTGTTTCTGTCTCTGTCTCTCTCGCTGTCTCTCCCTCTGTCTCTGTCGCTGTCTCTGTCTCTGTCTCTGTCTCTGTCTCTGTCTCTGTCTCTGTCTCTGTCTCTGTCGCTGTCTCTCCCCCTGTCTCTGTCTCCGTCTCTGTCTCTGTCTCGGTCTTTGTCTCCGTCTCTGTCTCCGTCTCTGTCTCTGTCTCTGTCTCCGTCTCTGTCCCTGGCTCTGTCTCTGCCTCTGTCTCCTTCTCTGACTCTGTTTCTGTCTCTATCTCCGTCTCCGTCTCTGTCTCTGTCTCTGTCTCCGTCTCTGTCCTGTCTCTGTCTCTGCCTCTGCCTCTGTCTCTGTATCTGTCTCTGTCTCCGTTTCTGTCTGTGTCTCTCTCGCTGTCTCTGTCTCCGTCTCTGTTCCTGGCTCTGTCTCTGCCTCTGTCTCCGTCTCTGTCTCTGTCTCGGCCTTTGTCTCCGTCTCTGTCTCCGTCACTGTCTCTGTCTCTGTCTCTATCTCCGTCTATGTCTCTGTCTCTGTCTCTGTCGCTGTCTCTCCCCCTGTCTCTGTCTCTGTCTCTGTCTCTGTCTCTGTCTGTGTCTCTGTCTCTGTCTTTGTCTCTGTCTCTGTCTCTGTCTCTGTCTCTGTCTCTGTCTCTGTCTCTGTCTCTGTCTCTGTCTCTGTCTCTGTCTCCGTCTCTGTCTCTGTCTCTGTCTCTGTCTCTGTCTCTGTCTCTGTCTCTGTCTCTGTCTCTGTCTCTGTCTCTGTCTCTGTCTCTGTCTCTGTCTCTGTCTCTGTCTCTGTCTCTGTCTCTGTCTCTGTCTCTGTCTCTGTCTCTGTCTCTGTCTGTGTCTCTGTCTCTGTTTCTGTCTCTATCTCCGTCTTTTTCTCTGTCTCTGTCTCTGTCTCCGTCCCTGTCCCTGGCTCTATCTCCGTCTCCGTCTCTGTCTCTGTCTCCGTCTGCGTCTCTGTCTCTGTCTCCGTCTCTGTCCCTGGCTCTGTCTCTGCCTCTGTCTCCTTCTCTGACTCTGTTTCTGTCTCTATCTCCGTCTCCGTCTCTGTCTCTGTCTCTGTCTCTGTCTCTGTCTCTGTCTCTGTCTCCGCCTCTGCCTCTGTCGCTGTCTCTCCCTCTGTCTCTGTCTCCGTCCCTGTCCCTGGCTCTGTCTCTGCCTCTGTCTCCGTCTCTGTCTCTGTCCCGGCCTTTGTCTCGGTCTCTGTCTCTGTCTCTGTCTCTGCCTCTATCTCCGTCTATGTCACTGTCTCTGTCTCTGTCTCTGTCTCTGTCTGTGCCTCTGTCTCTGTCTCTGTCTCTGTCTCTGTCGCTGTCTCTGTCTCTGTCTCTGTCTCTGTCTCTGTCTCTGTCTCTGTCTCTGTCTCTGTCTCTGTCTCTGTCTCTGTCTCTGTCTCTGTCTCTGTCTCTGTCTCTGTCTCTGTCTCTGTCTCTGTCTCTGTCTCTGTCTCTGTCTCTGTCTCTGTCTCTGTCTCTATCTCTGTCTGTGTCTCTGTCTCTGCATCTGCCTCTGTCTCTGTATCTGTCTCTGTCTCCGTTTCTGTCCCTGTCCCTCTCGCTGTCTCTCCCTCTGTCTCTGTCTCCGTCTCTGTCCCTGGCTCTGTCTCTGCCTCTGTCTCCTTCTCTGACTCTGTTTCTGTCTCTATCTCCGTCTCCGTCTCTGTCTCTGTCTCTGTCTCTGTCTCTGTCTCTGTCTCTGTCTCTGTCTCTGTCTCTGTCTCTGTCTCTGCCTCTGCCTCTGTCTCTGTCTGAGTCTCTGTCGCTGTCTCTCCCTCTGTCTCTGTCTCCGTCCCTGTCCCTGGCTCTGTCTCTGCCTCTGTCTCCGTCTCTGTCTCTGTCCCGGCCTTTGTCTCCGTCTCTGTCTCTGTCCCTGTCTCTGTCTCTATCTCCGTCTATGTCTCTGTCTCTGTCTCTGTCTCTGTCTCTGTCTCTGTCTGTGCCTCTGTCTCTGTCTCTGTCTCTGTCTCTGTCTCTGTCTCTGTCTCTGTATCAGTCTCTGTCTCTGTCTCTGTCTCTGTCTCTGTCTCTGTCTCTGTCTCTGTCTCCGTCTCTGACTCTGTCTCTGTCTCTGCCTCTGCCTCTGTCTCTGTATCTGTCTCTGTCTCCGTTTCTGTCTCTGTCTCTCTCGCTGTCTCTCCCTCTGTCTCTGTCTCCGTCTCTGTCCCTGGCTCTGTCTCTGCCTCTGTCTCCGTCTCTGTCTCTGTCTCGGTCTTTGTCTCTGTCTCTGTCTCCGTCTCTGCCTCTGTCTCTGTCTCTGTCTCTGTCTCTGTCTCTGTCTCTATCTCCGTCTATGTCTCTGTCTCTGTCTCTGTCTCTGTCTCTGTCTCTGTCGCAGTCTCTCCCCCTGTCTCTGTCGCTGTTTCTGTATCTGTCTCTGTCTCTGTCCCTGTCTCTGTCTCTGTCTCTGTCTCTGTCTCTGTCTCTGTCTCTGTCTCTGTCTCTGTCTCTGTCTGTGTCTCTGTCTCTGTCTCTGTCTCTGTCTCTGTCTCTGTCTCTGTCTCTGTCTCTGTCTCTGTCTGTGTCTCTGTCTCTGTTTCTGTCTCTATCTCCGTCTTTTTCTCTGTCTCTGTCTCTGTCTCCGTCCCTGTCCCTGGCTCTGTCTCCGTCTCTGTCTCTGTCTCTGTCTCCGTCTGCGTCTCTGTCTCCGTCTCTGTCCCTGGCTCTGTCTCTGCCTCTGTCTCCTTCTCTGACTCTGTTTCTGTCTCTATCTCCATCTCCGTCTCTGTCTCTGTCTCTGTCTCTGTCTCTGTCTCTGTCTCTGTCTCCGCCTCTGCCTCCGTCGCTGTCTCTCCCTCTGTCTCTATCTCCGTCCCTGTCCCTGGCTCTGTCTCTGCCTCTGTCTCCGTCTCTGTCTCTGTCCCGGCCTTTGTCTCGGTCTCTGTCTCTGTCTCTGTCTCTGCCTCTATCTCCGTCTATGTCTCTGTCTCTGTCTCTGTCTCTGTCTCTGTCTGTGCCTCTGTCTCTGTCTCTGTCTCTGTCGCTGTCTCTGTCTCTGTCTCTGTCTCTGTCTCTGTCTCTGTCTGTGTCTCTGTCTCTGTCTCTGTCTCTGTCTCTGTCTCTGTCTCTGTCTCTGTCTCTATCTCTGTCTGTGTCTCTGTCTCTGCCTCTGCCTCTGTCTCTGTATCTGTCTCTGTCTCCGTTTCTGTCCCTGTCCCTCTCGCTGTCTCTCCCTCTGTCTCTGTCTCCGTCTCTGTCCCTGGCTCTGTCTCTGTCTCTGTCTCCGTCTCTGTCTCTGTTTCTGTCTCTGCCTCTGCCTCTGTCTCTGTATCTGTCTCTGTCTCCGTTTCTGTCTCTGTCCCTCTCGCTGTCTCTCCCTCTGTCTCTGTCTCCGTCTCTGTCCCTGGCTCTGTCTCTGCCTCTGTCTCCGTCTCTGTCTCTGTCTCGGTCTTTGTCTCCGTCTCTGTCTCCGTCTCTGCCTCTGTCTCTGTCTCTATCTCCGTCTATGTCTCTGTCTCTGTCTCCGTCTGCGTCTCTGTCTCTGTCTCCGTCTCTGTCCCTGGCTCTGTCTCTGCCTCTGTCTCCTTCTCTGACTCTGTTTCTGTCTCTATCTCCGTCTCCGTCTCTGTCTCTGTCTCTGTCTCTGTCTCTGTCTCTGTCTCTGTCTCTGTCTCTGTCTCTGTCTCTGTCTCTGTCTCTGTCTCTGTCTCTGTCTCTGTCTCTGTCTCTGTCTCTGTCTCTGTCTCTGTCGCTGTCTCTCTCCCTGTCTCTGTCTCTGTCTCTGTCTCTGTCTCTGTCTCTGTCTCTGTCTCTGTCGCTGTCTCTCTCCCTGTCTCTGTCTCTGTCTCTGTCTCTGTCTCTGTCTCTGTCTCTGTCTCTGTCTCTGTCTCTGTCTCTGTCTCTGTCTCTGTCTCTGTCTCTGTCTCTGTCTCTGTCTCTGTCTCTGTCTCTGTCTCTGTCTCTGTCTCTGTCTCTGTCTCTGTCTCTGTCTCTGTCTCTGTCTCTGTCTCTGTCTCTGTCTCTGTCTCTGTCGCTGTCTCTCTCCCTGCCTCTGTCTCTGTCTCTGTCTCTGTCTCTGTCTCTGTCTCTGTCGCTGTCTCTCTCCCTGTCTCTGTCTCTGTCTCTGTCTCTGTCTCTGTCTCTGTCTCTGTCTCTGTCTCAGTCTCTGTCTCTGTCTCTGTCTCTGTCTCCGTCTCTGTCTCTGTCTCTGTCTCTGTATCTGTCGCTGTGTCTCCCCCTGTCTCAGTCTCTGTCTCTGTCTCTGTCCCAGTGTCTCTCCCTGTGCCTCTCGCTGTCTCTGTCTCTGTCTCTGTCTCTGTCTCTGTCTCTGTCTCTGTCTCTGTCTCTGTCTCTGTCTCTGTCGCTGTCTCTCCCCCTGTCTCTGTCTCTGTCTCTGTCTCTGTCTCTGTCTCTGTCTCTGTCTCAGTCTCTGTCTCTGTCTCTGTCTCTGTCTCCGTCTCTGTCTCTGTCTCTGTCTCTGTATCTGTCGCTGTGTCTCCCCCTGTCTCTGTCTCTGTCTCTGTCTCTGTCCCAGTGTCTCTCCCTGTGCCTCTCGCTGTCTCTGTCTCTGTCTCTGTCTATTCCTCTGTCCCTGTCTCTGTCTCTGTCTCCGTCTCTGTCTCTGTCTCTGTCACCGTCTGTGTCCCAGTCTCTGTCTCTGCCTCCGTCTCTGTCCCTGGCTCTGTCTCTGCCTCTGTCACCGTCTCTGTCTCTGTCTCGGTCTTTGTCTCTGCCTCTGTCTCTGTCTCTGTCTCTGTCTCTGTCTCTGACTCTGTCCCTGTCTCTGTCGGAGACTCTGCCTCTCTCTCTGTCTCTGTCTCTGTCTCCGTCTCTGTCTCTGTCTCTGTCTCTGTCTCTGTCTCTGTCTCTGTCTCTGTCTCTGTCTCTGTCTCTGTCTCTGTCTCTGTCTCTGTCTCTGTCTCTGTCTCTGTCGCTGTCTCTCTCCCTGCCTCTGTCTCTGTCTCTGTCTCTGTCTCTGTCTCTGTCTCTGTCGCTGTCTCTCTCCCTGTCTCTGTCTCTGTCTCTGTCTCTGTCTCTGTCTCCGTCTCTGTCTCCGTCTCTGTCTCTGTCTCTGTCTCTATCTCCGTCTATGTCTCTGTCTCTGTCTCTGTCTCTGTCTCTGTCGCTGTCTCTCCCCCTGTCTCTGTCTCCGTCTCTGTCTCTGTCTCTGTCTCTGTCTCTGTCTCTGTCTCTGTCTCTGTCTCTGTCTCTGTCTCTGTCTCTGTCTCTGTCTCTGTCTCTGTCTCTGTCTCTGCCTCTGCCTCTGTCACTGTCTGAGTCTCTGTCGCTGTCTCTCCCTCTGTCTCTGTCTCCGTCCCTGTCCCTGGCTCTGTCTCTGCCACTGTCTCCGTCTCTGTCTCTGTCCCGGCCTTTGTCTCCGTCTCTGTCTCTGTCCCTGTCTCTGTCTCTATCTCCGTCTATGTCTCTGTCTCTGTCTCTGTCTCTGTCTCTGTCTCTGTCTGTGCCTCTGTCTCTGTCTCTGTCTCTGTCTCTGTCTCTGTCGCTGTCTCTGTATCAGTCTCTGTCTCTGTCTCTGTCTCTGTCTCTGTCTCTGTCTCTGTCTCTGTCTCCGTCTCTGTCTCTGTCTCTGTCTCTGCCTCTGCCTCTGTCTCTGTATCTGTCTCTGTCTCCGTTTCTGTCTCTGTCTCTCTCGCTGTCTCTCCCTCTGTCTCTGTCTCCGTCTCTGTCCCTGGCTCTGTCTCTGCCTCTGTCTCCGTCTCTGTCTCTGTCTCGGTCTTTGTCTCCGTCTCTGTCTCCGTCTCTGTCTCTGTCTCTGTCTCTATCTCCGTCTATGTCTCTGTCTCTGTCTCTGTCTCTGTCTCTGTCGCTGTCTCTCCCCCTGTCTCTGTCTCTGTCTCTGTCTCTGTCTCTGTATCTGTCTCCGTCTCTGTCTCTGTCTCTGTCTCCGTCTCTGCCTCTGTCTCTGTCTCTGTCTCTGTCTCTGTCTCTGTCTCTATCTCCGTCTATGTCTCTGTCTCTGTCTCTGTCTCTGTCTCTGTCTCTGTCGCAGTCTCTCCCCCTATCTCTGTCGCTGTTTCTGTATCTGTCTCTGTCTCTGTCCCTGTCTCTGTCTCTGTCTCTGTCTCTGTCTCTGTCTCTGTCTCTGTCTCTGTCTCTGTCTCTGTCTCTGTCTGTGTCTCTGTCTCTGTCTGTGTCTCTGTCTCTGTCTTTGTCTCTGTCTCTGTCTCTGTCTCTGTCTCTGTCTCTGTCTCTGTCTCTGTCTCTGTCTCTGTCTGTGTCTCTGTCTCTGTTTCTGTCTCTATCTCCGTCTTTTTCTCTGTCTCTGTCTCTGTCTCCGTCCCTGTCCCTGGCTCTGTCTCCGTCTCTGTCTCTGTCTCTGTCTCCGTCTGCGTCTCTGTCTCCGTCTCTGTCCCTGGCTCTGTCTCTGCCTCTGTCTCCTTCTCTGACTCTGTTTCTGTCTCTATCTCCATCTCCGTCTCTGTCTCTGTCTCTGTCTCTGTCTCTGTCTCTGTCTCTGTCTCCGCCTCTGCCTCTGTCGCTGTCTCTCCCTCTGTCTCTATCTCCGTCCCTGTCCCTGGCTCTGTCTCTGCCTCTGTCTCCGTCTCCGTCTCCGTCTCGGTCTTTGTCTCCGTCTCTGTCTCTGTCTGTGTCTCTGTCTCTGTCTCTGTCTCTGTCTCTGTCTGTGCCTCTATCTCTGGCTCTGGCTCTGTCTCTGCCTCTTTCTCCGTCTCTGTCTCTGTCTCTGTCTCTATCTCCGTCTCTGTCTCAGTCTCTGTCTCTGTCTCTGGCTCTGTCTCTGCCTCTGTCTCCGTCTCGGTCTCTGTCTCTGTCTCTATCTCCGTCTCTGTCTCTGTCGCTGTCTCTGCCTCTGTCTCCGTCTCCGTCTCCGTCTCGGTCTTTGTCTCCGTCTCTGTCTCTGTCTGTGTCTCTGTCTCTGTCTCTGTCTCTGTCTCTGTCTCTGTCTCTGTCTCTGTCTCTGTCTCTGTCTCTGTCTCTGTCTCTGTCTCTGTCGCTGTCTCTCTCCCTGCCTCTGTCTCTGTCTCTGTCTCTGTCTCTGTCTCTGTCTCTGTCGCTGTCTCTCTCCCTGTCTCTGCCTCTGTCACTGTCTGAGTCTCTGTCGCTGTCTCTCCCTCTGTCTCTGTCTCCGTCCCTGTCCCTGGCTCTGTCTCTGCCACTGTCTCCGTCTCTGTCTCTGTCCCGGCCTTTGTCTCCGTCTCTGTCTCTGTCCCTGTCTCTGTCTCTATCTCCGTCTATGTCTCTGTCTCTGTCTCTGTCTCTGTCTCTGTCTCTGTCTGTGCCTCTGTCTCTGTCTCTGTCTCTGTCTCTGTCTCTGTCGCTGTCTCTGTATCAGTCTCTGTCTCTGTCTCTGTCTCTGTCTCTGTCTCTGTCTCTGTCTCTGTCTCCGTCTCTGTCTCTGTCTCTGTCTCTGCCTCTGCCTCTGTCTCTGTATCTGTCTCTGTCTCCGTTTCTGTCTCTGTCTCTCTCGCTGTCTCTCCCTCTGTCTCTGTCTCCGTCTCTGTCCCTGGCTCTGTCTCTGCCTCTGTCTCCGTCTCTGTCTCTGTCTCGGTCTTTGTCTCCGTCTCTGTCTCCGTCTCTGTCTCTGTCTCTGTCTCTATCTCCGTCTATGTCTCTGTCTCTGTCTCTGTCTCTGTCTCTGTCGCTGTCTCTCCCCCTGTCTCTGTCTCTGTCTCTGTCTCTGTCTCTGTATCTGTCTCCGTCTCTGTCTCTGTCTCTGTCTCCGTCTCTGCCTCTGTCTCTGTCTCTGTCTCTGTCTCTGTCTCTGTCTCTATCTCCGTCTATGTCTCTGTCTCTGTCTCTGTCTCTGTCTCTGTCTCTGTCGCAGTCTCTCCCCCTATCTCTGTCGCTGTTTCTGTATCTGTCTCTGTCTCTGTCCCTGTCTCTGTCTCTGTCTCTGTCTCTGTCTCTGTCTCTGTCTCTGTCTCTGTCTCTGTCTCTGTCTCTGTCTGTGTCTCTGTCTCTGTCTGTGTCTCTGTCTCTGTCTTTGTCTCTGTCTCTGTCTCTGTCTCTGTCTCTGTCTCTGTCTCTGTCTCTGTCTCTGTCTCTGTCTGTGTCTCTGTCTCTGTTTCTGTCTCTATCTCCGTCTTTTTCTCTGTCTCTGTCTCTGTCTCCGTCCCTGTCCCTGGCTCTGTCTCCGTCTCTGTCTCTGTCTCTGTCTCCGTCTGCGTCTCTGTCTCCGTCTCTGTCCCTGGCTCTGTCTCTGCCTCTGTCTCCTTCTCTGACTCTGTTTCTGTCTCTATCTCCATCTCCGTCTCTGTCTCTGTCTCTGTCTCTGTCTCTGTCTCTGTCTCTGTCTCCGCCTCTGCCTCTGTCGCTGTCTCTCCCTCTGTCTCTATCTCCGTCCCTGTCCCTGGCTCTGTCTCTGCCTCTGTCTCCGTCTCCGTCTCCGTCTCGGTCTTTGTCTCCGTCTCTGTCTCTGTCTGTGTCTCTGTCTCTGTCTCTGTCTCTGTCTCTGTCTGTGCCTCTATCTCTGGCTCTGGCTCTGTCTCTGCCTCTTTCTCCGTCTCTGTCTCTGTCTCTGTCTCTATCTCCGTCTCTGTCTCAGTCTCTGTCTCTGTCTCTGGCTCTGTCTCTGCCTCTGTCTCCGTCTCGGTCTCTGTCTCTGTCTCTATCTCCGTCTCTGTCTCTGTCGCTGTCTCTGCCTCTGTCTCCGTCTCCGTCTCCGTCTCGGTCTTTGTCTCCGTCTCTGTCTCTGTCTGTGTCTCTGTCTCTGTCTCTGTCTCTGTCTCTGTCTGTGCCTCTGTCTCTGTCTCTGTCTCTGTCTCTGTCTCTGTCTCTGTCTCTGTCTCTGTCTCAGTCTCTGTCTCTGTCTCTGTCTCTGTCTCTGTCTCCGCCTCTGCCTCTGTCTCTGTCTCCGTCTCTGTCTCTGTCTCTGTCTCTGCCTCTGCCTCTGTCTCTGTATCTGTCTCTGTCTCAGTCTCTGTCTCTGTCTCTCTCTCTTTCTCTGTCTCTGTCTCCATCTCTGTCTCTGTCTCTGTCTCTGCCTCTGTCCCTGCCTCCGTATCTGTCTCTGTCTCTGTTTCTGTCTCTGTCTCTCTCGCTGTCTCTCCCTCTGTCTCTGTCGCTGTCTCTGTCTCTGTCTCTGTCTCTGTCTCTGTCTCTGTCTCTGTCTCTGTCTCTGTCGCTGTCTCTCCCCCTGTCTCTGTCTCCGTCTCTGTCTCTGTCTCGGTCTTTGTCTCCGTCTCTGTCTCCGTCTCTGTCTCTGTCTCTGTCTCCGTCTCTGTCCCTGGCTCTGTCTCTGCCTCTGTCTCCTTCTCTGACTCTGTTTCTGTCTCTATCTCCGTCTCCGTCTCTGTCTCTGTCTCTGTCTCCGTCTCTGTCCTGTCTCTGTCTCTGCCTCTGCCTCTGTCTCTGTATCTGTCTCTGTCTCCGTTTCTGTCTGTGTCTCTCTCGCTGTCTCTGTCTCCGTCTCTGTCCCTGGCTCTGTCTCTGCCTCTGTCTCCGTCTCTGTCTCTGTCTCGGCCTTTGTCTCCGTCTCTGTCTCCGTCACTGTCTCTGTCTCTGTCTCTATCTCCGTCTATGTCTCTGTCTCTGTCTCTGTCGCTGTCTCTCCCCCTGTCTCTGTCTCTGTCTCTGTCTCTGTCTCTGTCTGTGTCTCTGTCTCTGTCTTTGTCTCTGTCTCTGTCTCTGTCTCTGTCTCTGTCTCTGTCTCTGTCTCTGTCTCTGTCTCTGTCTCTGTCTCCGTCTCTGTCTCTGTCTCTGTCTCTGTCTCTGTCTCTGTCTCTGTCTCTGTCTCTGCCTCTGTCTCTGTCTCTGTCTCTGTCTCTGTCTCTGTCTCTGTCTCTGTCTCTGTCTCTGTCTCTGTCTCTGTCTCTGTCTCTGTCTGTGTCTCTGTCTCTGTTTCTGTCTCTATCTCCGTCTTTTTCTCTGTCTCTGTCTCTGTCTCCGTCCCTGTCCCTGGCTCTATCTCCGTCTCCGTCTCTGTCTCTGTCTCCGTCTGCGTCTCTGTCTCTGTCTCCGTCTCTGTCCCTGGCTCTGTCTCTGCCTCTGTCTCCTTCTCTGACTCTGTTTCTGTCTCTATCTCCGTCTCCGTCTCTGTCTCTGTCTCTGTCTCTGTCTCTGTCTCTGTCTCTGTCTCCGCCTCTGCCTCTGTCGCTGTCTCTCCCTCTGTCTCTGTCTCCGTCCCTGTCCCTGGCTCTGTCTCTGCCTCTGTCTCCGTCTCTGTCTCTGTCCCGGCCTTTGTCTCGGTCTCTGTCTCTGTCTCTGTCTCTGCCTCTATCTCCGTCTATGTCACTGTCTCTGTCTCTGTCTCTGTCTCTGTCTGTGCATCTGTCTCTGTCTCTGTCTCTGTCTCTGTCGCTGTCTCTGTCTCTGTCTCTGTCTCTGTCTCTGTCTCTGTCTCTGTCTCTGTCTCTGTCTCTGTCTCTGTCTCTGTCTCTGTCTCTGTCTCTGTCTCTGTCTCTGTCTCTGTCTCTGTCTCTGTCTCTGTCTCTGTCTCTGTCTCTGTCTCTGTCTCTGTCTCTGTCTCTGTCTCTATCTCTGTCTGTGTCTCTGTCTCTGCATCTGCCTCTGTCTCTGTATCTGTCTCTGTCTCCGTTTCTGTCCCTGTCCCTCTCGCTGTCTCTCCCTCTGTCTCTGTCTCCGTCTCTGTCCCTGGCTCTGTCTCTGCCTCTGTCTCCTTCTCTGACTCTGTTTCTGTCTCTATCTCCGTCTCCGTCTCTGTCTCTGTCTCTGTCTCTGTCTCTGTCTCTGTCTCTGTCTCTGTCTCTGTCTCTGTCTCTGTCTCTGCCTCTGCCTCTGTCTCTGTCTGAGTCTCTGTCGCTGTCTCTCCCTCTGTCTCTGTCTCCGTCCCTGTCCCTGGCTCTGTCTCTGCCTCTGTCTCCGTCTCTGTCTCTGTCCCGGCCTTTGTCTCCGTCTCTGTCTCTGTCCCTGTCTCTGTCTCTATCTCCGTCTATGTCTCTGTCTCTGTCTCTGTCTCTGTCTCTGTCTCTGTCTGTGCCTCTGTCTCTGTCTCTGTCTCTGTCTCTGTCTCTGTCTCTGTCTCTGTATCAGTCTCTGTCTCTGTCTCTGTCTCTGTCTCTGTCTCTGTCTCTGTCTCTGTCTCCGTCTCTGACTCTGTCTCTGTCTCTGCCTCTGCCTCTGTCTCTGTATCTGTCTCTGTCTCCGTTTCTGTCTCTGTCTCTCTCGCTGTCTCTCCCTCTGTCTCTGTCTCCGTCTCTGTCCCTGGCTCTGTCTCTGCCTCTGTCTCCGTCTCTGTCTCGGTCTCGGTCTTTGTCTCTGTCTCTGTCTCCGTCTCTGCCTCTGTCTCTGTCTCTGTCTCTGTCTCTGTCTCTGTCTCTATCTCCGTCTATGTCTCTGTCTCTGTCTCTGTCTCTGTCTCTGTCTCTGTCGCAGTCTCTCCCCCTGTCTCTGTCGCTGTTTCTGTATCTGTCTCTGTCTCTGTCCCTGTCTCTGTCTCTGTCTCTGTCTCTGTCTCTGTCTCTGTCTCTGTCTCTGTCTCTGTCTCTGTCTGTGTCTCTGTCTCTGTCTCTGTCTCTGTCTCTGTCTCTGTCTCTGTCTCTGTCTCTGTCTCTGTCTGTGTCTCTGTCTCTGTTTCTGTCTCTATCTCCGTCTTTTTCTCTGTCTCTGTCTCTGTCTCCGTCCCTGTCCCTGGCTCTGTCTCCGTCTCTGTCTCTGTCTCTGTCTCCGTCTGCGTCTCTGTCTCCGTCTCTGTCCCTGGCTCTGTCTCTGCCTCTGTCTCCTTCTCTGACTCTGTTTCTGTCTCTATCTCCATCTCCGTCTCTGTCTCTGTCTCTGTCTCTGTCTCTGTCTCTGTCTCTGTCTCCGCCTCTGCCTCTGTCGCTGTCTCTCCCTCTGTCTCTATCTCCGTCCCTGTCCCTGGCTCTGTCTCTGCCTCTGTCTCCGTCTCTGTCTCTGTCCCGGCCTTTGTCTCGGTCTCTGTCTCTGTCTCTGTCTCTGCCTCTATCTCCGTCTATGTCTCTGTCTCTGTCTCTGTCTCTGTCTCTGTCTGTGCCTCTGTCTCTGTCTCTGTCTCTGTCGCTGTCTCTGTCTCTGTCTCTGTCTCTGTCTCTGTCTCTGTCTGTGTCTCTGTCTCTGTCTCTGTCTCTGTCTCTGTCTCTGTCTCTGTCTCTGTCTCTATCTCTGTCTGTGTCTCTGTCTCTGCCTCTGCCTCTGTCTCTGTATCTGTCTCTGTCTCCGTTTCTGTCCCTGTCCCTCTCGCTGTCTCTCCCTCTGTCTCTGTCTCCGTCTCTGTCCCTGGCTCTGTCTCTGTCTCTGTCTCCGTCTCTGTCTCTGTTTCTGTCTCTGCCTCTGCCTCTGTCTCTGTATCTGTCTCTGTCTCCGTTTCTGTCTCTGTCCCTCTCGCTGTCTCTCCCTCTGTCTCTGTCTCCGTCTCTGTCCCTGGCTCTGTCTCTGCCTCTGTCTCCGTCTCTGTCTCTGTCTCCGTCTCTGTCCCTGGCTCTGTCTCTGCCTCTGTCTCCTTCTCTGACTCTGTTTCTGTCTCTATCTCCGTCTCCGTCTCTGTCTCTGTCTCTGTCTCTGTCTCTGTCTCTGTCTCTGTCTCTGTCTCTGTCTCTGTCTCTGTCTCTGTCTCTGTCTCTGTCTCTGTCTCTGTCTCTGTCTCTGTCTCTGTCTCTGTCTCTGTCTCTGTCGCTGTCTCTCTCCCTGTCTCTGTCTCTGTCTCTGTCTCTGTCTCTGTCTCTGTCTCTGTCTCTGTCGCTGTCTCTCTCCCTGTCTCTGTCTCTGTCTCTGTCTCTGTCTCTGTCTCTGTCTCTGTCTCTGTCTCTGTCTCAGTCTCTGTCTCTGTCTCTGTCTCTGTCTCTGTCTCTGTCTCTGTCTCTGTCTCTGTCTCTGTCTCTGTCTCTGTCTCTGTCTCTGTCTCTGTCTCTGTCTCTGTCTCTGTCTCTGTCTCTGTCTCTGTCTCTGTCTCTGTCTCTGTCGCTGTCTCTCTCCCTGCCTCTGTCTCTGTCTCTGTCTCTGTCTCTGTCTCTGTCTCTGTCGCTGTCTCTCTCCCTGTCTCTGTCTCTGTCTCTGTCTCTGTCTCTGTCTCTGTCTCTGTCTCTGTCTCAGTCTCTGTCTCTGTCTCTGTCTCTGTCTCCGTCTCTGTCTCTGTCTCTGTCTCTGTATCTGTCGCTGTGTCTCCCCCTGTCTCTGTCTCTGTCTCTGTCTCTGTCCCAGTGTCTCTCCCTGTGCCTCTCGCTGTCTCTGTCTCTGTCTCTGTCTCTGTCTCTGTCTCTGTCTCTGTCTCTGTCTCTGTCGCTGTCTCTCCCCCTGTCTCTGTCTCTGTCTCTGTCTCTGTCTCTGTCTCTGTCTCAGTCTCTGTCTCTGTCTCTGTCTCTGTCTCCGTCTCTGTCTCTGTCTCTGTCTCTGTATCTGTCGCTGTGTCTCCCCCTGTCTCTGTCTCTGTCTCTGTCTCTGTCCCAGTGTCTCTCCCTGTGCCTCTCGCTGTCTCTGTCTCTGTCTCTGTCTATTCCTCTGTCCCTGTCTCTGTCTCTGTCTCCGTCTCTGTCTCTGTCTCTGTCACCGTCTGTGTCCCAGTCTCTGTCTCTGCCTCCGTCTCTGTCCCTGGCTCTGTCTCTGCCTCTGTCACCGTCTCTGTCTCTGTCTCGGTCTTTGTCTCTGCCTCTGTCTCTGTCTCTGTCTCTGTCTCTGTCTCTGACTCTGTCCCTGTCTCTGTCGGAGACTCTGCCTCTGTCTCTGTCTCTGTCTCTGTCTCCGTCTCTGTCTCTGTCTCTGTCTCTGCCGCTGTCTCTGTCTCTGTCTCTGTCTCTGTCTCTGTCTGTGTCTCTGTCTCTGTTTCTGTCTCTATCTCCGTCTTTGTCTCTGTCTCTGTCTCTGTCTCCGTCCCTGTCCCTGGCTCTGTCTCCGTCTCTGTCTCTGTCTCTGTCTCTGTATCTGTCGCTGTGTCTCCCCCTGTCTCTGTCTCTGTCTCTGTCTCTGTCCCAGTGTCTCTCCCTGTGCCTCTCGCTGTCTCTGTCTCTGTCTCTGCCTCTGTCTCTGTCTCTGTCTCTGCCTCTGTCTCTGTCTCTATCTCCGTCTCTGTCCCTCGCTCTGTCTCTGCCTCTGTCTCCTTCTCTGACTCTGTTTCTGTCTCTATCTCCGTCTCAGTCTCTGTCTCTGTCTCTGTCTCTGTCTCTGTCTCTGTCTCTGTCTCTGTCTCTGTCTCTGTCTCTGTCTCTGTCTCCGTCTCTGTCTCTGTCTCTGTCTCTGTGTCTGTCTCTGTCTCTGTCTCTGTCTCTGTCTCCGTCTCTGTCTCTGTCTCTGCCTCTGTCTCCGTCTCTGTCTCTGTCTCGGTCTTTGTCTCCGTCTCTGTCTCCGTCTCTGTCTCTGTCTCTGTCTCTATCTCCGTCTATGTCTCTGTCTCTGTCTCTGTCTCTGTCTCTGTCGCTGTCTCTCCCCCTGTCTCTGTCTCCGTCTCTGTCTCTGTCTCTGTCTCTGTCTCTGTCTCTGTCTCTGTCTCTGTCTCTGTCTCTGTCTCTGTCTCTGTCTCTGTCTCTGCCTCTGCCTCTGTCACTGTCTGAGTCTCTGTCGCTGTCTCTCCCTCTGTCTCTGTCTCCGTCCCTGTCCCTGGCTCTGTCTCTGCCACTGTCTCCGTCTCTGTCTCTGTCTCCGTCTCTGTCTCTGTCTCTGTCTCTGCCGCTGTCTCTGTCTCTGTCTCTGTCTCTGTCTCTGTCTGTGTCTCTGTCTCTGTTTCTGTCTCTATCTCCGTCTTTGTCTCTGTCTCTGTCTCTGTCTCCGTCCCTGTCCCTGGCTCTGTCTCCGTCTCTGTCTCTGTCTCTGTCTCTGTATCTGTCGCTGTGTCTCCCCCTGTCTCTGTCTCTGTCTCTGTCTCTGTCCCAGTGTCTCTCCCTGTGCCTCTCGCTGTCTCTGTCTCTGTCTCTGCCTCTGTCTCTGTCTCTGTCTCTGCCTCTGTCTCTGTCTCTATCTCCGTCTCTGTCCCTCGCTCTGTCTCTGCCTCTGTCTCCTTCTCTGACTCTGTTTCTGTCTCTATCTCCGTCTCAGTCTCTGTCTCTGTCTCTGTCTCTGTCTCTGTCTCTGTCTCTGTCTCTGTCTCTGTCTCTGTCTCTGTCTCTGTCTCCGTCTCTGTCTCTGTCTCTGTCTCTGTGTCTGTCTCTGTCTCTGTCTCTGTCTCTGTCTCCGTCTCTGTCTCTGTCTCTGCCTCTGTCTCCGTCTCTGTCTCTGTCTCGGTCTTTGTCTCCGTCTCTGTCTCCGTCTCTGTCTCTGTCTCTGTCTCTATCTCCGTCTATGTCTCTGTCTCTGTCTCTGTCTCTGTCTCTGTCGCTGTCTCTCCCCCTGTCTCTGTCTCCGTCTCTGTCTCTGTCTCTGTCTCTGTCTCTGTCTCTGTCTCTGTCTCTGTCTCTGTCTCTGTCTCTGTCTCTGTCTCTGTCTCTGCCTCTGCCTCTGTCACTGTCTGAGTCTCTGTCGCTGTCTCTCCCTCTGTCTCTGTCTCCGTCCCTGTCCCTGGCTCTGTCTCTGCCACTGTCTCCGTCTCTGTCTCTGTCCCGGCCTTTGTCTCCGTCTCTGTCTCTGTCTCTGTCTCTGTCTCTGTCTCTGTCTCTGTATCAGTCTCTGTCTCTGTCTCTGTCTCTGTCTCTGTCTCTGTCTCTGTCTCTGTCTCCGTCTCTGTCTCTGTCTCTGTCTCTGCCTCTGCCTCTGTCTCTGTATCTGTCTCTGTCTCCGTTTCTGTCTCTGTCTCTCTCGCTGTCTCTCCCTCTGTCTCTGTCTCCGTCTCTGTCCCTGGCTCTGTCTCTGCCTCTGTCTCCGTCTCTGTCTCTGTCTCGGTCTTTGTCTCCGTCTCTGTCTCCGTCTCTGTCTCTGTCTCTGTCTCTATCTCCGTCTATGTCTCTGTCTCTGTCTCTGTCTCTGTCTCTGTCGCTGTCTCTCCCCCTGTCTCTGTCTCTGTCTCTGTCTCTGTCTCTGTATCTGTCTCCGTCTCTGTCTCTGTCTCTGTCTCCGTCTCTGCCTCTGTCTCTGTCTCTGTCTCTGTCTCTGTCTCTGTCTGTGTCTCTGTCTCTGTCTTTGTCTCTGTCTCTGTCTCTGTCTCTGTCTCTGTCTCTGTCTCTGTCTCTGTCTCTGTCTGTGTCTCTGTCTCTGTTTCTGTCTCTATCTCCGTCTTTTTCTCTGTCTCTGTCTCTGTCTCCGTCCCTGTCCCTGGCTCTGTCTCCGTCTCTGTCTCTGTCTCTGTCTCCGTCTGCGTCTCTGTCTCCGTCTCTGTCCCTGGCTCTGTCTCTGCCTCTGTCTCCTTCTCTGACTCTGTTTCTGTCTCTATCTCCATCTCCGTCTCTGTCTCTGTCTCTGTCTCTGTCTCTGTCTCTGTCTCTGTCTCCGCCTCTGCCTCTGTCGCTGTCTCTCCCTCTGTCTCTATCTCCGTCCCTGTCCCTGGCTCTGTCTCTGCCTCTGTCTCCGTCTCTGTCTCTGTCCCGGCCTTTGTCTCGGTCTCTGTCTCTGTCTCTGTCTCTGCCTCTATCTCCGTCTATGTCTCTGTCTCTGTCTCTGTCTCTGTCTCTGTCTGTGCCTCTGTCTCTGTCTCTGTCTCTGTCGCTGTCTCTGTCTCTGTCTCTGTCTCTGTCTCTGTCTGTGTCTCTGTCTCTGTCTCTGTCTCTGTCTCTGTCTCTGTCTCTGTCCCTGTCTCTATCTCTGTCTGTGTCTCTGTCTCTGCCTCTGCCTCTGTCTCTGTATCTGTCTCTGTCTCCGTTTCTGTCCCTGTCCCTCTCGCTGTCTCTCCCTCTGTCTCTGTCTCCGTCTCTGTCCCTGGCTCTGTCTCTGTCTCTGTCTCCGTCTCTGTCTCTGTCTCTGTCTCTGCCTCTGCCTCTGTCTCTGTATCTGTCTCTGTCTCCGTTTCTGTCTCTGTCCCTCTCGCTGTCTCTCCCTCTGTCTCTGTCTCCGTCTCTGTCCCTGGCTCTGTCTCTGCCTCTGTCTCCGTCTCTGTCTCTGTCTCGGTCTTTGTCTCCGTCTCTGTCTCCGTCTCTGCCTCTGTCTCTGTCTCTATCTCCGTCTATGTCTCTGTCTCTGTCTCCGTCTGCGTCTCTGTCTCTGTCTCCGTCTCTGTCCCTGGCTCTGTCTCTGCCTCTGTCTCCTTCTCTGACTCTGTTTCTGTCTCTATCTCCGTCTCCGTCTCTGTCTCTGTCTCTGTCTCTGTCTCTGTCTCTGTCTCTGTCTCTGTCTCTGTCTCTGTCTCTGTCTCTGTCTCTGTCTCTGTCTCTGTCTCTGTCTCTGTCGCTGTCTCTCTCCCTGTCCCTGTCTCTGTCTCTGTCTCTGTCTCTGTCTCTGTCTCTGTCTCTGTCTCTGTCTCTGTCTCTGTCTTCTGTCGCTGTCTCTCTCCCTGTCTCTGTCTCTGTCTCTGTCTCTGTCTCTGTCTCTGTCTCTGTCTCTGTCTCTGTCTCTGTCTCTGTCTCTGTCTCTGTCGCTGTCTCTCTCCCTGTCTCTGTCTCTGTCTCTGTCTCTGTCTCTGTCTCTGTCTCTGTCTCTGTCTCTGTCTCTGTCTCTGTCTCTGTCTCTGTCTCTGTCTCAGTCTCTGTCTCTGTCTCAGTCTCTGTCTCTGTCTCCGTCTCTGTCTCTGTCTCTGTCGCTGTCTCTCTCCCTGTCTCTGTCTCTGTCTGTGCCTCTGTCTCTGTCTCTGTCTCTGTCTCTGTCTCTGTCTCTGTCTCTGTCTCTGTATCAGTCTCTGTCTCTGTCTCTGTCTCTGTCTCTGTCTCTGTCTCTGTCTCCGTCTCTGTCCCTGTCTCTGTCTCTGCCTCTGCCTCTGTCTCTGTATCTGTCTCTGTCCCCGTTTCTGTCTCTGTCTCTCTCGCTGTCTCTCCCTCTGTCTCTCTCTCCGTCTCTGTCCCTGGCTCTGTCTCTGCCTCTGTCTCCGTCTCTGTCTCTGTCTCGGTCTTTGTCTCCGTCTCTGTCTCCGTCTCTGTCTCTGTCTCTGTCTCTATCTCCGTCTATGTCTCTGTCTCTGTCTCTGTCTCTGTCTCTGTCGCTGTCTCTCCCCCTGTCTCTGTCTCTGTCTCTGTCTCTGTCTCTGTCTCTGTCTCCGTCTCTGTCTCTGTCTCTGTCTCCGTCTCTGTCTCTGTCTCTGTCTCTGTCTCTGTCTCTGTCTCTATCTCCGTCTATGTCTCTGTCTCTGTCTCTGTCTCTGTCTCTGTCTCTGTCGCAGTCTCTCCCCCTGTCTCTGTCGCGGTTTCTGTATCTGTCTCTGTCTCTGTCCCTGTCTCTGTCTCTGTCTCTGTCTCTGTCTCTGTCTCTGTCTCTGTCTCTGTCTGTGTCTCTGTCTCTGTCTGTGTCTCTGTCTCTGTCTTTGTCTCTGTCTCTGTCTCTGTCTCTGTCTCTGTCCCAGTGTCTCTCCCTGTGCCTCTCGCTGTCTCTGTCTCTGTCTCTGTCTATTCCTCTGTCCCTGTCTCTGTCTCTGTCTCCGTCTCTGTCTCTGTCTCTGTCACCGTCTGTGTCCCAGTCTCTGTCTCTGCCTCCGTCTCTGTCCCTGGCTCTGTCTCTGCCTCTGTCACCGTCTCTGTCTCTGTCTCGGTCTTTGTCTCTGCCTCTGTCTCTGTCTCTGTCTCTGTCTCTGTCTCTGACTCTGTCCCTGTCTCTGTCGGAGACTCTGCCTCTGTCTCTGTCTCTGTCTCTGTCTCCGTCTCTGTCTCTGTCTCTGTCTCTGCCGCTGTCTCTGTCTCTGTCTCTGTCTCTGTCTCTGTCTCTGTCTGTGTCTCTGTCTCTGTTTCTGTCTCTATCTCCGTCTTTGTCTCTGTCTCTGTCTCTGTCTCCGTCCCTGTCCCTGGCTCTGTCTCCGTCTCTGTCTCTGTCTCTGTCTCTGTATCTGTCGCTGTGTCTCCCCCTGTCTCTGTCTCTGTCTCTGTCTCTGTGCCAGTGTCTCTCCCTGTGCCTCTCGCTGTCTCTGTCTCTGTCTCTGTCTCTGTCTCTGTCTCTGTCTCTGTCTCTGCATCTGTCTCTGTCTCTGTCTCTGTCTCTGTCTCTGTCTCTGTCTGTGTCTCTGTCTCTGTTTCTGTCTCTATCTCCGTCTTTGTCTATGTCTCTTTCTCTGTCTCCGTCCCTGTCCCTGTCCCTGGCTCTGTCTCCGTCTCTGTCTCTGTCTCTGTCTCTGTCTCTGTCTCTGTCTCTGACTCTGTCTCTGTCTCTGTCTCTGTCTGTGTCTCTGTCTCTGTTTCTGTCTCTATCTCCGTCTTTGTCTCTGTCTCTGTCTCTGTCTCCGTCCCTGTCCCTGGCTCTGTCTCCGTCTCTGTCTCTGTCTCTGTCTCCGTCTGCGTCTCTGTCTCTGTCTCCGTCTCTGTCCCTCGCTCTGTCTCTGCCTCTGTCTCCTTCTCTGACTCTGTTTCTGTCTCTATCTCCGTCTCCGTCTCTGTCTCTGTCTCTGTCTCTGTCTCTGTCTCTGTCTCTGTCTCTGTCTCCGTCTCTGTCTCTGTCTCTGTCTCTGCCTCTGCCTCTGTCTCTGTATCTGTCTCTGTCTCCGTTTCTGTCTCTGTCCCTCTCGCTGTCTCTCCCTCTGTCTCTGTCTCTGTCTATGTCTCTGTCGCTGTCTCTGTCTATGTCTCCGTCTCTGTCTCTGTCTCTGTCTCTGTATCTGTCGCTGTGTCTCCCCCTGTCTCTGTCTCTGTCTCTGTCTCTGTCCCAGTGTCTCTCCCTGTGCCTCTCGCTGTCTCTGTCTCTGTCTCTGTCTATTCCTCTGTCCCTGTCTCTGTCTCTGTCTCCGTCTCTGTCTCTGTCTCTGTCACCGTCTGTGTCCCAGTCTCTGTCTCTGCCTCCGTCTCTGTCCCTGGCTCTGTCTCTGCCTCTGTCACCGTCTCTGTCTCTGTCTCGGTCTTTGTCTCTGCCTCTGTCTCTGTCTCTGTCTCTGTCTCTGTCTCTGACTCTGTCCCTGCCTCTGTCGGAGACTCTGCCTCTGTCTCTGTCTCTGTCTCTGTCTCCGTCTCTGTCTCTGTCTCTGTCTCTGCCGCTGTCTCTGTCTCTGTCTCTGTCTCTGTCTCTGTCTGTGTCTCTGTCTCTGTTTCTGTCTCTATCTCCGTCTTTGTCTCTGTCTCTGTCTCTGTCTCCGTCCCTGTCCATGGCTCTGTCTCTGTCTCTGTCTCTGTCTCAGTCTCTGTCTCTGTCTCTGTCTCTTTCTCTGTCTCTGTCTCCATCTCTGTCTCTGTCTCTGTCTCTGCCTCTGTCCCTGTCTCCGTATCTGTCTCTGTCTCTGTTTCTGTCTCTGTCTCTCTCGCTGTCTCTCCCTCTGTCTCTGTCTCTGTCTCTGTCTATGGCTCTGTCTCTGCCTCTGTCTCCGTCTCGGTCTCTGTCTCTGTCTCTGTTTCTGTCTCTGTCTCTCTCGCTGTCTCTCCCTCTGTCTCTGGCTCTGTCTCTGCCTCTGTCTCCGTCTCGGTCTCTGTCTCTGTCTCTATCTCCGTCTCTGTCTCTGTCGCTGTCTCTGCCTCTGTCTCCGTCTCTGTCTCCGTCTCTGTCTCTGTCTCTGTCGCTGCTTCTCTCTCTGTCTCTGTCCCTGTCTCTGTCCCTGGCTCTCTCTCTGCCTCTGTCTCCGTCTCTGACTCTGTCTCTGTCTCTTTCACCGTCTCTGTCTCTGTCTCTGTCTCTGTCTCTGTCTCTGTCTCTGTCGCTGTCTCTGTCTCTGTCTCTGTCTCTGTCTCTGTCTCTGTCTCTGTCTCTGTCGCTGTCTCTCCCCCTGTCTCTGTCTCTGTCTCTGTCGCTGGCTCTGTCTCTGCCTCTGTCTCCGTCTCTGTCTCTGTCTCTGTCTCTATCTCCGTCTCTGTCTCTGTCTCTGTCTCCGCCTCTGTCTCGGTCTTTGTCTCCGTCTCTCTCCCTGTCTCTGTCTCTGTCTCTGTCTCTGTCTCTGTCTCTGTCTCTGTCGCTGTCTCTCTCCCTGTCTCTGTCTCTGTCTCTGTCTCTGTCTCTGTCTCAGTCTCAGTCTCTGTCTCTGTCTCTGTCTCTGTCTCCGTCTCTGTCTCTGTCTCTGTCTCTGTATCTGTCGCTGTGTCTCCCCCTGTCTCTGTCTCTGTCTCTGTCTCTGTCCCAGTGTCTCTCCCTGTGCCTCTCGCTGTCTCTGTCTCTGTCTCTGTCTCTGTCTCTGTCTCTGTCTCTGTCTCTGTCTCTGTCGCTGTCTCTCCCCCTGTCTCTGTCTCTGTCTCTGTCTCTGTCTCTGTCTCAGTCTCTGTCTCTGTCTCTGTCTCTGTCTCCGTCTCTGTCTCTGTCTCTGTCTCTGTATCTGTCGCTGTGTCTCCCCCTGTCTCTGTCTCTGTCTCTGTCTCTGTCCCAGTGTCTCTCCCTGTGCCTCTCGCTGTCTCTGTCTCTGTCTCTGTCTATTCCTCTGTCCCTGTCTCTGTCTCTGTCTCCGTCTCTGTCTCTGTCTCTGTCACCGTCTGTGTCCCAGTCTCTGTCTCTGCCTCCGTCTCTGTCCCTGGCTCTGTCTCTGCCTCTGTCACCGTCTCTGTCTCTGTCTCGGTCTTTGTCTCTGCCTCTGTCTCTGTCTCTGTCTCTGTCTCTGTCTCTGTCTCTGACTCTGTCCCTGTCTCTGTCGGAGACTCTGCCTCTGTCTCTGTCTCTGTCTCTGTCTCCGTCTCTGTCTCTGTCTCTGTCTCTGCCGCTGTCTCTGTCTCTGTCTCTGTCTCTGTCTCTGTCTCTGTCTCTGTCTCTGTCTCTGTCTCTGTCGCTGTCTCTCTCCCTGTCTCTGTCTCTGTCTCTGTCTCTGTCTCTGTCTCTGTCTCTGTCTCTGTCTCTGTCTCTGTCTCTGTCTCTGTCTCTGTCTCTGTCGCTGTCTCTCTCCCTGTCTCTGTCTCTGTCTCTGTCTGTGTCTCTGTCTCTGTCTCTGTCTCTGTCTCAGTCTCTGTCTCTGTCTCCGTCTCTGTCTCTGTCTCTGTCGCTGTCTCTCTCCCTGTCTCTGTCTCTGTCTCTGTCTCTGTCTCTGTCTCTGTCTCTGTCTCTGTCTCTGCCTCTGTCTCTGTCTGAGTCTCTGTCGCTGTCTCTCCCTCTGTCTCTGTCTCCGTCCCTGTCCCTGGCTCTGTCTCTGCCTCTGTCTCCGTCTCCGTCTCTGTCTCTGTCCCGGCCTTTGTCTCGGTCTCTGTCTCTGCTCCTGTCTCTGTCTCTATCTCCGTCTATGTCTCTGTCTCTGTCTCTGTCTCTGTCTCTGTCTGTGCCTCTGTCTCTGTCTCTGTCTCTGTCTCTGTCTCTGTCTCTGTCTCTGTATCAGTCTCTGTCTCTGTCTCTGTCTCTGTCTCTGTCTCTGTCTCTGTCTCCGTCTCTGTCTCTGTCTCTGTCTCTGCCTCTGCCTCTGTCTCTGTATCTGTCTCTGTCCCCGTTTCTGTCTCTGTCTCTCTCGCTGTATCTCCCTCTGTCTCTTTCTCCGTCTCTGTCCCTGGCTCTGTCTCTGCCTCTGTCTCCGTCTCTGTCTCTGTCTCGGTCTTTGTCCCCGTCTCTGTCTCCGTCTCTGACTCTGTTTCTGTCTCTATCTCCGTCTCCGTCTCTGTCTCTGTCTCTGTCTCCGTCTCTGTCCCGTCTCTGTCTCTGCCTCTGACTCTGTCTCTGTATCTGTCTCTGTCTCCGTTTCTGTCTGTGTCTCTCTCGCTGTCTCTCCCTCTGTCTCTGTCTCCGTCTCTGTCCCTGGCTCTGTCTCTGCCTCTGTCTCCGTCTCCGTCTCTGTCTCTGTCCCGGCCTTTGTCTCGGTCTCTGTCTCTGCTCCTGTCTCTGTCTCTATCTCCGTCTATGTCTCTGCCTCTGTCTCCGTCTCTGACTCTGTTTCTGTCTCTATCTCCATCTCCGTCTCTGTCTCTGTCTCTGTCTCTGCCTCTGCCTCTGTCTCTGTCTCCGTCTCTGTCTCTGTCTCTGTCTCTGCCTCTGCCTCTGTCTCTGTATCTGTCTCTGTCTCCGTTTCTGTCTCTGTCTCTCTCGCTGTCTCTCCCTCTGTCTCTGTCTCCGTCTCTGTCCCTGGCTCTGTCTCTGCCTCTGTCTCCGTCTCTGTCTCTGTCTCGGTCTTTGTCTCCGTCTCTGTCTCTGTCTCTGTCTCTATCTCCGTCTATGTCTCTGTCTCTGTCTCTGTCTCTGCCTCTGTTGCTGTCTCTCCCCCTGTCTCTGTCTCTGTCTCTGTCTCTGTCTCTGTCTCTGTCTCCGTCTCTGTCTCTGTCTCTGTCTCTGTCTCTGTCTCTGTCTCTGTCTCTGTCTCTGTCTCTGTCTCTGTCTCTATCTCCGTCTATGTCTCTGTCTCTGTCTCTGTCTCTGTCTCTGTCGCAGTCTCTCCCCCTGTCTCTGTCGCTGTCTCTGTCTCTGTCTCTGCCTCTGTCCCTGTCTCTGTCTCTGTCTCTGTCTCTGTCTCTGTCTCTGTCTCTGTCTCTGTCTCTGTCTCTGTCTCTGTCTGTGTCTCTGTCTCTGTCTGTGTCTCTGTCTCTGTCTTTGTCTCTGTCTCTGTCTCTGTCTCTGTCTCTGTCTCTGTCTCTGTCTCTGTCTGTGTCTCTGTCTCTGTTTCTGTCTCTATCTCCGTCTTTTTCTCTGTCTCTGTCTCTGTCTCCGTCCCTGTCCCTGGCTCTGTCTCCGTCTCTGTCTCTGTCTCTGTCGCCGTCTGCGTCTCTGTCTCTGTCTCTGTCTCTGTCTCTGTCTCTGTCTCTGTCTCCGCCTCTGCCTCTGTCGCTGTCTCTCCCTCTGTCTCTATCTCCGTCCCTGTCCCTGGCTCTGTCTCTGCCTCTGTCTCCGTCTCTGTCTCTGTCTCTGTCCCGGCCTTTGTCTCGGTCTCTGTCTCTGTCTCTGTCTCTGCCTCTATCTCCGTCTATGTCTCTGTCTCTGTCTCTGTCTCTGTCTCTGTCTGTGCCTCTGTCTCTGTCTCTGTCTCTGTCGCTGTCTCTGTCTCTGTCTCTGTCTCTGTCTCTGTCTCTGTCTCTATCTCTGTCTGTGTCTCTGTCTCTGCCTCTGCCTCTGTCTCTGTATCTGTCTCTGTCTCCGCTTCTGTCCCTGTCCCTCTCGCTGTCTCTCCCTCTGTCTCTGTCTCCGTCTCTGTCCCTGGCTCTGTCTCTGTCTCTGTCTCCGTCTCTGTCTCTGCCTCTGCCTCTGTCTCTGTATCTGTCTCTGTCTCCGTTTCTGTCTCTGTCCCTCTCGCTGTATCTCCCTCTGTCTCTGTCTCCGTCTCTGTCCCTGGCTCTGTCTCTGCCTCTGTCTCCGTCTCTGTCTCTGTCTCGGTCTTTGTCTCCGTCTCTGTCTCCGTCTCTGCCTCTGTCTCTGTCTCTATCTCCGTCTATGTCTCTGTCTCTGTCTCCGTCTGCGTCTCTGTCTCTGTCTCCGTCTCTGTCCCTGGCTCTGTCTCTGCCTCGGTCTCCTTCTCTGACTCTGTTTCTGTCTCTATCTCCGTCTCCGTCTCTGTCTCTGTCTCTGTCTCTGTCTCTGTCTCTGTCTCCGCCTCTGCCTCTGTCGCTGTCTCTCCCTCTGTCTCTCTCTCCGTCCCTGTCCCTGGCTCTGTCTCTGCCTCTGTCTCCGTCTCTGTCTCTGTCCCGGCCTTTGTCTCGGTCTCTGTCTCTGTCTCTGTCTCTGCCTCTATCTCCGTCTATGTCTCTGTCTCTGTCTCTGTCTCTGTCTCTGTCTCCGTCTCTGTCTCTGTCTCGGTCTTTGTCTCCGTCTCTGTCTCCGTCTCTGCCTCTGTCTCTGTCTCTATCTCCGTCTATGTCTCTGTCTCTGTCTCCGTCTGCGTCTCTGTCTCTGTCTCCGTCTCTGTCCCTGGCTCTGTCTCTGCCTCTGTCTCCTTCTCTGACTCTGTTTCTGTCTCTATCTCCGTCTCCGTCTCTGTCTCTGTCTCTGTCTCTGTCTCTGTCTCTGTCTCTGTCTCCGCCTCTGCCTCTGTCGCTGTCTCTCCCTCTGTCTCTCTCTCCGTCCCTGTCCCTGGCTCTGTCTCTGCCTCTGTCTCCGTCTCGGTCTCTGTCTCAGTCTCTATCTCCGTCTCTGTCTCTGTCGCTGTCTCTGCCTCTGTCTCCGTCTCTGTCTCCGTCTCGGTCTTTGTCTCCGTCTCTGTCACTGTCTCTGTCTCTGTCTCTGTCTGTGCCTCTGTCTCTGTCTCTATCTCTGTCTCTGTCTCTGTCTCTGTCTCTGTCTCTGTCTCTGTCTCTGTCTCTGTCTCTGTCTCAGTCTCTGTCTCTGTCTCTGTCTCTGTCTCTGTCTTCGTCTCTGTCTCTGTCTCTGCCTCTGCCTCTGTCTCTGTATCTGTCTCTGTCTCCGTTTCTGTCTCTGTCCCTCTCGCTGTCTCTCCCTCTGTCTCTGTCTCCGTCTCTGTCCCTGGCTCTGTCTCTGCCTCTGTCTCCGTCTCTGTCTCTGTCTCGGTCTTTGTCTCCGTCTCTGTCTCCGTCTCTGTCTCTGTCTCTGTCTCCGTCTCTGTCCCTGGCTCTGTCTCTGCCTCTGTCTCCTTCTCTGACTCTGTTTCTGTCTCTATCTCCGTCTCCGTCTCTGTCTCTGTCTCTGTCTCTGTCTCTGTCTCTGTCTCTGTCTCTGTCTCTGTCTCTGTCTCTGTCTCTGTCTCTGCCTCTGCCTCTGTCTCTGTCTGAGTCTCTGTCGCTGTCTCTCCCTATGTCTCTGTCTCCGTCCCTGTCCCTGGCTCTGTCTCTGCCTCTGTCTCCGTCTCTGTCTCTGTCCCGGCCTTTGTCTCGGTCTCTGTCTCTGTCCCTGTCTCTGCCTCTATCTCCGTCTATGTCTCTGTCTCTGTCTCTGTCTCTGTCTCTCTCTCTGTCTCTGTCTCTGTCTCTGCCTATGTCTCTGTCTCTGTCTCTGTCTCTGTCTCTGTCTCTGTCTCTCTCTCTGTCTCTGTCTCTGTCTCTGTCTCTCTCTCTGTCTCTGTCTCTGTCTCTGTCTCTGTCTCTGTCTCTGTCTCTGTCTCTGTCTCTGTCTCTGTCTCTGTCTCTGTCTCAGTCTCTGTCTCTGTCTCTGTCTCTTTCTCTGTCTCTGTCTCCATCTCTGTCTCTGTCTCTGTCTCTGCCTCTATCCCTGCCTCCGTATCTGTCTCTGTCTCTGTTTCTGTCTCTGTCTCTCTCGCTGTCTCTCCCTCTGTCTCTGTCTCTGTCTCTGTCTATGGCTCTGTCTCTGCCTCTGTCTCCGTCTCGGTCTCTGTCTCTGTCTCTGTTTCTGTCTCTGTCTCTCTCGCTGTCTCTCCCTCTGTCTCTGGCTCTGTCTCTGCCTCTGTCTCCGTCTCGGTCTCTGTCTCTGTCTCTATCTCCGTCTCTGTCTCTGTCGCTGTCTCTGCCTCTGTCTCCGTCTCTGTCTCCGTCACTGTCTCTGTCTCTGTCGCTGTTTCTCTCTCTGTATCTGTCCCTGTCTCTGTCCCTGGCTCTCTCTCTGCCTCTGTCTCCGTCTCTGACTCTGTCTCTGTCTCTATCTCCGTCTCTGTCTCTGTCTCTGTCTCTGTCTCTGTCTCTGTCTCTGTCGCTGTCTCTGTCTCTGTCTCTGTCTCTGTCTCTGTCTCTGTCTCTGTCTCTGTCGCTGTCTCTCCCCCTGTCTCTGTCTCTGTCTCTGTTTCTGTCTCTGGCTCTGTCTCTGCCTCTGTCTCCGTCTCTGTCTCTGTCTCTGTCTCTATCTCCGTCTCTGTCTCTGTCTCTGTCTCCGCCTCTGTCTCCGTCTCTGTCTCCGTCTCGGTCTTTGTCTCCGTCTCTGTCTCTGTCTCTATCTCCGTCTCTGTCTCTGTCTCTGTCTCTCTCTCCGTCTCTCTCTGTGTCTCTGCCTCTGTCTCGGTCTTTGTCTCCGTCTCTGTCTCCGTCTCTGTCTCTGTCTCCGTCTCTGTCTCTGTCTCTCTCTCTGTCTCTGTCTCTGTCTCTGTCTCTGTCTCTGTCTCTGTCTCTGTCTCTGTCTCTGTCTCTGTCTCTGTCTATGTCTCTGTCTCTGTCTCTGTCTCTGTCTCCGTCTCTGTCTCTGTCTCTGTCTCTTTCTCTGTCTCTGCCTCTGCCTCTGTCTCTGTCTCTGTCTCTGTCGCTGTCTCTCCCTCTGTCCCTGTCTCCGTCTCCGTCCCTGGCTCTGTCTCTGCCTCTGCCTCCGTCACTGTCTCCGTCTCGGTCTATGTCTCCGTCTCTGTCTCTGTCTCTGTCTCTGTCTCTGTCGCTGTTTCTCTCTCTGTCTCTGTCGCTGTCTCTCCCCCTGTCTCTGTCTCTGTCTCTGTCTCTCGCTCTGTATCTGCCACTGTCTCCGTCTCTGTATCTGCCTCTGTCTCGATCTCCGTCTCTGTCTCTGTCTCTGTCTCTGTCTCTGTCTCTGTCTCTGTCTCTGTCTCTGTCTCTGTCTCTGTCTCTGTCTCTGTCTCTGTCTCTGTCTCCGTCTCTGTCTCTGTCTCTGTCTCTTTCTCTGTCTCTGCCTCTGCCTCTGTCTCTGTCTCTGTCTCTGTCGCTGTCTCTCCCTCTGTCCCTGTCTCCGTCTCCGTCCCTGGCTCTGTCTCTGCCTCTGCCTCCGTCACTGTCTCCGTCTCGGTCTATGTCTCCGTCTCTGTCTCTGTCTCTGTCTCTGTCTCTGTCGCTGTTTCTCTCTCTGTCTCTGTCGCTGTCTCTCCCCCTGTCTCTGTCTCTGTCTCTGTCTCTCGCTCTGTATCTGCCACTGTCTCCGTCTCTGTATCTGCCTCTGTCTCGATCTCCGTCTCTGTCTCTGTCTCTGTCTCTGTCTCTGTCTCTGTCTCTGTCTCTGTCTCTGTCTCTGTCTCTGCCTCTGCCTCTGTCTCTGTATCTGTCTCTGTCTCCGTTTCTGTCTCTGTCCCTCTCGCTGTCTCTCCCTCTGTCTCTGTCTCCGTCTCTGTCCCTGGCTCTGTCTCTGCCTCTGTCTCCGTCTCTGTCTCTGTCTCGGTCTTTGTCTCCGTCTCTGTCTCCGTCTCTGTCTCTGTCTCTGTCTCCGTCTCTGTCCCTGGCTCTGTCTCTGCCTCTGTCTCCTTCTCTGACTCTGTTTCTGTCTCTATCTCCGTCTCCGTCTCTGTCTCTGTCTCTGTCTCTGTCTCTGTCTCTGTCTCTGTCTCTGTCTCTGTCTCTGTCTCTGTCTCTGTCTCTGCCTCTGCCTCTGTCTCTGTCTGAGTCTCTGTCGCTGTCTCTCCCTATGTCTCTGTCTCCGTCCCTGTCCCTGGCTCTGTCTCTGCCTCTGTCTCCGTCTCTGTCTCTGTCCCGGCCTTTGTCTCGGTCTCTGTCTCTGTCCCTGTCTCTGCCTCTATCTCCGTCTATGTCTCTGTCTCTGTCTCTGTCTCTGTCTCTCTCTCTGTCTCTGTCTCTGTCTCTGCCTATGTCTCTGTCTCTGTCTCTGTCTCTGTCTCTGTCTCTGTCTCTCTCTCTGTCTCTGTCTCTGTCTCTGTCTCTCTCTCTGTCTCTGTCTCTGTCTCTGTCTCTGTCTCTGTCTCTGTCTCTGTCTCTGTCTCTGTCTCTGTCTCTGTCTCTGTCTCAGTCTCTGTCTCTGTCTCTGTCTCTTTCTCTGTCTCTGTCTCCATCTCTGTCTCTGTCTCTGTCTCTGCCTCTATCCCTGCCTCCGTATCTGTCTCTGTCTCTGTTTCTGTCTCTGTCTCTCTCGCTGTCTCTCCCTCTGTCTCTGTCTCTGTCTCTGTCTATGGCTCTGTCTCTGCCTCTGTCTCCGTCTCGGTCTCTGTCTCTGTCTCTGTTTCTGTCTCTGTCTCTCTCGCTGTCTCTCCCTCTGTCTCTGGCTCTGTCTCTGCCTCTGTCTCCGTCTCGGTCTCTGTCTCTGTCTCTATCTCCGTCTCTGTCTCTGTCGCTGTCTCTGCCTCTGTCTCCGTCTCTGTCTCCGTCACTGTCTCTGTCTCTGTCGCTGTTTCTCTCTCTGTATCTGTCCCTGTCTCTGTCCCTGGCTCTCTCTCTGCCTCTGTCTCCGTCTCTGACTCTGTCTCTGTCTCTATCTCCGTCTCTGTCTCTGTCTCTGTCTCTGTCTCTGTCTCTGTCTCTGTCGCTGTCTCTGTCTCTGTCTCTGTCTCTGTCTCTGTCTCTGTCTCTGTCTCTGTCGCTGTCTCTCCCCCTGTCTCTGTCTCTGTCTCTGTTTCTGTCTCTGGCTCTGTCTCTGCCTCTGTCTCCGTCTCTGTCTCTGTCTCTGTCTCTATCTCCGTCTCTGTCTCTGTCTCTGTCTCCGCCTCTGTCTCCGTCTCTGTCTCCGTCTCGGTCTTTGTCTCCGTCTCTGTCTCTGTCTCTATCTCCGTCTCTGTCTCTGTCTCTGTCTCTCTCTCCGTCTCTCTCTGTGTCTCTGCCTCTGTCTCGGTCTTTGTCTCCGTCTCTGTCTCCGTCTCTGTCTCTGTCTCCGTCTCTGTCTCTGTCTCTCTCTCTGTCTCTGTCTCTGTCTCTGTCTCTGTCTCTGTCTCTGTCTCTGTCTCTGTCTCTGTCTCTGTCTCTGTCTATGTCTCTGTCTCTGTCTCTGTCTCTGTCTCCGTCTCTGTCTCTGTCTCTGTCTCTTTCTCTGTCTCTGCCTCTGCCTCTGTCTCTGTCTCTGTCTCTGTCGCTGTCTCTCCCTCTGTCCCTGTCTCCGTCTCCGTCCCTGGCTCTGTCTCTGCCTCTGCCTCCGTCACTGTCTCCGTCTCGGTCTATGTCTCCGTCTCTGTCTCTGTCTCTGTCTCTGTCTCTGTCGCTGTTTCTCTCTCTGTCTCTGTCGCTGTCTCTCCCCCTGTCTCTGTCTCTGTCTCTGTCTCTCGCTCTGTATCTGCCACTGTCTCCGTCTCTGTATCTGCCTCTGTCTCGATCTCCGTCTCTGTCTCTGTCTCTGTCTCTGTCTCTGTCTCTGTCTCTGTCTCTGTCTCTGTCTCTGTCTCTGTCTCTGTCTCTGTCTCTGTCTCTGTCTCTGTCTCTGTGTCTGTCTCTGTCTCTCTCTCTGTCTCTGTCTCTGTCTCTGTCGCTGTCTCTCCCCCTGTCTCTGTCTCTGTCTCTGTCTCTGTCTCTGTCTCTGTCTCAGTCTCTGTCTCTGTCTCTGTCTCCGTCTCTGTCTCTGTCTCTGTCTCTGTATCTGTCGCTGTGTCTCCCCCTGTCTCTGTCTCTGTCTCTGTCTCTGTCCCAGTGTCCCTCCCTGTGCCGCTCGCTGTCTCTGTCTCTGTCTCTGTCTATTCCTCTGTCCCTGTCTCTGTCTCTGTCTCCGTCTCTGTCTCTGTCTCTGTCACCGTCTGTGTCCCAGTCTCTGTCTCTGCCTCCGTCTCTGTCCCTGGCTCTGTCTCCGCCTCTGTCACCGTCTCTGTCTCTGTCTCGGTCTTTGTCTCTGCCTCTGTCTCTGTCTCTGTCTCTGTCTCTGTCTCTGTCTCTGTCTCTGTCTCTGTCTCTGTCTCTGTCTCTGTCTCTGCCTCTGTCTCTGTCTCTGTCTCTGTCTCTGTCCCTGTCTCTGTCTCTGTCTGTGTCTCTGTCTCTGTTTCTGTCTCTATCTCCGTCTTTGTCTATGTCTCTTTCTCTGTCTCCGTCCCTGACCCTGGCTCTGTCTCCGTCTCTGTCTCTGTCTCTGTCTCTGTCTCTGTCTCTGTCTCTATCTCCGTCTCTGTATCTGTCTCTGTCTCTGTCTCTGCCTCCGTCTCCGTCTCTGCCTCTGTCTCCGTCTCTGTCTCCGTCTCGGTGTTTGTCTCCGTCTCTGTCTCTGTCTCTGTCTCTGCCTCTGTCTCTGTCTCTGTCTCTGTCTCTGTCTCTGTCTCTGTCTCTGTCTCTGTCTCTGTCTCTGTCTCTGTCGCTGTCTCTCCCCCTGTCTCTGGCTCTGTCTCTGCCTATGTCTCCGTCTCTGTATCTGCCTCTGTCTCTATCTCCGTCTCTGTCTCTGTCTCTGTCTCTGTCTCTGGCTCTGTCTCTGCCTCTGTCTCCGTCTCTGTCTCTGTCTCTGTCTCTATCTCCGTCTCTGTCTCTGTCTCTGTCTCTGTCTCTGCCTCTGTCTCCGTCTCTGTCTCCGTCTCGGTCTTTGTCTCCGTCTCTGTCTCTGTCTCTGTCTCTGCCTCTGTCTCTGTCCCCGTATCTGTCTCTGTCTCTGTTTCTGTCTCTGCCTCTGTCTCTGTCTCTGCCTCTGTCTCAGTCTCTGTCTCTGTCTCTGTCTCTGTCTCTGTCTCTGCCTCTGTCTCTGTCTCTGCCTCTGTCTCAGACTCTGTCTCTGTCTCTGTCTCTGTCTCTGTCTCTGTCTCTGTCTCTGTCTCTGTCTCTGTCTCTGTCGCTGTCTCTATCTCCGTCTCTGTATCTGTCTCTGTCTCTGTCTCTGCCTCTGTCTCCGTCCCTGTCTCCGTCTCGGTCTTTGTCTCCGTCTCTGTCTCAGTCTCTGTCTCTGCCTCTGTCTCTGTCTCTGTCTCTGTCTCTGTCTCTGTCTCTGTCTCTGTCTCTGTCTCTGTCTCTGTCTCTGTCTCTGTCTCTGTCGCTGTCTCTCCCCCTGTCTCTGTCTCTGTCTCTGGCTCTGCCTCTGCCTCTGTCTCCGTCTCTGTATCTGCCTCTGTCTCTATCTCCGTCTCTGTCTCTGTCTCTGTCTCTGTCTCTGGCTCTGTCTCTGCCTCTGTCTCCGTCTCTGTCTCTGTCTCTGTCTCTATCTCCGTCTCTGTCTGTGTCTCTGTCTCTGTCTCTGCCTCTGTCTCCGTCTCTGTCTCCGTCTCGGTCTTTGTCTCCGTCTCTATCTCTGCCTCTGTCTCTGTCTCTGTCTCTGTCTCTGTCGCTGTCTCTCCCCCTGTCTCTGTCTCTCTCTCTGTCTCTGTCTCTGTCTCTGCCTATGTCTCCGTCTCTGTCTCTGTCTCTGTCTCTATCTCCGTCTCTGTCTCTGTCTCTGTCTCTGTCTCCGCCTCTGTCTCCGTCTCTGTCTCCGTCTCGGTCTTTGTCTCCGTCTCTGTCTCTGTCTCTATCTCCGTCTCTGTCTCTGTCTCTGTCTCTCTCTCCGTCTCTGTCTGTGTCTCTGCCTCTGTCTCGGTCTTTGTCTCCGTCTCTGTCTCCGTCTCTGTCTCTGTCTCTGTCTCTGTCTCTGTCTCTGTCTCTGTCTCTGTCTCTGTCTCTGTCTCGGTCTTTGTCTCCGTCTCTGTCTCCGTCTCTGTCTCTGTCTCTGTCTCTGTCTCCGTCTCTGTCCCTGGCTCTGTCTCTGCCTCTGTCTCCTTCTCTGACTCTGTTTCTGTCTCTATCTCCGTTTCCGTCTCTGTCTCTGTCTCTGTCTCTGTCTCTGTCTCTGTCTCTGTCTCTGTCTCTGTCTCTGTCTCTGTCTCTGTCTCTGTCTCTGTCTCTGTCTCTGTCTATTCCTCTGTCCCTGTCTCTGTCTCTGTCTCCGTCTCTGTCTCTGTCTCTGTCACCGTCTGTGTCCCAGTCTCTGTCTCTGCCTCCGTCTCTGTCCCTGGCTCTGTCTCTGCCTCTGTCACCGTCTCTGTCTCTGTCTCGGTCTTTGTCTCTGCCTCTGTCTCTGTCTCTGTCTCTGTCTCTGTCTCTGACTCTGTCCCTGTCTCTGTCGGAGACTCTGCCTCTGTCTCTGTCTCTGTCTCTCTCTCCGTCTCTCTCTGTGTCTCTGCCTCTGTCTCGGTCTTTGTCTCCGTCTCTGTCTCCGTCTCTGTCTCTGTCTCCGTCTCTGTCTCTGTCTCTCTCTCTGTCTCTGTCTCTGTCTCTGTCTCTGTCTCTGTCTCTGTCTCTGTCTCTGTCTCTGTCTCTGTCTCTGTCTATGTCTCTGTCTCTGTCTCTGTCTCTGTCTCCGTCTCTGTCTCTGTCTCTGTCTCTTTCTCTGTCTCTGCCTCTGCCTCTGTCTCTGTCTCTGTCTCTGTCGCTGTCTCTCCCTCTGTCCCTGTCTCCGTCTCCGTCCCTGGCTCTGTCTCTGCCTCTGCCTCCGTCACTGTCTCCGTCTCGGTCTATGTCTCCGTCTCTGTCTCTGTCTCTGTCTCTGTCTCTGTCGCTGTTTCTCTCTCTGTCTCTGTCGCTGTCTCTCCCCCTGTCTCTGTCCCTGTCTCTGTCTCTGTCTCTGTCTCTGTCTCTGTCTCTGTCGCTGTCTCTCCCTCTGTCCCTGTCTCCGTCTCTGTCTCCGTCTCTGTCCCTGGCTCTGTCTCTGCCTCTGCCTCCGTCACTGTCTCCGTCTCGGTCTTTGTCTCCATCTCTGTCTCTGTCTCTGTCTCTGTCTCTGTCTCTGTCGCTGTTTCTCTCTCTGTCTCTGTCGCTGTTTCTCCCCCTGTCTCTGTCTCTGTCTCTGTCTCTCGCTCTGTATCTGCCACTGTCTCCGTCTCTGTATCTGCCTCTGTCTCGATCTCCGTCTCTGTCTCTGTCTCTGTCTCTGTCTCTGTCTCTGTCTCTGTCTCTGTCTCTGTCTCTGTCTCTGTCTCTGTCTCTGTCTCTGTCTCTGTCTCTGTCTCTGTCTCTGTCTCTGTGTCTGTCTCTGTCTCTGTCTCTGTCTCTGTCTCTGTCTCTGTCGCTGTCTCTCCCCCTGTCTCTGTCTCTGTCTCTGTCTCTGTCTCTGTCTCTGTCTCAGTCTCTGTCTCTGTCTCTGTCTCCGTCTCTGTCTCTGTCTCTGTCTCTGTATCTGTCGCTGTGTCTCCCCCTGTCTCTGTCTCTGTCTCTGTCTCTGTCCCAGTGTCCCTCCCTGTGCCGCTCGCTGTCTCTGTCTCTGTCTCTGTCTATTCCTCTGTCCCTGTCTCTGTCTCTGTCTCCGTCTCTGTCTCTGTCTCTGTCACCGTCTGTGTCCCAGTCTCTGTCTCTGCCTCCGTCTCTGTCCCTGGCTCTGTCTCCGCCTCTGTCACCGTCTCTGTCTCTGTCTCGGTCTTTGTCTCTGCCTCTGTCTCTGTCTCTGTCTCTGTCTCTGTCTCTGACTCTGTCCCTGTCTCTGTCGGAGACTCTGCCTCTGTCTCTGTCTCTGTCTCTGTCTCCGTCTCTGTCTCTGTCTCTGTCTCTGCCGCTGTCTCTGTCTCTGTCTCTGTCTCTGTCTCTGTCTCTGTCTCTGTCTCTGTCTCTGTCTCTGTCTCTGTCTCTGCCTCTGTCTCTGTCTCTGTCTCTGTCTCTGTCTCTGTCTCTGTCTCTGTCTGTGTCTCTGTCTCTGTTTCTGTCTCTATCTCCGTCTTTGTCTATGTCTCTTTCTCTGTCTCCGTCCCTGACCCTGGCTCTGTCTCCGTCTCTGTCTCTGTCTCTGTCTCTGTCTCTGTCTCTGTCTCTATCTCCGTCTCTGTATCTGTCTCTGTCTCTGTCTCTGCCTCCGTCTCCGTCTCTGCCTCTGTCTCCGTCTCTGTCTCCGTCTCGGTGTTTGTCTCCGTCTCTGTCTCTGTCTCTGTCTCTGCCTCTGTCTCTGTCTCTGTCTCTGTCTCTGTCTCTGTCTCTGTCTCTGTCTCTGTCTCTGTCTCTGTCTCTGTCGCTGTCTCTCCCCCTGTCTCTGGCTCTGTCTCTGCCTATGTCTCCGTCTCTGTATCTGCCTCTGTCTCTATCTCCGTCTCTGTCTCTGTCTCTGTCTCTGTCTCTGGCTCTGTCTCTGCCTCTGTCTCCGTCTCTGTCTCTGTCTCTGTCTCTATCTCCGTCTCTGTCTCTGTCTCTGTCTCTGTCTCTGCCTCTGTCTCCGTCTCTGTCTCCGTCTCGGTCTTTGTCTCCGTCTCTGTCTCTGTCTCTGTCTCTGCCTCTGTCTCTGTCCCCGTATCTGTCTCTGTCTCTGTTTCTGTCTCTGCCTCTGTCTCTGTCTCTGCCTCTGTCTCAGTCTCTGTCTCTGTCTCTGTCTCTGTCTCTGTCTCTGCCTCTGTCTCTGTCTCTGCCTCTGTCTCAGACTCTGTCTCTGTCTCTGTCTCTGTCTCTGTCTCTGTCTCTGTCTCTGTCTCTGTCTCTGTCTCTGTCGCTGTCTCTATCTCCGTCTCTGTATCTGTCTCTGTCTCTGTCTCTGCCTCTGTCTCCGTCCCTGTCTCCGTCTCGGTCTTTGTCTCCGTCTCTGTCTCAGTCTCTGTCTCTGCCTCTGTCTCTGTCTCTGTCTCTGTCTCTGTCTCTGTCTCTGTCTCTGTCTCTGTCTCTGTCTCTGTCTCTGTCTCTGTCTCTGTCGCTGTCTCTCCCCCTGTCTCTGTCTCTGTCTCTGGCTCTGCCTCTGCCTCTGTCTCCGTCTCTGTATCTGCCTCTGTCTCTATCTCCGTCTCTGTCTCTGTCTCTGTCTCTGTCTCTGGCTCTGTCTCTGCCTCTGTCTCCGTCTCTGTCTCTGTCTCTGTCTCTATCTCCGTCTCTGTCTGTGTCTCTGTCTCTGTCTCTGCCTCTGTCTCCGTCTCTGTCTCCGTCTCGGTCTTTGTCTCCGTCTCTATCTCTGCCTCTGTCTCTGTCTCTGTCTCTGTCTCTGTCGCTGTCTCTCCCCCTGTCTCTGTCTCTCTCTCTGTCTCTGTCTCTGTCTCTGCCTATGTCTCTGTCTCTGTCTCTGTCTCTGTCTCTGTCTCTGTCTCTGTCTCTGTCTCTGTCTCTGTCTCTGTCTCAGTCTCTGTCTCTGTCTCTGTCTCTTTCTCTGTCTCTGTCTCCATCTCTGTCTCTGTCTCTGTCTCTGCCTCTGTCCCTGTCTCCGTATCTGTCTCTGTCTCTGTTTCTGTCTCTGTCTCTCTCGCTGTCTCTCCCTCTGTCTCTGTCTCTGTCTCTGTCTATGGCTCTGTCTCTGCCTCTGTCTCCGTCTCGGTCTCTGTCTCTGTCTCTGTTTCTGTCTCTGTCTCTCTCGCTGACTCTCCCTCTGTCTCTGGCTCTGTCTCTGCCTCTGGCTCTGTCTCTGCCTCTGTCTCCGTCTCTGTCTCTGTCTCTGTCTCTATCTCCGTCTCTGTCTCTGTCTCTCTCTCTGTCTCCGCCTCTGTCTCCGTCTCTGTCTCCGTCTCGGTCTTTGTCTCCGTCTCTGTCTCTGTCTCTATCTCCGTCTCTGTCTCTGTCTCTGTCTCTCTCTCCGTCTCTGTCTGTGTCTCTGCCTCTGTCTCGGTCTTTGTCTCCGTCTCTGTCCCCGTCTCTGTCTCTGTCTCTGTCTCTGTCTCTGTCTCTCTCTCTGTCTCTGTCTCTGTCTCTGTCTCTGTCTCTGTCTATGTCTCGGTCTTTGTCTCCGTCTCTGTCTCTGTCTCTGTCTCTGTCTCTGTCTCTGTCTCCGTCTCTGTCCCTGGCTCTGTCTCTGCCTCTGTCTCCTTCTCTGACTCTGTTTCTGTCTCTATCTCCGTTTCCGTCTCTGTCTCTGTCTCTGTCTCTGTCTCTGTCTCTGTCTCTGTCTCTGTCTCTGTCTCTGTCTCTGTCTCTGTCTCTGTCTCTGTCTCTGTCTCTGTCTCTGTCTATTCCTCTGTCCCTGTCTCTGTCTCTGTCTCCGTCTCTGTCTCTGTCTCTGTCACCGTCTGTGTCCCAGTCTCTGTCTCTGCCTCCGTCTCTGTCCCTGGCTCTGTCTCTGCCTCTGTCACCGTCTCTGTCTCTGTCTCGGTCTTTGTCTCTGCCTCTGTCTCTGTCTCTGCCTCTGTCTCCGTCTCTGTCTCTGTCTCGGTCTTTGTCCCCGTCTCTGTCTCCGTCTCTGACTCTGTTTCTGTCTCTATCTCCGTCTCCGTCTCTGTCTCTGTCTCTGTCTCCGTCTCTGTCCCGTCTCTGTCTCTGCCTCTGACTCTGTCTCTGTATCTGTCTCTGTCTCCGTTTCTGTCTGTGTCTCTCTCGCTGTCTCTCCCTCTGTCTCTGTCTCCGTCTCTGTCCCTGGCTCTGTCTCTGCCTCTGTCTCCGTCTCTGTCTCTGTCTCGGTCTTTGTCTCCGTCTCTGTCTCCGTCTCTGTCTCTGTCTCTGTCTCTATCTCCGTCTATGTCTCTGTCTCTGTCTCTGTCGCTGTCTCTCCCCCTGTCTCTGTCTCTGTCTCCGTCTCTGTCTCTGTCTCTGTCTGTGTCTCTGTCTCTGTCTCTGTCTCTGTCTCTGTCTCTGTCTCTGTCTCTGTCTCTGTCTCTGTCTCTGTCTCTGTCTCTGTCTCTGTCTCTGTCTCTGTCTCTGTCTCTGTCTGTGTCTCTGTCTCTGTTTCTGTCTCTATCTCCGTCTTTTTCTCTGTCTCTGTCTCTGTCTCCGTCCCTGTCCCTGGCTCTATCTCCGTCCCCGTCTCTGTCTCTGTCTCCGTCTGCGTCTCTGTCTCTGTCTCCGTCTCTGTCCCTGGCTCTGTCTCTGCCTCTGTCTCCGTCTCTGACTCTGTTTCTGTCTCTATCTCCATCTCCGTCTCTGTCTCTGTCTCTGTCTCTGCCTCTGCCTCTGTCTCTGTCTCCGTCTCTGTCTCTGTCTCTGTCTCTGCATCTGCCTCTGTCTCTGTATCTGTCTCTGTCTCCGTTTCTGTCTCTGTCTCTCTCGCTGTCTCTCCCTCTGTCTCTGTCTCCGTCTCTGTCCCTGGCTCTGTCTCTGCCTCTGTCTCCGTCTCTGTCTCTGTCTCGGTCTTTGTCTCCGTCTCTGTCTCTGTCTCTGTCTCTATCTCCGTCTATGTCTCTGTCTCTGTCTCTGTCTCTGCCTCTGTTGCTGTCTCTCCCCCTGTCTCTGTCTCTGTCTCTGTCTCTGTCTCTGTCTCTGTCTCCGTCTCTGTCTCTGTCTCTGTCTCTGTCTCTGTCTCTGTCTCTGTCTCTGTCTCTGTCTCTGTCTCTGTCTCTATCTCCGTCTATGTCTCTGTCTCTGTCTCTGTCTCTGTCTCTGTCGCAGTCTCTCCCCCTGTCTCTGTCGCTGTCTCTGTCTCTGTCTCTGCCTCTGTCCCTGTCTCTGTCTCTGTCTCTGTCTCTGTCTCTGTCTCTGTCTCTGTCTCTGTCTCTGTCTCTGTCTCTGTCTGTGTCTCTGTCTCTGTCTGTGTCTCTGTCTCTGTCTTTGTCTCTGTCTCTGTCTCTGTCTCTGTCTCTGTCTCTGTCTCTGTCTCTGTCTGTGTCTCTGTCTCTGTTTCTGTCTCTATCTCCGTCTTTTTCTCTGTCTCTGTCTCTGTCTCCGTCCCTGTCCCTGGCTCTGTCTCCGTCTCTGTCTCTGTCTCTGTCGCCGTCTGCGTCTCTGTCTCTGTCTCTGTCTCTGTCTCTGTCTCTGTCTCTGTCTCCGCCTCTGCCTCTGTCGCTGTCTCTCCCTCTGTCTCTATCTCCGTCCCTGTCCCTGGCTCTGTCTCTGCCTCTGTCTCCGTCTCTGTCTCTGTCTCTGTCCCGGCCTTTGTCTCGGTCTCTGTCTCTGTCTCTGTCTCTGCCTCTATCTCCGTCTATGTCTCTGTCTCTGTCTCTGTCTCTGTCTCTGTCTGTGCCTCTGTCTCTGTCTCTGTCTCTGTCGCTGTCTCTGTCTCTGTCTCTGTCTCTGTCTCTGTCTCTGTCTCTATCTCTGTCTGTGTCTCTGTCTCTGCCTCTGCCTCTGTCTCTGTATCTGTCTCTGTCTCCGCTTCTGTCCCTGTCCCTCTCGCTGTCTCTCCCTCTGTCTCTGTCTCCGTCTCTGTCCCTGGCTCTGTCTCTGTCTCTGTCTCCGTCTCTGTCTCTGCCTCTGCCTCTGTCTCTGTATCTGTCTCTGTCTCCGTTTCTGTCTCTGTCCCTCTCGCTGTATCTCCCTCTGTCTCTGTCTCCGTCTCTGTCCCTGGCTCTGTCTCTGCCTCTGTCTCCGTCTCTGTCTCTGTCTCGGTCTTTGTCTCCGTCTCTGTCTCCGTCTCTGCCTCTGTCTCTGTCTCTATCTCCGTCTATGTCTCTGTCTCTGTCTCCGTCTGCGTCTCTGTCTCTGTCTCCGTCTCTGTCCCTGGCTCTGTCTCTGCCTCTGTCTCCTTCTCTGACTCTGTTTCTGTCTCTATCTCCGTCTCCGTCTCTGTCTCTGTCTCTGTCTCTGTCTCTGTCTCTGTCTCCGCCTCTGCCTCTGTCGCTGTCTCTCCCTCTGTCTCTCTCTCCGTCCCTGTCCCTGGCTCTGTCTCTGCCTCTGTCTCCGTCTCTGTCTCTGTCCCGGCCTTTGTCTCGGTCTCTGTCTCTGTCTCTGTCTCTGCCTCTATCTCCGTCTATGTCTCTGTCTCTGTCTCTGTCTCTGTCTCTGTCTCCGTCTCTGTCTCTGTCTCGGTCTTTGTCTCCGTCTCTGTCTCCGTCTCTGCCTCTGTCTCTGTCTCTATCTCCGTCTATGTCTCTGTCTCTGTCTCCGTCTGCGTCTCTGTCTCTGTCTCCGTCTCTGTCCCTGGCTCTGTCTCTGCCTCTGTCTCCTTCTCTGACTCTGTTTCTGTCTCTATCTCCGTCTCCGTCTCTGTCTCTGTCTCTGTCTCTGTCTCTGTCTCTGTCTCTGTCTCCGCCTCTGCCTCTGTCGCTGTCTCTCCCTCTGTCTCTCTCTCCGTCCCTGTCCCTGGCTCTGTCTCTGCCTCTGTCTCCGTCTCGGTCTCTGTCTCAGTCTCTATCTCCGTCTCTGTCTCTGTCGCTGTCTCTGCCTCTGTCTCCGTCTCTGTCTCCGTCTCGGTCTTTGTCTCCGTCTCTGTCACTGTCTCTGTCTCTGTCTCTGTCTGTGCCTCTGTCTCTGTCTCTATCTCTGTCTCTGTCTCTGTCTCTGTCTCTGTCTCTGTCTCTGTCTCTGTCTCTGTCTCTGTCTCTGTCTCAGTCTCTGTCTCTGCCTCTGTCTCTGTCTCTGTCTTCGTCTCTGTCTCTGTCTCTGCCTCTGCCTCTGTCTCTGTATCTGTCTCTGTCTCCGTTTCTGTCTCTGTCCCTCTCGCTGTCTCTCCCTCTGTCTCTGTCTCCGTCTCTGTCCCTGGCTCTGTCTCTGCCTCTGTCTCCGTCTCTGTCTCTGTCTCGGTCTTTGTCTCCGTCTCTGTCTCCGTCTCTGTCTCTGTCTCTGTCTCCGTCTCTGTCCCTGGCTCTGTCTCTGCCTCTGTCTCCTTCTCTGACTCTGTTTCTGTCTCTATCTCCGTCTCCGTCTCTGTCTCTGTCTCTGTCTCTGTCTCTGTCTCTGTCTCTGTCTCTGTCTCTGTCTCTGTCTCTGTCTCTGTCTCTGCCTCTGCCTCTGTCTCTGTCTGAGTCTCTGTCGCTGTCTCTCCCTATGTCTCTGTCTCCGTCCCTGTCCCTGGCTCTGTCTCTGCCTCTGTCTCCGTCTCTGTCTCTGTCCCGGCCTTTGTCTCGGTCTCTGTCTCTGTCCCTGTCTCTGCCTCTATCTCCGTCTATGTCTCTGTCTCTGTCTCTGTCTCTGTCTCTCTCTCTGTCTCTGTCTCTGTCTCTGCCTATGTCTCTGTCTCTGTCTCTGTCTCTGTCTCTGTCTCTGTCTCTCTCTCTGTCTCTGTCTCTGTCTCTGTCTCTCTCTCTGTCTCTGTCTCTGTCTCTGTCTCTGTCTCTGTCTCTGTCTCTGTCTCTGTCTCTGTCTCTGTCTCTGTCTCTGTCTCAGTCTCTGTCTCTGTCTCTGTCTCTTTCTCTGTCTCTGTCTCCATCTCTGTCTCTGTCTCTGTCTCTGCCTCTATCCCTGCCTCCGTATCTGTCTCTGTCTCTGTTTCTGTCTCTGTCTCTCTCGCTGTCTCTCCCTCTGTCTCTGTCTCTGTCTCTGTCTATGGCTCTGTCTCTGCCTCTGTCTCCGTCTCGGTCTCTGTCTCTGTCTCTGTTTCTGTCTCTGTCTCTCTCGCTGTCTCTCCCTCTGTCTCTGGCTCTGTCTCTGCCTCTGTCTCCGTCTCGGTCTCTGTCTCTGTCTCTATCTCCGTCTCTGTCTCTGTCGCTGTCTCTGCCTCTGTCTCCGTCTCTGTCTCCGTCACTGTCTCTGTCTCTGTCGCTGTTTCTCTCTCTGTATCTGTCCCTGTCTCTGTCCCTGGCTCTCTCTCTGCCTCTGTCTCCGTCTCTGACTCTGTCTCTGTCTCTATCTCCGTCTCTGTCTCTGTCTCTGTCTCTGTCTCTGTCTCTGTCTCTGTCGCTGTCTCTGTCTCTGTCTCTGTCTCTGTCTCTGTCTCTGTCTCTGTCTCTGTCGCTGTCTCTCCCCCTGTCTCTGTCTCTGTCTCTGTTTCTGTCTCTGGCTCTGTCTCTGCCTCTGTCTCCGTCTCTGTCTCTGTCTCTGTCTCTATCTCCGTCTCTGTCTCTGTCTCTGTCTCCGCCTCTGTCTCCGTCTCTGTCTCCGTCTCGGTCTTTGTCTCCGTCTCTGTCTCTGTCTCTATCTCCGTCTCTGTCTCTGTCTCTGTCTCTCTCTCCGTCTCTCTCTGTGTCTCTGCCTCTGTCTCGGTCTTTGTCTCCGTCTCTGTCTCCGTCTCTGTCTCTGTCTCCGTCTCTGTCTCTGTCTCTCTCTCTGTCTCTGTCTCTGTCTCTGTCTCTGTCTCTGTCTCTGTCTCTGTCTCTGTCTCTGTCTCTGTCTCTGTCTATGTCTCTGTCTCTGTCTCTGTCTCTGTCTCCGTCTCTGTCTCTGTCTCTGTCTCTTTCTCTGTCTCTGCCTCTGCCTCTGTCTCTGTCTCTGTCTCTGTCGCTGTCTCTCCCTCTGTCCCTGTCTCCGTCTCCGTCCCTGGCTCTGTCTCTGCCTCTGCCTCCGTCACTGTCTCTGTCTCTGTCTCTGTCTCTGTCTCTGTCTCTGTCTCTGTCTCTGTCTCTGTCTCTGTCTCTGTCTCAGTCTCTGTCTCTGCCTCTGTCTCTGTCTCTGTCTTCGTCTCTGTCTCTGTCTCTGCCTCTGCCTCTGTCTCTGTATCTGTCTCTGTCTCCGTTTCTGTCTCTGTCCCTCTCGCTGTCTCTCCCTCTGTCTCTGTCTCCGTCTCTGTCCCTGGCTCTGTCTCTGCCTCTGTCTCCGTCTCTGTCTCTGTCTCGGTCTTTGTCTCCGTCTCTGTCTCCGTCTCTGTCTCTGTCTCTGTCTCCGTCTCTGTCCCTGGCTCTGTCTCTGCCTCTGTCTCCTTCTCTGACTCTGTTTCTGTCTCTATCTCCGTCTCCGTCTCTGTCTCTGTCTCTGTCTCTGTCTCTGTCTCTGTCTCTGTCTCTGTCTCTGTCTCTGTCTCTGTCTCTGTCTCTGCCTCTGCCTCTGTCTCTGTCTGAGTCTCTGTCGCTGTCTCTCCCTATGTCTCTGTCTCCGTCCCTGTCCCTGGCTCTGTCTCTGCCTCTGTCTCCGTCTCTGTCTCTGTCCCGGCCTTTGTCTCGGTCTCTGTCTCTGTCCCTGTCTCTGCCTCTATCTCCGTCTATGTCTCTGTCTCTGTCTCTGTCTCTGTCTCTCTCTCTGTCTCTGTCTCTGTCTCTGCCTATGTCTCTGTCTCTGTCTCTGTCTCTGTCTCTGTCTCTGTCTCTCTCTCTGTCTCTGTCTCTGTCTCTGTCTCTCTCTCTGTCTCTGTCTCTGTCTCTGTCTCTGTCTCTGTCTCTGTCTCTGTCTCTGTCTCTGTCTCTGTCTCTGTCTCTGTCTCAGTCTCTGTCTCTGTCTCTGTCTCTTTCTCTGTCTCTGTCTCCATCTCTGTCTCTGTCTCTGTCTCTGCCTCTATCCCTGCCTCCGTATCTGTCTCTGTCTCTGTTTCTGTCTCTGTCTCTCTCGCTGTCTCTCCCTCTGTCTCTGTCTCTGTCTCTGTCTATGGCTCTGTCTCTGCCTCTGTCTCCGTCTCGGTCTCTGTCTCTGTCTCTGTTTCTGTCTCTGTCTCTCTCGCTGTCTCTCCCTCTGTCTCTGGCTCTGTCTCTGCCTCTGTCTCCGTCTCGGTCTCTGTCTCTGTCTCTATCTCCGTCTCTGTCTCTGTCGCTGTCTCTGCCTCTGTCTCCGTCTCTGTCTCCGTCACTGTCTCTGTCTCTGTCGCTGTTTCTCTCTCTGTATCTGTCCCTGTCTCTGTCCCTGGCTCTCTCTCTGCCTCTGTCTCCGTCTCTGACTCTGTCTCTGTCTCTATCTCCGTCTCTGTCTCTGTCTCTGTCTCTGTCTCTGTCTCTGTCTCTGTCGCTGTCTCTGTCTCTGTCTCTGTCTCTGTCTCTGTCTCTGTCTCTGTCTCTGTCGCTGTCTCTCCCCCTGTCTCTGTCTCTGTCTCTGTTTCTGTCTCTGGCTCTGTCTCTGCCTCTGTCTCCGTCTCTGTCTCTGTCTCTGTCTCTATCTCCGTCTCTGTCTCTGTCTCTGTCTCCGCCTCTGTCTCCGTCTCTGTCTCCGTCTCGGTCTTTGTCTCCGTCTCTGTCTCTGTCTCTATCTCCGTCTCTGTCTCTGTCTCTGTCTCTCTCTCCGTCTCTCTCTGTGTCTCTGCCTCTGTCTCGGTCTTTGTCTCCGTCTCTGTCTCCGTCTCTGTCTCTGTCTCCGTCTCTGTCTCTGTCTCTCTCTCTGTCTCTGTCTCTGTCTCTGTCTCTGTCTCTGTCTCTGTCTCTGTCTCTGTCTCTGTCTCTGTCTCTGTCTATGTCTCTGTCTCTGTCTCTGTCTCTGTCTCCGTCTCTGTCTCTGTCTCTGTCTCTTTCTCTGTCTCTGCCTCTGCCTCTGTCTCTGTCTCTGTCTCTGTCGCTGTCTCTCCCTCTGTCCCTGTCTCCGTCTCCGTCCCTGGCTCTGTCTCTGCCTCTGCCTCCGTCACTGTCTCCGTCTCGGTCTATGTCTCCGTCTCTGTCTCTGTCTCTGTCTCTGTCTCTGTCGCTGTTTCTCTCTCTGTCTCTGTCGCTGTCTCTCCCCCAGTCTCTGTCTCTGTCTCTGTCTCTGTCTCTGTCTCTGTCTCTGTCTCTGTCGCTGTCTCTCCCTCTGTCCCTGTCTCCGTCTCTGTCCCTGGCTCTGACTCTGCCTCTGCCTCCGTCACTGTCTCCGTCTCGGTCTTTGTCTCCGTCTCTGTCTCTGTCTCTGTCTCTGTCTCTGTCTCTGTCGCTGTTTCTCTCTCTGTCTCTGTCGCTGTCTCTCCCCCTGTCTCTGTCTCTGTCTCTGTCTCTCGCTCTGTATCTGCCACTGTCTCCGTCTCTGTATCTGCCTCTGTCTCGATCTCCGTCTCTGTCTCTGTCTCTGTCTCTGTCTCTGTCTCTGTCTCTGTCTCTGTCTCTGTCTCTGTCTCTGTCTCTGTCTCTGTCTCTGTCTCTGTCTCTGTCTCTGTGTCTGTCTCTGTCTCTCTCTCTGTCTCTGTCTCTGTCTCTGTCGCTGTCTCTCCCCCTGTCTCTGTCTCTGTCTCTGTCTCTGTCTCTGTCTCTGTCTCAGTCTCTGTCTCTGTCTCTGTCTCCGTCTCTGTCTCTGTCTCTGTCTCTGTATCTGTCGCTGTGTCTCCCCCTGTCTCTGTCTCTGTCTCTGTCTCTGTCCCAGTGTCCCTCCCTGTGCCGCTCGCTGTCTCTGTCTCTGTCTCTGTCTATTCCTCTGTCCCTGTCTCTGTCTCTGTCTCCGTCTCTGTCTCTGTCTCTGTCACCGTCTGTGTCCCAGTCTCTGTCTCTGCCTCCGTCTCTGTCCCTGGCTCTGTCTCCGCCTCTGTCACCGTCTCTGTCTCTGTCTCGGTCTTTGTCTCTGCCTCTGTCTCTGTCTCTGTCTCTGTCTCTGTCTCTGTCTCTGTCTCTGTCTCTGTCTCTGTCTCTGTCTCTGTCTCTGCCTCTGTCTCTGTCTCTGTCTCTGTCTCTGTCCCTGTCTCTGTCTCTGTCTGTGTCTCTGTCTCTGTTTCTGTCTCTATCTCCGTCTTTGTCTATGTCTCTTTCTCTGTCTCCGTCCCTGACCCTGGCTCTGTCTCCGTCTCTGTCTCTGTCTCTGTCTCTGTCTCTGTCTCTGTCTCTATCTCCGTCTCTGTATCTGTCTCTGTCTCTGTCTCTGCCTCCGTCTCCGTCTCTGCCTCTGTCTCCGTCTCTGTCTCCGTCTCGGTGTTTGTCTCCGTCTCTGTCTCTGTCTCTGTCTCTGCCTCTGTCTCTGTCTCTGTCTCTGTCTCTGTCTCTGTCTCTGTCTCTGTCTCTGTCTCTGTCTCTGTCTCTGTCGCTGTCTCTCCCCCTGTCTCTGGCTCTGTCTCTGCCTATGTCTCCGTCTCTGTATCTGCCTCTGTCTCTATCTCCGTCTCTGTCTCTGTCTCTGTCTCTGTCTCTGGCTCTGTCTCTGCCTCTGTCTCCGTCTCTGTCTCTGTCTCTGTCTCTATCTCCGTCTCTGTCTCTGTCTCTGTCTCTGTCTCTGCCTCTGTCTCCGTCTCTGTCTCCGTCTCGGTCTTTGTCTCCGTCTCTGTCTCTGTCTCTGTCTCTGCCTCTGTCTCTGTCCCCGTATCTGTCTCTGTCTCTGTTTCTGTCTCTGCCTCTGTCTCTGTCTCTGCCTCTGTCTCAGTCTCTGTCTCTGTCTCTGTCTCTGTCTCTGTCTCTGCCTCTGTCTCTGTCTCTGCCTCTGTCTCAGACTCTGTCTCTGTCTCTGTCTCTGTCTCTGTCTCTGTCTCTGTCTCTGTCTCTGTCTCTGTCTCTGTCGCTGTCTCTATCTCCGTCTCTGTATCTGTCTCTGTCTCTGTCTCTGCCTCTGTCTCCGTCCCTGTCTCCGTCTCGGTCTTTGTCTCCGTCTCTGTCTCAGTCTCTGTCTCTGCCTCTGTCTCTGTCTCTGTCTCTGTCTCTGTCTCTGTCTCTGTCTCTGTCTCTGTCTCTGTCTCTGTCTCTGTCTCTGTCTCTGTCGCTGTCTCTCCCCCTGTCTCTGTCTCTGTCTCTGGCTCTGCCTCTGCCTCTGTCTCCGTCTCTGTATCTGCCTCTGTCTCTATCTCCGTCTCTGTCTCTGTCTCTGTCTCTGTCTCTGGCTCTGTCTCTGCCTCTGTCTCCGTCTCTGTCTCTGTCTCTGTCTCTATCTCCGTCTCTGTCTGTGTCTCTGTCTCTGTCTCTGCCTCTGTCTCCGTCTCTGTCTCCGTCTCGGTCTTTGTCTCCGTCTCTATCTCTGCCTCTGTCTCTGTCTCTGTCTCTGTCTCTGTCGCTGTCTCTCCCCCTGTCTCTGTCTCTCTCTCTGTCTCTGTCTCTGTCTCTGCCTATGTCTCCGTCTCTGTCTCTGTCTCTGTCTCTATCTCCGTCTCTGTCTCTGTCTCTGTCTCTGTCTCCGCCTCTGTCTCCGTCTCTGTCTCCGTCTCGGTCTTTGTCTCCGTCTCTGTCTCTGTCTCTATCTCCGTCTCTGTCTCTGTCTCTGTCTCTCTCTCCGTCTCTGTCTGTGTCTCTGCCTCTGTCTCGGTCTTTGTCTCCGTCTCTGTCTCCGTCTCTGTCTCTGTCTCTGTCTCTGTCTCTGTCTCTGTCTCTGTCTCTGTCTCTGTCTCTGTCTCGGTCTTTGTCTCCGTCTCTGTCTCCGTCTCTGTCTCTGTCTCTGTCTCTGTCTCCGTCTCTGTCCCTGGCTCTGTCTCTGCCTCTGTCTCCTTCTCTGACTCTGTTTCTGTCTCTATCTCCGTTTCCGTCTCTGTCTCTGTCTCTGTCTCTGTCTCTGTCTCTGTCTCTGTCTCTGTCTCTGTCTCTGTCTCTGTCTCTGTCTCTGTCTCTGTCTCTGTCTCTGTCTATTCCTCTGTCCCTGTCTCTGTCTCTGTCTCCGTCTCTGTCTCTGTCTCTGTCACCGTCTGTGTCCCAGTCTCTGTCTCTGCCTCCGTCTCTGTCCCTGGCTCTGTCTCTGCCTCTGTCACCGTCTCTGTCTCTGTCTCGGTCTTTGTCTCTGCCTCTGTCTCTGTCTCTGTCTCTGTCTCTGTCTCTGACTCTGTCCCTGTCTCTGTCGGAGACTCTGCCTCTGTCTCTGTCTCTGTCTCTCTCTCCGTCTCTCTCTGTGTCTCTGCCTCTGTCTCGGTCTTTGTCTCCGTCTCTGTCTCCGTCTCTGTCTCTGTCTCCGTCTCTGTCTCTGTCTCTCTCTCTGTCTCTGTCTCTGTCTCTGTCTCTGTCTCTGTCTCTGTCTCTGTCTCTGTCTCTGTCTCTGTCTCTGTCTATGTCTCTGTCTCTGTCTCTGTCTCTGTCTCCGTCTCTGTCTCTGTCTCTGTCTCTTTCTCTGTCTCTGCCTCTGCCTCTGTCTCTGTCTCTGTCTCTGTCGCTGTCTCGCCCTCTGTCCCTGTCTCCGTCTCCGTCCCTGGCTCTGTCTCTGCCTCTGCCTCCGTCACTGTCTCCGTCTCGGTCTATGTCTCCGTCTCTGTCTCTGTCTCTGTCTCTGTCTCTGTCGCTGTTTCTCTCTCTGTCTCTGTCGCTGTCTCTCCTCCTGTCTCTGTCCCTGTCTCTGTCTCTGTCTCTGTCTCTGTCTCTGTCTCTGTCGCTGTCTCTCCCTCTGTCCCTGTCTCCGTCTCTGTCCCTGGCTCTGTCTCTGCCTCTGCCTCCGTCACTGTCTCCGTCTCGGTCTTTGTCTCCATCTCTGTCTCTGTCTCTGTCTCTGTCTCTGTCTCTGTCGCTGTTTCTCTCTCTGTCTCTGTCGCTGTTTCTCCCCCTGTCTCTGTCTCTGTCTCTGTCTCTCGCTCTGTATCTGCCACTGTCTCCGTCTCTGTATCTGCCTCTGTCTCGATCTCCGTCTCTGTCTCTGTCTCTGTCTCTGTCTCTGTCTCTGTCTCTGTCTCTGTCTCTGTCTCTGTCTCTGTCTCTGTCTCTGTCTCTGTCTCTGTCTCTGTCTCTGTCTCTGTGTCTGTCTCTGTCTCTGTCTCTGTCTCTGTCTCTGTCTCTGTCGCTGTCTCTCCCCCTGTCTCTGTCTCTGTCTCTGTCTCTGTCTCTGTCTCTGTCTCAGTCTCTGTCTCTGTCTCTGTCTCCGTCTCTGTCTCTGTCTCTGTCTCTGTATCTGTCGCTGTGTCTCCCCCTGTCTCTGTCTCTGTCTCTGTCTCTGTCCCAGTGTCCCTCCCTGTGCCGCTCGCTGTCTCTGTCTCTGTCTCTGTCTATTCCTCTGTCCCTGTCTCTGTCTCTGTCTCCGTCTCTGTCTCTGTCTCTGTCACCGTCTGTGTCCCAGTCTCTGTCTCTGCCTCCGTCTCTGTCCCTGGCTCTGTCTCCGCCTCTGTCACCGTCTCTGTCTCTGTCTCGGTCTTTGTCTCTGCCTCTGTCTCTGTCTCTGTCTCTGTCTCTGTCTCTGACTCTGTCCCTGTCTCTGTCGGAGACTCTGCCTCTGTCTCTGTCTCTGTCTCTGTCTCCGTCTCTGTCTCTGTCTCTGTCTCTGCCGCTGTCTCTGTCTCTGTCTCTGTCTCTGTCTCTGTCTCTGTCTCTGTCTCTGTCTCTGTCTCTGTCTCTGTCTCTGTCTCTGCCTCTGTCTCTGTCTCTGTCTCTGTCTCTGTCTCTGTCTCTGTCTCTGTCTGTGTCTCTGTCTCTGTTTCTGTCTCTATCTCCGTCTTTGTCTATGTCTCTTTCTCTGTCTCCGTCCCTGACCCTGGCTCTGTCTCCGTCTCTGTCTCTGTCTCTGTCTCTGTCTCTGTCTCTGTCTCTATCTCCGTCTCTGTATCTGTCTCTGTCTCTGTCTCTGCCTCCGTCTCCGTCTCTGCCTCTGTCTCCGTCTCTGTCTCCGTCTCGGTGTTTGTCTCCGTCTCTGTCTCTGTCTCTGTCTCTGCCTCTGTCTCTGTCTCTGTCTCTGTCTCTGTCTCTGTCTCTGTCTCTGTCTCTGTCTCTGTCTCTGTCTCTGTCGCTGTCTCTCCCCCTGTCTCTGGCTCTGTCTCTGCCTATGTCTCCGTCTCTGTATCTGCCTCTGTCTCTATCTCCGTCTCTGTCTCTGTCTCTGTCTCTGTCTCTGGCTCTGTCTCTGCCTCTGTCTCCGTCTCTGTCTCTGTCTCTGTCTCTATCTCCGTCTCTGTCTCTGTCTCTGTCTCTGTCTCTGCCTCTGTCTCCGTCTCTCTCTCCGTCTCGGTCTTTGTCTCCGTCTCTGTCTCTGTCTCTGTCTCTGCCTCTGTCTCTGTCCCCGTATCTGTCTCTGTCTCTGTTTCTGTCTCTGCCTCTGTCTCTGTCTCTGCCTCTGTCTCAGTCTCTGTCTCTGTCTCTGTCTCTGTCTCTGTCTCTGCCTCTGTCTCTGTCTCTGCCTCTGTCTCAGACTCTGTCTCTGTCTCTGTCTCTGTCTCTGTCTCTGTCTCTGTCTCTGTCTCTGTCTCTGTCTCTGTCGCTGTCTCTATCTCCGTCTCTGTATCTGTCTCTGTCTCTGTCTCTGCCTCTGTCTCCGTCCCTGTCTCCGTCTCGGTCTTTGTCTCCGTCTCTGTCTCAGTCTCTGTCTCTGCCTCTGTCTCTGTCTCTGTCTCTGTCTCTGTCTCTGTCTCTGTCTCTGTCTCTGTCTCTGTCTCTGTCTCTGTCTCTGTCTCTGTCGCTGTCTCTCCCCCTGTCTCTGTCTCTGTCTCTGGCTCTGCCTCTGCCTCTGTCTCCGTCTCTGTATCTGCCTCTGTCTCTATCTCCGTCTCTGTCTCTGTCTCTGTCTCTGTCTCTGGCTCTGTCTCTGCCTCTGTCTCCGTCTCTGTCTCTGTCTCTGTCTCTATCTCCGTCTCTGTCTGTGTCTCTGTCTCTGTCTCTGCCTCTGTCTCCGTCTCTGTCTCCGTCTCGGTCTTTGTCTCCGTCTCTATCTCTGCCTCTGTCTCTGTCTCTGTCTCTGTCTCTGTCGCTGTCTCTCCCCCTGTCTCTGTCTCTCTCTCTGTCTCTGTCTCTGTCTCTGCCTATGTCTCTGTCTCTGTCTCTGTCTCTGTCTCTGTCTCTGTCTCTGTCTCTGTCTCTGTCTCTGTCTCTGTCTCTGTCTCTGTCTCAGTCTCTGTCTCTGTCTCTGTCTCTTTCTCTGTCTCTGTCTCCATCTCTGTCTCTGTCTCTGTCTCTGCCTCTGTCCCTGTCTCCGTATCTGTCTCTGTCTCTGTTTCTGTCTCTGTCTCTCTCGCTGTCTCTCCCTCTGTCTCTGTCTCTGTCTCTGTCTATGGCTCTGTCTCTGCCTCTGTCTCCGTCTCGGTCTCTGTCTCTGTCTCTGTTTCTGTCTCTGTCTCTCTCGCTGACTCTCCCTCTGTCTCTGGCTCTGTCTCTGCCTCTGGCTCTGTCTCTGCCTCTGTCTCCGTCTCTGTCTCTGTCTCTGTCTCTATCTCCGTCTCTGTCTCTGTCTCTGTCTCTGTCTCCGCCTCTGTCTCCGTCTCTGTCTCCGTCTCGGTCTTTGTCTCCGTCTCTGTCTCTGTCTCTATCTCCGTCTCTGTCTCTGTCTCTGTCTCTCTCTCCGTCTCTGTCTGTGTCTCTGCCTCTGTCTCGGTCTTTGTCTCCGTCTCTGTCCCCGTCTCTGTCTCTGTCTCTGTCTCTGTCTCTGTCTCTCTCTCTGTCTCTGTCTCTGTCTCTGTCTCTGTCTCTGTCTATGTCTCGGTCTTTGTCTCCGTCTCTGTCTCTGTCTCTGTCTCTGTCTCTGTCTCTGTCTCCGTCTCTGTCCCTGGCTCTGTCTCTGCCTCTGTCTCCTTCTCTGACTCTGTTTCTGTCTCTATCTCCGTTTCCGTCTCTGTCTCTGTCTCTGTCTCTGTCTCTGTCTCTGTCTCTGTCTCTGTCTCTGTCTCTGTCTCTGTCTCTGTCTCTGTCTCTGTCTCTGTCTCTGTCTCTGTCTATTCCTCTGTCCCTGTCTCTGTCTCTGTCTCCGTCTCTGTCTCTGTCTCTGTCACCGTCTGTGTCCCAGTCTCTGTCTCTGCCTCCGTCTCTGTCCCTGGCTCTGTCTCTGCCTCTGTCACCGTCTCTGTCTCTGTCTCGGTCTTTGTCTCTGCCTCTGTCTCTGTCTCTGTCTCTGACTCTGTCCCTGTCTCTGTCGGAGACTCTGCCTCTGTCTCTGTCTCTGTCTCTGTCTCCGTCTCTGTCTCTGTCTCTGTCTCTGCCGCTGTCTCTGTCTCTGTCTCTGTCTCTGTCTCTGTCTCTGCCTCTGTCTCTGTCTCTGTCTCTGCCTCTGTCTCTGTCTCTGTCTCTGTCTCTGTCTCTGTCTCTGTCTGTGTCTCTGTCTCTGTTTCTGTCTCTATCTCCGTCTTTGTCTATGTCTCTTTCTCTGTCTCCGTCCCTGACCCTGGCTCTGTCTCCGTCTGTGTCTCTGTCTCTGTCTCTGTCTCTGTCTCTGTCTCTATCTCCGTCTCTGTATCTGTCTCTGTCTCTGTCTCTGCCTCTGTCTCCGTCTCTGCCTCTGTCTCCGTCTCTGTCTCCGTCTCGGTCTTTGTCTCCGTCTCTGTCTCTGTCTCTGTCTCTGCCTCTGTCTCTGTCTCTGTCTCTGTCTCTGTCTCTGTCTCTGTCTCTGTCTCTGTCTCTGTCTCTGTCTCTGTCTCTGTCGCTGTCTCTCCCCCTGTCTCTGGCTCTGTCTCTGCCTCTGTCTCCGTCTCTGCATCTGCCTCTGTCTCTATCTCCGTCTCTGTCTCTGTCTCTGTCTCTGTCTCTGTCTCTGTCTCTGTCTCTGCCTCTGTCTCCGTCTCTGTCTCCGTCTCGGTCTTTGTCTCCGTCTCTGTCTCTGTCTCTGTCTCTGCCTCTGTCTCTGTCCCCGTATCTGTCTCTGTCTCTGTTTCTGTCTCTGCCTCTGTCTCTGTCTCTGCCTCTGTCTCAGTCTCTGTCTCTGTCTCTGGCCCTGTCGCTGTCTCTGTCTCTGTCTCTGTCTCTGTCTCTGTATATGCATCTGTCTCTGTCTCTGTCTCTGTCTCCGTCTCTGTCTCTGTCTCTGTCTGTGTCTCTGTCTCTGTCTCTGTCTCTGTCTCTGTCTCCGTCTCTGTCTCTGTCTCTGTCTCTGTCTCTGGCTCTGTCTCTGCCTCTGTCTCCGTCTCTGTCTCTGTCTCTGTCTCTATCTCCGTCTCTGTCTGTGTCTCTGTCTCTGTCTCTGCCTCTGTCTCCGTCTCTGTCTCCGTCTCGGTCTTTGTCTCCGTCTCTATCTCTGCCTCTGTCTCTGTCTCTGTCTCTGTCTCTGTCTCTGTCTCTCTCTCTGTCTCTGTCTCTGTCTCTGCCTATGTCTCTGTCTCTGTCTCTGTCTCTGTCTCTGTCTCTGTCTCTGTCTCTGTCTCTGTCTCTGTCTCTGTCTCAGTCTCTGTCTCTGTCTCTGTCTCTTTCTCTGTCTCTGTCTCCATCTCTGTCTCTGTCTCTGTCTCTGCCTCTGTCTCTGTATATGCATCTGTCTCTGTCTCTGTCTCTGTCTCCGTCTCTGTCTCTGTCTCTGTCTGTGTCTCTGTCTCTGTCTCTGTCTCTGTCTCTGTCTCCGTCTCTGTCTCTGTCTCTGTCTCTGTCTCTGGCTCTGTCTCTGCCTCTGTCTCCGTCTCTGTCTCTGTCTCTGTCTCTATCTCCGTCTCTGTCTGTGTCTCTGTCTCTGTCTCTGCCTCTGTCTCCGTCTCCGTCTCCGTCTCGGTCTTTGTCTCCGTCTCTATCTCTGCCTCTGTCTCTGTCTCTGTCTCTGTCTCTGTCTCTGTCTCTCTCTCTGTCTCTGTCTCTGTCTCTGCCTATGTCTCTGTCTCTGTCTCTGTCTCTGTCTCTGTCTCTGTCTCTGTCTCTGTCTCTGTCTCTGTCTCTGTCTCTGTCTCAGTCTCTGTCTCTGTCTCTGTCTCTTTCTCTGTCTCTGTCTCCATCTCTGTCTCTGTCTCTGTCTCTGCCTCTGTCCCTGTCTCCGTATCTGTCTCTGTCTCTGTTTCTGTCTCTGTCTCTCTCGCTGTCTCTCCCTCTGTCTCTGTCTCTGTCTCTGTCTATGGCTCTGTCTCTGCCTCTGTCTCCGTCTCGGTCTCTGTCTCTGTCTCTGTTTCTGTCTCTGTCTCTCTCGCTGTCTCTCCCTCTGTCTCTGGCTCTGTCTCTGCCTCTGGCTCTGTCTCTGCCTCTGTCTCCGTCTCTGTCTCTGTCTCTGTCTCTATCTCCGTCTCTGTCTCTGTCTCTGTCTCCGCCTCTGTCTCCGTCTCTGTCTCCGTCTCGGTCTTTGTCTCCGTCTCTGTCTCTGTCTCTATCTCCGTCTCTGTCTCTGTCTCTGTCTCTCTCTCCGTCTCTGTCTGTGTCTCTGCCTCTGTCTCGGTCTTTGTCTCCGTCTCTGTCTCCGTCTCTGTCTCTGTCTCTGTCTCTGTCTCTGTCTCTCTCTCTGTCTCTGTCTCTGTCTCTGTCTCTGTCTCTGTCTCTGTCTCTGTCTCTGTCTCGGTCTTTGTCTCCGTCTCTGTCTCCGTCTCTGTCTCTGTCTCTGTCTCTGTCTCTGTCTCCGTCTCTGTCTCTGTCTCTGTCTCTGTCTCTGGCTCTGTCTCTGCCTCTGTCTCCGTCTCTGTCTCTGTCTCTGTCTCTATCTCCGTCTCTGTCTGTGTCTCTGTCTCTGTCTCTGCCTCTGTCTCCGTCTCCGTCTCCGTCTCGGTCTTTGTCTCCGTCTCTATCTCTGCCTCTGTCTCTGTCTCTGTCTCTGTCTCTGTCTCTGTCTCTCTCTCTGTCTCTGTCTCTGTCTCTGCCTATGTCTCTGTCTCTGTCTCTGTCTCTGTCTCTGTCTCTGTCTCTGTCTCTGTCTCTGTCTCTGTCTCTGTCTCAGTCTCTGTCTCTGTCTCTGTCTCTTTCTCTGTCTCTGTCTCCATCTCTGTCTCTGTCTCTGTCTCTGCCTCTGTCCCTGTCTCCGTATCTGTCTCTGTCTCTGTTTCTGTCTCTGTCTCTCTCGCTGTCTCTCCCTCTGTCTCTGTCTCTGTCTCTGTCTATGGCTCTGTCTCTGCCTCTGTCTCCGTCTCGGTCTCTGTCTCTGTCTCTGTTTCTGTCTCTGTCTCTCTCGCTGTCTCTCCCTCTGTCTCTGGCTCTGTCTCTGCCTCTGGCTCTGTCTCTGCCTCTGTCTCCGTCTCTGTCTCTGTCTCTGTCTCTATCTCCGTCTCTGTCTCTGTCTCTGTCTCCGCCTCTGTCTCCGTCTCTGTCTCCGTCTCGGTCTTTGTCTCCGTCTCTGTCTCTGTCTCTATCTCCGTCTCTGTCTCTGTCTCTGTCTCTCTCTCCGTCTCTGTCTGTGTCTCTGCCTCTGTCTCGGTCTTTGTCTCCGTCTCTGTCTCCGTCTCTGTCTCTGTCTCTGTCTCTGTCTCTGTCTCTCTCTCTGTCTCTGTCTCTGTCTCTGTCTCTGTCTCTGTCTCTGTCTCTGTCTCTGTCTCGGTCTTTGTCTCCGTCTCTGTCTCCGTCTCTGTCTCTGTCTCTGTCTCCGTCTCTGTCCCTGGCTCTGTCTCTGCCTCTGTCTCCTTCTCTGACTCTGTTTCTGTCTCTATCTCCGTTTCCGTCTCTGTCTCTGTCTCTGTCTCTGTCTCTGTCTCTGTCTCTGTCTCTGTCTCTGTCTCTGTCTCTGTCTCTGTCTCTGTCTCTGTCTCTGTCTCTGCCTCTGCCTCTGTCTCTGTCTGAGTCTCTGTCGCTGTCTCTCCCTCTGTCTCTGTCTCCGTCCCTGTCCCTGACTCTGTCTCTGCCTCTGCCTCCGTCTCTGTCTCTGTCCCGGCCTTTGTCTCGGTCTCTGTCTCTGTCCCTGTCTCTGTCTCTATCTCCGTCTATGTCTCTGTCTCTGTCTCTGTCTCTGTCTCTGTCTGTGCCTCTGTCTCTGTCTCTGTCTCTGTCTCTGTCTCTGTCTCTGTCTCTGTCTCTGTCTCTGTCTCTGTATCAGTCTCTGTCTCTGTCTCTGTCTCTGTCTCTGTCTCTGTCTCTGTCTCTGTCTCCGTCTCTGTCTCTGTCTCTGTCTCTGCCTCTGCCTCTGTCTCTGTATCTGTCTCTGTCCCCGTTTCTGTCTCTGTCTCTCTCGCTGTCTCTCCCTCTGTCTCTGTCTCCGTCTCTGTCCCTGGCTCTGTCTCTGCCTCTGTCTCCGTCTCTGTCTCTGTCTCGGTCTCTGTCTCCGTCTCTGTCTCCGTCTCTGTCTCTGTCTCTGTCTCTATCTCCGTCTATGTCTCTGTCTCTGTCTCTGTCTCTGTCTCTGTCGCTGTCTCTCCCCCTGTCTCTGTCTCTGTCTCTGTCTCTGTCTCCGTCTCTGTCTGTGTCTCTGTCTCCGTCTCTGTCTCTGTCTCTGTCTCTGCCTCTATCTCCGTCTATGTCTCTGTCTCTGTCTCTGTCTCTGTCTCTGTCTCTGTCGCAGTCTCTCCCCCTGTCTCTGTCGCTGTCTCTGTCTCTGTCTCTGTCTCCGCCTCTGCCTCTGTCGCTGTCTCTCCCTCTGTCTCTATCTCCGTCCCTGTCCCTGGCTCTGTCTCTGCCTCTGTCTCCGTCTCTGTCTCTGTCCCGGCCTTTGTCTCGGTCTCTGTCTCCGTCTCTGTCCCTGGCTCTGTCTCTGTCTCTGTCTCCGTCTCTGTCTCTGTCTCTGTCTCTGCCTCTGCCTCTGTCTCTGTATCTGTCTCTGTCTCCGTTTCTGTCTCTGTCCCTCTCGCTGTATCTCCCTCTGTCTCTGTCTCTGTCTCCGTCCCTGGCTCTGTCTCTGTCGCTGTCTCTCTCCCTGTCTCTGTCTCTGTCTCTGTCTCTGTCTCTGTCTCTGTCTCTGTCTCTGTCTCTGTCTCAGTCTCTGTCTCTGTCTCCGTCTCTGTCTCTGTCTCTGTCGCTGTCTCTCTCCCTGTCTCTGTCTCTCTCTCTGTCTCTGTCTCTGTCTCTGTCTCTGCCTCTGTCTCTGTCTGAGTCTCTGTCGCTGTCTCTCCCTCTGTCTCTGTCTCCGTCCCTGTCCCTGGCTCTGTCTCTGCCTCTGTCTCCGTCTCTGTCTCTGTCCCGGCCTTTGTCTCGGTCTCTGTCTCTGTCCCTGTCTCTGTCTCTATCTCCGTCTATGTCTCTGTCTCTGTCTCTGTCTCTGTCTCTGTCTGTGCCTCTGTCTCTGTCTCTGTCTCTGTCTCTGTCTCTGTCTCTGTCTCTGTATCAGTCTCTGTCTCTGTCTCTGTCTCTGTCTCTGTCTCTGTCCCTGTCTCCGTCTCTGTCTCTGTCTCTGTCTCTGCCTCTGCCTCTGTCTCTGTATCTGTCTCTGTCCCCGTTTCTGTCTCTGTCTCTCTCGCTGTATCTCCCTCTGTCTCTCTCTCCGTCTCTGTCCCTGGCTCTGTCTCTGCCTCTGTCTCCGTCTCTGTCTCTGTCTCGGTCTTTGTCTCCGTCTCTGTCTCCGTCTCTGTCTCTGTTTCTGTCTCTATCTCCGTCTATGTCTCTGTCTCTGTCTCTGTCTCTGTCTCTGTCGCTGTCTCTCCCCCTGTCTCTGTCTCTGTCTCTGTCTCTGTCTCCGTCTCTGTCTCTGTCTCTGTCTCCGTCTCTGTCTCTGTCTCTGTCTCTGCCTCTATCTCCGTCTATGTCTCTGTCTCTGTCTCTGTCGCAGTCTCTCCCCCTGTCTCTGTCGCTGTCTCTGTCTCTGTCTCTGTCTCTGTCTCTGTCTCTGTCGCAGTCTCTCCCCCTGTCTCTGTCGCTGTCTCTGTCTCTGTCTCTGTCTCTGTCCCTGTCTCTGTCTCTGTCTCTGTCTCTGTCTCTGTCTCTGTCTCTGTCTCTGTCTGTGTCTCTGTCTCTGTCTCTGTCTCTGCCTCTATCTCCGTCTATGTCTCTGTCTCTGTCTCTGTCTCTGTCTCTGTCGCAGTCTCTCCCCCTGTCTCTGTCGCTGTCTCTGTCTCTGTCTCTGTCTCTGTCTCTGTCTCTGTCTCTGTCTCTGTCTGTGCCTCTGTCTCTGTCTCTATCTCTGTCTCTGTCTCTGTCTCTGTCTCTGTCTCTGTCTCTGTCTCAGTCTCTGTCTCTGTCTCTGTCTCTGTCTCTGTCTCTGTCTCTGCCTCTGTCTCTGTCTCCGTCTCTGTCTCTGTCTCTGCCTCTGCCTCTGTCTCTGTATCTGTCTCTGTCTCCGTTTCTGTCTCTGTCCCTCTCGCTGTCTCTCCCTCTGTCTCTGTCTCCGTCTCTGTCCCTGGCTCTGTCTCTGCCTCTGTCTCCGTCTCTGTCTCTGTCTCGGTCTTTGTCTCCGTCTCTGTCTCCGTCTCTGTCTCTGTCTCTGTCTCCGTCTCTGTCCCTGGCTCTGTCTCTGCCTCTGTCTCCTTCTCTGACTCTGTTTCTGTCTCTATCTCCGTCTCCGTCTCTGTCTCTGTCTCTGTCTCTGTCTCTGTCTCTGTCTCTGTCTCTGTCTCTGTCTCTGTCTCTGTCTCTGTCTCTGTCTCTGCCTCTGCCTCTGTCTCTGTCTGAGTCTCTGTCGCTGTCTCTCCCTATGTCTCTGTCTCCGTCCCTGTCCCTGGCTCTGTCTCTGCCTCTGTCTCCGTCTCTGTCTCTGTCCCGGCCTTTGTCTCGGTCTCTGTCTCTGTCCCTGTCTCTGCCTCTATCTCCGTCTATGTCTCTGTCTCTGTCTCTGTCTCTGTCTCTGTCTCTGCCTCTGTCCCTGTCTCCGTATCTGTCTCTGTCTCTGTTTCTGTCTCTGTCTCTCTCGCTGTCTCTCCCTCTGTCTCTGTCTCTGTCTCTGTCTATGGCTCTGTCTCTGCCTCTGTCTCCGTCTCGGTCTCTGTCTCTGTCTCTGTTTCTGTCTCTGTCTCTCTCGCTGTCTCTCCCTCTGTCTCTGGCTCTGTCTCTGCCTCTGTCTCCGTCTCGGTCTCTGTCTCTGTCTCTATCTCCGTCTCTGTCTCTGTCGCTGTCTCTGCCTCTGTCTCCGTCTCTGTCTCCGTCACTGTCTCTGTCTCTGTCGCTGTTTCTCTCTCTGTCTCTGTCCCTGTCTCTGTCCCTGGCTCTCTCTCTGCCTCTGTCTCCGTCTCTGACTCTGTCTCTGTCTCTATCTCCGTCTCTGTCTCTGTCTCTGTCTCTGTCTCTGTCTCTGTCTCTGTCTCTGTCGCTGTCTCTGTCTCTGTCTCTGTCTCTGTCTGTGTCTCTGTCTCTGTCTCTGTCGCTGTCTCTCCCCCTGTCTCTGTCTCTGTCTCTGTCTCTGTCTCTGGCTCTGTCTCTGCCTCTGTCTCCGTCTCTGTCTCTGTCTCTGTCTCTATCTCCGTCTCTGTCTCTGTCTCTGTCTCCGCCTCTGTCTCCGTCTCTGTCTCCGTCTCGGTCTTTGTCTCCGTCTCTGTCTCTGTCTCTATCTCCGTCTCTGTCTCTGTCTCTGTCTCTCTCTCCGTCTCTCTCTGTGTCTCTGCCTCTGTCTCGGTCTTTGTCTCCGTCTCTGTCTCCGTCTCTGTCTCTGTCTCTGTCTCTGTCTCTGTCTCTCTCTCTGTCTCTGTCTCTGTCTCTGTCTCTGTCTCTGTCTCTGTCTCTGTCTCTGTCTCTGTCTCTGTCTATGTCTCTGTCTCTGTCTCTGTCTCTGTCTCCGTCTCTGTCTCTGTCTCAGTCTCTTTCTCTGTCTCTGCCTCTGCCTCTGTCTCTGTCTCTGTCTCTGTCGCTTTCTCTCCCTCTGTCCCTGTCTCCGTCTCCGTCCCTGGCTCTGTCTCTGCCTCTGCCTCCGTCACTGTCTCCGTCTCGGTCTTTGTCTCCGTCTCTGTCTCTGTCTCTGTCTCTGTCTCTGTCGCTGTTTCTCTCTCTGTCTCTGTCGCTGTCTCTCCCCCTGTCTCTGTCTCTGTCTCTGTCTCTGTCTCAGTCTCTGTCTCTGTCGCTGTCTCTCCCTCTGTCCCTGTCTCCGTCTCTGTCCCTGGCTCTGTCTCTGCCTCTGCCTCCGTCACTGTCTCCGTCTCGGTCTTTGTCTCCGTCTCTGTCTCTGTCTCTGTCTCTGTCTCTGTCTCTGTCGCTGTTTCTCTCTCTGTCTCTGTCGCTGTCTCTCCCCCTGTCTCTGTCTCTGTTTCTGTCTCTCGCTTTGTATCTGCCACTGTCTCCGTCTCTGTATCTGCCTCTGTCTCGATCTCCGTCTCTGTCTCTGTCTCTGTCTCTGTCTCTGTCTCTGTCCCTGTCTCTGTCTCTGTCTCTGTCTCTGTCTCTGTCTCTGTCTCTGTCTCTGTCTCTGTCTCTGTCTCTGTCTCTGTCTCTGTCTCTGTCTCTGTCTCTGTCTCTGTCTCTGTCGCTGTCTCTCCCCCTGTCTCTGTCTCTGTCTCTGTCTCTGTCTCTGTCTCTGTCTCAGTCTCTGTCTCTGTCTCTGTCTCCGTCTCTGTCTCTGTCTCTGTCTCTGTATCTGTCGCTGTGTCTCCCCCTGTCTCTGTCTCTGTCTCTGTCTCTGTCCCAGTGTCCCTCCCTGTGCCGCTCGCTGTCTCTGTCTCTGTCTCTGTCTATTCCTCTGTCCCTGTCTCTGTCTCTGTCTCCGTCTCTGTCTCTGTCTCTGTCACCGTCTGTGTCCCAGTCTCTGTCTCTGCCTCCGTCTCTGTCCCTGGCTCTGTCTCTGCCTCTGTCACCGTCTCTGTCTCTGTCTCGGTCTTTGTCTCTGCCTCTGTCTCTGTCTCTGTCTCTGTCTCTGTCTCTGTCTCTGACTCTGTCCCTGTCTCTGTCGGAGACTCTGCCTCTGTCTCTGTCTCTGTCTCTGTCTCCGTCTCTGTCTCTGTCTCTGTCACTGCCGCTGTCTCTGTCTCTGTCTCTGTCTCTGTCTCTGTCTCTGTCTCTGTCTCTGTCTCTGTCTCTGTCTCTGCCTCTGTCTCTGTCTCTGTCTCTGTCTCTGTCTCTGTCTCTGTCTCTGTCTCTGTCTGTGTCTCTGTCTCTGTTTCTGTCTCTATCTCCGTCTTTGTCTATGTCTCTTTCTCTGTCTCCGTCCCTGACCCTGGCTCTGTCTCCGTCTCTGTCTCTGTCTCTGTCTCTGTCTCTGTCTCTGTCTCTGTCTCTATCTCCGTCTCTGTATCTGTCTCTGTCTCTGTCTCTGCCTCCGTCTCCGTCTCTGCCTCTGTCTCCGTCTCTGTCTCCGTCTCGGTGTTTGTCTCCGTCTCTGTCTCTGCCTCTGTCTCTGCCTCTGTCTCTGTCTCTGTCTCTGTCTCTGTCTCTGTCTCTGTCTCTGTCTCTGTCTCTGTCTCTGTCTCTGTCTCTGTCTCTGTCGCTGTCTCTCCCCCTGTCTTTGGCTCTGTCTCTGCCTATGTCTCCGTCTCTGTATCTGCCTCTGTCTCTATCTCCGTCTCTGTCTCTGTCTCTGTCTCTGTCTCTGGCTCTATCTCTGCCTCTGTCTCCGTCTCTGTCTCTGTCTCTGTCTCTATCTCCGTCTCTGTCTCTGTCTCTGTCTCTGTCTCTGCCTCTGTCTCCGTCTCTGTCTCCGTCTCGGTCTTTGTCTCCGTCTCTGTCTCTGTCTCTGTCTCTGCCTCTGTCTCTGTCCCCGTATCTGTCTCTGTCTCTGTTTCTGTCTCTGCCTCTGTCTCTGTCTCTGCCTCTGTCTCAGTCTCTGTCTCTGTCTCTGGCCCTGTCGCTGTCTCTGTCTCTGTCTCTGTCTCTGTCTCTGTATATGCATCTGTCTCTGTCTCTGTCTCTGTCTCCGTCTCTGTCTCTGTCTCTGTCTGTGTCTCTGTCTCTGTCTCTGTCTCTGTCTCTGTCTCTGTCTCTGTCTCTGTCTCAGTCTCTGCCTCTGTCTCATACTTTGTCTCCGTCTCTGTCTCTGTCTCTGTCTCTGTCTCTGTATCTGTCTATGTCTGTGTCTCTGTCCCCGTATCTGTCTCTGTCTCTGCCGCTGTCTCTGTCTCTGTCTCTGTCTCTGTCTCTGTCTCTGTCTCTGTTTCTGTCTCTGTCTCTGTTTCTGTCTCTGTTTCTCTCTCTGTCTCTGTCTCTGTCTGTGTCTCTGCCTCTGTCTCGGTCTTTGTCTCCGTCTCTGTCTCTGTGTCTGTCTCTGTCTCTGTCTCTGTCCCTGTCTCTGTCTCTGTCTCTGTCTCTGTCTCTGTCTCTGTCTCTGTCTCTGTCTCTGTCTCTGCCTCTGTCTCTGTCTCTGCCTCTGTCTCAGACTCTGTCTCTGTCTCTGTCTCTGTCTCTGTCTCTGTCTCTGTCGCTGTCTCTATCTCCGTCTCTGTATCTGTCTCTGTCTCTGTCTCTGCCTCTGTCTCCGTCCCTGTCTCCGTCTGGGTCTTTGTCTCCGTCTCTGTCTCAGTCTTTGTCTCTGCCTCTGTCTCTGTCTCTGTCTCTGTCTCTGTCTCTGTCTCTGTCTCTGTCTCTGTCTCTGTCTCTGTCTCTGTCGCTGTCTCTCCCCCTGTCTCTGTCTCTGTCTCTGGCTCTGCCTCTGCCTCTGTCTCCGTCTCTGTATCTGCCTCTGTCTCTATCTCCGTCTCTGTCTCTGTCTCTGTCTCTGTCTCTGGCTCTGTCTCTGCCTCTGTCTCCGTCTCTGTCTCTGTCTCTGTCTCTATCTCCGTCTCTGTCTGTGTCTCTGTCTCTGTCTCTGCCTCTGTCTCCGTCTCTGTCTCCGTCTCGGTCTTTGTCTCCGTCTCTATCTCTGCCTCTGTCTCTGTCTCTGTCTCTGTCTCTGTCTCTGTCTCTGTCTCTGTCTCTGTCTCTGTCTCTGTCTCTCTCTCTGTCTCTGTCTCTGTCTCTGCCTATGTCTCTGTCTCTGTCTCTGTCTCTGTCTCTGTCTCTGTCTCTGTCTCTGTCTCTGTCTCTGTCTCAGTCTCTGTCTCTGTCTCTGTCTCTTTCTCTGTCTCTGTCTCCATCTCTGTCTCTGTCTCTGTCTCTGCCTCTGTCCCTGTCTCCGTATCTGTCTCTGTCTCTGTTTCTGTCTCTGTCTCTCTCGCTGTCTCTCCCTCTGTCTCTGTCTCTGTCTCTGTCTATGGCTCTGTCTCTGCCTCTGTCTCCGTCTCGGTCTCTATCTCTGTCTCTGTTTCTGTCTCTGTCTCTCTCGCTGTCTCTCCCTCTGTCTCTGTCTCTGTCTCTGTCTATGGCTCTGTCTCTGCCTCTGTCTCCGTCTCGGTCTCTGTCTCTGTCTCTGTTTCTGTCTCTGTCTCTCTCGCTGTCTCTCCCTCTGTCTCCGCCTCTGTCTCCGTCTCTGTCTCCGTCTCGGTCTCTGTCTCTGTCTCTATCTCCGTCTCTGTCTCTGTCGCTGTCTCTGCCTCTGTCTCCGTCTCTGTCTCCGTCACTGTCTCTGTCTCTGTCGCTGTTTCTCTCTCTGTCTCTGTCCCTGTCTCTGTCCCTGGCTCTCTCTCTGCCTCTGTCTCCGTCTCTGACTCTGTCTCTGTCTCTATCTCCGTCTCTGTCTCTGTCTCTGTCTCTGTCTCTGTCTCTGTCTCTGTCTCTGTCGCTGTCTCTGTCTCTGTCTCTGTCTCTGTCTCTGTCTCTGCCTCTGTCGCTGTCTCTCCCCCTGTCTCTGTCTCTGTCTCTGTCTCTGTCTCTGGCTCTGTCTCTGCCTCTGTCTCCGTCTCTGTCTCTGTCTCTGTCTCTATCTCCGTCTCTGTCTCTGTCTCTGTCTCCGCCTCTGTCTCCGTCTCTGTCTCCGTCTCGGTCTTTGTCTCCGTCTCTGTCTCTGTCTCTATCTCCGTCTCTGTCTCTGTCTCTGTCTCTCTCTCCGTCTCTCTCTGTGTCTCTGCCTCTGTCTCGGTCTTTGTCTCCGTCTCTGTCTCCGTCTCTGTCTCTGTCTCTGTCTCTGTCTCTGTCTCTCTCTCTGTCTCTGTCTCTGTCTCTGTCTCTGTCTCTGTCTCTGTCTCTGTCTCTGTCTCTGTCTCTGTCTATGTCTCTGTCTCTGTCTCTGTCTCTGTCTCCGTCTCTGTCTCTGTCTCAGTCCCTTTCTCTGTCTCTGCCTCTGCCTCTGTCTCTGTCTCTGTCTCTGTCGCTGTCTCTCCCTCTGTCCCTGTCTCCGTCTCCGTCCCTGGCTCTGTCTCTGCCTCTGCCTCCGTCACTGTCTCCGTCTCGGTCTTTGTCTCCGTCTCTGTCTCTGTCTCTGTCTCTGTCTCTGTCGCTGTTTCTCTCTCTGTCTCTGTCGCTGTCTCTCCCCCTGTCTCTGTCTCTGTCTCTGTCTCTGTCTCTGTCTCTGTCTCTGTCGCTGTCTCTCCCTCTGTCCCTGTCTCCGTCTCTGTCCCTGGCTCTGTCTCTGCCTCTGCCTCCGTCACTGTCTCCGTCTCGGTCTTTGTCTCCGTCTCTGTCTCTGTCTCTGTCTCTGTCTCTGTCTCTGTCGCTGTTTCTCTCTCTGTCTCTGTCGCTGTCTCTCCCCCTGTCTCTGTCTCTGTCTCTGTCTCTCGCTTTGTATCTGCCACTGTCTCCGTCTCTGTATCTGCCTCTGTCTCGATCTCCGTCTCTGTCTCTGTCTCTGTCTCTGTCTCTGTCTCTGTCTCTGTCTCTGTCTCTGTCTCTGTCTCTGTCTCTGTCTCTGTCTCTGTCTCTGTCTCTGTCTCTGTCTCTGTCTCTGTCTCTGTCTCTGTCTCTGTCTCTGTCTCTGTCTCTGTCGCTGTCTCTCCCCCTGTCTCTGTCTCTGTCTCTGTCTCTGTCTCTGTCTCTGTCTCAGTCTCTGTCTCTGTCTCTGTCTCCGTCTCTGTCTCTGTCTCTGTCTCTGTATCTGTCGCTGTGTCTCCCCCTGTCTCTGTCTCTGTCTCTGTCTCTGTCCCAGTGTCCCTCCCTGTGCCGCTCGCTGTCTCTGTCTCTGTCTCTGTCTATTCCTCTGTCCCTGTCTCTGTCTCTGTCTCCGTCTCTGTCTCTGTCTCTGTCACCGTCTGTGTCCCAGTCTCTGTCTCTGCCTCCGTCTCTGTCCCTGGCTCTGTCTCTGCCTCTGTCACCGTCTCTGTCTCTGTCTCGGTCTTTGTCTCTGCCTCTGTCTCTGTCTCTGTCTCTGTCTCTGTCTCTGTCTCTGACTCTGTCCCTGTCTCTGTCGGAGACTCTGCCTCTGTCTCTGTCTCTGTCTCTGTCTCCGTCTCTGTCTCTGTCTCTGTCACTGCCGCTGTCTCTGTCTCTGTCTCTGTCTCTGTCTCTGTCTCTGTCTCTGTCTCTGTCTCTGTCTCTGTCTCTGCCTCTGTCTCTGTCTCTGTCTCTGTCTCTGTCTCTGTCTCTGTCTCTGTCTCTGTCTGTGTCTCTGTCTCTGTTTCTGTCTCTATCTCCGTCTTTGTCTATGTCTCTTTCTCTGTCTCCGTCCCTGACCCTGGCTCTGTCTCCGTCTCTGTCTCTGTCTCTGTCTCTGTCTCTGTCTCTGTCTCTATCTCCGTCTCTGTATCTGTCTCTGTCTCTGTCTCTGCCTCCGTCTCCGTCTCTGCCTCTGTCTCCGTCTCTGTCTCCGTCTCGGTGTTTGTCTCCGTCTCTGTCTCTGCCTCTGTCTCTGCCTCTGTCTCTGTCTCTGTCTCTGTCTCTGTCTCTGTCTCTGTCTCTGTCTCTGTCTCTGTCTCTGTCTCTGTCTCTGTCTCTGTCTCTGTCTCTGTCGCTGTCTCTCCCCCTGTCTTTGGCTCTGTCTCTGCCTATGTCTCCGTCTCTGTATCTGCCTCTGTCTCTATCTCCGTCTCTGTCTCTGTCTCTGTCTCTGTCTCTGGCTCTATCTCTGCCTCTGTCTCCGTCTCTGTCTCTGTCTCTGTCTCTATCTCCGTCTCTGTCTCTGTCTCTGTCTCTGTCTCTGCCTCTGTCTCCGTCTCTGTCTCCGTCTCGGTCTTTGTCTCCGTCTCTGTCTCTCTCTCTGTCTCTGCCTCTGTCTCTGTCCCCGTATCTGTCTCTGTCTCTGTTTCTGTCTCTGCCTCTGTCTCTGTCTCTGTCGCTGTCTCTCCCTCTGTCCCTGTCTCCGTCTCTGTCCCTGGCTCTGTCTCTGCCTCTGCCTCCGTCACTGTCTCCGTCTCGGGCTTTGTCTCCGTCTCTGTCTCTGTCTCTGTCTCTGTCTCTGTCTCTGTCGCTGTTTCTCTCTCTGTCTCTGTCGCTGTCTCTCCCCCTGTCTCTGTCTCTGTCTCTGTCTCTCGCTTTGTATCTGCCACTGTCTCCGTCTCTGTATCTGCCTCTGTCTCGATCTCCGTCTCTGTCTCTGTCTCTGTCTCTGTCTCTGTCTCTGTCTCTGTCTCTGTCTCTGTCTCTGTCTCTGTCTCTGTCTCTGTCTCTGTCTCTGTCTCTGTCTCTGTCTCTGTCTCTGTCTCTGTCTCTGTCTCTGTCTCTGTCTCTGTCTCTGTCTCTGTCTCTGTCTCTGTCTCTGTCTCTGTCTCTGTCTCTGTCTCTGTCTCTGTCTCTGTCTCTGTCGCTGTCTCTCCCCCTGTCTCTGTCTCTGTCTCTGTCTCTGTCTCTGTCTCAGTCTCTGTCTCTGTCTCTGTCTCCGTCTCTGTCTCTGTCTCTGTCTCTGTATCTGTCGCTGTGTCTCCCCCTGTCTCTGTCTCTGTCTCTGTCTCTGTCCCAGTGTCCCTCCCTGTGCCGCTCGCTGTCTCTGTCTCTGTCTCTGTCTATTCCTCTGTCCCTGTCTCTGTCTCTGTCTCCGTCTCTGTCTCTGTCTCTGTCACCGTCTGTGTCCCAGTCTCTGTCTCTGCCTCCGTCTCTGTCCCTGGCTCTGTCTCTGCCTCTGTCACCGTCTCTGTCTCTGTCTCGGTCTTTGTCTCTGCCTCTGTCTCTGTCTCTGTCTCTGTCTCTGTCTCTGACTCTGTCCCTGTCTCTGTCGGAGACTCTGCCTCTGTCTCTGTCTCTGTCTCTGTCTCCGTCTCTGTCTCTGTCTCTGTCACTGCCGCTGTCTCTGTCTCTGTCTCTGTCTCTGTCTCTGTCTCTGTCTCTGTCTCTGTCTCTGTCTCTGTCTCTGTCTCTGCCTCTGTCTCTGTCTCTGTCTCTGTCTCTGTCTCTGTCTCTGTCTCTGTCTCTGTCTGTGTCTCTGTCTCTGTTTCTGTCTCTATCTCCGTCTTTGTCTATGTCTCTTTCTCTGTCTCCGTCCCTGACCCTGGCTCTGTCTCCGTCTCTGTCTCTGTCTCTGTCTCTGTCTCTGTCTCTGTCTCTGTCTCTATCTCCGTCTCTGTCTCTGTCTCTGTCTCTGTCTCTGTCTCTGTCTCTGTCTCTGTCTCTGTCTCTGTCTCTGTCTCTGTCTCTGTCTCTGTCTCTGTCTCTGTCTCTGTCTCTGTCTCTGTCTCTGTCTCTGTCTCTGTCTCTGTCTCTGTCGCTGTCTCTCCCCCTGTCTCTGTCTCTGTCTCTGTCTCTGTCTCTGTCTCAGTCTCTGTCTCTGTCTCTGTCTCCGTCTCTGTCTCTGTCTCTGTCTCTGTATCTGTCGCTGTGTCTCCCCCTGTCTCTGTCTCTGTCTCTGTCTCTGTCCCAGTGTCCCTCCCTGTGCCGCTCGCTGTCTCTGTCTCTGTCTCTGTCTATTCCTCTGTCCCTGTCTCTGTCTCTGTCTCCGTCTCTGTCTCTGTCTCTGTCACCGTCTGTGTCCCAGTCTCTGTCTCTGCCTCCGTCTCTGTCCCTGGCTCTGTCTCTGCCTCTGTCACCGTCTCTGTCTCTGTCTCGGTCTTTGTCTCTGCCTCTGTCTCTGTCTCTGTCTCTGTCTCTGTCTCTGACTCTGTCCCTGTCTCTGTCGGAGACTCTGCCTCTGTCTCTGTCTCTGTCTCTGTCTCCGTCTCTGTCTCTGTCTCTGTCACTGCCGCTGTCTCTGTCTCTGTCTCTGTCTCTGTCTCTGTCTCTGTCTCTGTCTCTGTCTCTGTCTCTGTCTCTGTCTCTGCCTCTGTCTCTGTCTCTGTCTCTGTCTCTGTCTCTGTCTCTGTCTCTGTCTCTGTCTGTGTCTCTGTCTCTGTTTCTGTCTCTATCTCCGTCTTTGTCTATGTCTCTTTCTCTGTCTCCGTCCCTGACCCTGGCTCTGTCTCCGTCTCTGTCTCTGTCTCTGTCTCTGTCTCTGTCTCTGTCTCTGTCTCTATCTCCGTCTCTGTATCTGTCTCTGTCTCTGTCTCTGCCTCCGTCTCCGTCTCTGCCTCTGTCTCCGTCTCTGTCTCCGTCTCGGTGTTTGTCTCCGTCTCTGTCTCTGCCTCTGTCTCTGCCTCTGTCTCTGTCTCTGTCTCTGTCTCTGTCTCTGTCTCTGTCTCTGTCTCTGTCTCTGTCTCTGTCTCTGTCTCTGTCTCTGTCTCTGTCTCTGTCGCTGTCTCTCCCCCTGTCTTTGGCTCTGTCTCTGCCTATGTCTCCGTCTCTGTATCTGCCTCTGTCTCTATCTCCGTCTCTGTCTCTGTCTCTGTCTCTGTCTCTGGCTCTATCTCTGCCTCTGTCTCCGTCTCTGTCTCTGTCTCTGTCTCTATCTCCGTCTCTGTCTCTGTCTCTGTCTCTGTCTCTGCCTCTGTCTCCGTCTCTGTCTCCGTCTCGGTCTTTGTCTCCGTCTCTGTCTCTGTCTCTGTCTCTGCCTCTGTCTCTGTCCCCGTATCTGTCTCTGTCTCTGTTTCTGTCTCTGCCTCTGTCTCTGTCTCTGCCTCTGTCTCAGTCTCTGTCTCTGTCTCTGGCCCTGTCGCTGTCTCTGTCTCTGTCTCTGTCTCTGTCTCTGTATATGCATCTGTCTCTGTCTCTGTCTCTGTCTCCGTCTCTGTCTCTGTCTCTGTCTGTGTCTCTGTCTCTGTCTCTGTCTCTGTCTCTGTCTCTGTCTCTGTCTCTGTCTCAGTCTCTGCCTCTGTCTCATACTTTGTCTCCGTCTCTGTCTCTGTCTCTGTCTCTGTCTCTGTATCTGTCTATGTCTGTGTCTGTGTCCCCGTATCTGTCTCTGTCTCTGCCGCTGTCTCTGTCTCTGTCTCTGTCTCTGTCTCTGTCTCTGTCTCTGTTTCTGTCTCTGTCTCTGTTTCTGTCTCTGTTTCTCTCTCTGTCTCTGTCTCTGTCTGTGTCTCTGCCTCTGTCTCGGTCTTTGTCTCCGTCTCTGTCTCTGTGTCTGTCTCTATCTCCGTCTCTGTCTCTGTCTCTGCCTCTGTCTCTGTCTCTGTCTCTGTCTCTGTCTCTGTCTCTGTCTCTGTCTCTGTCTCTGTCTCTGTCTCTCTCTCTGTCTCTGTCTCTGTCTCTGCCTATGTCTCTGTCTCTGTCTCTGTCTGTGTCTCTGTCTCTGTCTCTGTCTCTGTCTCTGTCTCTGTCTCTGTCTCTGTCTCAGTCTCTGTCTCTGTCTCTGTCTCTTTCTCTGTCTCTGTCTCCATCTCTGTCTCTGTCTCTGTCTCTGCCTCTGTCCCTGTCTCCGTATCTGTCTCTGTCTCTGTTTCTTTCTCTGTCTCTCTCGCTGTCTCTCCCTCTGTCTCTGTCTCTGTCTCTGTCTATGGCTCTGTCTCTGCCTCTGTCTCCGTCTCGGTCTCTGTCTCTGTCTCTGTTTCTGTCTCTGTCTCTCTCGCTGTCTCTCCCTCTGTCTCTGGCTCTGTCTCTGCCTCTGGCTCTGTCTCTGCCTCTGTCTCCGTCTCTGTCTCTGTCTCTGTCTCTATCTCCGTCTCTGTCTCTGTCTCTGTCTCCGCCTCTGTCTCCGTCTCTGTCTCCGTCTCGGTCTTTGTCTCCGTCTCTGTCTCTGTCTCTATCTCCGTCTCTGTCTCTGTCTCTGTCTCTCTCTCCGTCTCTGTCTGTGTCTCTGCCTCTGTCTCGGTCTTTGTCTCCGTCTCTGTCTCCGTCTCTGTCTCTGTCTCTGTCTCTGTCTCTGTCTCTCTCTCTGTCTCTGTCTCTGTCTCTGTCTCTGTCTCTGTCTCTGTCTCTGTCTCTGTCTCGGTCTTTGTCTCCGTCTCTGTCTCCGTCTCTGTCTCTGTCTCTGTCTCCGTCTCTGTCCCTGGCTCTGTCTCTGCCTCTGTCTCCTTCTCTGACTCTGTTTCTGTCTCTATCTCCGTTTCCGTCTCTGTCTCTGTCTCTGTCTCTGTCTCTGTCTCTGTCTCTGTCTCTGTCTCTGTCTCTGTCTCTGTCTCTGTCTCTGTCTCTGTCTCTGCCTCTGCCTCTGTCTCTGTCTGAGTCTCTGTCGCTGTCTCTCCCTCTGTCTCTGTCTCCGTCCCTGTCCCTGGCTCTGTCTCTGCCTCTGTCTCCGTCTCTGTCTCTGTCCCGGCCTTTGTCTCGGTCTCTGTCTCTGTCCCTGTCTCTGTCTCTATCTCCGTCTATGTCTCTGTCTCTGTCTCTGTCTCTGTCTCTGTCTGTGCCTCTGTCTCTGTCTCTGTCTCTGTCTCTGTCTCTGTCTCTGTCTCTGTATCAGTCTCTGTCTCTGTCTCTGTCTCTGTCTCTGTCTCTGTCTCTGTCTCCGTCTCTGTCTCTGTCTCTGTCTCTGCCTCTGCCTCTGTCTCTGTATCTGTCTCTGTCCCCGTTTCTGTCTCTGTCTCTCTCGCTGTCTCTCCCTCTGTCTCTGTCTCCGTCTCTGTCCCTGGCTCTGTCTCTGCCTCTGTCTCCGTCTCTGTCTCTGTCTCGGTCTTTGTCTCCGTCTCTGTCTCCGTCTCTGTCTCTGTCTCTGTCTCTATCTCCGTCTATGTCTCTGTCTCTGTCTCTGTCTCTGTCTCTGTCGCTGTCTCTCCCCCTGTCTCTGTCTCTGTCTCTGTCTCTGTCTCCGTCTCTGTCTGTGTCTCTGTCTCCGTCTCTGTCTCTGTCTCTGTCTCTGCCTCTATCTCCGTCTATGTCTCTGTCTCTGTCTCTGTCTCTGTCTCTGTCGCAGTCTCTCCCCCTGTCTCTGTCGCTGTCTCTGTCTCTGTCTCTGACTCTGTCCCTGTCTCTGTCTCTGTCTCTGTCTCTGTCTCTGTCTCTGTCTCTGTCTCTGTCTCTGTCTCTGTCTCTGTCTCTGTCTGTGTCTCTGTCTCTGTCTGTGTCTCTGTCTCTGTCTCTGTCTCTGTCTCTGTCTCTGTCTCTGTCTCTGTCTCTGTCTCTGTCTCTGTCTCTGTCTCTGTCTCTGTCTCTGTCTCTGTCTGTGTCTCTGTCTCTGTTTCTGTCTCTATCTCCGTCTTTTTCTCTGTCTCTGTCTCTGTCTCCGTCCCTGTCCCTGGCTCTGTCTCCGTCTCTGTCTCTGTCTCTGTCTCCGTCTGCGTCTCTGTCTCCGTCTCTGTCCCTGGCTCTGTCTCTGTCTCTGTCTCCTTCTCTGACTCTGTTTCTGTCTCTATCTCCATCTCCGTCTCTGTCTCTGTCTCTGTCTCTGTCTCTGTCTCCGCCTCTGCCTCTGTCGCTGTCTCTCCCTCTGTCTCTGTCTCCGTCCCTGTGCCTGGCTCTGTCTCTGCCTCTGTCTCCGTCTCTGTCTCTGTCCCGGCCTTTGTCTCGGTCTCTGTCTCTGTCTCTGTCTCTGCCTCTATCTCCGTCTATGTCTCTGTCTCTGTCTCTGTCTCTGTCTCTGTCTGTGCCTCTGTCTCTGTCTCTGCCGCTGTCTCTGTCTCTGTCTCTGTCTCTGTCGCTGTCTCTCCCTCTGTCTCTGTCGCCGTCTCTGTCTCTGTCTCTGTGTCTGTCTCTGACTCTGTCTCTGTCTCTGTCTCTGTCTCTGTCTCTATCTCTGGCTCTGGCTCTGTCTCTGCCTCTTTCTCCGTCTCTGTCTCTGTCTCTGTCTCTATCTCCGTCTCTGTCTCGGTCTTTGTCTCCGTCTCTGTCTCCGTCACTGTCTCTGTCTCTGTCTCTATCTCCGTCTATGTCTCTGTCTGTGTCTCTGTCTCTGTCTCTGTCTCTGTCTCTGTCTCTGTCTCTGTCTCTGTCTCTGTCTCTGTCTCTGTCTCTGTCTCTGTCTCTGTCTCAGTCTCTGTCTCTGTCTCTGTCTCTTTCTCTGTCTCTGTCTCCATCTCTGTCTCTGTCTCTATCTCTGCCTCTGTCCCTGTCTCCGTATCTGTCTCTGTCTCTGTTTCTTTCTCTGTCTCTCTCGCTGTCTCTCCCTCTGTCTCTGTCTCTGTCTCTGTCTATGGCTCTGTCTCTGCCTCTGTCTCCGTCTCGGTCTCTGTCTCTGTCTCTGTTTCTGTCTCTGTCTCTCTCGCTGTCTCTCCCTCTGTCTCTGGCTCTGTCTCTGCCTCTGGCTCTGTCTCTGCCTCTGTCTCCGTCTCTGTCTCTGTCTCTGTCTCTATCTCCGTCTCTGTCTCTGTCTCTGTCTCCGCCTCTGTCTCCGTCTCTGTCTCCGTCTCGGTCTTTGTCTCCGTCTCTGTCTCTGTCTCTATCTCCGTCTCTGTCTCTGTCTCTGTCTCTGCCTCTGTCTCTGTCTCTGTCTCTGTCTCTGTCTCTGTCTCTGTCTCTGTCTCTGTCTCTGTCTCTCTCTCTGTCTCTGTCTCTGTCTCTGCCTATGTCTCTGTCTCTGTCTCTGTCTCTGTCTCTGTCTCTGTCTCTGTCTCTGTCTCTGTCTCTGTCTCTGTCTCAGTCTCTGTCTCTGTCTCTGTCTCTTTCTCTGTCTCTGTCTCCATCTCTGTCTCTGTCTCTGTCTCTGCCTCTGTCCCTGTCTCCGTATCTGTCTCTGTCTCTGTTTCTTTCTCTGTCTCTCTCGCTGTCTCTCCCTCTGTCTCTGTCTCTGTCTCTGTCTATGGCTCTGTCTCTGCCTCTGTCTCCGTCTCGGTCTCTGTCTCTGTCTCTGTTTCTGTCTCTGTCTCTCTCGCTGTCTCTCCCTCTGTCTCTGGCTCTGTCTCTGCCTCTGGCTCTGTCTCTGCCTCTGTCTCCGTCTCTGTCTCTGTCTCTGTCTCTATCTCCGTCTCTGTCTCTGTCTCTGTCTCCGCCTCTGTCTCCGTCTCTGTCTCCGTCTCGGTCTTTGTCTCCGTCTCTGTCTCTGTCTCTATCTCCGTCTCTGTCTCTGTCTCTGTCTCTCTCTCCGTCTCTGTCTGTGTCTCTGCCTCTGTCTCGGTCTTTGTCTCCGTCTCCGTCTCCGTCTCTGTCTCTGTCTCTGTCTCTGTCTCTGTCTCTCTCTCTGTCTCTGTCTCTGTCTCTGTCTCTGTCTCTGTCTCTGTCTCTGTCTCTGTCTCGGTCTTTGTCTCCGTCTCTGTCTCCGTCTCTGTCTCTGTCTCTGTCTCCGTCTCTGTCCCTGGCTCTGTCTCTGCCTCTGTCTCCTTCTCTGACTCTGTTTCTGTCTCTATCTCCGTTTCCGTCTCTGTCTCTGTCTCTGTCTCTGTCTCTGTCTCTGTCTCTGTCTCTGTCTCTGTCTCTGTCTCTGTCTCTGTCTCTGTCTCTGTCTCTGCCTCTGCCTCTGTCTCTGTCTGAGTCTCTGTCGCTGTCTCTCCCTCTGTCTCTGTCTCCGTCCCTGTCCCTGGCTCTGTCTCTGCCTCTGTCTCCGTCTCTGTCTCTGTCCCGGCCTTTGTCTCGGTCTCTGTCTCTGTCCCTGTCTCTGTCTCTATCTCCGTCTATGTCTCTGTCTCTGTCTCTGTCTCTGTCTCTGTCTGTGCCTCTGTCTCTGTCTCTGTCTCTGTCTCTGTCTCTGTCTCTGTCTCTGTATCAGTCTCTGTCTCTGTCTCTGTCTCTGTCTCTGTCTCTGTCTCTGTCTCCGTCTCTGTCTCTGTCTCTGTCTCTGCCTCTGCCTCTGTCTCTGTATCTGTCTCTGTCCCCGTTTCTGTCTCTGTCTCTCTCGCTGTCTCTCCCTCTGTCTCTGTCTCCGTCTCTGTCCCTGGCTCTGTCTCTGCCTCTGTCTCCGTCTCTGTCTCTGTCTCGGTCTTTGTCTCTGTCTGTGTCTCTGTCTCTGTTTCTGTCTCTATCTCCGTCTTTTTCTCTGTCTCTGTCTCTGTCTCCGTCCCTGTCCCTGGCTCTGTCTCCGTCTCTGTCTCTGTCTCTGTCTCCGTCTGCGTCTCTGTCTCCGTCTCTGTCCCTGGCTCTGTCTCTGTCTCTGTCTCCTTCTCTGACTCTGTTTCTGTCTCTATCTCCATCTCCGTCTCTGTCTCTGTCTCTGTCTCTGTCTCTGTCTCCGCCTCTGCCTCTGTCGCTGTCTCTCCCTCTGTCTCTGTCTCCGTCCCTGTGCCTGGCTCTGTCTCTGCCTCTGTCTCCGTCTCTGTCTCTGTCCCGGCCTTTGTCTCGGTCTCTGTCTCTGTCTCTGTCTCTGCCTCTATCTCCGTCTATGTCTCTGTCTCTGTCTCTGTCTCTGTCTCTGTCTGTGCCTCTGTCTCTGTCTCTGCCGCTGTCTCTGTCTCTGTCTCTGTCTCTGTCGCTGTCTCTCCCTCTGTCTCTGTCGCCGTCTCTGTCTCTGTCTCTGTGTCTGTCTCTGACTCTGTCTCTGTCTCTGTCTCTGTCTCTGTCTCTATCTCTGGCTCTGGCTCTGTCTCTGCCTCTTTCTCCGTCTCTGTCTCTGTCTCTGTCTCTATCTCCGTCTCTGTCTCGGTCTTTGTCTCCGTCTCTGTCTCCGTCACTGTCTCTGTCTCTGTCTCTATCTCCGTCTATGTCTCTGTCTGTGTCTCTGTCTCTGTCTCTGTCTCTGTCTCTGTCTCTGTCTCTGTCTCTGTCTCTGTCTCTGTCTCTGTCTCTGTCTCTGTCTCTGTCTCAGTCTCTGTCTCTGTCTCTGTCTCTTTCTCTGTCTCTGTCTCCATCTCTGTCTCTGTCTCTATCTCTGCCTCTGTCCCTGTCTCCGTATCTGTCTCTGTCTCTGTTTCTTTCTCTGTCTCTCTCGCTGTCTCTCCCTCTGTCTCTGTCTCTGTCTCTGTCTATGGCTCTGTCTCTGCCTCTGTCTCCGTCTCGGTCTCTGTCTCTGTCTCTGTTTCTGTCTCTGTCTCTCTCGCTGTCTCTCCCTCTGTCTCTGGCTCTGTCTCTGCCTCTGGCTCTGTCTCTGCCTCTGTCTCCGTCTCTGTCTCTGTCTCTGTCTCTATCTCCGTCTCTGTCTCTGTCTCTGTCTCCGCCTCTGTCTCCGTCTCTGTCTCCGTCTCGGTCTTTGTCTCCGTCTCTGTCTCTGTCTCTATCTCCGTCTCTGTCTCTGTCTCTGCCTCTGTCTCTGTCTCTGTCTCTGTCTCTGTCTCTGTCTCTGTCTCTGGCTCTGTCTCTGTCTCTGTCTCTCTCTCTGTCTCTGTCTCTGTCTCTGCCTATGTCTCTGTCTCTGTCTCTGTCTCTGTCTCTGTCTCTGTCTCTGTCTCTGTCTCTGTCTCTGTCTCTGTCTCAGTCTCTGTCTCTGTCTCTGTCTCTTTCTCTGTCTCTGTCTCCATCTCTGTCTCTGTCTCTGTCTCTGCCTCTGTCCCTGTCTCCGTATCTGTCTCTGTCTCTGTTTCTTTCTCTGTCTCTCTCGCTGTCTCTCCCTCTGTCTCTGTCTCTGTCTCTGTCTATGGCTCTGTCTCTGCCTCTGTCTCCGTCTCGGTCTCTGTCTCTGTCTCTGTTTCTGTCTCTGTCTCTCTCGCTGTCTCTCCCTCTGTCTCTGGCTCTGTCTCTGCCTCTGGCTCTGTCTCTGCCTCTGTCTCCGTCTCTGTCTCTGTCTCTGTCTCTATCTCCGTCTCTGTCTCTGTCTCTGTCTCCGCCTCTGTCTCCGTCTCTGTCTCCGTCTCGGTCTTTGTCTCCGTCTCTGTCTCTGTCTCTATCTCCGTCTCTGTCTCTGTCTCTGTCTCTCTCTCCGTCTCTGTCTGTGTCTCTGCCTCTGTCTCGGTCTTTGTCTCCGTCTCCGTCTCCGTCTCTGTCTCTGTCTCTGTCTCTGTCTCTGTCTCTCTCTCTGTCTCTGTCTCTGTCTCTGTCTCTGTCTCTGTCTCTGTCTCTGTCTCTGTCTCGGTCTTTGTCTCCGTCTCTGTCTCCGTCTCTGTCTCTGTCTCTGTCTCCGTCTCTGTCCCTGGCTCTGTCTCTGCCTCTGTCTCCTTCTCTGACTCTGTTTCTGTCTCTATCTCCGTTTCCGTCTCTGTCTCTGTCTCTGTCTCTGTCTCTGTCTCTGTCTCTGTCTCTGTCTCTGTCTCTGTCTCTGTCTCTGTCTCTGTCTCTGTCTCTGCCTCTGCCTCTGTCTCTGTCTGAGTCTCTGTCGCTGTCTCTCCCTCTGTCTCTGTCTCCGTCCCTGTCCCTGGCTCTGTCTCTGCCTCTGTCTCCGTCTCTGTCTCTGTCCCGGCCTTTGTCTCGGTCTCTGTCTCTGTCCCTGTCTCTGTCTCTATCTCCGTCTATGTCTCTGTCTCTGTCTCTGTCTCTGTCTCTGTCTGTGCCTCTGTCTCTGTCTCTGTCTCTGTCTCTGTCTCTGTCTCTGTCTCTGTATCAGTCTCTGTCTCTGTCTCTGTCTCTGTCTCTGTCTCTGTCTCTGTCTCCGTCTCTGTCTCTGTCTCTGTCTCTGCCTCTGCCTCTGTCTCTGTATCTGTCTCTGTCCCCGTTTCTGTCTCTGTCTCTCTCGCTGTCTCTCCCTCTGTCTCTGTCTCCGTCTCTGTCCCTGGCTCTGTCTCTGCCTCTGTCTCCGTCTCTGTCTCTGTCTCGGTCTTTGTCTCTGTCTGTGTCTCTGTCTCTGTTTCTGTCTCTATCTCCGTCTTTTTCTCTGTCTCTGTCTCTGTCTCCGTCCCTGTCCCTGGCTCTGTCTCCGTCTCTGTCTCTGTCTCTGTCTCCGTCTGCGTCTCTGTCTCCGTCTCTGTCCCTGGCTCTGTCTCTGTCTCTGTCTCCTTCTCTGACTCTGTTTCTGTCTCTATCTCCATCTCCGTCTCTGTCTCTGTCTCTGTCTCTGTCTCTGTCTCCGCCTCTGCCTCTGTCGCTGTCTCTCCCTCTGTCTCTGTCTCCGTCCCTGTGCCTGGCTCTGTCTCTGCCTCTGTCTCCGTCTCTGTCTCTGTCCCGGCCTTTGTCTCGGTCTCTGTCTCTGTCTCTGTCTCTGCCTCTATCTCCGTCTATGTCTCTGTCTCTGTCTCTGTCTCTGTCTCTGTCTGTGCCTCTGTCTCTGTCTCTGCCGCTGTCTCTGTCTCTGTCTCTGTCTCTGTCGCTGTCTCTCCCTCTGTCTCTGTCGCCGTCTCTGTCTCTGTCTCTGTGTCTGTCTCTGACTCTGTCTCTGTCTCTGTCTCTGTCTCTGTCTCTATCTCTGGCTCTGGCTCTGTCTCTGCCTCTTTCTCCGTCTCTGTCTCTGTCTCTGTCTCTATCTCCGTCTCTGTCTCGGTCTTTGTCTCCGTCTCTGTCTCCGTCACTGTCTCTGTCTCTGTCTCTATCTCCGTCTATGTCTCTGTCTGTGTCTCTGTCTCTGTCTCTGTCTCTGTCTCTGTCTCTGTCTCTGTCTCTGTCTCTGTCTCTGTCTCTGTCTCTGTCTCTGTCTCTGTCTCAGTCTCTGTCTCTGTCTCTGTCTCTTTCTCTGTCTCTGTCTCCATCTCTGTCTCTGTCTCTATCTCTGCCTCTGTCCCTGTCTCCGTATCTGTCTCTGTCTCTGTTTCTTTCTCTGTCTCTCTCGCTGTCTCTCCCTCTGTCTCTGTCTCTGTCTCTGTCTATGGCTCTGTCTCTGCCTCTGTCTCCGTCTCGGTCTCTGTCTCTGTCTCTGTTTCTGTCTCTGTCTCTCTCGCTGTCTCTCCCTCTGTCTCTGGCTCTGTCTCTGCCTCTGGCTCTGTCTCTGCCTCTGTCTCCGTCTCTGTCTCTGTCTCTGTCTCTATCTCCGTCTCTGTCTCTGTCTCTGTCTCCGCCTCTGTCTCCGTCTCTGTCTCCGTCTCGGTCTTTGTCTCCGTCTCTGTCTCTGTCTCTATCTCCGTCTCTGTCTCTGTCTCTGCCTCTGTCTCTGTCTCTGTCTCTGTCTCTGTCTCTGTCTCTGTCTCTGTCTCTGTCTCTGTCTCTCTCTCTGTCTCTGTCTCTGTCTCTGCCTATGTCTCTGTCTCTGTCTCTGTCTCTGTCTCTGTCTCTGTCTCTGTCTCTGTCTCTGTCTCTGTCTCTGTCTCTGTCTCTGTCTCTGTCTCAGTCTCTGTCTCTGTCTCTGTCTCTTTCTCTGTCTCTGTCTCCATCTCTGTCTCTGTCTCTGTCTCTGCCTCTGTCCCTGTCTCCGTATCTGTCTCTGTCTCTGTTTCTTTCTCTGTCTCTCTCGCTGTCTCTCCCTCTGTCTCTGTCTCTGTCTCTGTCTATGGCTCTGTCTCTGCCTCTGTCTCCGTCTCGGTCTCTGTCTCTGTCTCTGTTTCTGTCTCTGTCTCTCTCGCTGTCTCTCCCTCTGTCTCTGGCTCTGTCTCTGCCTCTGGCTCTGTCTCTGCCTCTGTCTCCGTCTCTGTCTCTGTCTCTGTCTCTATCTCCGTCTCTGTCTCTGTCTCTGTCTCCGCCTCTGTCTCCGTCTCTGTCTCCGTCTCGGTCTTTGTCTCCGTCTCTGTCTCTGTCTCTATCTCCGTCTCTGTCTCTGTCTCTGTCTCTCTCTCCGTCTCTGTCTGTGTCTCTGCCTCTGTCTCGGTCTTTGTCTCCGTCTCCGTCTCCGTCTCTGTCTCTGTCTCTGTCTCTGTCTCTGTCTCTCTCTCTGTCTCTGTCTCTGTCTCTGTCTCTGTCTCTGTCTCTGTCTCTGTCTCTGTCTCTGTCTCTGTCTCTGTCTCGGTCTTTGTCTCCGTCTCTGTCTCCGTCTCTGTCTCTGTCTCTGTCTCCGTCTCTGTCCCTGGCTCTGTCTCTGCCTCTGTCTCCTTCTCTGACTCTGTTTCTGTCTCTATCTCCGTTTCCGTCTCTGTCTCTGTCTCTGTCTCTGTCTCTGTCTCTGTCTCTGTCTCTGTCTCTGTCTCTGTCTCTGTCTCTGTCTCTGTCTCTGTCTCTGCCTCTGCCTCTGTCTCTGTCTGAGTCTCTGTCGCTGTCTCTCCCTCTGTCTCTGTCTCCGTCCCTGTCCCTGGCTCTGTCTCTGCCTCTGTCTCCGTCTCTGTCTCTGTCCCGGCCTTTGTCTCGGTCTCTGTCTCTGTCCCTGTCTCTGTCTCTATCTCCGTCTATGTCTCTGTCTCTGTCTCTGTCTCTGTCTCTGTCTGTGCCTCTGTCTCTGTCTCTGTCTCTGTCTCTGTCTCTGTCTCTGTCTCTGTCTCTGTATCAGTCTCTGTCTCTGTCTCTGTCTCTGTCTCTGTCTCTGTCTCTGTCTCCGTCTCTGTCTCTGTCTCTGTCTCTGCCTCTGCCTCTGTCTCTGTATCTGTCTCTGTCCCCGTTTCTGTCTCTGTCTCTCTCGCTGTCTCTCCCTCTGTCTCTGTCTCCGTCTCTGTCCCTGGCTCTGTCTCTGCCTCTGTCTCCGTCTCTGTCTCTGTCTCGGTCTTTGTCTCCGTCTCTGTCTCCGTCTCTGTCTCTGTCTCTGTCTCTATCTCCGTCTATGTCTCTGTCTCTGTCTCTGTCTCTGTCTCTGTCGCTGTCTCTCCCCCTGTCTCTGTCTCTGTCTCTGTCTCTGTCTCCGTCTCTGTCTGTGTCTCTGTCTCCGTCTCTGTCTCTGTCTCTGTCTCTGCCTCTATCTCCGTCTATGTCTCTGTCTCTGTCTCTGTCTCTGTCTCTGTCGCAGTCTCTCCCCCTGTCTCTGTCGCTGTCTCTGTCTCTGTCTCTGTCTCTGACTCTGTCCCTGTCTCTGTCTCTGTCTCTGTCTCTGTCTCTGTCTCTGTCTCTGTCTCTGTCTCTGTCTCTGTCTGTGTCTCTGTCTCTGTCTGTGTCTCTGTCTCTGTCTCTGTCTCTGTCTCTGTCTCTGTCTCTGTCTCTGTCTCTGTCTCTGTCTCTGTCTCTGTCTCTGTCTCTGTCTCTGTCTCTGTCTGTGTCTCTGTCTCTGTTTCTGTCTCTATCTCCGTCTTTTTCTCTGTCTCTGTCTCTGTCTCCGTCCCTGTCCCTGGCTCTGTCTCCGTCTCTGTCTCTGTCTCTGTCTCCGTCTGCGTCTCTGTCTCCGTCTCTGTCCCTGGCTCTGTCTCTGTCTCTGTCTCCTTCTCTGACTCTGTTTCTGTCTCTATCTCCATCTCCGTCTCTGTCTCTGTCTCTGTCTCTGTCTCTGTCTCCGCCTCTGCCTCTGTCGCTGTCTCTCCCTCTGTCTCTGTCTCCGTCCCTGTGCCTGGCTCTGTCTCTGCCTCTGTCTCCGTCTCTGTCTCTGTCCCGGCCTTTGTCTCGGTCTCTGTCTCTGTCTCTGTCTCTGCCTCTATCTCCGTCTATGTCTCTGTCTCTGTCTCTGTCTCTGTCTCTGTCTGTGCCTCTGTCTCTGTCTCTGCCGCTGTCTCTGTCTCTGTCTCTGTCTCTGTCGCTGTCTCTCCCTCTGTCTCTGTCGCCGTCTCTGTCTCTGTCTCTGTGTCTGTCTCTGACTCTGTCTCTGTCTCTGTCTCTGTCTCTGTCTCTATCTCTGGCTCTGGCTCTGTCTCTGCCTCTTTCTCCGTCTCTGTCTCTGTCTCTGTCTCTATCTCCGTCTCTGTCTCGGTCTTTGTCTCCGTCTCTGTCTCCGTCACTGTCTCTGTCTCTGTCTCTATCTCCGTCTATGTCTCTGTCTGTGTCTCTGTCTCTGTCTCTGTCTCTGTCTCTGTCTCTGTCTCTGTCTCTGTCTCTGTCTCTGTCTCTGTCTCTGTCTCTGTCTCTGTCTCTGTCTCTGTCTCTGTCTCTGTCTCTGTCTCTGTCTCTGTCTCTGTCTCTGTCTCTGTCTCTGTCTCTGTCTCTGTCTCTGTCTCTGTCTCTGTCTCTGTCTGTGTCTCTGTCTCTGTTTCTGTCTCTATCTCCGTCTTTTTCTCTGTCTCTGTCTCTGTCTCCGTCCCTGTCCCTGGCTCTATCTCCGTCTCCGTCTCTGTCTCTGTCTCCGTCTGTGTCTCTGTATCTGTCTCCGTCTCTGTCCCTGGCTCTGTCTCTGCCTCTGTCTCCTTCTCTGACTCTGTTTCTGTCTCTATCTCCGTCTCCGTCTCTGTCTCTGTCTCTGTCTCTGTCTCTGTCTCTGTCTCTGTCTCTGTCTCTGTCTCTGTCTCTGTCTCCGCCTCTGCCTCTGTCGCTGTCTCTCCCTCTGTCTCTGTCTCCGTCCCTGTCCCTGGCTCTGTCCCTGCCTCTGTCTCCGTCTCTGTCTCTGTCCCGGCCTTTGTCTCGGTCTCTGTCTCTGTCTCTGTCTCTGCCTCTATCTCCGTCTATGTCTCTGTCTCTGTCTCTGTCTCTGTCTCTGTCTGTGCCTCTGTCTCTGTCTCTGTCTCTGTCGCTGTCTCTGCCTCTGTCTCTGTCTCTGTCTCTGTCTCTGTCTTTGTCTCTGTCTCTGTCTCTGTCTCTGTCTCTGTCTCTGTCTCTGTCTCTATCTCTGTCTCTGCATCTGCCTCTGTCTCTGTATCTGTCTCTGTCTCCGTTTCTGTCCCTGTCCCTCTCGCTGTCTCTCCCTCTGTCTCTGTCTCCGTCTCTGTCCCTGGCTCTGTCTCTGCGTCTGTCTCCTTCTCTGACTCTGTTTCTGTCTCTATCTCCGTCTCCGTCTCTGTCTCTGTCTCTGTCTCTGTCTCTGTCTCTGTCTCTGTCTCTGTCTCTGTCTCTGTCTCTGTCTCTGCCTCTGCCTCTGTCTCTGTCTGAGTCTCTGTCGCTGTCTCTCCCTCTGTCTCTGTCTCCGTCCCTGTCCCTGGCTCTGTCTCTGCCTCTGTCTCTATCTCCGTCTCTGTCTCTGTCGCTGTCTCTGCCTCTGTCTCCGTCTCTGTCTCCGTCTCGGTCTTTGTCTCCGTCTCTGTCTCTGTCTCTGTCTCTGTCTCGGTCTCTGTCTCTGTCTCTGCCTCTGTCTCTGTCTCTGTCTCTGTCTCTGTCTCTGTCTCTGTCTCTGTCTCTGTCTCTGTCTCAGTCTCTGTCTCTGTCTCTGTCTCTGTCTCTGTCTCTGTCTCTGTCTCCGTCTCTGCCTCTGTCGCTGTCTCTCCCTCTGTCTCTGTCTCCGTCCCTGTCCCTGGCTCTGTCTCTGCCTCTGTCTCCGTCTCTGTCTCTGTCCCGGCCTTTGTCTCGGTCTCTGTCTCTGTCTCTGTCTCTGCCTCTATCTCCGTCTCTGTCTCTGTCTCTGTCTCTGTCTCTGTCTCTGTCTCTGGCTCTGTCTCTGCCTCTGTCTCCGTCTCGGACACTGTCTCTGTCTCTATCTCCGTCTCTGTCTCTGTCGCTGTCTCTGCCTCTGTCTCCGTCTCTGTCTCCGTCTCGGTCTTTGTCTCCGTCTCTGTCTCTGTCTCTGTCTCTGTCTCTATCTCCGTCTATGTCTCTGCCTCTGTCTCTGTCGCAGTCTCTCCCCCTGTCTCTGTCTCTGTCTCTGTCTCTGTCTCTGTCTCTGTCTCTGTCTCTGTCTCTCTCTCTGTCTCTGTCTCTGTCTCTGTCTCTGTCTGTGTCTCTGTCTCTGTCTCTGTCTCTGTCTCTGTCTCTGTCTCTGTCTCTGTCTCTGTCTCTGTCTCTATCTCCGTCTATGTCTCTGCCTCTGTCTCTGTCTCTATCTCCGTCTATGTCTCTGCCTCTGTCTCTGTCTCTGTCTCTGCCTCTATCTCCGTCTCTGTCTCTGTCTCTGTCTCCGTCTGCGTCTCTGTCTCTGTCTCCGTCTCTGTCGCAGTCTCTGTCTCTGTCTCCGTCTCTGTTTCCTGGCTCTGTCTCTGCCTCTGTCTCCTTCTCTGACTCTGTTTCTGCCTCTATCTCCGTCTCCGTCTCTGTCTCTGTCTCTGTCTCTGTCTGTGTCTCTGTCTCTGTCTCTGTCTCTGTCTCTGTCTCAGTCTCTGTCTCTGTCTCTGTCTCTGTCTGTGTCTCTGTCTCTGTCTCCGTCTCTGCCTCTGTCGCTGTCTCTCCCTCTGTCTCTGTCTCCGTCCCTGTCCCTGGCTCTGTCTCTGCCTCTGTCTCCGTCTCTGTCTCTGTCCCGGCCTTTGTCTCGGTCTCTGTCTCTGTCTCTGTCTCTGCCTCTATCTCCGTCTCTGTCTCTGTCTCTGTCTCTGTCTCTGTCTCTGTCTCTGGCTCTGTCTCTGCCTCTGTCTCCGTCTCGGACACTGTCTCTGTCTCTATCTCCGTCTCTGTCTCTGTCGCTGTCTCTGCCTCTGTCTCCGTCTCTGTCTCCGTCTCGGTCTTTGTCTCCGTCTCTGTCTCTGTCTCTGTCTCTGTCTCTATCTCCGTCTATGTCTCTGCCTCTGTCTCTGTCGCAGTCTCTCCCCCTGTCTCTGTCTCTGTCTCTGTCTCTGTCTCTGTCTCTGTCTCTGTCTCTGTCTCTCTCTCTGTCTCTGTCTCTGTCTCTGTCTCTGTCTGTGTCTCTGTCTCTGTCTCTGTCTCTGTCTCTGTCTCTGTCTCTGTCTCTGTCTCTGTCTCTGTCTCTATCTCCGTCTATGTCTCTGCCTCTGTCTCTGTCTCTATCTCCGTCTATGTCTCTGCCTCTGTCTCTGTCTCTGTCTCTGCCTCTATCTCCGTCTCTGTCTCTGTCTCTGTCTCCGTCTGCGTCTCTGTCTCTGTCTCCGTCTCTGTCGCAGTCTCTGTCTCTGTCTCCGTCTCTGTTTCCTGGCTCTGTCTCTGCATCTGTCTCCTTCTCTGACTCTGTTTCTGCCTCTATCTCCGTCTCCGTCTCTGTCTCTGTCTCTGTCTCTGTCTGTGTCTCTGTCTCTGTCTCTGTCTCTGTCTCTGTCTCTGTCTCTGTCTCTGTCTCTGTCTCCGTCTCTGTCTCTGTCTCTGTCTCTGTCTCTGTCTCCGTCTCTGCCTCTGTCGCTGTCTCAGTCTCTGTCTCTGTCTCTGTCTCTGTCTCTGTCTCTGTCTCTGTCTCTGTCTCCGTCTCTGTCTCTGTCTCTGTCTCTGCCTCTGCCTGTGTCTCTGTCTCTGTCTCGGTCTTTGTCTCCGTCTCTGTCTCCATCTCTGTCTCTGTCTCTGTCTCTATCTCTGTCTCTGCCTCTGTCTCCGTCTCGGTCTCTGTCTCTGTCTCTATCTCCGTCTCTGTCTCTGTCGCTGTCTCTGCCTCTGTCTCCGTCTCTGTCTCCGTCTCGGTCTTTGTCTCCGTCTCTGTCTCTGTCTCTGTCTCTGTCTCTGTCTCTGTCTCTGTCTCTGTCTCTGTCTCTGCCTCTGTCTCTGTCTCTGTCTCTGTCTGTGTCTCTGTCTCTGTCTCTGTCTCTGTCTCTGTTCTTGTCTCTGTCTCTGTCTCTGTCTCCGTCTCTATCTCTGTCTGTGTCTCTGTCTCTGCCTCTGCCTCTGTCTCTGTATCTGTCTCTGTCTCCGTTTCTGTCCCTGTCCCTCTCGCTGTCTCTCCCTCTGTCTCTGTCTCCGTCTCTGTCCCTGGCTCTGTCTCTGCCTCTGTCTCCGTCTCTGTCTCTGTCTCGGTCTCTGTCTCTGTCTGTATCTCCGTCTATGTCTCTGTCTCTGTCTCTGTCTCTGTCTCTGTCGCTGTCTCTGTCTCTGTCTCTGTCTCTGTCTCTGTCTCTGTCTCTGTCTCTGTCTGTGTCTCTGTCTCTGTTTCTGTCTCTATCTCCGTCTTTGTCTCTGTCTCTGTCTCTGTCTCCGTCCCTGTCCCTTGCTCTGTCTCTGCCTCTGTCTCCGTCTCTGTCTCTGTCTCTGTCTCTGTCTCCGTCTCTGTCCCTGGCACTGTCTCTGCCTCTGTCTCCTTCTCTGACTCTGTTTCTGCCTCTATCTCCGTCTCCGTCTCTGTCTCTGTCTCTGTCTCTGTCTCTGTCTCTGTCTCTGTCTCTGTCTCTGCCTCTGCCTCTGTCTCTGTCTGAGTCTCTGTCGCTGTCTCTCCCTCTGTCTCTGTCTCCGTCCCTGTCCCTGGCTCTGTCTCTGCCTCTGTCTCTATCTCCGTCTCTGTCTCTGTCGCTGTCTCTGTCTCTGTCTCCGTCTCTGTCTCCGTCTCGGTCTTTGTCTCCGTCTCTGTCTCTGTCCCTGTCTCTGTCTCCGTCTCTGCCTCTGTCGCTGTCTCTCCCTCTGTCTCTGTCTCCGTCCATGTCCCTGGCTCTGTCTCTGCCTCTGTCTCCGTCTCTGTCTCTGCCCCGGCCTTCGTCTCTGGCTCTGTCTCTGCCTCTTTATCCGTCTCTGTCTCTGGCTCTGTCTCTGCCTCTGTCTCCGTCTCGGTCTCTGTCTCTGTCTCTATCTCCGTCTCTGTCTCTGTCTCTGTCTCTGTCTCTGTCTCTGCCTCTGCCTGTGTCTCTGTCTGAGTCTCTGTCGCTGTCTCTCCCTGTGTCTCTGTCTCCGTCCCTGTCCCTGGCTCTGTCTCTGCCTCTGTCTCTATCTCCGTCTCTGTCTCTGTCGCTGTCTCTGCCTCTGCCTCTGTCTCCGTCTCTGTCTCCGTCTCTGTCTCCGTCTCAGTCTTTGTCTCCGTCTCTGTCTCTGTCTCTGTCTCTGTCTCTGTCTCTGTCTCTGTCTCTGTCTCTGTCTCTGTCTCCGTCTCTGCCTCTGTCGCTGTCTCTCCCTCTGTCTCTGTCTCCGTCCCTGTCCCTGGCTCTGTCTCTGCCTCTGTCTCCGTCTCTGTCTCTGTCCCGGCCTTTGTCTCTGGCTCTGTCTCTGCCTCTTTCTCCGTCTCTGTCTCTGGCTCTGTCTCTGCCTCTGTCTCCGTCTCGGTCGCTGTCTCTGTCTCTATCTCCGTCTCTGTCTCTGTCTCTGTCTCTGTCTCTGTCTCTGTCTCTGTCTCTGTCTCTGTCTCTGTCTCTGTCTCTGTCTCTGCCTCTGCCTCTGTCTCTGTCTGAGTCTCTGTCGCTGTCTCTCCCTCTGTCTCTGTCTCCGTCCCTGTCCCTGGCTCTGTCTCTGCCTCTGTCTCTATCTCCGTCTCTGTCTCTGTCGCTGTCTCTGCCTCTGTCTCCGTCTCTGTCTCCGTCTCGGTCTTTGTCTCCGTCTCTGTCTCTGTCTCTGTCTCTGTCTCGGTCTCTGTCTCTGTCTCTGCCTCTGTCTCTGTCTCTGTCTCTGTCTCTGTCTCTGTCTCTGTCTCTGTCTCTGTCTCTGTCTCAGTCTCTGTCTCTGTCTCTGTCTCTGTCTCTGTCTCTGTCTCTGTCTCCGTCTCTGCCTCTGTCGCTGTCTCTCCCTCTGTCTCTGTCTCCGTCCCTGTCCCTGGCTCTGTCTCTGCCTCTGTCTCCGTCTCTGTCTCTGTCCCGGCCTTTGTCTCGGTCTCTGTCTCTGTCTCTGTCTCTGCCTCTATCTCCGTCTCTGTCTCTGTCTCTGTCTCTGTCTCTGTCTCTGTCTCTGGCTCTGTCTCTGCCTCTGTCTCCGTCTCGGACACTGTCTCTGTCTCTATCTCCGTCTCTGTCTCTGTCGCTGTCTCTGCCTCTGTCTCCGTCTCTGTCTCCGTCTCGGTCTTTGTCTCCGTCTCTGTCTCTGTCTCTGTCTCTGTCTCTATCTCCGTCTATGTCTCTGCCTCTGTCTCTGTCGCAGTCTCTCCCCCTGTCTCTGTCTCTGTCTCTGTCTCTGTCTCTGTCTCTGTCTCTGTCTCTGTCTCTCTCTCTGTCTCTGTCTCTGTCTCTGTCTCTGTCTGTGTATCTGTCTCTGTCTCTGTCTCTGTCTCTGTCTCTGTCTCTGTCTCTGTCTCTGTCTCTATCTCCGTCTATGTCTCTGCCTCTGTCTCTGTCTCTATCTCCGTCTATGTCTCTGCCTCTGTCTCTGTCTCTGTCTCTGCCTCTATCTCCGTCTCTGTCTCTGTCTCTGTCTCCGTCTGCGTCTCTGTCTCTGTCTCCGTCTCTGTCGCAGTCTCTGTCTCTGTCTCCGTCTCTGTTTCCTGGCTCTGTCTCTGCCTCTGTCTCCTTCTCTGACTCTGTTTCTGCCTCTATCTCCGTCTCCGTCTCTGTCTCTGTCTCTGTCTCTGTCTGTGTCTCTGTCTCTGTCTCTGTCTCTGTCTCTGTCTCAGTCTCTGTCTCTGTCTCTGTCTCTGTCTGTGTCTCTGTCTCTGTCTCCGTCTCTGCCTCTGTCGCTGTCTCTCCCTCTGTCTCTGTCTCCGTCCCTGTCCCTGGCTCTGTCTCTGCCTCTGTCTCCGTCTCTGTCTCTGTCCCGGCCTTTGTCTCGGTCTCTGTCTCTGTCTCTGTCTCTGCCTCTATCTCCGTCTCTGTCTCTGTCTCTGTCTCTGTCTCTGTCTCTGTCTCTGGCTCTGTCTCTGCCTCTGTCTCCGTCTCGGACACTGTCTCTGTCTCTATCTCCGTCTCTGTCTCTGTCGCTGTCTCTGCCTCTGTCTCCGTCTCTGTCTCCGTCTCGGTCTTTGTCTCCGTCTCTGTCTCTGTCTCTGTCTCTGTCTCTATCTCCGTCTATGTCTCTGCCTCTGTCTCTGTCGCAGTCTCTCCCCCTGTCTCTGTCTCTGTCTCTGTCTCTGTCTCTGTCTCTGTCTCTGTCTCTGTCTCTCTCTCTGTCTCTGTCTCTGTCTCTGTCTCTGTCTGTGTCTCTGTCTCTGTCTCTGTCTCTGTCTCTGTCTCTGTCTCTGTCTCTGTCTCTGTCTCTGTCTCTGTCTCTATCTCCGTCTATGTCTCTGCCTCTGTCTCTGTCTCTATCTCCGTCTATGTCTCTGCCTCTGTCTCTGTCTCTGTCTCTGCCTCTATCTCCGTCTCTGTCTCTGTCTCTGTCTCCGTCTGCGTCTCTGTCTCTGTCTCCGTCTCTGTCGCAGTCTCTGTCTCTGTCTCCGTCTCTGTTTCCTGGCTCTGTCTCTGCATCTGTCTCCTTCTCTGACTCTGTTTCTGCCTCTATCTCCGTCTCCGTCTCTGTCTCTGTCTCTGTCTCTGTCTGTGTCTCTGTCTCTGTCTCTGTCTCTGTCTCTGTCTCTGTCTCTGTCTCTGTCTCCGTCTCTGTCTCTGTCTCTGTCTCTGTCTCTGTCTCCGTCTCTGCCTCTGTCGCTGTCTCAGTCTCTGTCTCTGTCTCTGTCTCTGTCTCTGTCTCTGTCTCTGTCTCTGTCTCCGTCTCTGTCTCTGTCTCTGTCTCTGCCTCTGCCTGTGTCTCTGTCTCTGTCTCGGTCTTTGTCTCCGTCTCTGTCTCCATCTCTGTCTCTGTCTCTGTCTCTATCTCTGTCTCTGCCTCTGTCTCCGTCTCGGTCTCTGTCTCTGTCTCTATCTCCGTCTCTGTCTCTGTCGCTGTCTCTGCCTCTGTCTCCGTCTCTGTCTCCGTCTCGGTCTTTGTCTCCGTCTCTGTCTCTGTCTCTGTCTCTGTCTCTGTCTCTGTCTCTGTCTCTGTCTCTGTCTCTGCCTCTGTCTCTGTCTCTGTCTCTGTCTGTGTCTCTGTCTCTGTCTCTGTCTCTGTCTCTGTTCTTGTCTCTGTCTCTGTCTCTGTCTCCGTCTCTATCTCTGTCTGTGTCTCTGTCTCTGCCTCTGCCTCTGTCTCTGTATCTGTCTCTGTCTCCGTTTCTGTCCCTGTCCCTCTCGCTGTCTCTCCCTCTGTCTCTGTCTCCGTCTCTGTCCCTGGCTCTGTCTCTGCCTCTGTCTCCGTCTCTGTCTCTGTCTCGGTCTCTGTCTCTGTCTGTATCTCCGTCTATGTCTCTGTCTCTGTCTCTGTCTCTGTCTCTGTCGCTGTCTCTGTCTCTGTCTCTGTCTCTGTCTCTGTCTCTGTCTCTGTCTCTGTCTGTGTCTCTGTCTCTGTTTCTGTCTCTATCTCCGTCTTTGTCTCTGTCTCTGTCTCTGTCTCCGTCCCTGTCCCTTGCTCTGTCTCTGCCTCTGTCTCCGTCTCTGTCTCTGTCTCTGTCTCTGTCTCCGTCTCTGTCCCTGGCACTGTCTCTGCCTCTGTCTCCTTCTCTGACTCTGTTTCTGCCTCTATCTCCGTCTCCGTCTCTGTCTCTGTCTCTGTCTCTGTCTCTGTCTCTGTCTCTGTCTCTGTCTCTGCCTCTGCCTCTGTCTCTGTCTGAGTCTCTGTCGCTGTCTCTCCCTCTGTCTCTGTCTCCGTCCCTGTCCCTGGCTCTGTCTCTGCCTCTGTCTCTATCTCCGTCTCTGTCTCTGTCGCTGTCTCTGTCTCTGTCTCCGTCTCTGTCTCCGTCTCGGTCTTTGTCTCCGTCTCTGTCTCTGTCCCTGTCTCTGTCTCCGTCTCTGCCTCTGTCGCTGTCTCTCCCTCTGTCTCTGTCTCCGTCCATGTCCCTGGCTCTGTCTCTGCCTCTGTCTCCGTCTCTGTCTCTGCCCCGGCCTTCGTCTCTGGCTCTGTCTCTGCCTCTTTATCCGTCTCTGTCTCTGGCTCTGTCTCTGCCTCTGTCTCCGTCTCGGTCTCTGTCTCTGTCTCTATCTCCGTCTCTGTCTCTGTCTCTGTCTCTGTCTCTGTCTCTGCCTCTGCCTGTGTCTCTGTCTGAGTCTCTGTCGCTGTCTCTCCCTGTGTCTCTGTCTCCGTCCCTGTCCCTGGCTCTGTCTCTGCCTCTGTCTCTATCTCCGTCTCTGTCTCTGTCGCTGTCTCTGCCTCTGCCTCTGTCTCCGTCTCTGTCTCCGTCTCTGTCTCCGTCTCAGTCTTTGTCTCCGTCTCTGTCTCTGTCTCTGTCTCTGTCTCTGTCTCTGTCTCTGTCTCTGTCTCTGTCTCTGTCTCCGTCTCTGCCTGTGTCGCTGTCTCTCCCTCTGTCTCTGTCTCCGTCCCTGTCCCTGGCTCTGTCTCTGCCTCTGTCTCCGTCTCTGTCTCTGTCCCGGCCTTTGTCTCTGGCTCTGTCTCTGCCTCTTTCTCCGTCTCTGTCTCTGGCTCTGTCTCTGCCTCTGTCTCCGTCTCGGTCGCTGTCTCTGTCTCTATCTCCGTCTCTGTCTCTGTCGCTGTCTCTGCCTCTGTCTCCGTCTCTGTCTCCGTCTCTGTCTCTGTCTCTGTCTCTGTCTCTGCCTCTGTCTCTGTCTCTGTCTCTGTCTCTGTCTCTGTCTCTGTCTCTGTCTCAGTCTCTGTCTCTGTCTCTGTCTCTGTCTCTGTCTCTGTCTCTGTCTCTGTCTCCGTCTCTGTCTCTATCTCTGTCTCTGCCTCTGCCTGTGTCTCTGTCTCTGTCTCGGTCTTTGTCTCCGTCTCTGTCTCCATCTCTGTCTCTGTCTCTGTCTCTATCTCTGTCTCTGCCTCTGTCTCCGTCTCGGACTCTGTCTCTGTCTCTATCTCCGTCTCTGTCTCTGTCGCTGTCTCTGCCTCTGTCTCCGTCTCTGTCTCCGACTCGGTCTTTGTCTCCGTCTCTGTCTCTGTCTCTGTCTCTGTCTCTGTCTCTGTCTCTGTCTCTGTCTCTGTCTCTGTCTCTGTCTCTGCCTCCGTCTCTGTCTCTGTCTCTGTCTGTGTCTCTGTCTCTGTCTCTGTCTCTGTCTCCGTCTCTGTCCCAGTCTCTGTCTCTGTCTCCGTCTCTGTCCCTGGCTCTGTCTCTGCCTCTGTCTCCTTCTCTGACTCTGTTTCTGCATCTATCTCCGTCTCCGTCTCTGTATCTGTTACTGTCTCTGTCTCTGTCTCTGTCTCTGTCTCTGCCTCTGCCTCTGTCTCTGTCTGAGTCTCTGTCGCTGTCTCTCCCTCTGTCTCTGTCTCCGTCCCTGTCCCTGGCTCTGTCTCTGCCTCTGTCTCTATCTCCGTCTCTGTCTCTGTCGCTGTCTCTGCCTCTGCCTCTGTCTCCGTCTCTGTCTCCGTCTCGGTCTTTGCCTCCGTCTCTGTCTCTGTCTCTGTCTCTGTCTCTGTCTCTGTCTCTGTCTCCGTCTCTGCCTCTGTCGCTGTCTCTCCCTCTGTCTCTGTCTCTGTCTCCGTCCCTGTCCCTGGCTCTGTCTCTGCCTCTGTCTCCGTCTCTGTCTCTGTCCCGGCCTTTGTCTCTGGCTCTGTCTCTGCCTCTTTCTCCGTCTCTGTCTCTGGCTCTGTCTCTGCCAATGTCTCCGTCTCGGTCGCTGTCTCTGCCCCTATCTCCGTCTCTGTCTCTGTCGCTGTCTCTGCCTCTGTCTCCGTCTCTGTCTCCGTCTCGGTCTTTGTCTCCGTCTCTGTCTCTGTCTCTGTCTCTGTCTCTGTCTCTGTCTCTGTCTCTGCCTCTGTCTCTGTCTCTGTCTCTGTCTCTGTCTCTGTCTCTGTCTCTGTCTCTGTCTCAGTCTCTGTCTCTGTCTCTGTCGCTGTCTCTGTCTCTGTCTCTGTCTCCGTCTCTGTCTCTGTCTCTGTCACTTCCTCTGCCTGTGTCTCTGTCTCTGTCTCGGTCTTTGTCTCTGTCTCTGTCTCTGTCGCTGTCTCTGTCTCTGTCTCTGTCTCTGTCTCTGTCTCTGTCTCTGTCTGTGTCTCTGTCTCTGTTTCTGTCTCTATCTCCGTCTTTGTCTCTGTCTCTGTCTCTGTCTCCGTCCCTGACCCTGGCTCTGTCTCTGCCTCTGTCTCCGTCTCTGTCTCTGTCTCTGTCTCCGTCTGAGTCTCTGTCTCTGTCTCCGTCTCTGTCCCAGTCTCTGTCTCTGTCTCCGTCTCTGTCCCTGGCTCTGTCTCTGCCTCTGTCTCCTTCTCTGACTCTGTTTCTGCCTCTATCTCCGTCTCCGTCTCTGTCTCTGTCTCTGTCTCTGTCTCTGTCTCTGTCTCTGTCTCTGCCTCTGCCTCTGTCTCTGTCTGAGTCTCTGTCGCTGTCTCTCCCTCTGTCTCTGTCTCCGTCCCTGTCCCTGGCTCTGTCTCTGCCTCTGTCTCTATCTCCGTCTCTGTCTCTGTCGCTGTCTCTGCCTCTGTCTCCGTCTCTGTCTGCGTCTCGGTCTTTGTCTCCGTCTCTGTCTCTGTCCCTGTCTCTGTCTCCGTCTCTGCCTCTGTCGCTGTCTCTCCCTCTGTCTCTGTCTCCGTCCCTGTCTCTGTCTCAGTCTCTGTCTCCGTCTCTGTCTCTGTCTCTGTCTCTGTCTCTGTCTCTGTCTCTGTCTCCGTCTCTGTCTCTGTCTCTGTCTCTGCCTCTGCCTGTGTCTCTGCCTCTGTCTCGGTCTTTGTCTCCGTCTCTGTCTCCATCTCTGTCTCTGTCTCTGTCTCTATCTCTGTTTCTGCCTCTGTCTCCGTCTCGGTCTCAGTCTCTGTCTCTATCTCCGTCTCTGTCTCTGTCGCTGTCTCTGCCTCTGTCTCCGTCTCGGTCTCTGTCTCTGTCTGTATCTCCGTCTATGTCTCTGTCTCTGTCTCTGTCTCTGTCTCTGTCGCTGTCTCTGTCTCTGTCTCTGTCTCTGTCTCTGTCTCTGTCTGTGTCTCTGTCTCTGTTTCTGTCTCTATCTCCGTCTTTGTCTCTGTCTCTGTCTCTGTCTCCGTCCCTGTCCCTGGGTCTGTCTCTGCCTCTGTCTCCGTCTCTGTCTCTGTCTCTGTCTCCGTCTGCGTCTCTGTCTCTGTCTCCGTCTCTGTCCCAGTCTCTGTCTCTGTCTCCGTCTCTGTCCCTGGCTCTGTCTCTGCCTCTGTCTCCTTCTCTGACTCTGTTTCTGCCTCTATCTCCGTCTCCGTCTCTGTCTCTGTCTCTGTCTCTGTCTCTGTCTCTGTCTCTGTCTCTGTCTCTGTCTCTGCCTCTGCCTCTGTCTCTGTCTGAGTCTCTGTCGCTGTCTCTCCCTCTGTCTCTGTCTCCGTCCCTGTCCCTGGCTCTGTCTCTGCTCTGTCTCTATCTCCGTCTCTGTCTCTGTCGCTGTCTCTGCCTCTGTCTCCGTCTCTGTCTCCGTCTCGGTCTTTGTCTCCGTCTCTGTCTCTGTCCCTGTCTCTGTCTCCGTCTCTGCCTCTGTCGCTGTCTCTCCCTCTGTCTCTGTCTCCGCCCCTGTCCCTGGCTCTGTCTCTGCCTCTGTCTCCGTCTCTGTCTCTGTCCCGGCCTTTGTCTCTGGCTCTGTCTCTGCCTCTTTCTCCGTCTCCGTCTCTGTCTCCGTCTCGGTCTTTGTCTCCGTCTCTGTCTCTGTCTCTGTCTCTGTCTCTGTCTCTGTCTCTGTCTCTGTCTCTGCCTCTGTCTCTGTCTCTGTCTCTGTCTGTGTCTCTGTCTCTGTCTCTGTCTCTGTTCTTGTCTCTGTCTCTGTCTCTGTCTCTGTCTCTATCTCTGTCTGTGTCTCTGTCTCTGCCTCTGCCTCTGTCTCTGTATCTGTCTCTGTCTCCGTTTCTGTCCCTGTCCCTCTCGCTGTCTCTCCCTCTGTCTCTGTCTCCGTCTCTGTCCCTGGCTCTGTCTCTGCCTCTGTCTCCGTCTCTGTCTCTGTCTCGGTCTCTGTCTCTGTCTGTATCTTCGTCTATGTCTCTGTCTCTGTCTCTGTCTCTGTCTCTGTCGCTGTCTCTGTCTCTGTCTCTGTCTCTGTCTCTGTCTGTGTCTCTGTCTCTGTTTCTGTCTCTATCTCCGTCTTTGTCTCTGTCTCTGTCTCTGTCTCCGTCCCTGTCCCTGGCTCTGTCTCTGCCTCTGTCTCCGTCTCTGTCTCTGTCTCTGTCTCCGTCTGCGTCTCTGTCTCTGTCTCCGTCTCTGTCCCAGTCTCTGTCTCTGTCTCCGTCTCTGTTCCTGGCTCTGTCTCTGCCTCTGTCTCCTTCTCTGACTCTGTTTCTGCCTCTATCTCCGTCTCCGTCTCTGTCTCTGTCTCTGTCTCTGTCTCTGTCTCCGTCCCTGTCCCTGGCTCTGTCTATGCCTCTGTCTCCGTCTCTGTCTCTGTCCCGGCCTTTGTCTCTGGCTCTGTCTCTGCCTCTTTCTCCATCTCTGTCTCTGGCTCTGTCTCTGCCTCTGTCTCCGTCTCGGTCTCTGTCTCTGTCTCTATCTCCGTCTCTGTCTCTGTCGCTGTCTCTGCCTCTGTCTCCGTTTCTGTCTCTGTCCCTCTCGCTGTCTCTCCCTCTGTCTCTATCTCCGTCTCTGTCCCTGGCTCTGTCTCTGCCTCTGTCTCCGTCTCTGTCTCTGTCTCGGTCTTTGTCTCCGTCTCTGTCTCCGTCTCTGTCTCTGTCTCTGTCTCTATCTCCGTCTATGTCTCTGTCTCTGTCTCTGTCTCTGTCTCTGTCGCTGTCTCTCCCCCTGTCCCTGTCTCTGTCTCCGTCTCTGTCTCTGTCTCTGTCTCTGTCTCCGTCTCTGTCTCTGTCTCTGTCTCCGTCTCTGCCTCTGCCTCTGTGTCTGCATCTGTCTCTGTCTCCGTTTCTGTCTCTGTCTCTCTCGCTGTCTCTCCCTCTGTCTCTGTCTCCGTCTCTGTCCTTGGCTCTGTCTCTGCCTATGTCTCGGTCTTTGTCTCCGTCTCTGTCTCCGTCTCTGTCTCTGTCTCTGTCTCTATCTCCGTCTATGTCCCTGTCTCTGTCTCTGTCTCTGTCTCTGTCGCTGTCTCTCCCCCTGTCTCTGTCTCTGTCTCCGTCTCTGTCCCTGGCTCTGTCTCTGCCTCTGTCTCCGTCTCTGTCTCTGTCTCGGTCTTTGTCTCCGTCTCTGTCTCCGTCTCTGTCTCTGTCTCTGTCGCTGTCTCTGTCTCTGTCTCTGTCTCTGTCTCTGTCTCTGTCTGTGTCTCTGTCTCTGTTTCTGTCTCTATCTCCGTCTTTGTCTCTGTCTCTGTCTCTGTCTCCGTCCCTGTCCCTGGGTCTGTCTCTGCCTCTGTCTCCGTCTCTGTCTCTGTCTCTGTCTCCGTCTGCGTCTCTGTCTCTGTCTCCGTCTCTGTCCCAGTCTCTGTCTCTGTCTCCGTCTCTGTCCCTGGCTCTGTCTCTGCCTCTGTCTCCTTCTCTGACTCTGTTTCTGCCTCTATCTCCGTCTCCGTCTCTGTCTCTGTCTCTGTCTCTGTCTCTGTCTCTGTCTCTGTCTCTGTCTCTGTCTCTGCCTCTGCCTCTGTCTCTGTCTGAGTCTCTGTCGCTGTCTCTCCCTCTGTCTCTGTCTCCGTCCCTGTCCCTGGCTCTGTCTCTGCTCTGTCTCTATCTCCGTCTCTGTCTCTGTCGCTGTCTCTGCCTCTGTCTCCGTCTCTGTCTCCGTCTCGGTCTTTGTCTCCGTCTCTGTCTCTGTCCCTGTCTCTGTCTCCGTCTCTGCCTCTGTCGCTGTCTCTCCCTCTGTCTCTGTCTCCGCCCCTGTCCCTGGCTCTGTCTCTGCCTCTGTCTCCGTCTCTGTCTCTGTCCCGGCCTTTGTCTCTGGCTCTGTCTCTGCCTCTTTCTCCGTCTCCGTCTCTGTCTCCGTCTCGGTCTTTGTCTCCGTCTCTGTCTCTGTCTCTGTCTCTGTCTCTGTCTCTGTCTCTGTCTCTGTCTCTGCCTCTGTCTCTGTCTCTGTCTCTGTCTGTGTCTCTGTCTCTGTCTCTGTCTCTGTTCTTGTCTCTGTCTCTGTCTCTGTCTCTGTCTCTATCTCTGTCTGTGTCTCTGTCTCTGCCTCTGCCTCTGTCTCTGTATCTGTCTCTGTCTCCGTTTCTGTCCCTGTCCCTCTCGCTGTCTCTCCCTCTGTCTCTGTCTCCGTCTCTGTCCCTGGCTCTGTCTCTGCCTCTGTCTCCGTCTCTGTCTCTGTCTCGGTCTCTGTCTCTGTCTGTATCTTCGTCTATGTCTCTGTCTCTGTCTCTGTCTCTGTCTCTGTCGCTGTCTCTGTCTCTGTCTCTGTCTCTGTCTCTGTCTGTGTCTCTGTCTCTGTTTCTGTCTCTATCTCCGTCTTTGTCTCTGTCTCTGTCTCTGTCTCCGTCCCTGTCCCTGGCTCTGTCTCTGCCTCTGTCTCCGTCTCTGTCTCTGTCTCTGTCTCCGTCTGCGTCTCTGTCTCTGTCTCCGTCTCTGTCCCAGTCTCTGTCTCTGTCTCCGTCTCTGTTCCTGGCTCTGTCTCTGCCTCTGTCTCCTTCTCTGACTCTGTTTCTGCCTCTATCTCCGTCTCCGTCTCTGTCTCTGTCTCTGTCTCTGTCTCTGTCTCCGTCCCTGTCCCTGGCTCTGTCTATGCCTCTGTCTCCGTCTCTGTCTCTGTCCCGGCCTTTGTCTCTGGCTCTGTCTCTGCCTCTTTCTCCATCTCTGTCTCTGGCTCTGTCTCTGCCTCTGTCTCCGTCTCGGTCTCTGTCTCTGTCTCTATCTCCGTCTCTGTCTCTGTCGCTGTCTCTGCCTCTGTCTCCGTTTCTGTCTCTGTCCCTCTCGCTGTCTCTCCCTCTGTCTCTATCTCCGTCTCTGTCCCTGGCTCTGTCTCTGCCTCTGTCTCCGTCTCTGTCTCTGTCTCGGTCTTTGTCTCCGTCTCTGTCTCCGTCTCTGTCTCTGTCTCTGTCTCTATCTCCGTCTATGTCTCTGTCTCTGTCTCTGTCTCTGTCTCTGTCGCTGTCTCTCCCCCTGTCCCTGTCTCTGTCTCCGTCTCTGTCTCTGTCTCTGTCTCTGTCTCCGTCTCTGTCTCTGTCTCTGTCTCCGTCTCTGCCTCTGCCTCTGTGTCTGCATCTGTCTCTGTCTCCGTTTCTGTCTCTGTCTCTCTCGCTGTCTCTCCCTCTGTCTCTGTCTCCGTCTCTGTCCTTGGCTCTGTCTCTGCCTATGTCTCGGTCTTTGTCTCCGTCTCTGTCTCCGTCTCTGTCTCTGTCTCTGTCTCTATCTCCGTCTATGTCCCTGTCTCTGTCTCTGTCTCTGTCTCTGTCGCTGTCTCTCCCCCTGTCTCTGTCTCTGTCTCCGTCTCTGTCCCTGGCTCTGTCTCTGCCTCTGTCTCCGTCTCTGTCTCTGTCTCGGTCTTTGTCTCCGTCTCTGTCTCCGTCTCTGTCTCTGTCTCTGTCTCTGTCTCTATCTCCGTCTAGGTCTCTGTCTCTATCTCCGTCTTTGTCTCTGTCTCTGTCTCTGTCTCCGTCCCTGTCCCTGGCTCTGTCTCTGCCTCTGTCTCCGTCTCTGTCTCTGTCTCTGTCTCCGTCTGCGTCTCTGTCTCTGTTTCCGTCTCTGTCCCAGTCTCTGTCTCTGTCTCCGTCTCTGTCCCTGGCTCTGTCTCTGCCTCTGTCTCCTTCTCTGACTCTGTTTCTGCCTCAATATCCGTCTCCGTCTCTGTGTCTGTCTCTGTCTCTGTCTCTGTCTCTGTCTCTGTCTCTGTCTCTGTCTCTGTCTCTGTCTCTGCCTCTGCCTCTGTCTCTGTCTGAGTCTCTGTCGCTGTCTCTTCCTCTGTCTCTGTCTCCGTCCCTGTCCCTGGCTCTGTCTCTGCCTCTGTCTCTATCTCCGTCTCTGTCTCTGTCTATGTCTCTGTCTCTGTCTCTGTCTCTGTCTCTGTCGCTGTCTCTCCCCCTGTCACTGTCTCTGTCTCTGTCTCTGTCTGTGTCTCTGTCTCTGTTTCTGTCTCTGTCTCCGTCTTTGTCTCTGTCTCTGCCTCTGTCTCCGTCCCTGTCCCTGGCTCTGTCTCTGCCTCTGTCTCCGTCTCTGTCTCTGTCTCTGTCTCCGTCTGCGTCTCTGTCTCTGTCTCTGTCTCTGTCTCTGTCTCTATCTCTGTCTCTGCCTCTGTCTCCGTCTCGGTCTCTGTCTCTGTCTCCATCTCCGTCTCTGTCTCTGTCGCTGTCTCTGCCTCTGTCTCTGTCTCTGCCTCTGTCTCCGTCTCGGTCTCTGTCTCTGTCTCCATCTCCGTCTCCGTCTCTGTCTCTGTCGCTGTCTCTGCCTCTGTCTCCGTCTCTGTCTCCGTCTCGGTCTTTGTCTCCGTCTCTGTCTCTGTCTCTGTCTCTGTCTCTGTCTCTGTCTCTGTCTCTGCCTCTGTCTCTGTCTCTGTCTCTGTCTGTGTCTCTGTCTCTGTCTCTGTCTCTGTTCTTGTCTCTGTCTCTGTCTCTGTCTCTGTCTCTATCTCTGTCTGTGTCTCTGTCTCTGCCTCTGCCTCTGCCTCTGTCTCCGTCTCGGTCTCTGTCTCTGTCTCTATCTCCGTCTCTGTCTCTGTCGCTGTCTCTGCCTCTGTCTCCGTCTCTGTCTCCGTCTCGGTCTTTGTCTCCGTCTATGTCTCTGTCTCTGTCTCTGTCTCTGTCTCTGTCTCTGTCTCTGTCTCTGTCTGTGCCTCTGTCTCTGTCTCTGTCTCTGTCTCTGTCTCTGTCCCTGTCTCTGTCTCTGTCTCAGTCTCTGTCTCTGTCTCTGTCTCTGTCTCTGTCTCTGTCTCTGTCTCCGTCTCTGTCTCTGTCTCTGTCTCTGCCTCTGCCTCTGTCTCTGTATCTGCCTCTGTCTCCGTTTCTGTCTCTGTCCCTCTCGCTGTCTCTCCCTCTGTCTCTGTCTCCGTCTCTGTCCCTGGCTCTGTCTCTGCCTCTGTCTCCGTCTCTGTCTCTGTCTCGGTCTTTGTCTCCGTCTCTGTCTCCGTCTCTGTCTCTGTCTCTGTCTCTATCTCCGTCTATGTCTCTGTCTCTGTCTCTGTCTCTGTCTCTGTCGCTGTCTCTCCCCCTGTCCCTGTCTCTGTCTCTGTCTCTGTCTGTGTCTCTGTCTCTGTCTCCGTCTCTGTCCCAGTCTCTGTCTCCGTCCCTGTCCCTGGCTCTGTCTCTGCCTCTGTCTCCGTCTCTGTCTCTGTCCCGGCCTTTGTCTCCGTCTCTGTCTCTGTCTCCGTCTTTGTCTCTGTCTCTGCCTCTGTCTCCGTCCCTGTCCTGGCTCTGTCTCTGCCTCTGTCTCCGTCTCTGTCTCTGTCTCTGTCTCCGTCTGCGTCTCTGTCTCTGTCTCTGTCTCTGTCTCTATCTCTGTCTCTGCCTCTGTCTCCGTCTCGGTCTCTGTCTCTGTCTCCATCTACGTCTCTGTCTCTGTCGCTGTCTCTGCCTCTGTCTCTGTCTCTGTCTCTGTCTCTGTCCGTGTCTCTGTCTCTGTTTCTGTCTCTATCTCCGTCTTTGTCTCTGTCTCTGTCTCTGTCTCCGTCCCTGTCCCTGGCTCTGTCTCTGCCTCTGTCTCCGTCTCTGTCTCTGTCTCTGTCTCCGTCTGCGTCTCTGTCTCTGTCTCCGTCTCTGTCCCAGTCTCTGTCTCTGTCTCCGTCTCTGTCCCTGGCTCTGTCTCTGCCTCTGTCTCCTTCTCTGACTCTGTTTCTGCCTCTATCTCCGTCTCCATCTCTGTCTCTGTCTCTGTCTCTGTCTCTGTCTCTGTCTCTGTCTCTGTCTCTGCCTCTGCCTCTGTCTCTGTCTGAGTCTCTGTCGCTGTCTCTCCCTCTGTCTCTGCCTCCGTCCCTGTCCCTGGCTCTGCCTCTGCCTCTGTCTCTATCTCCGTCTCTGTCTCTGTCGCTGTCTCTGCCTCTGTCTCCGTCTCTGTCTCCGTCTCGGTCTTTGCCACCGTCTCTGTCTCTGTCTCTGTCTCTGTCTCTGTCTCTGTCTCTGTCTCTGTCTCTGCCTCTGTCTCTGTCTCTGTCTCTGTCTCTGTCTCTGTCTCTGTCTCTGTCTCAGTCTCTGTCTCTGTCTCTGTCTCTGTCTCTGTCTCTGTCTCTGTCTCTGTCTCTGTCTCTGTCTCCGTCTCTGTCTCTGTCTCTGTCTCTGCCTCTGCCTCTGTCTCTGTATCTGTCTCTGTCTCCGTTTCTGTCTCGGTCTCTCTCGCTGTCTCTCCCTCTGTCTCTGTCTCCGTCTCTGTCCTTTGCTCTGTCTCTGCCTCTGTCTCTGTCTCCGTCTCTGTCCCTGGCTCTGTCTCTGCCTCTGTCTCCGTCTCTGTCTCTGTCTCGGTCTTTGTCTCCGTCTCTGTCTCCGTCTCTCTCTCTGTCTCTGTCTCTATCTCCGTCTATGTCTCCGTCTCTGTCTCTGTCTCTGTCTCTGTCTCTGTCCTGTCTCTGTCTCCGTCTCTGTCTCTGTCTCTGTCTCCGTCTCTGTCTCTGTCTCTGTCTCTGTCTCTGTCTCTGTCTCTGTCTCTGTCTCTGTCTCTGTCTCTGTCTCTGTCTCTGTCTCTGTCTCTGTCTCTGTCTCTGTCTCTGTCTCTGTCTCTGTCTCTATGTCTGTCTCTGTCTCTGTCTCTGTCTGTGTCTCTGTCTCTGTCTCTGTATCTGTCTCTGTCTCCGTTTCTGTCTCTGTCCCTCTCGCTGTCTCTCCCTCTGTCTCTGTCTCCGTCTCTGTCTCTGTCTCTGTCTCTGTCTCCGTCTCTGTCTCTGTCTCTGTCTCTGCCTCTGCCTCTGTCTCTGTATCTGTCTCTGTCTCCGTTTCTGTCTCTGTCTCTATCTCCGTCTATGTCTCTGTCTCTGTCTCTGTCTCTGTCTCTGTCGCTGTCTCTCCCCCTGTCTCTGTCTCTGTCTCTGTCTGAGTCTCTGTCTCTGTCTCCGTTTCTGTCTCTGTCTCTCTCGCTGTCTCTCCCTCTGTCTCTGTCGCCGTCTCTGTCCGTGGCTCTGTCTCTGTGTCTGTCTCCGTCCCTGTCCCTGGCTCTGTCTCTGCCTCTGTCTCCGTCTCTGTCTCTGTCTCTGTCTCCGTCTGCGTCTCTGTCTGAGTCTCTGTCTCTGTCTCCGTTTCTGTCTCTGTCTCTCTCGCTGTCTCTCCCTCTGTCTCTGTCTCCGTCTCTGTCCTTGGCTCTGTCTCTGTGTCTGTCACCGTCCCTGTCCCTGGCACTGTCTCTGCCTCTGTCTCCGTCTCTGTCTCTGTCTCCGTCTCCCTCTGCGTCTCTGTCTCTGTCTCCGTCTCTGTCCCAGTCTCTGTCTCTGTCTCCGTCTCTGTCCCTGGCTCTGTCTCTGCCTCTGTCTCCTTCTCTGACTCTGTTTCTGCCTCTATCTCCGTCTCCGTCTCTGTCGCTGCCTCTGTCTCTGTCTCTGTCTCTGTCTCTGTCTCTGCCTCTGCCTCTGTCTCTGTCTGAGTCTCTGTCGCTGTCTCTCCCTCTGTCTCTGTCTCCGTCCCTGTCCCTGGCTCTGTCTCTGCCTCTGTCTCTATCTCCGTCTCTGTCTCTGTCTCCGTCTGCGTCTCTGTCTCTGTCTCCGTCTCTGTCCCAGTCTCTGTCTCCGTCCCTGTCCCTGGCTCTGTCTCTGCCTCTGTCTCCGTCTCTGTCTCTGTCCCGGCCTTTGTCTCGGTCTCTGTCTCTGTCTCTGTCTCTGCCTCTATCTCCGTCTCTGTCTCTGTCTCTGTCTCTGTCTCTGTCTCTGTCTCTGGCTCTGTCTCTGCCTCTGTCTCCGTCTCGGACACTGTCTCTGTCTCTATCTCCGTCTCTGTCTCCGTCTCTGTCTCCGTCTCGGTCTTTGTCTCCGTCTCTGTCTCTGTCTCTGTCTCTGTCTCTATCTCCGTCTATGTCTCTGCCTCTGTCTCTGTCGCAGTCTCTCCCCCTGTCTCTGTCTCTGTCTCTGTCTCTGTCTCTGTCTCTGTCTCTGTCTCTGTCTCTGTCTCTGTCTCTGTCTCTGTCTCTCTCTCTGTCTCTGTCTCTGTCTCTGTCTCTGTCTGTGTCTCTGTCTCTGTCTCTGTCTCTGTCTCTGTCTCTGTCTCTGTCTCTGTCTCTGTCTCTATCTCCGTCTATGTCTCTGCCTCTGTCTCTGTCTCTATCTCCGTCTATGTCTCTGCCTCTGTCTCTGTCTCTGTCTCTGCCTCTATCTCCGTCTCTGTCTCTGTCTCTGTCTCTGTCCCGGCCTTTGTCTCTGGCTCTGTCTCTGCCTCTTTCTCCGTCTCTGTCTCTGGCTCTGTCTCTGCCTCTGTCTCCGTCTCGGTCGCTGTCTCTGTCTCTATCTCCGTCTCTGTCTCTGTCGCTGTCTCTGCCTCTGTCTCCGTCACTGTCTCCGTCTCTGTCTCTGTCTCTGTCTCTGTCTCTGCCTCTGTCTCTGTCTCTGTCTCTGTCTCTGTCTCTGTCTCTGTCTCCGTCTCTGCCTCTGTCGCTGTCTCTCCCTCTGTCTCTGTCTCCGTCCCTGTCCCTGGCTCTGTCTCTGCCTCTGTCTCCGTCTCTGTCTCTGTCCCGGCCTTTGTCTCGGTCTCTGTCTCTGTCTCTGTCTCTGCCTCTATCTCCGTCTCTGTCTCTGTCTCTGTCTCTGTCTCTGTCTCTGTCTCTGGCTCTGTCTCTGCCTCTGTCTCCGTCTCGGACACTGTCTCTGTCTCTATCTCCGTCTCTGTCTCTGTCGCTGTCTCTGCCTCTGTCTCCGTCTCTGTCTCCGTCTCGGTCTTTGTCTCCGTCTCTGTCTCTGTCTCTGTCTCTGTCTCTATCTCCGTCTATGTCTCTGCCTCTGTCTCTGTCGCAGTCTCTCCCCCTGTCTCTGTCTCTGTCTCTGTCTCTGTCTCTGTCTCTGTCTCTGTCTCTGTCTCTGTCTCTGTCTCTCTCTCTGTCTCTGTCTCTGTCTCTGTCTCTGTCTGTGTCTCTGTCTCTGTCTCTGTCTCTGTCTCTGTCTCTGTCTCTGTCTCTGTCTCCGTCTCTGTCTCTATCTCCGTCTATGTCTCTGCCTCTGTCTCTGTCTCTATCTCCGTCTATGTCTCTGCCTCTGTCTCTGTCTCTGTCTCTGCCTCTATCTCCGTCTCTGTCTCTGTCTCTGTCTCCGTCTGCGTCTCTGTCTCTGTCTCCGTCTCTGTCGCAGTCTCTGTCTCTGTCTCCGTCTCTGTTTCCTGGCTCTGTCTCTGCATCTGTCTCCTTCTCTGACTCTGTTTCTGCCTCTATCTCCGTCTCCGTCTCTGTCTCTGTCTCTGTCTCTGTCTGTGTCTCTGTCTCTGTCTCTGTCTCTGTCTCTGTCTCTGTCTCTGTCTCTGTCTCCGTCTCTGTCTCTGTCTCTGTCTCTGTCTCCGTCTCTGCCTCTGTCGCTGTCTCAGTCTCTGTCTCTGTCTCTGTCTCTGTCTCTGTCTCTGTCTCTGTCTCCGTCTCTGTCTCTGTCTCTGTCTCTGCCTCTGCCTGTGTCTCTGTCTCTGTCTCGGTCTTTGTCTCCGTCTCTGTCTCCATCTCTGTCTCTGTCTCTGTCTCTATCTCTGTCTCTGCCTCTGTCTCCGTCTCGGTCTCTGTCTCTGTCTCTATCTCCGTCTCTGTCTCTGTCGCTGTCTCTGCCTCTGTCTCCGTCTCTGTCTCCGTCTCGGTCTTTGTCTCCGTCTCTGTCTCTGTCTCTGTCTCTGTCTCTGTCTCTGTCTCTGTCTCTGTCTCTGTCTCTGCCTCTGTCTCTGTCTCTGTCTCTGTCTGTGTCTCTGTCTCTGTCTCTGTCTCTGTTCTTGTCTCTGTCTCTGTCTCTGTCTCCGTCTCTATCTCTGTCTGTGTCTCTGTCTCTGCCTCTGCCTCTGTCTCTGTATCTGTCTCTGTCTCCGTTTCTGTCCCTGTCCCTCTCGCTGTCTCTCCCTCTGTCTCTGTCTCCGTCTCTGTCCCTGGCTCTGTCTCTGCCTCTGTCTCCGTCTCTGTCTCTGTCTCGGTCTCTGTCTCTGTCTGTATCTCCGTCTATGTCTCTGTCTCTGTCTCTGTCTCTGTCTCTGTCGCTGTCTCTGTCTCTGTCTCTGTCTCTGTCTCTGTCTCTGTCTCTGTCTCTGTCTCTGTCTGTGTCTCTGTCTCTGTTTCTGTCTCTATCTCCGTCTTTGTCTCTGTCTCTGTCTCTGTCTCCGTCCCTGTCCCTTGCTCTGTCTCTGCCTCTGTCTCCGTCTCTGTCTCTGTCTCTGTCTCTGTCTCCGTCTCTGTCCCTGGCACTGTCTCTGCCTCTGTCTCCTTCTCTGACTCTGTTTCTGCCTCTATCTCCGTCTCCGTCTCTGTCTCTGTCTCTGTCTCTGTCTCTGTCTCTGTCTCTGTCTCTGTCTCTGCCTCTGCCTCTGTCTCTGTCTGAGTCTCTGTCGCTGTCTCTCCCTCTGTCTCTGTCTCCGTCCCTGTCCCTGGCTCTGTCTCTGCCTCTGTCTCTATCTCCGTCTCTGTCTCTGTCGCTGTCTCTGTCTCTGTCTCCGTCTCTGTCTCCGTCTCGGTCTTTGTCTCCGTCTCTGTCTCTGTCCCTGTCTCTGTCTCCGTCTCTGCCTCTGTCGCTGTCTCTCCCTCTGTCTCTGTCTCCGTCCATGTCCCTGGCTCTGTCTCTGCCTCTGTCTCCGTCTCTGTCTCTGCCCCGGCCTTTGTCTCTGGCTCTGTCTCTGCCTCTTTCTCCGTCTCTGTCTCTGGCTCTGTCTCTGCCTCTGTCTCCGTCTCGGTCTCTGTCTCTGTCTCTATCTCCGTCTCTGTCTCTGTCTCTGTCTCTGTCTCTGTCTCTGTCTCTGCCTCTGCCTCTGTCTCTGTCTGAGTCTCTGTCGCTGTCTCTCCCTGTGTCTCTGTCTCCGTCCCTGTCCCTGGCTCTGTCTCTGCCTCTGTCTCTATGTCCGTCTCTGTCTCTGTCGCTGTCTCTGCCTCTGCCTCTGTCTCCGTCTCTGTCTCCGTCTCTGTCTCCGTCTCAGTCTTTGTCTCCGTCTCTGTCTCTGTCTCTGTCTCTGTCTCTGTCTCTGTCTCTGTCTCTGTCTCTGTCTCCGTCTCTGCCTCTGTCGCTGTCTCTCCCTCTGTCTCTGTCTCCGTCCCTGTCCCTGGCTCTGTCTCTGCCTCTGTCTCCGTCTCTGTCTCTGTCCCGGCCTTTGTCTCTGGCTCTGTCTCTGCCTCTTTCTCCGTCTCTGTCTCTGGCTCTGTCTCTGCCTCTGTCTCCGTCTCGGTCGCTGTCTCTGTCTCTATCTCCGTCTCTGTCTCTGTCGCTGTCTCTGCCTCTGTCTCCGTCTCTGTCTCCGTCTCTGTCTCTGTCTCTGTCTCTGTCTCTGCCTCTGTCTCTGTCTCTGTCTCTGTCTCTGTCTCTGTCTCTGTCTCTGTCTCAGTCTCTGTCTCTGTCTCTGTCTCTGTCTCTGTCTCTGTCTCTGTCTCTGTCTCTGTCTCCGTCTCTGTCTCTATCTCTGTCTCTGCCTCTGCCTGTGTCTCTGTCTCTGTCTCGGTCTTTGTCTCCGTCTCTGTCTCCATCTCTGTCTCTGTCTCTGTCTCTATCTCTGTCTCTGCCTCTGTCTCCGTCGCGGTCTCTGTCTCTGTCTCTATCTCCGTCTCTGTCTCTGTCGCTGTCTCTGCCTCTGTCTCCGTCTCTGTCTCCGACTCGGTCTTTGTCTCCGTCTCTGTCTCTGTCTCTGTCTCTGTCTCTGTCTCTGTCTCTGTCTCTGTCTCTGTCTCTGTCTCTGTCTCTGCCTCCGTCTCTGTCTCTGTCTCTGTCTGTGTCTCTGTCTCTGTCTCTGTCTCTGTCTCCGTCTCTGTCCCAGTCTCTGTCTCTGTCTCCGTCTCTGTCCCTGGCTCTGTCTCTGCCTCTGTCTCCTTCTCTGACTCTGTTTCTGCATCTATCTCCGTCTCCGTCTCTGTATCTGTTACTGTCTCTGTCTCTGTCTCTGTCTCTGTCTCTGCCTCTGCCTCTGTCTCTGTCTGAGTCTCTGTCGCTGTCTCTCCCTCTGTCTCTGTCTCCGTCCCTGTCCCTGGCTCTGTCTCTGCCTCTGTCTCTATCTCCGTCTCTGTCTCTGTCGCTGTCTCTGCCTCTGCCTCTGTCTCCGTCTCTGTCTCCGTCTCGGTCTTTGCCTCCGTCTCTGTCTCTGTCTCTGTCTCTGTCTCTGTCTCTGTCTCTGTCTCCGTCTCTGCCTCTGTCGCTGTCTCTCCCTCTGTCTCTGTCTCTGTCTCCGTCCCTGTCCCTGGCTCTGTCTCTGCCTCTGTCTCCGTCTCTGTCTCTGTCCCGGCCTTTGTCTCTGGCTCTGTCTCTGCCTCTTTCTCCGTCTCTGTCTCTGGCTCTGTCTCTGCCAATGTCTCCGTCTCGGTCGCTGTCTCTGCCCCTATCTCCGTCTCTGTCTCTGTCGCTGTCTCTGCCTCTGTCTCCGTCTCGGTCTTTGTCTCCGTCTCTGTCTCTGTCTCTGTCTCTGTCTCTGTCTCTGTCTCTGTCTCTGCCTCTGTCTCTGTCTCTGTCTCTGTCTCTGTCTCTGTCTCTGTCTCTGTCTCTGTCTCAGTCTCTGTCTCTGTCTCTGTCGCTGTCTCTGTCTCTGTCTCTGTCTCCGTCTCTGTCTCTGTCTCTGTCACTTCCTCTGCCTGTGTCTCTGTCTCTGTCTCGGTCTTTGTCTCTGTCTCTGTCTCTGTCGCTGTCTCTGTCTCTGTCTCTGTCTCTGTCTCTGTCTCTGTCTCTGTCTGTGTCTCTGTCTCTGTTTCTGTCTCTATCTCCGTCTTTGTCTCTGTCTCTGTCTCTGTCTCTGTCTCCGTCCCTGACCCTGGCTCTGTCTCTGCCTCTGTCTCCGTCTCTGTCTCTGTCTCTGTCTCCGTCTGAGTCTCTGTCTCTGTCTCCGTCTCTGTCCCAGTCTCTGTCTCTGTCTCCGTCTCTGTCCCTGGCTCTGTCTCTGCCTCTGTCTCCTTCTCTGACTCTGTTTCTGCCTCTATCTCCGTCTCCGTCTCTGTCTCTGTCTCTGTCTCTGTCTCTGTCTCTGTCTCTGTCTCTGCCTCTGCCTCTGTCTCTGTCTGAGTCTCTGTCGCTGTCTCTCCCTCTGTCTCTGTCTCCGTCCCTGTCCCTGGCTCTGTCTCTGCCTCTGTCTCTATCTCCGTCTCTGTCTCTGTCGCTGTCTCTGCCTCTGTCTCCGTCTCTGTCTGCGTCTCGGTCTTTGTCTCCGTCTCTGTCTCTGTCCCTGTCTCTGTCTCCGTCTCTGCCTCTGTCGCTGTCTCTCCCTCTGTCTCTGTCTCCGTCCCTGTCTCTGTCTCTGTCTCAGTCTCTGTCTCCGTCTCTGTCTCTGTCTCTGTCTCTGTCTCTGTCTCTGTCTCTGTCTCCGTCTCTGTCTCTGTCTCTGTCTCTGCCTCTGCCTGTGTCTCTGCCTCTGTCTCGGTCTTTGTCTCCGTCTCTGTCTCCATCTCTGTCTCTGTCTCTGTCTCTATCTCTGTTTCTGCCTCTGTCTCCGTCTCGGTCTCTGTCTCTGTCTCTATCTCCGTCTCTGTCTCTGTCGCTGTCTCTGCCTCTGTCTCCGTCTCGGTCTCTGTCTCTGTCTGTATCTCCGTCTATGTCTCTGTCTCTGTCTCTGTCTCTGTCTCTGTCGCTGTCTCTGTCTCTGTCTCTGTCTCTGTCTCTGTCTCTGTCTGTGTCTCTGTCTCTGTTTCTGTCTCTATCTCCGTCTTTGTCTCTGTCTCTGTCTCTGTCTCCGTCCCTGTCCCTGGGTCTGTCTCTGCCTCTGTCTCCGTCTCTGTCTCTGTCTCTGTCTCCGTCTGCGTCTCTGTCTCTGTCTCCGTCTCTGTCCCAGTCTCTGTCTCTGTCTCCGTCTCTGTCCCTGGCTCTGTCTCTGCCTCTGTCTCCTTCTCTGACTCTGTTTCTGCCTCTATCTCCGTCTCCGTCTCTGTCTCTGTCTCTGTCTCTGTCTCTGTCTCTGTCTCTGTCTCTGTCTCTGTCTCTGCCTCTGCCTCTGTCTCTGTCTGAGTCTCTGTCGCTGTCTCTCCCTCTGTCTCTGTCTCCGTCCCTGTCCCTGGCTCTGTCTCTGCTCTGTCTCTATCTCCGTCTCTGTCTCTGTCGCTGTCTCTGCCTCTGTCTCCGTCTCTGTCTCCGTCTCGGTCTTTGTCTCCGTCTCTGTCTCTGTCCCTGTCTCTGTCTCCGTCTCTGCCTCTGTCGCTGTCTCTCCCTCTGTCTCTGTCTCCGTCCCTGTCCCTGGCTCTGTCTCTGCCTCTGTCTCCGTCTCTGTCTCTGTCCCGGCCTTTGTCTCTGGCTCTGTCTCTGCCTCTTTCTCCGTCTCCGTCTCTGTCTCCGTCTCGGTCTTTGTCTCCGTCTCTGTCTCTGTCTCTGTCTCTGTCTCTGTCTCTGTCTCTGTCTCTGCCTCTGTCTCTGTCTCTGTCTCTGTCTGTGTCTCTGTCTCTGTCTCTGTCTCTGTTCTTGTCTCTGTCTCTGTCTCTGTCTCTGTCTCTATCTCTGTCTGTGTCTCTGTCTCTGCCTCTGCCTCTGTCTCTGTATCTGTCTCTGTCTCCGTTTCTGTCCCTGTCCCTCTCGCTGTCTCTCCCTCTGTCTCTGTCTCCGTCTCTGTCCCTGGCTCTGTCTCTGCCTCTGTCTCCGTCTCTGTCTCTGTCTCGGTCTCTGTCTCTGTCTGTATCTCCGTCTATGTCTCTGTCTCTGTCTCTGTCTCTGTCTCTGTCGCTGTCTCTGTCTCTGTCTCTGTCTCTGTCTCTGTCTGTGTCTCTGTCTCTGTTTCTGTCTCTATCTCCGTCTTTGTCTCTGTCTCTGTCTCTGTCTCCGTCCCTGTCCCTGGCTCTGTCTCTGCCTCTGTCTCCGTCTCTGTCTCTGTCTCTGTCTCCGTCTGCGTCTCTGTCTCTGTCTCCGTCTCTGTCCCAGTCTCTGTCTCTGTCTCCGTCTCTGTTCCTGGCTCTGTCTCTGCCTCTGTCTCCTTCTCTGACTCTGTTTCTGCCTCTATCTCCGTCTCCGTCTCTGTCTCTGTCTCTGTCTCTGTCTCTGTCTCCGTCCCTGTCCCTGGCTCTGTCTATGCCTCTGTCTCCGTCTCTGTCTCTGTCCCGGCCTTTGTCTCTGGCTCTGTCTCTGCCTCTTTCTCCATCTCTGTCTCTGGCTCTGTCTCTGCCTCTGTCTCCGTCTCGGTCTCTGTCTCTGTCTCTATCTCCGTCTCTGTCTCTGTCGCTGTCTCTGCCTCTGTCTCCGTTTCTGTCTCTGTCCCTCTCGCTGTCTCTCCCTCTGTCTCTATCTCCGTCTCTGTCCCTGGCTCTGTCTCTGCCTCTGTCTCCGTCTCTGTCTCTGTCTCGGTCTTTGTCTCCGTCTCTGTCTCCGTCTCTGTCTCTGTCTCTGTCTCTATCTCCGTCTATGTCTCTGTCTCTGTCTCTGTCTCTGTCTCTGTCGCTGTCTCTCCCCCTGTCCCTGTCTCTGTCTCCGTCTCTGTCTCTGTCTCTGTCTCTGTCTCCGTCTCTGTCTCTGTCTCTGTCTCCGTCTCTGCCTCTGCCTCTGTGTCTGCATCTGTCTCTGTCTCCGTTTCTGTCTCTGTCTCTCTCGCTGTCTCTCCCTCTGTCTCTGTCTCCGTCTCTGTCCTTGGCTCTGTCTCTGCCTATGTCTCGGTCTTTGTCTCCGTCTCTGTCTCCGTCTCTGTCTCTGTCTCTGTCTCTATCTCCGTCTATGTCCCTGTCTCTGTCTCTGTCTCTGTCTCTGTCGCTGTCTCTCCCCCTGTCTCTGTCTCTGTCTCCGTCTCTGTCCCTGGCTCTGTCTCTGCCTCTGTCTCCGTCTCTGTCTCTGTCTCGGTCTTTGTCTCCGTCTCTGTCTCCGTCTCTGTCTCTGTCTCTGTCTCTGTCTCTATCTCCGTCTAGGTCTCTGTCTCTATCTCCGTCTTTGTCTCTGTCTCTGTCTCTGTCTCCGTCCCTGTCCCTGGCTCTGTCTCTGCCTCTGTCTCCGTCTCTGTCTCTGTCTCTGTCTCCGTCTGCGTCTCTGTCTCTGTTTCCGTCTCTGTCCCAGTCTCTGTCTCTGTCTCCGTCTCTGTCCCTGGCTCTGTCTCTGCCTCTGTCTCCTTCTCTGACTCTGTTTCTGCCTCAATATCCGTCTCCGACTCTGTGTCTGTCTCTGTCTCTGTCTCTGTCTCTGTCTCTGTCTCTGTCTCTGTCTCTGCCTCTGCCTCTGTCTCTGTCTGAGTCTCTGTCGCTGTCTCTTCCTCTGTCTCTGTCTCCGTCCCTGTCCCTGGCTCTGTCTCTGCCTCTGTCTCTATCTCCGTCTCTGTCTCTGTCTATGTCTCTGTCTCTGTCTCTGTCTCTGTCTCTGTCGCTGTCTCTCCCCCTGTCATTGTCTCTGTCTCTGTCTCTGTCTGTGTCTCTGTCTCTGTTTCTGTCTCTGTCTCCGTCTTTGTCTCTGTCTCTGCCTCTGTCTCCGTCCCTGTCCCTGGCTCTGTCTCTGCCTCTGTCTCCGTCTCTGTCTCTGTCTCTGTCTCCGTCTGCGTCTCTGTCTCTGTCTCTGTCTCTGTCTCTGTCTCTATCTCTGTCTCTGCCTCTGTCTCCGTCTCGGTCTCTGTCTCTGTCTCCATCTCCGTCTCTGTCTCTGTCGCTGTCTCTGCCTCTGTCTCTGTCTCTGCCTCTGTCTCCGTCTCGGTCTCTGTCTCTGTCTCCATCTCCGTCTCCGTCTCTGTCTCTGTCGCTGTCTCTGCCTCTGTCTCCGTCTCTGTCTCCGTCTCGGTCTTTGTCTCCGTCTCTGTCTCTGTCTCTGTCTCTGTCTCTGTCTCTGTCTCTGTCTCTGTCTCTGTCTCTGCCTCTGTCTCTGTCTCTGTCTCTGTCTGTGTCTCTGTCTCTGTCTCTGTCTCTGTTCTTGTCTCTGTCTCTGTCTCTGTCTCTGTCTCTATCTCTGTCTGTGTCTCTGTCTCTGCCTCTGCCTCTGCCTCTGTCTCCGTCTCGGTCTCTGTCTCTGTCTCTATCTCCGTCTCTGTCTCTGTCGCTGTCTCTGCCTCTGTCTCCGTCTCTGTCTCCGTCTCGGTCTTTGTCTCCGTCTATGTCTCTGTCTCTGTCTCTGTCTCTGTCTCTGTCTCTGTCTCTGTCTGTGCCTCTGTCTCTGTCTCTGTCTCTGTCTCTGTCTCTGTCCCTGTCTCTGTCTCTGTCTCAGTCTCTGTCTCTGTCTCTGTCTCTGTCTCTGTCTCTGTCTCTGTCTCTGTCTCTGTCTCCGTCTCTGTCTCTGTCTCTGTCTCTGCCTCTGCCTCTGTCTCTGTATCTGCCTCTGTCTCCGTTTCTGTCTCTGTCCCTCTCGCTGTCTCTCCCTCTGTCTCTGTCTCCGTCTCTGTCCCTGGCTCTGTCTCTGCCTCTGTCTCCGTCTCTGTCTCTGTCTCGGTCTTTGTCTCCGTCTCTGTCTCCGTCTCTGTCTCTGTCTCTGTCTCTATCTCCGTCTATGTCTCTGTCTCTGTCTCTGTCTCTGTCTCTGTCGCTGTCTCTCCCCCTGTCCCTGTCTCTGTCTCTGTCTCTGTCTGTGTCTCTGTCTCTGTCTCCGTCTCTGTCCCAGTCTCTGTCTCCGTCCCTGTCCCTGGCTCTGTCTCTGCCTCTGTCTCCGTCTCTGTCTCTGTCCCGGCCTTTGTCTCCGTCTCTGTCTCTGTCTCCGTCTTTGTCTCTGTCTCTGCCTCTGTCTCCGTCCCTGTCCTGGCTCTGTCTCTGCCTCTGTCTCCGTCTCTGTCTCTGTCTCTGTCTCCGTCTGCGTCTCTGTCTCTGTCTCTGTCTCTGTCTCTATCTCTGTCTCTGCCTCTGTCTCCGTCTCGGTCTCTGTCTCTGTCTCCATCTACGTCTCTGTCTCTGTCGCTGTCTCTGCCTCTGTCTCTGTCTCTGTCTCTGTCTCTGTCCGTGTCTCTGTCTCTGTTTCTGTCTCTATCTCCGTCTTTGTCTCTGTCTCTGTCTCTGTCTCCGTCCCTGTCCCTGGCTCTGTCTCTGCCTCTGTCTCCGTCTCTGTCTCTGTCTCTGTCTCCGTCTGCGTCTCTGTCTCTGTCTCCGTCTCTGTCCCAGTCTCTGTCTCTGTCTCCGTCTCTGTCCCTGGCTCTGTCTCTGCCTCTGTCTCCTTCTCTGACTCTGTTTCTGCCTCTATCTCCGTCTCCATCTCTGTCTCTGTCTCTGTCTCTGTCTCTGTCTCTGTCTCTGTCTCTGTCTCTGCCTCTGCCTCTGTCTCTGTCTGAGTCTCTGTCGCTGTCTCTCCCTCTGTCTCTGCCTCCGTCCCTGTCCCTGGCTCTGCCTCTGCCTCTGTCTCTATCTCCGTCTCTGTCTCTGTCGCTGTCTCTGCCTCTGTCTCCGTCTCTGTCTCCGTCTCGGTCTTTGCCACCGTCTCTGTCTCTGTCTCTGTCTCTGTCTCTGTCTCTGTCTCTGTCTCTGTCTCTGCCTCTGTCTCTGTCTCTGTCTCTGTCTCTGTCTCTGTCTCTGTCTCTGTCTCAGTCTCTGTCTCTGTCTCTGTCTCTGTCTCTGTCTCTGTCTCTGTCTCTGTCTCTGTCTCCGTCTCTGTCTCTGTCTCTGTCTCTGCCTCTGCCTCTGTCTCTGTATCTGTCTCTGTCTCCGTTTCTGTCTCGGTCTCTCTCGCTGTCTCTCCCTCTGTCTCTGTCTCCGTCTCTGTCCTTTGCTCTGTCTCTGCCTCTGTCTCTGTCTCCGTCTCTGTCCCTGGCTCTGTCTCTGCCTCTGTCTCCGTCTCTGTCTCTGTCTCGGTCTTTGTCTCCGTCTCTGTCTCCGTCTCTCTCTCTGTCTCTGTCTCTATCTCCGTCTATGTCTCCGTCTCTGTCTCTGTCTCTGTCTCTGTCTCTGTCCTGTCTCTGTCTCCGTCTCTGTCTCTGTCTCTGTCTCCGTCTCTGTCTCTGTCTCTGTCTCTGTCTCTGTCTCTGTCTCTGTCTCTGTCTCTGTCTCTGTCTCTGTCTCTGTCTCTGTCTCTGTCTCTGTCTCTGTCTCTGTCTCTGTCTCTATGTCTGTCTCTGTCTCTGTCTCTGTCTGTGTCTCTGTCTCTGTCTCTGTATCTGTCTCTGTCTCCGTTTCTGTCTCTGTCCCTCTCGCTGTCTCTCCCTCTGTCTCTGTCTCCGTCTCTGTCTCTGTCTCTGTCTCTGTCTCCGTCTCTGTCTCTGTCTCTGTCTCTGCCTCTGCCTCTGTCTCTGTATCTGTCTCTGTCTCCGTTTCTGTCTCTGTCTCTATCTCCGTCTATGTCTCTGTCTCTGTCTCTGTCTCTGTCTCTGTCGCTGTCTCTCCCCCTGTCTCTGTCTCTGTCTCTGTCTGAGTCTCTGTCTCTGTCTCCGTTTCTGTCTCTGTCTCTCTCGCTGTCTCTCCCTCTGTCTCTGTCGCCGTCTCTGTCCGTGGCTCTGTCTCTGTGTCTGTCTCCGTCCCTGTCCCTGGCTCTGTCTCTGCCTCTGTCTCCGTCTCTGTCTCTGTCTCTGTCTCCGTCTGCGTCTCTGTCTGAGTCTCTGTCTCTGTCTCCGTTTCTGTCTCTGTCTCTCTCGCTGTCTCTCCCTCTGTCTCTGTCTCCGTCTCTGTCCTTGGCTCTGTCTCTGTGTCTGTCACCGTCCCTGTCCCTGGCTCTGTCTATGCCTCTGTCTCCGTCTCTGTCTCTGTCCCGGCCTTTGTCTCTGGCTCTGTCTCTGCCTCTTTCTCCATCTCTGTCTCTGGCTCTGTCTCTGCCTCTGTCTCCGTCTCGGTCTCTGTCTCTGTCTCTATCTCCGTCTCTGTCTCTGTCGCTGTCTCTGCCTCTGTCTCCGTTTCTGTCTCTGTCCCTCTCGCTGTCTCTCCCTCTGTCTCTATCTCCGTCTCTGTCCCTGGCTCTGTCTCTGCCTCTGTCTCCGTCTCTGTCTCTGTCTCGGTCTTTGTCTCCGTCTCTGTCTCCGTCTCTGTCTCTGTCTCTGTCTCTATCTCCGTCTATGTCTCTGTCTCTGTCTCTGTCTCTGTCTCTGTCGCTGTCTCTCCCCCTGTCCCTGTCTCTGTCTCCGTCTCTGTCTCTGTCTCTGTCTCTGTCTCCGTCTCTGTCTCTGTCTCTGTCTCCGTCTCTGCCTCTGCCTCTGTGTCTGCATCTGTCTCTGTCTCCGTTTCTGTCTCTGTCTCTCTCGCTGTCTCTCCCTCTGTCTCTGTCTCCGTCTCTGTCCTTGGCTCTGTCTCTGCCTATGTCTCGGTCTTTGTCTCCGTCTCTGTCTCCGTCTCTGTCTCTGTCTCTGTCTCTATCTCCGTCTATGTCCCTGTCTCTGTCTCTGTCTCTGTCTCTGTCGCTGTCTCTCCCCCTGTCTCTGTCTCTGTCTCCGTCTCTGTCCCTGGCTCTGTCTCTGCCTCTGTCTCCGTCTCTGTCTCTGTCTCGGTCTTTGTCTCCGTCTCTGTCTCCGTCTCTGTCTCTGTCTCTGTCTCTGTCTCTATCTCCGTCTAGGTCTCTGTCTCTATCTCCGTCTTTGTCTCTGTCTCTGTCTCTGTCTCCGTCCCTGTCCCTGGCTCTGTCTCTGCCTCTGTCTCCGTCTCTGTCTCTGTCTCTGTCTCCGTCTGCGTCTCTGTCTCTGTTTCCGTCTCTGTCCCAGTCTCTGTCTCTGTCTCCGTCTCTGTCCCTGGCTCTGTCTCTGCCTCTGTCTCCTTCTCTGACTCTGTTTCTGCCTCAATATCCGTCTCCGACTCTGTGTCTGTCTCTGTCTCTGTCTCTGTCTCTGTCTCTGTCTCTGTCTCTGTCTCTGTCTCTGTCTCTGCCTCTGCCTCTGTCTCTGTCTGAGTCTCTGTCGCTGTCTCTTCCTCTGTCTCTGTCTCCGTCCCTGTCCCTGGCTCTGTCTCTGCCTCTGTCTCTATCTCCGTCTCTGTCTCTGTCTATGTCTCTGTCTCTGTCTCTGTCTCTGTCTCTGTCGCTGTCTCTCCCCCTGTCATTGTCTCTGTCTCTGTCTCTGTCTGTGTCTCTGTCTCTGTTTCTGTCTCTGTCTCCGTCTTTGTCTCTGTCTCTGCCTCTGTCTCCGTCCCTGTCCCTGGCTCTGTCTCTGCCTCTGTCTCCGTCTCTGTCTCTGTCTCTGTCTCCGTCTGCGTCTCTGTCTCTGTCTCTGTCTCTGTCTCTGTCTCTATCTCTGTCTCTGCCTCTGTCTCCGTCTCGGTCTCTGTCTCTGTCTCCATCTCCGTCTCTGTCTCTGTCGCTGTCTCTGCCTCTGTCTCTGTCTCTGCCTCTGTCTCCGTCTCGGTCTCTGTCTCTGTCTCCATCTCCGTCTCCGTCTCTGTCTCTGTCGCTGTCTCTGCCTCTGTCTCCGTCTCTGTCTCCGTCTCGGTCTTTGTCTCCGTCTCTGTCTCTGTCTCTGTCTCTGTCTCTGTCTCTGTCTCTGTCTCTGTCTCTGTCTCTGCCTCTGTCTCTGTCTCTGTCTCTGTCTGTGTCTCTGTCTCTGTCTCTGTCTCTGTTCTTGTCTCTGTCTCTGTCTCTGTCTCTGTCTCTATCTCTGTCTGTGTCTCTGTCTCTGCCTCTGCCTCTGCCTCTGTCTCCGTCTCGGTCTCTGTCTCTGTCTCTATCTCCGTCTCTGTCTCTGTCGCTGTCTCTGCCTCTGTCTCCGTCTCTGTCTCCGTCTCGGTCTTTGTCTCCGTCTATGTCTCTGTCTCTGTCTCTGTCTCTGTCTCTGTCTCTGTCTCTGTCTGTGCCTCTGTCTCTGTCTCTGTCTCTGTCTCTGTCTCTGTCCCTGTCTCTGTCTCTGTCTCAGTCTCTGTCTCTGTCTCTGTCTCTGTCTCTGTCTCTGTCTCTGTCTCTGTCTCTGTCTCCGTCTCTGTCTCTGTCTCTGTCTCTGCCTCTGCCTCTGTCTCTGTATCTGCCTCTGTCTCCGTTTCTGTCTCTGTCCCTCTCGCTGTCTCTCCCTCTGTCTCTGTCTCCGTCTCTGTCCCTGGCTCTGTCTCTGCCTCTGTCTCCGTCTCTGTCTCTGTCTCGGTCTTTGTCTCCGTCTCTGTCTCCGTCTCTGTCTCTGTCTCTGTCTCTATCTCCGTCTATGTCTCTGTCTCTGTCTCTGTCTCTGTCTCTGTCGCTGTCTCTCCCCCTGTCCCTGTCTCTGTCTCTGTCTCTGTCTGTGTCTCTGTCTCTGTCTCCGTCTCTGTCCCAGTCTCTGTCTCCGTCCCTGTCCCTGGCTCTGTCTCTGCCTCTGTCTCCGTCTCTGTCTCTGTCCCGGCCTTTGTCTCCGTCTCTGTCTCTGTCTCCGTCTTTGTCTCTGTCTCTGCCTCTGTCTCCGTCCCTGTCCTGGCTCTGTCTCTGCCTCTGTCTCCGTCTCTGTCTCTGTCTCTGTCTCCGTCTGCGTCTCTGTCTCTGTCTCTGTCTCTGTCTCTATCTCTGTCTCTGCCTCTGTCTCCGTCTCGGTCTCTGTCTCTGTCTCCATCTACGTCTCTGTCTCTGTCGCTGTCTCTGCCTCTGTCTCTGTCTCTGTCTCTGTCTCTGTCCGTGTCTCTGTCTCTGTTTCTGTCTCTATCTCCGTCTTTGTCTCTGTCTCTGTCTCTGTCTCCGTCCCTGTCCCTGGCTCTGTCTCTGCCTCTGTCTCCGTCTCTGTCTCTGTCTCTGTCTCCGTCTGCGTCTCTGTCTCTGTCTCCGTCTCTGTCCCAGTCTCTGTCTCTGTCTCCGTCTCTGTCCCTGGCTCTGTCTCTGCCTCTGTCTCCTTCTCTGACTCTGTTTCTGCCTCTATCTCCGTCTCCATCTCTGTCTCTGTCTCTGTCTCTGTCTCTGTCTCTGTCTCTGTCTCTGTCTCTGCCTCTGCCTCTGTCTCTGTCTGAGTCTCTGTCGCTGTCTCTCCCTCTGTCTCTGCCTCCGTCCCTGTCCCTGGCTCTGCCTCTGCCTCTGTCTCTATCTCCGTCTCTGTCTCTGTCGCTGTCTCTGCCTCTGTCTCCGTCTCTGTCTCCGTCTCGGTCTTTGCCACCGTCTCTGTCTCTGTCTCTGTCTCTGTCTCTGTCTCTGTCTCTGTCTCTGTCTCTGCCTCTGTCTCTGTCTCTGTCTCTGTCTCTGTCTCTGTCTCTGTCTCTGTCTCAGTCTCTGTCTCTGTCTCTGTCTCTGTCTCTGTCTCTGTCTCTGTCTCTGTCTCTGTCTCCGTCTCTGTCTCTGTCTCTGTCTCTGCCTCTGCCTCTGTCTCTGTATCTGTCTCTGTCTCCGTTTCTGTCTCGGTCTCTCTCGCTGTCTCTCCCTCTGTCTCTGTCTCCGTCTCTGTCCTTTGCTCTGTCTCTGCCTCTGTCTCTGTCTCCGTCTCTGTCCCTGGCTCTGTCTCTGCCTCTGTCTCCGTCTCTGTCTCTGTCTCGGTCTTTGTCTCCGTCTCTGTCTCCGTCTCTCTCTCTGTCTCTGTCTCTATCTCCGTCTATGTCTCCGTCTCTGTCTCTGTCTCTGTCTCTGTCTCTGTCCTGTCTCTGTCTCCGTCTCTGTCTCTGTCTCTGTCTCCGTCTCTGTCTCTGTCTCTGTCTCTGTCTCTGTCTCTGTCTCTGTCTCTGTCTCTGTCTCTGTCTCTGTCTCTGTCTCTGTCTCTGTCTCTGTCTCTGTCTCTGTCTCTGTCTCTATGTCTGTCTCTGTCTCTGTCTCTGTCTGTGTCTCTGTCTCTGTCTCTGTATCTGTCTCTGTCTCCGTTTCTGTCTCTGTCCCTCTCGCTGTCTCTCCCTCTGTCTCTGTCTCCGTCTCTGTCTCTGTCTCTGTCTCTGTCTCCGTCTCTGTCTCTGTCTCTGTCTCTGCCTCTGCCTCTGTCTCTGTATCTGTCTCTGTCTCCGTTTCTGTCTCTGTCTCTATCTCCGTCTATGTCTCTGTCTCTGTCTCTGTCTCTGTCTCTGTCGCTGTCTCTCCCCCTGTCTCTGTCTCTGTCTCTGTCTGAGTCTCTGTCTCTGTCTCCGTTTCTGTCTCTGTCTCTCTCGCTGTCTCTCCCTCTGTCTCTGTCGCCGTCTCTGTCCGTGGCTCTGTCTCTGTGTCTGTCTCCGTCCCTGTCCCTGGCTCTGTCTCTGCCTCTGTCTCCGTCTCTGTCTCTGTCTCTGTCTCCGTCTGCGTCTCTGTCTGAGTCTCTGTCTCTGTCTCCGTTTCTGTCTCTGTCTCTCTCGCTGTCTCTCCCTCTGTCTCTGTCTCCGTCTCTGTCCTTGGCTCTGTCTCTGTGTCTGTCACCGTCCCTGTCCCTGGCTCTGTCTCTGCCTCTGTCTCCGTCTCTGTCTCTGTCTCCGTCTCCCTCTGCGTCTCTGTCTCTGTCTCCGTCTCTGTCCCAGTCTCTGTCTCTGTCTCCGTCTCTGTCCCTGGCTCTGTCTCTGCCTCTGTCTCCTTCTCTGACTCTGTTTCTGCCTCTATCTCCGTCTCCGTCTCTGTCGCTGCCTCTGTCTCTGTCTCTGTCTCTGTCTCTGTCTCTGCCTCTGCCTCTGTCTCTGTCTGAGTCTCTGTCGCTGTCTCTCCCTCTGTCTCTGTCTCCGTCCCTGTCCCTGGCTCTGTCTCTGCCTCTGTCTCTATCTCCGTCTCTGTCTCTGTCTCCGTCTGCGTCTCTGTCTCTGTCTCCGTCTCTGTCCCAGTCTCTGTCTCCGTCCCTGTCCCTGGCTCTGTCTCTGCCTCTGTCTCCGTCTCTGTCTCTGTCCCGGCCTTTGTCTCGGTCTCTGTCTCTGTCTCTGTCTCTGCCTCTATCTCCGTCTCTGTCTCTGTCTCTGTCTCTGTCTCTGTCTCTGTCTCTGGCTCTGTCTCTGCCTCTGTCTCCGTCTCGGACACTGTCTCTGTCTCTATCTCCGTCTCTGTCTCCGTCTCTGTCTCCGTCTCGGTCTTTGTCTCCGTCTCTGTCTCTGTCTCTGTCTCTGTCTCTATCTCCGTCTATGTCTCTGCCTCTGTCTCTGTCGCAGTCTCTCCCCCTGTCTCTGTCTCTGTCTCTGTCTCTGTCTCTGTCTCTGTCTCTGTCTCTGTCTCTGTCTCTGTCTCTGTCTCTGTCTCTCTCTCTGTCTCTGTCTCTGTCTCTGTCTCTGTCTGTGTCTCTGTCTCTGTCTCTGTCTCTGTCTCTGTCTCTGTCTCTGTCTCTGTCTCTGTCTCTATCTCCGTCTATGTCTCTGCCTCTGTCTCTGTCTCTATCTCCGTCTATGTCTCTGCCTCTGTCTCTGTCTCTGTCTCTGCCTCTATCTCCGTCTCTGTCTCTGTCTCTGTCTCTGTCCCGGCCTTTGTCTCTGGCTCTGTCTCTGCCTCTTTCTCCGTCTCTGTCTCTGGCTCTGTCTCTGCCTCTGTCTCCGTCTCGGTCGCTGTCTCTGTCTCTATCTCCGTCTCTGTCTCTGTCGCTGTCTCTACCTCTGTCTCCGTCACTGTCTCCGTCTCTGTCTCTGTCTCTGTCTCTGTCTCTGCCTCTGTCTCTGTCTCTGTCTCTGTCTCTGTCTCTGTCTCTGTCTCCGTCTCTGCCTCTGTCGCTGTCTCTCCCTCTGTCTCTGTCTCCGTCCCTGTCCCTGGCTCTGTCTCTGCCTCTGTCTCCGTCTCTGTCTCTGTCCCGGCCTTTGTCTCGGTCTCTGTCTCTGTCTCTGTCTCTGCCTCTATCTCCGTCTCTGTCTCTGTCTCTGTCTCTGTCTCTGTCTCTGTCTCTGGCTCTGTCTCTGCCTCTGTCTCCGTCTCGGACACTGTCTCTGTCTCTATCTCCGTCTCTGTCTCTGTCGCTGTCTCTGCCTCTGTCTCCGTCTCTGTCTCCGTCTCGGTCTTTGTCTCCGTCTCTGTCTCTGTCTCTGTCTCTGTCTCTATCTCCGTCTATGTCTCTGCCTCTGTCTCTGTCGCAGTCTCTCCCCCTGTCTCTGTCTCTGTCTCTGTCTCTGTCTCTGTCTCTGTCTCTGTCTCTGTCTCTGTCTCTGTCTCTCTCTCTGTCTCTGTCTCTGTCTCTGTCTCTGTCTGTGTCTCTGTCTCTGTCTCTGTCTCTGTCTCTGTCTCTGTCTCTGTCTCTGTCTCTGTCTCTGTCTCTATCTCCGTCTATGTCTCTGCCTCTGTCTCTGTCTCTATCTCCGTCTATGTCTCTGCCTCTGTCTCTGTCTCTGTCTCTGCCTCTATCTCCGTCTCTGTCTCTGTCTCTGTCTCCGTCTGCGTCTCTGTCTCTGTCTCCGTCTCTGTCGCAGTCTCTGTCTCTGTCTCCGTCTCTGTTTCCTGGCTCTGTCTCTGCATCTGTCTCCTTCTCTGACTCTGTTTCTGCCTCTATCTCCGTCTCCGTCTCTGTCTCTGTCTCTGTCTCTGTCTGTGTCTCTGTCTCTGTCTCTGTCTCTGTCTCTGTCTCTGTCTCTGTCTCTGTCTCCGTCTCTGTCTCTGTCTCTGTCTCTGTCTCCGTCTCTGCCTCTGTCGCTGTCTCAGTCTCTGTCTCTGTCTCTGTCTCTGTCTCTGTCTCTGTCTCTGTCTCCGTCTCTGTCTCTGTCTCTGTCTCTGCCTCTGCCTGTGTCTCTGTCTCTGTCTCGGTCTTTGTCTCCGTCTCTGTCTCCATCTCTGTCTCTGTCTCTGTCTCTATCTCTGTCTCTGCCTCTGTCTCCGTCTCGGTCTCTGTCTCTGTCTCTATCTCCGTCTCTGTCTCTGTCGCTGTCTCTGCCTCTGTCTCCGTCTCTGTCTCCGTCTCGGTCTTTGTCTCCGTCTCTGTCTCTGTCTCTGTCTCTGTCTCTGTCTCTGTCTCTGTCTCTGTCTCTGTCTCTGCCTCTGTCTCTGTCTCTGTCTCTGTCTGTGTCTCTGTCTCTGTCTCTGTCTCTGTTCTTGTCTCTGTCTCTGTCTCTGTCTCCGTCTCTATCTCTGTCTGTGTCTCTGTCTCTGCCTCTGCCTCTGTCTCTGTATCTGTCTCTGTCTCCGTTTCTGTCCCTGTCCCTCTCGCTGTCTCTCCCTCTGTCTCTGTCTCCGTCTCTGTCCCTGGCTCTGTCTCTGCCTCTGTCTCCGTCTCTGTCTCTGTCTCGGTCTCTGTCTCTGTCTGTATCTCCGTCTATGTCTCTGTCTCTGTCTCTGTCTCTGTCTCTGTCGCTGTCTCTGTCTCTGTCTCTGTCTCTGTCTCTGTCTCTGTCTCTGTCTCTGTCTCTGTCTCTGTCTGTGTCTCTGTCTCTGTTTCTGTCTCTATCTCCGTCTTTGTCTCTGTCTCTGTCTCTGTCTCCGTCCCTGTCCCTTGCTCTGTCTCTGCCTCTGTCTCCGTCTCTGTCTCTGTCTCTGTCTCTGTCTCCGTCTCTGTCCCTGGCACTGTCTCTGCCTCTGTCTCCTTCTCTGACTCTGTTTCTGCCTCTATCTCCGTCTCCGTCTCTGTCTCTGTCTCTGTCTCTGTCTCTGTCTCTGTCTCTGTCTCTGTCTCTGCCTCTGCCTCTGTCTCTGTCTGAGTCTCTGTCGCTGTCTCTCCCTCTGTCTCTGTCTCCGTCCCTGTCCCTGGCTCTGTCTCTGCCTCTGTCTCTATCTCCGTCTCTGTCTCTGTCGCTGTCTCTGTCTCTGTCTCCGTCTCTGTCTCCGTCTCGGTCTTTGTCTCCGTCTCTGTCTCTGTCCCTGTCTCTGTCTCCGTCTCTGCCTCTGTCGCTGTCTCTCCCTCTGTCTCTGTCTCCGTCCATGTCCCTGGCTCTGTCTCTGCCTCTGTCTCCGTCTCTGTCTCTGCCCCGGCCTTTGTCTCTGGCTCTGTCTCTGCCTCTTTCTCCGTCTCTGTCTCTGGCTCTGTCTCTGCCTCTGTCTCCGTCTCGGTCTCTGTCTCTGTCTCTATCTCCGTCTCTGTCTCTGTCTCTGTCTCTGTCTCTGTCTCTGTCTCTGCCTCTGCCTCTGTCTCTGTCTGAGTCTCTGTCGCTGTCTCTCCCTGTGTCTCTGTCTCCGTCCCTGTCCCTGGCTCTGTCTCTGCCTCTGTCTCTATCTCCGTCTCTGTCTCTGTCGCTGTCTCTGCCTCTGCCTCTGTCTCCGTCTCTGTCTCCGTCTCTGTCTCCGTCTCAGTCTTTGTCTCCGTCTCTGTCTCTGTCTCTGTCTCTGTCTCTGTCTCTGTCTCTGTCTCTGTCTCTGTCTCCGTCTCTGCCTCTGTCGCTGTCTCTCCCTCTGTCTCTGTCTCCGTCCCTGTCCCTGGCTCTGTCTCTGCCTCTGTCTCCGTCTCTGTCTCTGTCCCGGCCTTTGTCTCTGGCTCTGTCTCTGCCTCTTTCTCCGTCTCTGTCTCTGGCTCTGTCTCTGCCTCTGTCTCCGTCTCGGTCGCTGTCTCTGTCTCTATCTCCGTCTCTGTCTCTGTCGCTGTCTCTGCCTCTGTCTCCGTCTCTGTCTCCGTCTCTGTCTCTGTCTCTGTCTCTGTCTCTGTCTCTGTCTCTGTCTCTCTCTCTGTCTCTGTCTCTGTCTCTGTCTCTGTCTGTGTCTCTGTCTCTGTCTCTGTCTCTGTCTCTGTCTCTGTCTCTGTCTCTGTCTCTGTCTCTGTCTCTATCTCCGTCTATGTCTCTGCCTCTGTCTCTGTCTCTATCTCCGTCTATGTCTCTGCCTCTGTCTCTGTCTCTGTCTCTGCCTCTATCTCCGTCTCTGTCTCTGTCTCTGTCTCCGTCTGCGTCTCTGTCTCTGTCTCCGTCTCTGTCGCAGTCTCTGTCTCTGTCTCCGTCTCTGTTTCCTGGCTCTGTCTCTGCATCTGTCTCCTTCTCTGACTCTGTTTCTGCCTCTATCTCCGTCTCCGTCTCTGTCTCTGTCTCTGTCTCTGTCTGTGTCTCTGTCTCTGTCTCTGTCTCTGTCTCTGTCTCTGTCTCTGTCTCTGTCTCCGTCTCTGTCTCTGTCTCTGTCTCTGTCTCCGTCTCTGCCTCTGTCGCTGTCTCAGTCTCTGTCTCTGTCTCTGTCTCTGTCTCTGTCTCTGTCTCTGTCTCCGTCTCTGTCTCTGTCTCTGTCTCTGCCTCTGCCTGTGTCTCTGTCTCTGTCTCGGTCTTTGTCTCCGTCTCTGTCTCCATCTCTGTCTCTGTCTCTGTCTCTATCTCTGTCTCTGCCTCTGTCTCCGTCTCGGTCTCTGTCTCTGTCTCTATCTCCGTCTCTGTCTCTGTCGCTGTCTCTGCCTCTGTCTCCGTCTCTGTCTCCGTCTCGGTCTTTGTCTCCGTCTCTGTCTCTGTCTCTGTCTCTGTCTCTGTCTCTGTCTCTGTCTCTGTCTCTGTCTCTGCCTCTGTCTCTGTCTCTGTCTCTGTCTGTGTCTCTGTCTCTGTCTCTGTCTCTGTTCTTGTCTCTGTCTCTGTCTCTGTCTCCGTCTCTATCTCTGTCTGTGTCTCTGTCTCTGCCTCTGCCTCTGTCTCTGTATCTGTCTCTGTCTCCGTTTCTGTCCCTGTCCCTCTCGCTGTCTCTCCCTCTGTCTCTGTCTCCGTCTCTGTCCCTGGCTCTGTCTCTGCCTCTGTCTCCGTCTCTGTCTCTGTCTCGGTCTCTGTCTCTGTCTGTATCTCCGTCTATGTCTCTGTCTCTGTCTCTGTCTCTGTCTCTGTCGCTGTCTCTGTCTCTGTCTCTGTCTCTGTCTCTGTCTCTGTCTCTGTCTCTGTCTCTGTCTCTGTCTGTGTCTCTGTCTCTGTTTCTGTCTCTATCTCCGTCTTTGTCTCTGTCTCTGTCTCTGTCTCCGTCCCTGTCCCTTGCTCTGTCTCTGCCTCTGTCTCCGTCTCTGTCTCTGTCTCTGTCTCTGTCTCCGTCTCTGTCCCTGGCACTGTCTCTGTCTCTGTCTCTGTCTCTGTCTCTGTCTCTGTCTCTGCCTCTGCCTCTGTCTCTGTCTGAGTCTCTGTCGCTGTCTCTCCCTCTGTCTCTGTCTCCGTCCCTGTCCCTGGCTCTGTCTCTGCCTCTGTCTCTATCTCCGTCTCTGTCTCTGTCGCTGTCTCTGTCTCTGTCTCCGTCTCTGTCTCCGTCTCGGTCTTTGTCTCCGTCTCTGTCTCTGTCCCTGTCTCTGTCTCCGTCTCTGCCTCTGTCGCTGTCTCTCCCTCTGTCTCTGTCTCCGTCCATGTCCCTGGCTCTGTCTCTGCCTCTGTCTCCGTCTCTGTCTCTGCCCCGGCCTTTGTCTCTGGCTCTGTCTCTGCCTCTTTCTCCGTCTCTGTCTCTGGCTCTGTCTCTGCCTCTGTCTCCGTCTCGGTCTCTGTCTCTGTCTCTATCTCCGTCTCTGTCTCTGTCTCTGTCTCTGTCTCTGTCTCTGTCTCTGCCTCTGCCTCTGTCTCTGTCTGAGTCTCTGTCGCTGTCTCTCCCTGTGTCTCTGTCTCCGTCCCTGTCCCTGGCTCTGTCTCTGCCTCTGTCTCTATCTCCGTCTCTGTCTCTGTCGCTGTCTCTGCCTCTGCCTCTGTCTCCGTCTCTGTCTCCGTCTCTGTCTCCGTCTCAGTCTTTGTCTCCGTCTCTGTCTCTGTCTCTGTCTCTGTCTCTGTCTCTGTCTCTGTCTCTGTCTCTGTCTCCGTCTCTGCCTCTGTCGCTGTCTCTCCCTCTGTCTCTGTCTCCGTCCCTGTCCCTGGCTCTGTCTCTGCCTCTGTCTCCGTCTCTGTCTCTGTCCCGGCCTTTGTCTCTGGCTCTGTCTCTGCCTCTTTCTCCGTCTCTGTCTCTGGCTCTGTCTCTGCCTCTGTCTCCGTCTCGGTCGCTGTCTCTGTCTCTATCTCCGTCTCTGTCTCTGTCGCTGTCTCTGCCTCTGTCTCCGTCTCTGTCTCCGTCTCTGTCTCTGTCTCTGTCTCTGTCTCTGTCTCTGTCTCTGTCTCTCTCTCTGTCTCTGTCTCTGTCTCTGTCTCTGTCTGTGTCTCTGTCTCTGTCTCTGTCTCTGTCTCTGTCTCTGTCTCTGTCTCTGTCTCTGTCTCTGTCTCTATCTCCGTCTATGTCTCTGCCTCTGTCTCTGTCTCTATCTCCGTCTATGTCTCTGCCTCTGTCTCTGTCTCTGTCTCTGCCTCTATCTCCGTCTCTGTCTCTGTCTCTGTCTCCGTCTGCGTCTCTGTCTCTGTCTCCGTCTCTGTCGCAGTCTCTGTCTCTGTCTCCGTCTCTGTTTCCTGGCTCTGTCTCTGCATCTGTCTCCTTCTCTGACTCTGTTTCTGCCTCTATCTCCGTCTCCGTCTCTGTCTCTGTCTCTGTCTCTGTCTGTGTCTCTGTCTCTGTCTCTGTCTCTGTCTCTGTCTCTGTCTCTGTCTCTGTCTCCGTCTCTGTCTCTGTCTCTGTCTCTGTCTCCGTCTCTGCCTCTGTCGCTGTCTCAGTCTCTGTCTCTGTCTCTGTCTCTGTCTCTGTCTCTGTCTCTGTCTCCGTCTCTGTCTCTGTCTCTGTCTCTGCCTCTGCCTGTGTCTCTGTCTCTGTCTCGGTCTTTGTCTCCGTCTCTGTCTCCATCTCTGTCTCTGTCTCTGTCTCTATCTCTGTCTCTGCCTCTGTCTCCGTCTCGGTCTCTGTCTCTGTCTCTATCTCCGTCTCTGTCTCTGTCGCTGTCTCTGCCTCTGTCTCCGTCTCTGTCTCCGTCTCGGTCTTTGTCTCCGTCTCTGTCTCTGTCTCTGTCTCTGTCTCTGTCTCTGTCTCTGTCTCTGTCTCTGTCTCTGCCTCTGTCTCTGTCTCTGTCTCTGTCTGTGTCTCTGTCTCTGTCTCTGTCTCTGTTCTTGTCTCTGTCTCTGTCTCTGTCTCCGTCTCTATCTCTGTCTGTGTCTCTGTCTCTGCCTCTGCCTCTGTCTCTGTATCTGTCTCTGTCTCCGTTTCTGTCCCTGTCCCTCTCGCTGTCTCTCCCTCTGTCTCTGTCTCCGTCTCTGTCCCTGGCTCTGTCTCTGCCTCTGTCTCCGTCTCTGTCTCTGTCTCGGTCTCTGTCTCTGTCTGTATCTCCGTCTATGTCTCTGTCTCTGTCTCTGTCTCTGTCTCTGTCGCTGTCTCTGTCTCTGTCTCTGTCTCTGTCTCTGTCTCTGTCTCTGTCTCTGTCTCTGTCTCTGTCTGTGTCTCTGTCTCTGTTTCTGTCTCTATCTCCGTCTTTGTCTCTGTCTCTGTCTCTGTCTCCGTCCCTGTCCCTTGCTCTGTCTCTGCCTCTGTCTCCGTCTCTGTCTCTGTCTCTGTCTCTGTCTCCGTCTCTGTCCCTGGCACTGTCTCTGCCTCTGTCTCCTTCTCTGACTCTGTTTCTGCCTCTATCTCCGTCTCCGTCTCTGTCTCTGTCTCTGTCTCTGTCTCTGTCTCTGTCTCTGTCTCTGTCTCTGCCTCTGCCTCTGTCTCTGTCTGAGTCTCTGTCGCTGTCTCTCCCTCTGTCTCTGTCTCCGTCCCTGTCCCTGGCTCTGTCTCTGCCTCTGTCTCTATCTCCGTCTCTGTCTCTGTCGCTGTCTCTGTCTCTGTCTCCGTCTCTGTCTCCGTCTCGGTCTTTGTCTCCGTCTCTGTCTCTGTCCCTGTCTCTGTCTCCGTCTCTGCCTCTGTCGCTGTCTCTCCCTCTGTCTCTGTCTCCGTCCATGTCCCTGGCTCTGTCTCTGCCTCTGTCTCCGTCTCTGTCTCTGCCCCGGCCTTTGTCTCTGGCTCTGTCTCTGCCTCTTTCTCCGTCTCTGTCTCTGGCTCTGTCTCTGCCTCTGTCTCCGTCTCGGTCTCTGTCTCTGTCTCTATCTCCGTCTCTGTCTCTGTCTCTGTCTCTGTCTCTGTCTCTGTCTCTGCCTCTGCCTCTGTCTCTGTCTGAGTCTCTGTCGCTGTCTCTCCCTGTGTCTCTGTCTCCGTCCCTGTCCCTGGCTCTGTCTCTGCCTCTGTCTCTATCTCCGTCTCTGTCTCTGTCGCTGTCTCTGCCTCTGCCTCTGTCTCCGTCTCTGTCTCCGTCTCTGTCTCCGTCTCAGTCTTTGTCTCCGTCTCTGTCTCTGTCTCTGTCTCTGTCTCTGTCTCTGTCTCTGTCTCTGTCTCTGTCTCCGTCTCTGCCTCTGTCGCTGTCTCTCCCTCTGTCTCTGTCTCCGTCCCTGTCCCTGGCTCTGTCTCTGCCTCTGTCTCCGTCTCTGTCTCTGTCCCGGCCTTTGTCTCTGGCTCTGTCTCTGCCTCTTTCTCCGTCTCTGTCTCTGGCTCTGTCTCTGCCTCTGTCTCCGTCTCGGTCGCTGTCTCTGTCTCTATCTCCGTCTCTGTCTCTGTCGCTGTCTCTGCCTCTGTCTCCGTCTCTGTCTCCGTCTCTGTCTCTGTCTCTGTCTCTGTCTCTGCCTCTGTCTCTGTCTCTGTCTCTGTCTCTGTCTCTGTCTCTGTCTCTGTCTCAGTCTCTGTCTCTGTCTCTGTCTCTGTCTCTGTCTCTGTCTCTGTCTCTGTCTCTGTCTCTGTCTCCGTCTCTGTCTCTATCTCTGTCTCTGCCTCTGCCTGTGTCTCTGTCTCTGTCTCGGTCTTTGTCTCCGTCTCTGTCTCCATCTCTGTCTCTGTCTCTGTCTCTATCTCTGTCTCTGCCTCTGTCTCCGTCTCGGTCTCTGTCTCTGTCTCTATCTCCGTCTCTGTCTCTGTCGCTGTCTCTGCCTCTGTCTCCGTCTCTGTCTCCGACTCGGTCTTTGTCTCCGTCTCTGTCTCTGTCTCTGTCTCTGTCTCTGTCTCTGTCTCTGTCTCTGTCTCTGTCTCTGTCTCTGTCTCTGCCTCCGTCTCTGTCTCTGTCTCTGTCTGTGTCTCTGTCTCTGTCTCTGTCTCTGTCTCCGTCTCTGTCCCAGTCTCTGTCTCTGTCTCCGTCTCTGTCCCTGGCTCTGTCTCTGCCTCTGTCTCCTTCTCTGACTCTGTTTCTGCATCTATCTCCGTCTCCGTCTCTGTATCTGTTACTGTCTCTGTCTCTGTCTCTGTCTCTGTCTCTGCCTCTGCCTCTGTCTCTGTCTGAGTCTCTGTCGCTGTCTCTCCCTCTGTCTCTGTCTCCGTCCCTGTCCCTGGCTCTGTCTCTGCCTCTGTCTCTATCTCCGTCTCTGTCTCTGTCGCTGTCTCTGCCTCTGCCTCTGTCTCCGTCTCTGTCTCCGTCTCGGTCTTTGCCTCCGTCTCTGTCTCTGTCTCTGTCTCTGTCTCTGTCTCTGTCTCTGTCTCCGTCTCTGCCTCTGTCGCTGTCTCTCCCTCTGTCTCTGTCTCTGTCTCCGTCCCTGTCCCTGGCTCTGTCTCTGCCTCTGTCTCCGTCTCTGTCTCTGTCCCGGCCTTTGTCTCTGGCTCTGTCTCTGCCTCTTTCTCCGTCTCTGTCTCTGGCTCTGTCTCTGCCAATGTCTCCGTCTCGGTCGCTGTCTCTGCCCCTATCTCCGTCTCTGTCTCTGTCGCTGTCTCTGCCTCTGTCTCCGTCTCGGTCTTTGTCTCCGTCTCTGTCTCTGTCTCTGTCTCTGTCTCTGTCTCTGTCTCTGTCTCTGCCTCTGTCTCTGTCTCTGTCTCTGTCTCTGTCTCTGTCTCTGTCTCTGTCTCTGTCTCAGTCTCTGTCTCTGTCTCTGTCGCTGTCTCTGTCTCTGTCTCTGTCTCCGTCTCTGTCTCTGTCTCTGTCACTTCCTCTGCCTGTGTCTCTGTCTCTGTCTCGGTCTTTGTCTCTGTCTCTGTCTCTGTCGCTGTCTCTGTCTCTGTCTCTGTCTCTGTCTCTGTCTCTGTCTCTGTCTGTGTCTCTGTCTCTGTTTCTGTCTCTATCTCCGTCTTTGTCTCTGTCTCTGTCTCTGTCTCCGTCCCTGACCCTGGCTCTGTCTCTGCCTCTGTCTCCGTCTCTGTCTCTGTCTCTGTCTCCGTCTGAGTCTCTGTCTCTGTCTCCGTCTCTGTCCCAGTCTCTGTCTCTGTCTCCGTCTCTGTCCCTGGCTCTGTCTCTGCCTCTGTCTCCTTCTCTGACTCTGTTTCTGCCTCTATCTCCGTCTCCGTCTCTGTCTCTGTCTCTGTCTCTGTCTCTGTCTCTGTCTCTGTCTCTGCCTCTGCCTCTGTCTCTGTCTGAGTCTCTGTCGCTGTCTCTCCCTCTGTCTCTGTCTCCGTCCCTGTCCCTGGCTCTGTCTCTGCCTCTGTCTCTATCTCCGTCTCTGTCTCTGTCGCTGTCTCTGCCTCTGTCTCCGTCTCTGTCTGCGTCTCGGTCTTTGTCTCCGTCTCTGTCTCTGTCCCTGTCTCTGTCTCCGTCTCTGCCTCTGTCGCTGTCTCTCCCTCTGTCTCTGTCTCCGTCCCTGTCTCTGTCTCTGTCTCAGTCTCTGTCTCCGTCTCTGTCTCTGTCTCTGTCTCTGTCTCTGTCTCTGTCTCTGTCTCCGTCTCTGTCTCTGTCTCTGTCTCTGCCTCTGCCTGTGTCTCTGCCTCTGTCTCGGTCTTTGTCTCCGTCTCTGTCTCCATCTCTGTCTCTGTCTCTGTCTCTATCTCTGTTTCTGCCTCTGTCTCCGTCTCGGTCTCTGTCTCTGTCTCTATCTCCGTCTCTGTCTCTGTCGCTGTCTCTGCCTCTGTCTCCGTCTCGGTCTCTGTCTCTGTCTGTATCTCCGTCTATGTCTCTGTCTCTGTCTCTGTCTCTGTCTCTGTCTCTGTCTCTGTCTCTGTCTCTGTCTCTGTCTCTGTCTGTGTCTCTGTCTCTGTTTCTGTCTCTATCTCCGTCTTTGTCTCTGTCTCTGTCTCTGTCTCCGTCCCTGTCCCTTGCTCTGTCTCTGCCTCTGTCTCCGTCTCTGTCTCTGTCTCTGTCTCTGTCTCCGTCTCTGTCCCTGGCACTGTCTCTGCCTCTGTCTCCTTCTCTGACTCTGTTTCTGCCTCTATCTCCGTCTCCGTCTCTGTCTCTGTCTCTGTCTCTGTCTCTGTCTCTGTCTCTGTCTCTGTCTCTGCCTCTGCCTCTGTCTCTGTCTGAGTCTCTGTCGCTGTCTCTCCCTCTGTCTCTGTCTCCGTCCCTGTCCCTGGCTCTGTCTCTGCCTCTGTCTCTATCTCCGTCTCTGTCTCTGTCGCTGTCTCTGTCTCTGTCTCCGTCTCGGTCTTTGTCTCCGTCTCTGTCTCTGTCCCTGTCTCTGTCTCCGTCTCTGCCTCTGTCGCTGTCTCTCCCTCTGTCTCTGTCTCCGTCCATGTCCCTGGCTCTGTCTCTGCCTCTGTCTCCGTCTCTGTCTCTGCCCCGGCCTTTGTCTCTGGCTCTGTCTCTGCCTCTTTCTCCGTCTCTGTCTCTGGCTCTGTCTCTGCCTCTGTCTCCGTCTCGGTCTCTGTCTCTGTCTCTATCTCCGTCTCTGTCTCTGTCTCTGTCTCTGTCTCTGTCTCTGTCTCTGCCTCTGCCTCTGTCTCTGTCTGAGTCTCTGTCGCTGTCTCTCCCTGTGTCTCTGTCTCCGTCCCTGTCCCTGGCTCTGTCTCTGCCTCTGTCTCTATCTCCGTCTCTGTCTCTGTCGCTGTCTCTGCCTCTGCCTCTGTCTCCGTCTCTGTCTCCGTCTCTGTCTCCGTCTCAGTCTTTGTCTCCGTCTCTGTCTCTGTCTCTGTCTCTGTCTCTGTCTCTGTCTCTGTCTCTGTCTCTGTCTCTGTCTCCGTCTCTGCCTCTGTCGCTGTCTCTCCCTCTGTCTCTGTCTCCGTCCCTGTCCCTGGCTCTGTCTCTGCCTCTGTCTCCGTCTCTGTCTCTGTCCCGGCCTTTGTCTCTGGCTCTGTCTCTGCCTCTTTCTCCGTCTCTGTCTCTGGCTCTGTCTCTGCCTCTGTCTCCGTCTCGGTCGCTGTCTCTGTCTCTATCTCCGTCTCTGTCTCTGTCGCTGTCTCTGCCTCTGTCTCCGTCTCTGTCTCCGTCTCTGTCTCTGTCTCTGTCTCTGTCTCTGCCTCTGTCTCTGTCTCTGTCTCTGTCTCTGTCTCTGTCTCTGTCTCTGTCTCAGTCTCTGTCTCTGTCTCTGTCTCTGTCTCTGTCTCTGTCTCTGTCTCTGTCTCTGTCTCCGTCTCTGTCTCTATCTCTGTCTCTGCCTCTGCCTGTGTCTCTGTCTCTGTCTCGGTCTTTGTCTCCGTCTCTGTCTCCATCTCTGTCTCTGTCTCTGTCTCTATCTCTGTCTCTGCCTCTGTCTCCGTCTCGGTCTCTGTCTCTGTCTCTATCTCCGTCTCTGTCTCTGTCGCTGTCTCTGCCTCTGTCTCCGTCTCTGTCTCCGACTCGGTCTTTGTCTCCGTCTCTGTCTCTGTCTCTGTCTCTGTCTCTGTCTCTGTCTCTGTCTCTGTCTCTGTCTCTGTCTCTGTCTCTGCCTCCGTCTCTGTCTCTGTCTCTGTCTGTGTCTCTGTCTCTGTCTCTGTCTCTGTCTCCGTCTCTGTCCCAGTCTCTGTCTCTGTCTCCGTCTCTGTCCCTGGCTCTGTCTCTGCCTCTGTCTCCTTCTCTGACTCTGTTTCTGCATCTATCTCCGTCTCCGTCTCTGTATCTGTTACTGTCTCTGTCTCTGTCTCTGTCTCTGTCTCTGCCTCTGCCTCTGTCTCTGTCTGAGTCTCTGTCGCTGTCTCTCCCTCTGTCTCTGTCTCCGTCCCTGTCCCTGGCTCTGTCTCTGCCTCTGTCTCTATCTCCGTCTCTGTCTCTGTCGCTGTCTCTGCCTCTGCCTCTGTCTCCGTCTCTGTCTCCGTCTCGGTCTTTGCCTCCGTCTCTGTCTCTGTCTCTGTCTCTGTCTCTGTCTCTGTCTCTGTCTCCGTCTCTGCCTCTGTCGCTGTCTCTCCCTCTGTCTCTGTCTCTGTCTCCGTCCCTGTCCCTGGCTCTGTCTCTGCCTCTGTCTCCGTCTCTGTCTCTGTCCCGGCCTTTGTCTCTGGCTCTGTCTCTGCCTCTTTCTCCGTCTCTGTCTCTGGCTCTGTCTCTGCCAATGTCTCCGTCTCGGTCGCTGTCTCTGCCCCTATCTCCGTCTCTGTCTCTGTCGCTGTCTCTGCCTCTGTCTCCGTCTCGGTCTTTGTCTCCGTCTCTGTCTCTGTCTCTGTCTCTGTCTCTGTCTCTGTCTCTGTCTCTGCCTCTGTCTCTGTCTCTGTCTCTGTCTCTGTCTCTGTCTCTGTCTCTGTCTCTGTCTCAGTCTCTGTCTCTGTCTCTGTCGCTGTCTCTGTCTCTGTCTCTGTCTCCGTCTCTGTCTCTGTCTCTGTCACTTCCTCTGCCTGTGTCTCTGTCTCTGTCTCGGTCTTTGTCTCTGTCTCTGTCTCTGTCGCTGTCTCTGTCTCTGTCTCTGTCTCTGTCTCTGTCTCTGTCTCTGTCTGTGTCTCTGTCTCTGTTTCTGTCTCTATCTCCGTCTTTGTCTCTGTCTCTGTCTCTGTCTCCGTCCCTGACCCTGGCTCTGTCTCTGCCTCTGTCTCCGTCTCTGTCTCTGTCTCTGTCTCCGTCTGAGTCTCTGTCTCTGTCTCCGTCTCTGTCCCAGTCTCTGTCTCTGTCTCCGTCTCTGTCCCTGGCTCTGTCTCTGCCTCTGTCTCCTTCTCTGACTCTGTTTCTGCCTCTATCTCCGTCTCCGTCTCTGTCTCTGTCTCTGTCTCTGTCTCTGTCTCTGTCTCTGTCTCTGCCTCTGCCTCTGTCTCTGTCTGAGTCTCTGTCGCTGTCTCTCCCTCTGTCTCTGTCTCCGTCCCTGTCCCTGGCTCTGTCTCTGCCTCTGTCTCTATCTCCGTCTCTGTCTCTGTCGCTGTCTCTGCCTCTGTCTCCGTCTCTGTCTGCGTCTCGGTCTTTGTCTCCGTCTCTGTCTCTGTCCCTGTCTCTGTCTCCGTCTCTGCCTCTGTCGCTGTCTCTCCCTCTGTCTCTGTCTCCGTCCCTGTCTCTGTCTCTGTCTCAGTCTCTGTCTCCGTCTCTGTCTCTGTCTCTGTCTCTGTCTCTGTCTCTGTCTCTGTCTCCGTCTCTGTCTCTGTCTCTGTCTCTGCCTCTGCCTGTGTCTCTGCCTCTGTCTCGGTCTTTGTCTCCGTCTCTGTCTCCATCTCTGTCTCTGTCTCTGTCTCTATCTCTGTTTCTGCCTCTGTCTCCGTCTCGGTCTCTGTCTCTGTCTCTATCTCCGTCTCTGTCTCTGTCGCTGTCTCTGCCTCTGTCTCCGTCTCGGTCTCTGTCTCTGTCTGTATCTCCGTCTATGTCTCTGTCTCTGTCTCTGTCTCTGTCTCTGTCGCTGTCTCTGTCTCTGTCTCTGTCTCTGTCTCTGTCTCTGTCTGTGTCTCTGTCTCTGTTTCTGTCTCTATCTCCGTCTTTGTCTCTGTCTCTGTCTCTGTCTCCGTCCCTGTCCCTGGGTCTGTCTCTGCCTCTGTCTCCGTCTCTGTCTCTGTCTCTGTCTCCGTCTGCGTCTCTGTCTCTGTCTCCGTCTCTGTCCCAGTCTCTGTCTCTGTCTCCGTCTCTGTCCCTGGCTCTGTCTCTGCCTCTGTCTCCTTCTCTGACTCTGTTTCTGCCTCTATCTCCGTCTCCGTCTCTGTCTCTGTCTCTGTCTCTGTCTCTGTCTCTGTCTCTGTCTCTGTCTCTGTCTCTGCCTCTGCCTCTGTCTCTGTCTGAGTCTCTGTCGCTGTCTCTCCCTCTGTCTCTGTCTCCGTCCCTGTCCCTGGCTCTGTCTCTGCTCTGTCTCTATCTCCGTCTCTGTCTCTGTCGCTGTCTCTGCCTCTGTCTCCGTCTCTGTCTCCGTCTCGGTCTTTGTCTCCGTCTCTGTCTCTGTCCCTGTCTCTGTCTCCGTCTCTGCCTCTGTCGCTGTCTCTCCCTCTGTCTCTGTCTCCGTCCCTGTCCCTGGCTCTGTCTCTGCCTCTGTCTCCGTCTCTGTCTCTGTCCCGGCCTTTGTCTCTGGCTCTGTCTCTGCCTCTTTCTCCGTCTCCGTCTCTGTCTCCGTCTCGGTCTTTGTCTCCGTCTCTGTCTCTGTCTCTGTCTCTGTCTCTGTCTCTGTCTCTGTCTCTGCCTCTGTCTCTGTCTCTGTCTCTGTCTGTGTCTCTGTCTCTGTCTCTGTCTCTGTTCTTGTCTCTGTCTCTGTCTCTGTCTCTGTCTCTATCTCTGTCTGTGTCTCTGTCTCTGCCTCTGCCTCTGTCTCTGTATCTGTCTCTGTCTCCGTTTCTGTCCCTGTCCCTCTCGCTGTCTCTCCCTCTGTCTCTGTCTCCGTCTCTGTCCCTGGCTCTGTCTCTGCCTCTGTCTCCGTCTCTGTCTCTGTCTCGGTCTCTGTCTCTGTCTGTATCTCCGTCTATGTCTCTGTCTCTGTCTCTGTCTCTGTCTCTGTCGCTGTCTCTGTCTCTGTCTCTGTCTCTGTCTCTGTCTGTGTCTCTGTCTCTGTTTCTGTCTCTATCTCCGTCTTTGTCTCTGTCTCTGTCTCTGTCTCCGTCCCTGTCCCTGGCTCTGTCTCTGCCTCTGTCTCCGTCTCTGTCTCTGTCTCTGTCTCCGTCTGCGTCTCTGTCTCTGTCTCCGTCTCTGTCCCAGTCTCTGTCTCTGTCTCCGTCTCTGTTCCTGGCTCTGTCTCTGCCTCTGTCTCCTTCTCTGACTCTGTTTCTGCCTCTATCTCCGTCTCCGTCTCTGTCTCTGTCTCTGTCTCTGTCTCTGTCTCCGTCCCTGTCCCTGGCTCTGTCTATGCCTCTGTCTCCGTCTCTGTCTCTGTCCCGGCCTTTGTCTCTGGCTCTGTCTCTGCCTCTTTCTCCATCTCTGTCTCTGGCTCTGTCTCTGCCTCTGTCTCCGTCTCGGTCTCTGTCTCTGTCTCTATCTCCGTCTCTGTCTCTGTCGCTGTCTCTGCCTCTGTCTCCGTTTCTGTCTCTGTCCCTCTCGCTGTCTCTCCCTCTGTCTCTATCTCCGTCTCTGTCCCTGGCTCTGTCTCTGCCTCTGTCTCCGTCTCTGTCTCTGTCTCGGTCTTTGTCTCCGTCTCTGTCTCCGTCTCTGTCTCTGTCTCTGTCTCTATCTCCGTCTATGTCTCTGTCTCTGTCTCTGTCTCTGTCTCTGTCGCTGTCTCTCCCCCTGTCCCTGTCTCTGTCTCCGTCTCTGTCTCTGTCTCTGTCTCTGTCTCCGTCTCTGTCTCTGTCTCTGTCTCCGTCTCTGCCTCTGCCTCTGTGTCTGCATCTGTCTCTGTCTCCGTTTCTGTCTCTGTCTCTCTCGCTGTCTCTCCCTCTGTCTCTGTCTCCGTCTCTGTCCTTGGCTCTGTCTCTGCCTATGTCTCGGTCTTTGTCTCCGTCTCTGTCTCCGTCTCTGTCTCTGTCTCTGTCTCTACCTCCGTCTATGTCCCTGTCTCTGTCTCTGTCTCTGTCTCTGTCGCTGTCTCTCCCCCTGTCTCTGTCTCTGTCTCCGTCTCTGTCCCTGGCTCTGTCTCTGCCTCTGTCTCCGTCTCTGTCTCTGTCTCGGTCTTTGTCTCCGTCTCTGTCTCCGTCTCTGTCTCTGTCTCTGTCTCTGTCTCTATCTCCGTCTAGGTCTCTGTCTCTATCTCCGTCTTTGTCTCTGTCTCTGTCTCTGTCTCCGTCCCTGTCCCTGGCTCTGTCTCTGCCTCTGTCTCCGTCTCTGTCTCTGTCTCTGTCTCCGTCTGCGTCTCTGTCTCTGTTTCCGTCTCTGTCCCAGTCTCTGTCTCTGTCTCCGTCTCTGTCCCTGGCTCTGTCTCTGCCTCTGTCTCCTTCTCTGACTCTGTTTCTGCCTCAATATCCGTCTCCGACTCTGTGTCTGTCTCTGTCTCTGTCTCTGTCTCTGTCTCTGTCTCTGTCTCTGTCTCTGTCTCTGTCTCTGCCTCTGCCTCTGTCTCTGTCTGAGTCTCTGTCGCTGTCTCTTCCTCTGTCTCTGTCTCCGTCCCTGTCCCTGGCTCTGTCTCTGCCTCTGTCTCTATCTCCGTCTCTGTCTCTGTCGCTGTCTCTGCCTCTGTCTCCGTCTCTGTCTCCGTCTCGGTCTTTGTCTCCGTCTCTGTCTCTGTCTCTGTCTCTGTCTCTGTCTCTGTCTCTGTCTCTGCCTCTGTCTCTGTCTCTGTCTCTGTCTCTGTCTCTGTCTCTGTCTCTGTCTCTGTCTCTGTCTCTGTCTCTGTCTCTGTCTCAGTCTCTGTCTCTGTCTCTGTCTCTGTCTCTGTCTCTGTCTCTGTCTCTGTCTCCGTCTCTGTCTCTGTCTCTGTCTCTGCCTCTGCCTGTGTCTCTGTCTCTGTCTCGGTCTTTGTCTCCGTCTCTGTCTCCATATCTGTCTCTGTCTCTGTCTCTATCTCTGTCTCTGCCTCTGTCTCCGTCTCGGTCTCTGTCTCTGTCTCTATCTCCGTCTCTGTCTCTGTCGCTGTCTCTGCCTCTGTCTCCGTCTCTGTCTCCGTCTCGGTCTTTGTCTCCGTCTCTGTCTCTGTCTCTGTCTCTGTCTCTGTCTCTGTCTCTGTCTCTGTCTCTGTCTCTGTCTCTGTCTCTGCCTCTGTCTCTGTCTCTGTCTCTGTCTGTGTCTCTGTCTCTGTCTCTGTCTCTGTTCTTGTCTCTGTCTCTGTCTCTGTCTCCGTCTCTATCTCTGTCTGTGTCTCTGTCTCTGCCTCTGCCTCTGTCTCTGTATCTGTCTCTGTCTCCGTTTCTGTCCCTGTCCCTCTCGCTGTCTCTCCCTCTGTCTCTGTCTGAGTCTCTGTCGCTGTCTCTCCCTCTGTCTCTGTCTCCGTCCCTGTCCCTGGCTCTGTCTCTGCTCTGTCTCTATCTCCGTCTCTGTCTCTGTCGCTGTCTCTGCCTCTGTCTCCGTCTCTGTCTCCGTCTCGGTCTTTGTCTCCGTCTCTGTCTCTGTCCCTGTCTCTGTCTCCGTCTCTGCCTCTGTCGCTGTCTCTCCCTCTGTCTCTGTCTCCGTCCCTGTCCCTGGCTCTGTCTCTGCCTCTGTCTCCGTCTCTGTCTCTGTCCCGGCCTTTGTCTCTGGCTCTGTCTCTGCCTCTTTCTCCGTCTCCGTCTCTGTCTCCGTCTCGGTCTTTGTCTCCGTCTCTGTCTCTGTCTCTGTCTCTGTCTCTGTCTCTGTCTCTGTCTCTGCCTCTGTCTCTGTCTCTGTCTCTGTCTGTGTCTCTGTCTCTGTCTCTGTCTCTGTTCTTGTCTCTGTCTCTGTCTCTGTCTCTGTCTCTATCTCTGTCTGTGTCTCTGTCTCTGCCTCTGCCTCTGTCTCTGTATCTGTCTCTGTCTCCGTTTCTGTCCCTGTCCCTCTCGCTGTCTCTCCCTCTGTCTCTGTCTCCGTCTCTGTCCCTGGCTCTGTCTCTGCCTCTGTCTCCGTCTCTGTCTCTGTCTCGGTCTCTGTCTCTGTCTGTATCTCCGTCTATGTCTCTGTCTCTGTCTCTGTCTCTGTCTCTGTCGCTGTCTCTGTCTCTGTCTCTGTCTCTGTCTCTGTCTGTGTCTCTGTCTCTGTTTCTGTCTCTATCTCCGTCTTTGTCTCTGTCTCTGTCTCTGTCTCCGTCCCTGTCCCTGGCTCTGTCTCTGCCTCTGTCTCCGTCTCTGTCTCTGTCTCTGTCTCCGTCTGCGTCTCTGTCTCTGTCTCCGTCTCTGTCCCAGTCTCTGTCTCTGTCTCCGTCTCTGTCCCTGGCTCTGTCTCTGCCTCTGTCTCCTTCTCTGACTCTGTTTCTGCCTCTATCTCCGTCTCCGTCTCTGTCTCTGTCTCTGTCTCTGTCTCTGCCTCCGTCCCTGTCCCTGGCTCTGTCTATGCCTCTGTCTCCGTCTCTGCCTCTGTCCCGGCCTTTGTCTCTGGCTCTGTCTCTGCCTCTTTCTCCATCTCTGTCTCTGGCTCTGTCTCTGCCTCTGTCTCCGTCTCGGTCTCTGTCTCTGTCTCTATCTCCGTCTCTGTCTCTGTCGCTGTCTCTGCCTCTGTCTCCGTTTCTGTCTCTGTCCCTCTCGCTGTCTCTCCCTCTGTCTCTATCTCCGTCTCTGTCCCTGGCTCTGTCTCTGCCTCTGTCTCCGTCTCTGTCTCTGTCTCGGTCTTTGTCTCCGTCTCTGTCTCCGTCTCTGTCTCTGTCTCTGTCTCTATCTCCGTCTATGTCTCTGTCTCTGTCTCTGTCTCTGTCTCTGTCGCTGTCTCTCCCCCTGTCCCTGTCTCTGTCTCCGTCTCTGTCTCTGTCTCTGTCTCTGTCTCTGTCTCTGTCTCTGTCTCTGTCTCTGTCTCCGTCTCTGTCTCTGTCTCTGTCTCCGTCTCTATCTCCGTCTATGTCTCCGTCTCTGTCTCTGTCTCTGTCTCTGTCTCTGTCTCTGTCTCTGTCTCCGTTTCTGTCTCTGTCTCTGTCTCCGTCTCTGTCTCTGTCTCTGTCTCTGTCTCTGTCTCTGTATCTGTCCCTGTCTCTGTCTCTGTCTCTGTCTCTGTCTCTGTCTCTGTCTCTATGTCTGTCTCTGTCTCTGTCTCTGTCTGTGTCTCTGTCTCTGTCTCTGTATCTGTCTCCGTTTCTGTCTCTGTCCCTCTCGCTGTCTCTCCCTCTGTCTCTGTCTCCGTCTCTGTCTCTGTCTCTGTCTCTGTCTCCGTCTCTGTCTCTGTCTCTGTCTCTGTCTCTGCCTCTGCCTCTGTCTCTGTATCTGTCTCTGTCTCCGTTTCTGTCTCTGTCTCTATCTCCGTCTATGTCTCTATCTCCGTCTCTGTCTCTGTCGCTGTCTCTGCCTCTGCCTCTGTCTCCGTCTCTGTCTCCGTCTCTGTCTCCGTCTCAGTCTTTGTCTCCGTCTCTGTCTCTGTCTCTGTCTCTGTCTCTGTCTCTGTCTCTGTCTCTGTCTCTGTCTCCGTCTCTGCCTCTGTCGCTGTCTCTCCCTCTGTCTCTGTCTCCGTCCCTGTCCCTGGCTCTGTCTCTGCCTCTGTCTCCGTCTCTGTCTCTGTCCCGGCCTTTGTCTCTGGCTCTGTCTCTGCCTCTTTCTCCGTCTCTGTCTCTGGCTCTGTCTCTGCCTCTGTCTCCGTCTCGGTCGCTGTCTCTGTCTCTATCTCCGTCTCTGTCTCTGTCGCTGTCTCTGCCTCTGTCTCCGTCTCTGTCTCCGTCTCTGTCTCTGTCTCTGTCTCTGTCTCTGCCTCTGTCTCTGTCTCTGTCTCTGTCTCTGTCTCTGTCTCTGTCTCTGTCTCAGTCTCTGTCTCTGTCTCTGTCTCTGTCTCTGTCTCTGTCTCTGTCTCTGTCTCTGTCTCCGTCTCTGTCTCTATCTCTGTCTCTGCCTCTGCCTGTGTCTCTGTCTCTGTCTCGGTCTTTGTCTCCGTCTCTGTCTCCATCTCTGTCTCTGTCTCTGTCTCTATCTCTGTCTCTGCCTCTGTCTCCGTCTCGGTCTCTGTCTCTGTCTCTATCTCCGTCTCTGTCTCTGTCGCTGTCTCTGCCTCTGTCTCCGTCTCTGTCTCCGACTCGGTCTTTGTCTCCGTCTCTGTCTCTGTCTCTGTCTCTGTCTCTGTCTCTGTCTCTGTCTCTGTCTCTGTCTCTGTCTCTGTCTCTGCCTCCGTCTCTGTCTCTGTCTCTGTCTGTGTCTCTGTCTCTGTCTCTGTCTCTGTCTCCGTCTCTGTCCCAGTCTCTGTCTCTGTCTCCGTCTCTGTCCCTGGCTCTGTCTCTGCCTCTGTCTCCTTCTCTGACTCTGTTTCTGCATCTATCTCCGTCTCCGTCTCTGTATCTGTTACTGTCTCTGTCTCTGTCTCTGTCTCTGTCTCTGCCTCTGCCTCTGTCTCTGTCTGAGTCTCTGTCGCTGTCTCTCCCTCTGTCTCTGTCTCCGTCCCTGTCCCTGGCTCTGTCTCTGCCTCTGTCTCTATCTCCGTCTCTGTCTCTGTCGCTGTCTCTGCCTCTGCCTCTGTCTCCGTCTCTGTCTCCGTCTCGGTCTTTGCCTCCGTCTCTGTCTCTGTCTCTGTCTCTGTCTCTGTCTCTGTCTCTGTCTCCGTCTCTGCCTCTGTCGCTGTCTCTCCCTCTGTCTCTGTCTCTGTCTCCGTCCCTGTCCCTGGCTCTGTCTCTGCCTCTGTCTCCGTCTCTGTCTCTGTCCCGGCCTTTGTCTCTGGCTCTGTCTCTGCCTCTTTCTCCGTCTCTGTCTCTGGCTCTGTCTCTGCCAATGTCTCCGTCTCGGTCGCTGTCTCTGCCCCTATCTCCGTCTCTGTCTCTGTCGCTGTCTCTGCCTCTGTCTCCGTCTCTGTCTCCGTCTCGGTCTTTGTCTCCGTCTCTGTCTCTGTCTCTGTCTCTGTCTCTGTCTCTGTCTCTGTCTCTGCCTCTGTCTCTGTCTCTGTCTCTGTCTCTGTCTCTGTCTCTGTCTCTGTCTCTGTCTCAGTCTCTGTCTCTGTCTCTGTCGCTGTCTCTGTCTCTGTCTCTGTCTCCGTCTCTGTCTCTGTCTCTGTCACTTCCTCTGCCTGTGTCTCTGTCTCTGTCTCGGTCTTTGTCTCTGTCTCTGTCTCTGTCGCTGTCTCTGTCTCTGTCTCTGTCTCTGTCTCTGTCTCTGTCTGTGTCTCTGTCTCTGTTTCTGTCTCTATCTCCGTCTTTGTCTCTGTCTCTGTCTCTGTCTCCGTCCCTGACCCTGGCTCTGTCTCTGCCTCTGTCTCCGTCTCTGTCTCTGTCTCTGTCTCCGTCTGAGTCTCTGTCTCTGTCTCCGTCTCTGTCCCAGTCTCTGTCTCTGTCTCCGTCTCTGTCCCTGGCTCTGTCTCTGCCTCTGTCTCCTTCTCTGACTCTGTTTCTGCCTCTATCTCCGTCTCCGTCTCTGTCTCTGTCTCTGTCTCTGTCTCTGTCTCTGTCTCTGTCTCTGCCTCTGCCTCTGTCTCTGTCTGAGTCTCTGTCGCTGTCTCTCCCTCTGTCTCTGTCTCCGTCCCTGTCCCTGGCTCTGTCTCTGCCTCTGTCTCTATCTCCGTCTCTGTCTCTGTCGCTGTCTCTGCCTCTGTCTCCGTCTCTGTCTGCGTCTCGGTCTTTGTCTCCGTCTCTGTCTCTGTCCCTGTCTCTGTCTCCGTCTCTGCCTCTGTCGCTGTCTCTCCCTCTGTCTCTGTCTCCGTCCCTGTCTCTGTCTCTGTCTCAGTCTCAGTCTCTGTCTCCGTCTCTGTCTCTGTCTCTGTCTCTGTCTCTGTCTCTGTCTCTGTCTCCGTCTCTGTCTCTGTCTCTGTCTCTGCCTCTGCCTGTGTCTCTGCCTCTGTCTCGGTCTTTGTCTCCGTCTCTGTCTCCATCTCTGTCTCTGTCTCTGTCTCTATCTCTGTTTCTGCCTCTGTCTCCGTCTCGGTCTCTGTCTCTGTCTCTATCTCCGTCTCTGTCTCTGTCGCTGTCTCTGCCTCTGTCTCCGTCTCGGTCTCTGTCTCTGTCTGTATCTCCGTCTATGTCTCTGTCTCTGTCTCTGTCTCTGTCTCTGTCTCTGTCGCTGTCTCTGTCTCTGTCTCTGTCTCTGTCTCTGTCTCTGTCTGTGTCTCTGTCTCTGTTTCTGTCTCTATCTCCGTCTTTGTCTCTGTCTCTGTCTCTGTCTCCGTCCCTGTCCCTGGGTCTGTCTCTGCCTCTGTCTCCGTCTCTGTCTCTGTCTCTGTCTCCGTCTGCGTCTCTGTCTCTGTCTCCGTCTCTGTCCCAGTCTCTGTCTCTGTCTCCGTCTCTGTCCCTGGCTCTGTCTCTGCCTCTGTCTCCTTCTCTGACTCTGTTTCTGCCTCTATCTCCGTCTCCGTCTCTGTCTCTGTCTCTGTCTCTGTCTCTGTCTCTGTCTCTGTCTCTGTCTCTGTCTCTGCCTCTGCCTCTGTCTCTGTCTGAGTCTCTGTCGCTGTCTCTCCCTCTGTCTCTGTCTCCGTCCCTGTCCCTGGCTCTGTCTCTGCTCTGTCTCTATCTCCGTCTCTGTCTCTGTCGCTGTCTCTGCCTCTGTCTCCGTCTCTGTCTCCGTCTCGGTCTTTGTCTCCGTCTCTGTCTCTGTCCCTGTCTCTGTCTCCGTCTCTGCCTCTGTCGCTGTCTCTCCCTCTGTCTCTGTCTCCGTCCCTGTCCCTGGCTCTGTCTCTGCCTCTGTCTCCGTCTCTGTCTCTGTCCCGGCCTTTGTCTCTGGCTCTGTCTCTGCCTCTTTCTCCGTCTCCGTCTCTGTCTCCGTCTCGGTCTTTGTCTCCGTCTCTGTCTCTGTCTCTGTCTCTGTCTCTGTCTCTGTCTCTGTCTCTGCCTCTGTCTCTGTCTCTGTCTCTGTCTGTGTCTCTGTCTCTGTCTCTGTCTCTGTTCTTGTCTCTGTCTCTGTCTCTGTCTCTGTCTCTATCTCTGTCTGTGTCTCTGTCTCTGCCTCTGCCTCTGTCTCTGTATCTGTCTCTGTCTCCGTTTCTGTCCCTGTCCCTCTCGCTGTCTCTCCCTCTGTCTCTGTCTCCGTCTCTGTCCCTGGCTCTGTCTCTGCCTCTGTCTCCGTCTCTGTCTCTGTCTCGGTCTCTGTCTCTGTCTGTATCTCCGTCTATGTCTCTGTCTCTGTCTCTGTCTCTGTCTCTGTCGCTGTCTCTGTCTCTGTCTCTGTCTCTGTCTCTGTCTGTGTCTCTGTCTCTGTTTCTGTCTCTATCTCCGTCTTTGTCTCTGTCTCTGTCTCTGTCTCCGTCCCTGTCCCTGGCTCTGTCTCTGCCTCTGTCTCCGTCTCTGTCTCTGTCTCTGTCTCCGTCTGCGTCTCTGTCTCTGTCTCCGTCTCTGTCCCAGTCTCTGTCTCTGTCTCCGTCTCTGTTCCTGGCTCTGTCTCTGCCTCTGTCTCCTTCTCTGACTCTGTTTCTGCCTCTATCTCCGTCTCCGTCTCTGTCTCTGTCTCTGTCTCTGTCTCTGTCTCCGTCCCTGTCCCTGGCTCTGTCTATGCCTCTGTCTCCGTCTCTGTCTCTGTCCCGGCCTTTGTCTCTGGCTCTGTCTCTGCCTCTTTCTCCATCTCTGTCTCCGGCTCTGTCTCTGCCTCTGTCTCCGTCTCGGTCTCTGTCTCTGTCTCTATCTCCGTCTCTGTCTCTGTCGCTGTCTCTGCCTCTGTCTCCGTTTCTGTCTCTGTCCCTCTCGCTGTCTCTCCCTCTGTCTCTATCTCCGTCTCTGTCCCTGGCTCTGTCTCTGCCTCTGTCTCCGTCTCTGTCTCTGTCTCGGTCTTTGTCTCCGTCTCTGTCTCCGTCTCTGTCTCTGTCTCTGTCTCTATCTCCGTCTATGTCTCTGTCTCTGTCTCTGTCTCTGTCTCTGTCGCTGTCTCTCCCCCTGTCCCTGTCTCTGTCTCCGTCTCTGTCTCTGTCTCTGTCTCTGTCTCCGTCTCTGTCTCTGTCTCTGTCTCCGTCTCTGCCTCTGCCTCTGTGTCTGCATCTGTCTCTGTCTCCGTTTCTGTCTCTGTCTCTCTCGCTGTCTCTCCCTCTGTCTCTGTCTCCGTCTCTGTCCTTGGCTCTGTCTCTGCCTATGTCTCGGTCTTTGTCTCCGTCTCTGTCTCCGTCTCTGTCTCTGTCTCTGTCTCTATCTCCGTCTATGTCCCTGTCTCTGTCTCTGTCTCTGTCTCTGTCGCTGTCTCTCCCCCTGTCTCTGTCTCTGTCTCCGTCTCTGTCCCTGGCTCTGTCTCTGCCTCTGTCTCCGTCTCTGTCTCTGTCTCGGTCTTTGTCTCCGTCTCTGTCTCCGTCTCTGTCTCTGTCTCTGTCTCTGTCTCTATCTCCGTCTAGGTCTCTGTCTCTATCTCCGTCTTTGTCTCTGTCTCTGTCTCTGTCTCCGTCCCTGTCCCTGGCTCTGTCTCTGCCTCTGTCTCCGTCTCTGTCTCTGTCTCTGTCTCCGTCTGCGTCTCTGTCTCTGTTTCCGTCTCTGTCCCAGTCTCTGTCTCTGTCTCCGTCTCTGTCCCTGGCTCTGTCTCTGCCTCTGTCTCCTTCTCTGACTCTGTTTCTGCCTCAATATCCGTCTCCGACTCTGTGTCTGTCTCTGTCTCTGTCTCTGTCTCTGTCTCTGTCTCTGTCTCTGTCTCTGTCTCTGTCTCTGCCTCTGCCTCTGTCTCTGTCTGAGTCTCTGTCGCTGTCTCTTCCTCTGTCTCTGTCTCCGTCCCTGTCCCTGGCTCTGTCTCTGCCTCTGTCTCTATCTCCGTCTCTGTCTCTGTCGCTGTCTCTGCCTCTGTCTCCGTCTCTGTCTCCGTCTCGGTCTTTGTCTCCGTCTCTGTCTCTGTCTCTGTCTCTGTCTCTGTCTCTGTCTCTGTCTCTGCCTCTGTCTCTGTCTCTGTCTCTGTCTCTGTCTCTGTCTCTGTCTCTGTCTCTGTCTCTGTCTCTGTCTCTGTCTCTGTCTCAGTCTCTGTCTCTGTCTCTGTCTCTGTCTCTGTCTCTGTCTCTGTCTCTGTCTCCGTCTCTGTGTCTGTCTCTGTCTCTGCCTCTGCCTGTGTCTCTGTCTCTGTCTCGGTCTTTGTCTCCGTCTCTGTCTCCATATCTGTCTCTGTCTCTGTCTCTATCTCTGTCTCTGCCTCTGTCTCCGTCTCGGTCTCTGTCTCTGTCTCTATCTCCGTCTCTGTCTCTGTCGCTGTCTCTGCCTCTGTCTCCGTCTCTGTCTCCGTCTCGGTCTTTGTCTCCGTCTCTGTCTCTGTCTCTGTCTCTGTCTCTGTCTCTGTCTCTGTCTCTGTCTCTGTCTCTGTCTCTGCCTCTGTCTCTGTCTCTGTCTCTGTCTGTGTCTCTGTCTCTGTCTCTGTCTCTGTTCTTGTCTCTGTCTCTGTCTCTGTCTCCGTCTCTATCTCTGTCTGTGTCTCTGTCTCTGCCTCTGCCTCTGTCTCTGTATCTGTCTCTGTCTCCGTTTCTGTCCCTGTCCCTCTCGCTGTCTCTCCCTCTGTCTCTGTCTGAGTCTCTGTCGCTGTCTCTCCCTCTGTCTCTGTCTCCGTCCCTGTCCCTGGCTCTGTCTCTGCTCTGTCTCTATCTCCGTCTCTGTCTCTGTCGCTGTCTCTGCCTCTGTCTCCGTCTCTGTCTCCGTCTCGGTCTTTGTCTCCGTCTCTGTCTCTGTCCCTGTCTCTGTCTCCGTCTCTGCCTCTGTCGCTGTCTCTCCCTCTGTCTCTGTCTCCGTCCCTGTCCCTGGCTCTGCCTCTATCTCCGTCTCCGTCTCTGTCTCTGTCTCTGTCTCTGTCTCTGCCTCCGTCCCTGTCCCTGGCTCTGTCTATGCCTCTGTCTCCGTCTCTGCCTCTGTCCCGGCCTTTGTCTCTGGCTCTGTCTCTGCCTCTTTCTCCATCTCTGTCTCTGGCTCTGTCTCTGCCTCTGTCTCCGTCTCGGTCTCTGTCTCTGTCTCTATCTCCGTCTCTGTCTCTGTCGCTGTCTCTGCCTCTGTCTCCGTTTCTGTCTCTGTCCCTCTCGCTGTCTCTCCCTCTGTCTCTATCTCCGTCTCTGTCCCTGGCTCTGTCTCTGCCTCTGTCTCCGTCTCTGTCTCTGTCTCGGTCTTTGTCTCCGTCTCTGTCTCCGTCTCTGTCTCTGTCTCTGTCTCTATCTCCGTCTATGTCTCTGTCTCTGTCTCTGTCTCTGTCTCTGTCTCTGTCGCTGTCTCTCCCCCTGTCCCTGTCTCTGTCTCCGTCTCTGTCTCTGTCTCTGTCTCTGTCTCTGTCTCTGTCTCTGTCTCTGTCTCTGTCTCCGTCTCTGTCTCTGTCTCTGTCTCCGTCTCTATCTCCGTCTATGTCTCCGTCTCTGTCTCTGTCTCTGTCTCTGTCTCTGTCTCTGTCTCTGTCTCCGTTTCTGTCTCTGTCTCTGTCTCCGTCTCTGTCTCTGTCTCTGTCTCTGTCTCTGTCTCTGTATCTGTCCCTGTCTCTGTCTCTGTCTCTGTCTCTGTCTCTGTCTCTGTCTCTATGTCTGTCTCTGTCTCTGTCTCTGTCTGTGTCTCTGTCTCTGTCTCTGTATCTGTCTCCGTTTCTGTCTCTGTCCCTCTCGCTGTCTCTCCCTCTGTCTCTGTCTCCGTCTCTGTCTCTGTCTCTGTCTCTGTCTCCGTCTCTGTCTCTGTCTCTGTCTCTGTCTCTGCCTCTGCCTCTGTCTCTGTATCTGTCTCTGTCTCCGTTTCTGTCTCTGTCTCTATCTCCGTCTATGTCTCTATCTCCGTCTCTGTCTCTGTCGCTGTCTCTGCCTCTGCCTCTGTCTCCGTCTCTGTCTCCGTCTCTGTCTCCGTCTCAGTCTTTGTCTCCGTCTCTGTCTCTGTCTCTGTCTCTGTCTCTGTCTCTGTCTCTGTCTCTGTCTCTGTCTCCGTCTCTGCCTCTGTCGCTGTCTCTCCCTCTGTCTCTGTCTCCGTCCCTGTCCCTGGCTCTGTCTCTGTCCCGGCCTTTGTCTCTGGCTCTGTCTCTGCCTCTTTCTCCGTCTCTGTCTCTGTCTCTGTCTCTGTCTCTGTCTCTGTCTCTGTCTCTGTCTCTGTCTCTGTCTCTGTCTCAGTCTCTGTCTCTGTCTCTGTCTCTGTCTCTGTCTCTGTCTCTGTCTCTGTCTCCGTCTCTGTCTCTGTCTCTGTCTCTGCCTCTGCCTGTGTCTCTGTCTCTGTCTCGGTCTTTGTCTCCGTCTCTGTCTCCATATCTGTCTCTGTCTCTGTCTCTATCTCTGTCTCTGCCTCTGTCTCCGTCTCGGTCTCTGTCTCTGTCTCTATCTCCGTCTCTGTCTCTGTCGCTGTCTCTGCCTCTGTCTCCGTCTCTGTCTCCGTCTCGGTCTTTGTCTCCGTCTCTGTCTCTGTCTCTGTCTCTGTCTCTGTCTCTGTCTCTGTCTCTGTCTCTGTCTCTGTCTCTGCCTCTGTCTCTGTCTCTGTCTCTGTCTCTGTCTGTGTCTCTGTCTCTGTCTCTGTCTCTGTTCTTGTCTCTGTCTCTGTCTCTGTCTCCGTCTCTATCTCTGTCTGTGTCTCTGTCTCTGCCTCTGCCTCTGTCTCTGTATCTGTCTCTGTCTCCGTTTCTGTCCCTGTCCCTCTCGCTGTCTCTCCCTCTGTCTCTGTCTGAGTCTCTGTCGCTGTCTCTCCCTCTGTCTCTGTCTCCGTCCCTGTCCCTGGCTCTGTCTCTGCTCTGTCTCTATCTCCGTCTCTGTCTCTGTCGCTGTCTCTGCCTCTGTCTCCGTCTCTGTCTCCGTCTCGGTCTTTGTCTCCGTCTCTGTCTCTGTCCCTGTCTCTGTCTCCGTCTCTGCCTCTGTCGCTGTCTCTCCCTCTGTCTCTGTCTCCGTCCCTGTCCCTGGCTCTGCCTCTATCTCCGTCTCCGTCTCTGTCTCTGTCTCTGTCTCTGTCTCTGCCTCCGTCCCTGTCCCTGGCTCTGTCTATGCCTCTGTCTCCGTCTCTGCCTCTGTCCCGGCCTTTGTCTCTGGCTCTGTCTCTGCCTCTTTCTCCATCTCTGTCTCTGGCTCTGTCTCTGCCTCTGTCTCCGTCTCGGTCTCTGTCTCTGTCTCTATCTCCGTCTCTGTCTCTGTCGCTGTCTCTGCCTCTGTCTCCGTTTCTGTCTCTGTCCCTCTCGCTGTCTCTCCCTCTGTCTCTATCTCCGTCTCTGTCCCTGGCTCTGTCTCTGCCTCTGTCTCCGTCTCTGTCTCTGTCTCGGTCTTTGTCTCCGTCTCTGTCTCCGTCTCTGTCTCTGTCTCTGTCTCTATCTCCGTCTATGTCTCTGTCTCTGTCTCTGTCTCTGTCTCTGTCGCTGTCTCTCCCCCTGTCCCTGTCTCTGTCTCCGTCTCTGTCTCTGTCTCTGTCTCTGTCTCTGTCTCTGTCTCTGTCTCTGTCTCTGTCTCTGTCTCCGTCTCTGTCTCTGTCTCTGTCTCCGTCTCTATCTCCGTCTATGTCTCCGTCTCTGTCTCTGTCTCTGTCTCTGTCTCTGTCTCTGTCTCTGTCTCCGTTTCTGTCTCTGTCTCTGTCTCCGTCTCTGTCTCTGTCTCTGTCTCTGTCTCTGTCTCTGTATCTGTCCCTGTCTCTGTCTCTGTCTCTGTCTCTGTCTCTGTCTCTGTCTCTATGTCTGTCTCTGTCTCTGTCTCTGTCTGTGTCTCTGTCTCTGTCTCTGTATCTGTCTCCGTTTCTGTCTCTGTCCCTCTCGCTGTCTCTCCCTCTGTCTCTGTCTCCGTCTCTGTCTCTGTCTCTGTCTCTGTCTCCGTCTCTGTCTCTGTCTCTGTCTCTGTCTCTGCCTCTGCCTCTGTCTCTGTATCTGTCTCTGTCTCCGTTTCTGTCTCTGTCTCTATCTCCGTCTATGTCTCTATCTCCGTCTCTGTCTCTGTCGCTGTCTCTGCCTCTGCCTCTGTCTCCGTCTCTGTCTCCGTCTCTGTCTCCGTCTCAGTCTTTGTCTCCGTCTCTGTCTCTGTCTCTGTCTCTGTCTCTGTCTCTGTCTCTGTCTCTGTCTCTGTCTCCGTCTCTGCCTCTGTCGCTGTCTCTCCCTCTGTCTCTGTCTCCGTCCCTGTCCCTGGCTCTGTCTCTGCCTCTGTCTCCGTCTCTGTCTCTGTCCCGGCCTTTGTCTCTGGCTCTGTCTCTGCCTCTTTCTCCGTCTCTGTCTCTGGCTCTGTCTCTGCCTCTGTCTCCGTCTCGGTCGCTGTCTCTGTCTCTATCTCCGTCTCTGTCTCTGTCGCTGTCTCTGCCTCTGTCTCCGTCTCTGTCTCCGTCTCTGTCTCTGTCTCTGTCTCTGTCTCTGCCTCTGTCTCTGTCTCTGTCTCTGTCTCTGTCTCTGTCTCTGTCTCTGTCTCAGTCTCTGTCTCTGTCTCTGTCTCTGTCTCTGTCTCTGTCTCTGTCTCTGTCTCTGTCTCCGTCTCTGTCTCTATCTCTGTCTCTGCCTCTGCCTGTGTCTCTGTCTCTGTCTCGGTCTTTGTCTCCGTCTCTGTCTCCATCTCTGTCTCTGTCTCTGTCTCTATCTCTGTCTCTGCCTCTGTCTCCGTCTCGGTCTCTGTCTCTGTCTCTATCTCCGTCTCTGTCTCTGTCGCTGTCTCTGCCTCTGTCTCCGTCTCTGTCTCCGACTCGGTCTTTGTCTCCGTCTCTGTCTCTGTCTCTGTCTCTGTCTCTGTCTCTGTCTCTGTCTCTGTCTCTGTCTCTGTCTCTGTCTCTGCCTCCGTCTCTGTCTCTGTCTCTGTCTGTGTCTCTGTCTCTGTCTCTGTCTCTGTCTCCGTCTCTGTCCCAGTCTCTGTCTCTGTCTCCGTCTCTGTCCCTGGCTCTGTCTCTGCCTCTGTCTCCTTCTCTGACTCTGTTTCTGCATCTATCTCCGTCTCCGTCTCTGTATCTGTTACTGTCTCTGTCTCTGTCTCTGTCTCTGTCTCTGCCTCTGCCTCTGTCTCTGTCTGAGTCTCTGTCGCTGTCTCTCCCTCTGTCTCTGTCTCCGTCCCTGTCCCTGGCTCTGTCTCTGCCTCTGTCTCTATCTCCGTCTCTGTCTCTGTCGCTGTCTCTGCCTCTGCCTCTGTCTCCGTCTCTGTCTCCGTCTCGGTCTTTGCCTCCGTCTCTGTCTCTGTCTCTGTCTCTGTCTCTGTCTCTGTCTCTGTCTCCGTCTCTGCCTCTGTCGCTGTCTCTCCCTCTGTCTCTGTCTCTGTCTCCGTCCCTGTCCCTGGCTCTGTCTCTGCCTCTGTCTCCGTCTCTGTCTCTGTCCCGGCCTTTGTCTCTGGCTCTGTCTCTGCCTCTTTCTCCGTCTCTGTCTCTGGCTCTGTCTCTGCCAATGTCTCCGTCTCGGTCGCTGTCTCTGCCCCTATCTCCGTCTCTGTCTCTGTCGCTGTCTCTGCCTCTGTCTCCGTCTCTGTCTCCGTCTCGGTCTTTGTCTCCGTCTCTGTCTCTGTCTCTGTCTCTGTCTCTGTCTCTGTCTCTGTCTCTGCCTCTGTCTCTGTCTCTGTCTCTGTCTCTGTCTCTGTCTCTGTCTCTGTCTCAGTCTCTGTCTCTGTCTCTGTCGCTGTCTCTGTCTCTGTCTCTGTCTCCGTCTCTGTCTCTGTCTCTGTCACTTCCTCTGCCTGTGTCTCTGTCTCTGTCTCGGTCTTTGTCTCTGTCTCTGTCTCTGTCGCTGTCTCTGTCTCTGTCTCTGTCTCTGTCTCTGTCTCTGTCTCTGTCTGTGTCTCTGTCTCTGTTTCTGTCTCTATCTCCGTCTTTGTCTCTGTCTCTGTCTCTGTCTCCGTCCCTGACCCTGGCTCTGTCTCTGCCTCTGTCTCCGTCTCTGTCTCTGTCTCTGTCTCCGTCTGAGTCTCTGTCTCTGTCTCCGTCTCTGTCCCAGTCTCTGTCTCTGTCTCCGTCTCTGTCCCTGGCTCTGTCTCTGCCTCTGTCTCCTTCTCTGACTCTGTTTCTGCCTCTATCTCCGTCTCCGTCTCTGTCTCTGTCTCTGTCTCTGTCTCTGTCTCTGTCTCTGTCTCTGCCTCTGCCTCTGTCTCTGTCTGAGTCTCTGTCGCTGTCTCTCCCTCTGTCTCTGTCTCCGTCCCTGTCCCTGGCTCTGTCTCTGCCTCTGTCTCTATCTCCGTCTCTGTCTCTGTCGCTGTCTCTGCCTCTGTCTCCGTCTCTGTCTGCGTCTCGGTCTTTGTCTCCGTCTCTGTCTCTGTCCCTGTCTCTGTCTCCGTCTCTGCCTCTGTCGCTGTCTCTCCCTCTGTCTCTGTCTCTGTCTCCGTCTCTGTCTCTGTCTCTGTCTCTGTCTCTGTCTCTGTCTCTGTCTCCGTTTCTGTCTCTGTCTCTGTCTCCGTCTCTGTCTCTGTCTCTGTCTCTGTCTCTGTCTCTGTATCTGTCCCTGTCTCTGTCTCTGTCTCTGTCTCTGTCTCTGTCTCCGTCTCTGTCTCTGTCGCTGTCTCTGCCTCTGCCTCTGTCTCCGTCTCTGTCTCCGTCTCTGTCTCCGTCTCAGTCTTTGTCTCCGTCTCTGTCTCTGTCTCTGTCTCTGTCTCTGTCTCTGTCTCTGTCTCTGTCTCTGTCTCCGTCTCTGCCTCTGTCGCTGTCTCTCCCTCTGTCTCTGTCTCCGTCCCTGTCCCTGGCTCTGTCTCTGCCTCTGTCTCCGTCTCTGTCTCTGTCCCGGCCTTTGTCTCTGGCTCTGTCTCTGCCTCTTTCTCCGTCTCTGTCTCTGGCTCTGTCTCTGCCTCTGTCTCCGTCTCGGTCGCTGTCTCTGTCTCTATCTCCGTCTCTGTCTCTGTCGCTGTCTCTGCCTCTGTCTCCGTCTCTGTCTCCGTCTCTGTCTCTGTCTCTGTCTCTGTCTCTGCCTCTGTCTCTGTCTCTGTCTCTGTCTCTGTCTCTGTCTCTGTCTCTGTCTCAGTCTCTGTCTCTGTCTCTGTCTCTGTCTCTGTCTCTGTCTCTGTCTCTGTCTCTGTCTCCGTCTCTGTCTCTATCTCTGTCTCTGCCTCTGCCTGTGTCTCTGTCTCTGTCTCGGTCTTTGTCTCCGTCTCTGTCTCCATCTCTGTCTCTGTCTCTGTCTCTATCTCTGTCTCTGCCTCTGTCTCCGTCTCGGTCTCTGTCTCTGTCTCTATCTCCGTCTCTGTCTCTGTCGCTGTCTCTGCCTCTGTCTCCGTCTCTGTCTCCGACTCGGTCTTTGTCTCCGTCTCTGTCTCTGTCTCTGTCTCTGTCTCTGTCTCTGTCTCTGTCTCTGTCTCTGTCTCTGTCTCTGTCTCTGCCTCCGTCTCTGTCTCTGTCTCTGTCTGTGTCTCTGTCTCTGTCTCTGTCTCTGTCTCCGTCTCTGTCCCAGTCTCTGTCTCTGTCTCCGTCTCTGTCCCTGGCTCTGTCTCTGCCTCTGTCTCCTTCTCTGACTCTGTTTCTGCATCTATCTCCGTCTCCGTCTCTGTATCTGTTACTGTCTCTGTCTCTGTCTCTGTCTCTGTCTCTGCCTCTGCCTCTGTCTCTGTCTGAGTCTCTGTCGCTGTCTCTCCCTCTGTCTCTGTCTCCGTCCCTGTCCCTGGCTCTGTCTCTGCCTCTGTCTCTATCTCCGTCTCTGTCTCTGTCGCTGTCTCTGCCTCTGCCTCTGTCTCCGTCTCTGTCTCCGTCTCGGTCTTTGCCTCCGTCTCTGTCTCTGTCTCCGTCTCGGTCTTTGCCTCCGTCTCTGTCTCTGTCTCTGTCTCTGTCTCTGTCTCTGTCTCTGTCTCCGTCTCTGCCTCTGTCGCTGTCTCTCCCTCTGTCTCTGTCTCTGTCTCCGTCCCTGTCTCTATCTCCGTCTCTGTCTCTGTCGCTGTCTCTGCCTCTGTCTCCGTTTCTGTCTCTGTCCCTCTCGCTGTCTCTCCCTCTGTCTCTATCTCCGTCTCTGTCCCTGGCTCTGTCTCTGCCTCTGTCTCCGTCTCTGTCTCTGTCTCGGTCTTTGTCTCCGTCTCTGTCTCCGTCTCTGTCTCTGTCTCTGTCTCTATCTCCGTCTATGTCTCTGTCTCTGTCTCTGTCTCTGTCTCTGTCGCTGTCTCTCCCCCTGTCCCTGTCTCTGTCTCCGTCTCTGTCTCTGTCTCTGTCTCTGTCTCCGTCTCTGTCTCTGTCTCTGTCTCCGTCTCTGCCTCTGCCTCTGTGTCTGCATCTGTCTCTGTCTCCGTTTCTGTCTCTGTCTCTCTCGCTGTCTCTCCCTCTGTCTCTGTCTCCGTCTCTGTCCTTGGCTCTGTCTCTGCCTATGTCTCGGTCTTTGTCTCCGTCTCTGTCTCCGTCTCTGTCTCTGTCTCTGTCTCTATCTCCGTCTATGTCCCTGTCTCTGTCTCTGTCTCTGTCTCTGTCGCTGTCTCTCCCCCTGTCTCTGTCTCCGTCTCCGTCTCTGTCCCTGGCTCTGTCTCTGCCTCTGTCTCCGTCTCTGTCTCTGTCTCGGTCTTTGTCTCCGTCTCTGTCTCCGTCTCTGTCTCTGTCTCTGTCTCTGTCTCTATCTCCGTCTAGGTCTCTGTCTCTATCTCCGTCTTTGTCTCTGTCTCTGTCTCTGTCTCCGTCCCTGTCCCTGGCTCTGTCTCTGCCTCTGTCTCCGTCTCTGTCTCTGTCTCTGTCTCCGTCTGCGTCTCTGTCTCTGTTTCCGTCTCTGTCCCAGTCTCTGTCTCTGTCTCCGTCTCTGTCCCTGGCTCTGTCTCTGCCTCTGTCTCCTTCTCTGACTCTGTTTCTGCCTCAATATCCGTCTCCGACTCTGTGTCTGTCTCTGTCTCTGTCTCTGTCTCTGTCTCTGTCTCTGTCTCTGTCTCTGTCTCTGTCTCTGCCTCTGCCTCTGTCTCTGTCTGAGTCTCTGTCGCTGTCTCTTCCTCTGTCTCTGTCTCCGTCCCTGTCCCTGGCTCTGTCTCTGCCTCTGTCTCTATCTCCGTCTCTGTCTCTGTCGCTGTCTCTGCCTCTGTCTCCGTCTCTGTCTCCGTCTCGGTCTTTGTCTCCGTCTCTGTCTCTGTCTCTGTCTCTGTCTCTGTCTCTGTCTCTGTCTCTGCCTCTGTCTCTGTCTCTGTCTCTGTCTCTGTCTCTGTCTCTGTCTCTGTCTCTGTCTCTGTCTCTGTCTCTGTCTCAGTCTCTGTCTCTGTCTCTGTCTCTGTCTCTGTCTCTGTCTCTGTCTCTGTCTCCGTCTCTGTCTCTGTCTCTGTCTCTGCCTCTGCCTGTGTCTCTGTCTCTGTCTCGGTCTTTGTCTCCGTCTCTGTCTCCATATCTGTCTCTGTCTCTGTCTCTATCTCTGTCTCTGCCTCTGTCTCCGTCTCGGTCTCTGTCTCTGTCTCTATCTCCGTCTCTGTCTCTGTCGCTGTCTCTGCCTCTGTCTCCGTCTCTGTCTCCGTCTCGGTCTTTGTCTCCGTCTCTGTCTCTGTCTCTGTCTCTGTCTCTGTCTCTGTCTCTGTCTCTGTCTCTGTCTCTGTCTCTGCCTCTGTCTCTGTCTCTGTCTCTGTCTGTGTCTCTGTCTCTGTCTCTGTCTCTGTTCTTGTCTCTGTCTCTGTCTCTGTCTCCGTCTCTATCTCTGTCTGTGTCTCTGTCTCTGCCTCTGCCTCTGTCTCTGTATCTGTCTCTGTCTCCGTTTCTGTCCCTGTCCCTCTCGCTGTCTCTCCCTCTGTCTCTGTCTGAGTCTCTGTCGCTGTCTCTCCCTCTGTCTCTGTCTCCGTCCCTGTCCCTGGCTCTGTCTCTGCTCTGTCTCTATCTCCGTCTCTGTCTCTGTCGCTGTCTCTGCCTCTGTCTCCGTCTCTGTCTCCGTCTCGGTCTTTGTCTCCGTCTCTGTCTCTGTCCCTGTCTCTGTCTCCGTCTCTGCCTCTGTCGCTGTCTCTCCCTCTGTCTCTGTCTCCGTCCCTGTCCCTGGCTCTGTCTCTGCCTCTGTCTCCGTCTCTGTCTCTGTCCCGGCCTTTGTCTCTGGCTCTGTCTCTGCCTCTTTCTCCGTCTCCGTCTCTGTCTCCGTCTCGGTCTTTGTCTCCGTCTCTGTCTCTGTCTCTGTCTCTGTCTCTGTCTCTGTCTCTGTCTCTGCCTCTGTCTCTGTCTCTGTCTCTGTCTGTGTCTCTGTCTCTGTCTCTGTCTCTGTTCTTGTCTCTGTCTCTGTCTCTGTCTCTGTCTCTATCTCTGTCTGTGTCTCTGTCTCTGCCTCTGCCTCTGTCTCTGTATCTGTCTCTGTCTCCGTTTCTGTCCCTGTCCCTCTCGCTGTCTCTCCCTCTGTCTCTGTCTCCGTCTCTGTCCCTGGCTCTGTCTCTGCCTCTGTCTCCGTCTCTGTCTCTGTCTCGGTCTCTGTCTCTGTCTGTATCTCCGTCTATGTATCTGTCTCTGTCTCTGTCTCTGTCTCTGTCGCTGTCTCTGTCTCTGTCTCTGTCTCTGTCTCTGTCTGTGTCTCTGTCTCTGTTTCTGTCTCTATCTCCGTCTTTGTCTCTGTCTCTGTCTCTGTCTCCGTCCCTGTCCCTGGCTCTGTCTCTGCCTCTGTCTCCGTCTCTGTCTCTGTCTCTGTCTCCGTCTGCGTCTCTGTCTCTGTCTCCGTCTCTGTCCCAGTCTCTGTCTCTGTCTCCGTCTCTGTTCCTGGCTCTGTCTCTGCCTCTGTCTCCTTCTCTGACTCTGTTTCTGCCTCTATCTCCGTCTCCGTCTCTGTCTCTGTCTCTGTCTCTGTCTCTGCCTCCGTCCCTGTCCCTGGCTCTGTCTATGCCTCTGTCTCCGTCTCTGCCTCTGTCCCGGCCTTTGTCTCTGGCTCTGTCTCTGCCTCTTTCTCCATCTCTGTCTCTGGCTCTGTCTCTGCCTCTGTCTCCGTCTCGGTCTCTGTCTCTGTCTCTATCTCCGTCTCTGTCTCTGTCGCTGTCTCTGCCTCTGTCTCCGTTTCTGTCTCTGTCCCTCTCGCTGTCTCTCCCTCTGTCTCTATCTCCGTCTCTGTCCCTGGCTCTGTCTCTGCCTCTGTCTCCGTCTCTGTCTCTGTCTCGGTCTTTGTCTCCGTCTCTGTCTCCGTCTCTGTCTCTGTCTCTGTCTCTATCTCCGTCTATGTCTCTGTCTCTGTCTCTGTCTCTGTCTCTGTCGCTGTCTCTCCCCCTGTCCCTGTCTCTGTCTCCGTCTCTGTCTCTGTCTCTGTCTCTGTCTCTGTCTCTGTCTCTGTCTCTGTCTCTGTCTCCGTCTCTGTCTCTGTCTCTGTCTCCGTCTCTATCTCCGTCTATGTCTCCGTCTCTGTCTCTGTCTCTGTCTCTGTCGCTGTCTCTCCCCCTGTCTCTGTCTCTGTCTCTGTCTGAGTCTCTGTCTCTGTCTCCGTTTCTGTCTCTGTCTCTCTCGCTGTCTCTCCCTCTGTCTCTGTCTCCGTCTCTGTCCTTGGCTCTGTCTCTGTGTCTGTCTCCGTCCCTGTCCTTGGCTCTGTCTCTGCCTCTGTCTCCGTCTCTGTCTCCGTCTCGGTCTTTGTCTCCGTCTCTGTCTCTGTCTCTGTCTCTGTCTCTGTCTCCGTCTCTGCCTCTGTCGCTGTCTCTCCCTCTGTCTCTGTCTCCGTCTCTGTCCTTGGCTCTGTCTCTGTGTCTGTCTCCGTCCCTGTCCTTGGCTCTGTCTCTGCCTCTGTCTCCGTCTCGGTCTCTGTCTCTGTCTCTATCTCCGTCTCTGTCTCTGTCGCTGTCTCTGCCTCTGTCTCCGTTTCTGTCTCTGTCTCTCTCGCTGTCTCTCCCTCTGTCTCTCTCGCTGTCTCTCCCTCTGTCTCTGTCTCCGTCTCTGTCCTTGGCTCTGTCTCTGTGTCTGTCTCCGTCCCTGTCCCTGGCTCTGTCTCTGCCTCTGTCTCCGTCTCTGTCTCTGTCTCTGTCTCCGTCTGCGTCTCTGTCTCTGTCTCCGTCTCTGTCCCAGTCTCTGTCTCTGTCTCCGTCTCTGTCCCTGGCTCTGTCTCTGCCTCTGTCTCCTTCTCTGACTCTGTTTCTGCCTCTATCTCCGTCTCCGTCTCTGTCTCTGTCTCTGTCTCTGTCTCTGTCTCTGTCTCTGTCTCTGTCTCTGTCTCTGCCTCTGCCTCTGTCTCTGTCTGAGTCTCTGTCGCTGTCTCTCCCTCTGTCTCTGTCTCCGTCCCTGTCCCTGGCTCTGTCTCTGCCTCTGTCTCTATCTCCGTCTCTGTCTCTGTCGCTGTCTCTGCCTCTGTCTCCGTCTCTGTCTCCGTCTCGGTCTTTGTCTCCGTCTCTGTCTCTGTCTCTGTCTCTGTCTCCGTCTCTGCCTCTGTCGCTGTCTCTCCCTCTGTCTCTGTCTCCGTCTCTGTCCTTGGCTCTGTCTCTGTGTCTGTCTCCGTCCCTGTCCTTGGCTCTGTCTCTGCCTCTGTCTCCGTCTCGGTCTCTGTCTCTGTCTCTATCTCCGTCTCTGTCTCTGTCGCTGTCTCTGCCTCTGTCTCCGTTTCTGTCTCTGTCTCTCTCGCTGTCTCTCCCTCTGTCTCTCTCGCTGTCTCTCCCTCTGTCTCTGTCTCCGTCTCTGTCCTTGGCTCTGTCTCTGTGTCTGTCTCCGTCCCTGTCCCTGGCTCTGTCTCTGCCTCTGTCTCCGTCTCTGTCTCTGTCTCTGTCTCCGTCTGCGTCTCTGTCTCTGTCTCCGTCTCTGTCCCAGTCTCTGTCTCTGTCTCCGTCTCTGTCCCTGGCTCTGTCTCTGCCTCTGTCTCCTTCTCTGACTCTGTTTCTGCCTCTATCTCCGTCTCCGTCTCTGTCTCTGTCTCTGTCTCTGTCTCTGTCTCTGTCTCTGTCTCTGTCTCTGTCTCTGTCTCTGCCTCTGCCTCTGTCTCTGTCTGAGTCTCTGTCGCTGTCTCTCCCTCTGTCTCTGTCTCCGTCCCTGTCCCTGGCTCTGTCTCTGCCTCTGTCTCTATCTCCGTCTCTGTCTCTGTCGCTGTCTCTGCCTCTGTCTCCGTCTCTGTCTCCGTCTCGGTCTTTGTCTCCGTCTCTGTCTCTGTCTCTGTCTCTGTCTCCGTCTCTGCCTCTGTCGCTGTCTCTCCCTCTGTCTCTGTCTCCGTCCCTGTCCCTGGCTCTGTCTCTGCCTCTGTCTCCGTCTCTGTCTCTGTCCCGGCCTTTGTCTCTGGCTCTGTCTCTGCCTCTTTCTCCATCTCTGTCTCTGGCTCTGTCTCTGCCTCTGTCTCCGTCTCGGTCTCTGTCTCTGTCTCTATCTCCGTCTCTGTCTCTGTCGCTGTCTCTGCCTCTGTCTCCGTCTCTGTCTCCGTCTCGGTCTTTGTCTCCATCTCTGTCTCTGTCTCTGTCTCTGTCTCTGTCTCTGTCTCTGTCTCTGTCTGTGCCTCTGTCTCTGTCTCTGTCTCTGTCTCTGTCTCTGTCTCTGTCTCAGTCTCTGTCTCTGTCTCTGTCTCTGTCTCTGTCTCTGTCTCTGTCTCTGTCTCTGTCTCCGTCTCTGTCTCTGTCTCTGTCTCTGCCTCTGCCTCTGTCTCTGTATCTGCCTCTGTCTCCGTTTCTGTCTCTATCCCTCTCGCTGTCTCTCCCTCTGTCTCTGTCTCCGTCTCTGTCCCTGGCTCTGTCTCTGCCTCTGTCTCCGTCTCTGTCTCTGTCTCGGTCTTTGTCTCCGTCTCTGTCTCCGTCTCTGTCTCCGTCTCTGTCTCTGTCTCTGTCTCTATCTCCGTCTATGTCTCTGTCTCTGTCTCTGTCTCTGTCTCTGTCGCTGTCTCTCCCCCTGTCACTGTCTCTGTCTCTGTCTCTGTCTGTGTCTCTGTCTCTGTTTCTGTCTCTGTCTCCGTCTTTGTCTCTGTCTCTGCCTCTGTCTCCGTCCCTGTCCCTGGCTCTGTCTCTGCCTCTGTCTCCGTCTCTGTCTCTGTCTCTGTCTCCGTCTGCGTCTCTGTCTCTGTCTCTGTCTCTGTCTCTATCTCTGTCTCTGCCTCTGTCTCCGTCTCGGTCTCTGTCTCTGTCTCCATCTCCGTCTCTGTCTCTGTCGCTGTCTCTGCCTCTGTCTCTGTCTCTGCCTCTGTCTCCGTCTCGGTCTCTGTCTCTGTCTCCATCTCCGTCTCCGTCTCTGTCTCTGTCGCTGTCTCTGCCTCTGTCTCCGTCTCTGTCTCCGTCTCGGTCTTTGTCTCCGTCTCTGTCTCTGTCTCTGTCTCTGTCTCTGTCTCTGTCTCTGTCTCTGTCTCTGCCTCTGTCTCTGTCTCTGCCTCTGTCTCCGTCTCTGTCTCTGTCTCGGTCTTTGTCTCCGTCTCTGTCTCTGTCTCTGTCTCTGTCTCTATCTTTGTCTGTGTCTCTGTCTCTGCCTCTGCCTCTGTGTCTGTATCTGTCTCTGTCTCCGTTTCTGTCCCTGTCCCTCTCGCTGTCTCTCCCTCTGTCTCTGTCTCCGTCTCTGTCCCTGGCTCTGTCTCTGCCTCTGTCTCCGTCTCTGTCTCTGTCTCGGTCTCTGTCTCTGTCTGTATCTCCGTCTATGTCTCTGTCTCTGTCTCTGTCTCTGTCTCTGTCGCTGTCTCTGTCTCTGTCTTTGTCTCTGTCTCTGTCTGTGTCTCTGTCTCTGTTTCTGTCTCTATCCCCGTCTTTGTCTCTGTCTCTGTCTCTGTCTCCGTCCCTGTCCCTGGCTCTGTCTCTGCCTCTGTCTCCGTCTCTGTCTCTGTCTCTGTCTCCGTCTGCGTCTCTGTCTCTGTCTCCGTCTCTGTCCCAGTCTCTGTCTCTGTCTCCGTCTCTATCCCTGGCTCTGTCTCTGCCTCCGTCTCCTTCTCTGACTCTGTTTCTGCCTCTATCTCCGTCTCCGTCTCTGTCTCTGTCTCTGTCTCTGTCTCTGTCTCTGTCTCTGTCTCTGTCTCTGTCTCTGTCTCTGCCTCTGCCTCTGTCTCTGTCTGAGTCTCTGTCGCTGTCTCTCCCTCTGTCTCTGTCTCCGTCCCTGTCCCTGGCTCTGTCTCTGCCTCTGTCTCTACCTCCGTCTCTGTCTCTGTCGCTGTCTCCGTCTGCGTCTCTGTCTCTGTCTCCGTCTCTGTCCCAGTCTCTGTCTCTGTCTCCGTCTCTATCCCTGGCTCTGTCTCTGCCTCCGTCTCCTTCTCTGACTCTGTTTCTGCCTCTATCTCCGTCTCCGTCTCTGTCTCTGTCTCTGTTTCTGCCTCTATCTCCGTCTCCGTCTCTGTCTCTGTCTCTGTCTCTGTCTCTGTCTCTGTCTCTGTCTCTGTCTCTGTCTCTGCCTCTGCCTCTGTCTCTGTCTGAGTCTCTGTCGCTGTCTCTCCCTCTGTCTCTGTCTCCGTCCCTGTCCCTGGCTCTGTCTCTGCCTCTATCTCTACCTCCGTCTCTGTCTCTGTCGCTGTCTCTGTCTCCGTCTCTGCCTCTGTCGCTGTCTCTCCCTCTGTCTCTGTCTCCGTCCCTGTCCCTGGCTCTGTCTCTGCCTCTGTCTCCGTCTCTCTCTGTCCCGGCCTTTGTCTCTGGCTCTGTCTCTGCCTCTTTCTCCATCTCTGTCTCTGGCTCTGCCTCTGCCTCTGTCTCCGTCTCGGTCTCTGTCTCTGTCTCTATCTCCGTCTCTGTCTCTGTCGCTGTCTCTGCCTCTGTCTCCGTCTCTGTCTCCGTCTCGGTCTTTGTCTCCGTCTATGTCTCTGTCTCTGTCTCTGTCTCTGTCTCTGTCTCTGTCTCTGTCTCTGTCTGTGCCTCTGTCTCTGTCTCTGTCTCTGTCTCTGTCTCAGTCCCTGTCTCTGTCTCTGTCTCTGTCTCTGTCTCTGTCTCTGTCTCCGTCTCTGTCTCTGTCTCTGTCTCTGCCTCTGCCTCTGTCTCTGTATCTGCCTCTGTCTCCGTTTCTGTCTCTGTCCCTCTCGCTGTCTCTCCCTCTGTCTCTGTCTCCGTCTCTGTTCCTGGCTCTGTCTCTGCCTCTGTCTCCGTCTCTGTCTCTGTCTCGGTCTTTGTCTCCGTCTCTGTCTCCGTCTCTGTCTCTGTCTCTGTCTCTATCTCCGTCTATGTCTCTGTCTCTGTCTCTGTCTCTGTCTCTGTCGCTGTCTCTCCCCCTGTCCCTGTCTCTGTCTCTGTCTCTGTCTGTGTCTCTGTCTCTGTTTCTGTCTCTGTCTCCGTCTTTGTCTCTGTCTCTGCCTCTGTCTCCGTCCCTGTCCTGGCTCTGTCTCTGCCTCTGTCTCCGTCTCTGTCTCTGTCTCTGTCTCCGTCTGCGTCTCTGTCTCTGTCTCTGTCTCTGTCTCTATCTCTGTCTCTGCCTCTGTCTCCGTCTCGGTCTCTGTCTCTGTCTCCATCTCCGTCTCTGTCTCTGTCGCTGTCTCTGCCTCTGTCTCTGTCTCTGTCTCTGTCTCTGTCCGTGTCTCTGTCTCTGTTTCTGTCTCTATCTCCGTCTTTGTCTCTGTCTCTGTCTCTGTCTCCGTCCCTGTCCCTGGCTCTGTCTCTGCCTCTGTCTCCGTCTCTGTCTCTGTCTCTGTCTCCGTCTGCGTCTCTGTCTCCGTCTCCGTCTCTGTCCCAGTCTCTGTCTCTGTCTCCGTCTCTGTCCCTGGCTCTGTCTCTGCCTCTGTCTCCTTCTCTGACTCTGTTTCTGCCTCTATCTCCGTCTCCATCTCTGTCTCTGTCTCTGTCTCTGTCTCTGTCTCTGTCTCTGTCTCTGTCTCTGTCTCTGCCTCTGCCTCTGTCTCTGTCTGAGTCTCTGTCGCTGTCTCTCCCTCTGTCTCTGCCTCCGTCCCTGTCCCTGGCTCTGTCTCTGCCTCTGTCTCTATCTCCGTCTCTGTCTCTGTCGCTGTCTCTGCCTCTGTCTCCGTCTCTGTCTCCGTCTCGGTCTTTGCCACCGTCTCTGTATCTGTCTCTGTCTCTGTCTCTGTCTCTGTCTCTGTCTCTGTCTCTGCCTCTGTCTCTGTCTCTGTCTCTGTCTCTGTCTCTGTCTCTGTCTCTGTCTCAGTCTCTGTCTCTGTCTCTGTCTCTGTCTCTGTCTCTGTCTCTGTCTCTGTCTCTGTCTCCGTCTCTGTCTCTGTCTCTGTCTCTGCCTCTGCCTCTGTCTCTGTATCTGTCTCTGTCTCCGTTTCTGTCTCGGTCTCTCTCGCTGTCTCTCCCTCTGTCTCTGTCTCCGTCTCTGTCCTTTGCTCTGTCTCTGCCTCTGTCTCTGTCTCCGTCTCTGTCCCTGGCTCTGTCTCTGCCTCTGTCTCCGTCTCTGTCTCTGTCTCGGTCTTTGTCTCCGTCTCTGTCTCCGTCTCTCTCTCTGTCTCTGTCTCTATCTCCGTCTATGTCTCCGTCTCTGTCTCTGTCTCTGTCTCTGTCTCTGTCCTGTCTCTGTCTCCGTCTCTGTCTCTGTCTCTGTCTCCGTCTCTGTCTCTGTCTCTGTCTCTGTCTCTGTCTCTGTCTCTGTCTCTGTCTCTGTCTCTGTCTCTGTCTCTGTCTCTGTCTCTGTCTCTATGTCTGTCTCTGTCTCTGTCTCTGTCTGTGTCTCTGTCTCTGTCTCTGTATCTGTCTCTGTCTCCGTTTCTGTCTCTGTCCCTCTCGCTGTCTCTCCCTCTGTCTCTGTCTCCGTCTCTGTCTCTGTCTCTGTCTCTGTCTCCGTCTCTGTCTCTGTCTCTGTCTCTGCCTCTGCCTCTGTCTCTGTATCTGTCTCTGTCTCCGTTTCTGTCTCTGTCTCTATCTCCGTCTATGTCTCTGTCTCTGTCTCTGTCTCTGTCTCTGTCGCTGTCTCTCCCCCTGTCTCTGTCTCTGTCTCTGTCTGAGTCTCTGTCTCTGTCTCCGTTTCTGTCTCTGTCTCTCTCGCTGTCTCTCCCTCTGTCTCTGTCGCCGTCTCTGTCCGTGGCTCTGTCTCTGTGTCTGTCTCCGTCCCTGTCCCTGGCTCTGTCTCTGCCTCTGTCTCCGTCTCTGTCTCTGTCTCTGTCTCCGTCTGCGTCTCTGTCTGAGTCTCTGTCTCTGTCTCCGTTTCTGTCTCTGTCTCTCTCGCTGTCTCTCCCTCTGTCTCTGTCTCCGTCTCTGTCCTTGGCTCTGTCTCTGTGTCTGTCACCGTCCCTGTCCCTGGCTCTGTCTCTGCCTCTGTCTCCGTCTCTGTCTCTGTCTCTGTCTCCCTCTGCGTCTCTGTCTCTCTCTCCGTCTCTGTCCCAGTCTCTGTCTCTGTCTCCGTCTCTGTCCCTGGCTCTGTCTCTGCCTCTGTCTCCTTCTCTGACTCTGTTTCTGCCTCTATCTCCGTCTCCGTCTCTGTCGCTGCCTCTGTCTCTGTCTCTGTCTCTGTCTCTGTCTCTGCCTCTGCCTCTGTCTCTGTCTGAGTCTCTGTCGCTGTCTCTCCCTCTGTCTCTGTCTCCGTCCCTGTCCCTGGCTCTGTCTCTGCCTCTGTCTCTATCTCCGTCTCTGTCTCTGTCTCCGTCTGCGTCTCTGTCTCTGTCTCCGTCTCTGTCCCAGTCTCTGTCTCTGTCTCCGTCTCTGTCCCTGGCTCTGTCTCTGCCTCTGTCTCCTTCTCTGACTCTGTTTCTGCCTCTATCTTTGTCTCCGTCTCTGTCTCTGTCTCTGTCTCTGTCTCTGTCTCTGTCTCCGTCTCTGTCTCTGTCTCTGTCTCTGCCTCTGCCTCTGTGTCTGTATCTGTCTCTGTCTCCGTTTCTGTCTCTGTCTCTCTCGCTGTCCCTCCCTCTGTCTCTGTCTCCGTCTCTGTCCTTGGCTCTGTCTCTGCCTCTGTCTCCGTCTCTGTCTCTGTCTCGGTCTTTGTCTCCGTCTCTGTCTCCGTCTCTGTCTCTGTCTCTGTCTCTATCTCCGTCTATGTCTCTGCCTCTGTCTCTGTCTCTGTCTCTGCCTCTTGTCTGCCTATGTCTCTGTCTCTGTCTCCGTCTGCGTCTCTGTCTCTATCTCTGTCTCTGTCCCAGTCTCTGTCTCTGTCTCCGTCTCTGTCCCTGGCTCTGTCTCTGCCTCTGTCTCCGTCTCTGACTCTGTTTCTGTCTCTATCTCCGTCTTTGTCTCTGTCTCTGTCTCTGTCTCTGTCTCTGTCTCTGTCTCTGTATCTGTCTCTGTCTCCGTTTCTGTCTCTGTCCCTCTCGCTGTCTCTCCCTCTGTCTCTGTCTCCGTCTCTGTCTCTGTCTCTGTCTCTGTCTCCGTCTCTGTCTCTGTCTCTGTCTCTGCCTCTGCCTCTGTCTCTGTATCTGTCTCTGTCTCCGTTTCTGTCTCTGTCTCTATCTCCGTCTATGTCTCTGTCTCTGTCTCTGTCTCTGTCTCTGTCGCTGTCTCTCCCCCTGTCTCTGTCTCTGTCTCTGTCTGAGTCTCTGTCTCTGTCTCCGTTTCTGTCTCTGTCTCTCTCGCTGTCTCTCCCTCTGTCTCTGTCGCCGTCTCTGTCCGTGGCTCTGTCTCTGTGTCTGTCTCCGTCCCTGTCCCTGGCTCTGTCTCTGCCTCTGTCTCCGTCTCTGTCTCTGTCTCTGTCTCCGTCTGCGTCTCTGTCTGAGTCTCTGTCTCTGTCTCCGTTTCTGTCTCTGTCTCTCTCGCTGTCTCTCCCTCTGTCTCTGTCTCCGTCTCTGTCCTTGGCTCTGTCTCTGTGTCTGTCACCGTCCCTGTCCCTGGCTCTGTCTCTGCCTCTGTCTCCGTCTCTGTCTCTGTCTCTGTCTCCCTCTGCGTCTCTGTCTCTCTCTCCGTCTCTGTCCCAGTCTCTGTCTCTGTCTCCGTCTCTGTCCCTGGCTCTGTCTCTGCCTCTGTCTCCTTCTCTGACTCTGTTTCTGCCTCTATCTCCGTCTCCGTCTCTGTCGCTGCCTCTGTCTCTGTCTCTGTCTCTGTCTCTGTCTCTGCCTCTGCCTCTGTCTCTGTCTGAGTCTCTGTCGCTGTCTCTCCCTCTGTCTCTGTCTCCGTCCCTGTCCCTGGCTCTGTCTCTGCCTCTGTCTCTATCTCCGTCTCTGTCTCTGTCTCCGTCTGCGTCTCTGTCTCTGTCTCCGTCTCTGTCCCAGTCTCTGTCTCTGTCTCCGTCTCTGTCCCTGGCTCTGTCTCTGCCTCTGTCTCCTTCTCTGACACTGTTTCTGCCTCTATCTTTGTCTCCGTCTCTGTCTCTGTCTCTGTCTCTGTCTCTGTCTCTGTCTCCGTCTCTGTCTCTGTCTCTGTCTCTGCCTCTGCCTCTGTGTCTGTATCTGTCTCTGTCTCCGTTTCTGTCTCTGTCTCTCTCGCTGTCCCTCCCTCTGTCTCTGTCTCCGTCTCTGTCCTTGGCTCTGTCTCTGCCTCTGTCTCCGTCTCTGTCTCTGTCTCGGTCTTTGTCTCCGTCTCTGTCTCCGTCTCTGTCTCTGTCTCTGTCTCTATCTCCGTCTATGTCTCTGCCTCTGTCTCTGTCTCTGTCTCTGCCTCTTGTCTGCCTATGTCTCTGTCTCTGTCTCCGTCTGCGTCTCTGTCTCTATCTCTGTCTCTGTCCCAGTCTCTGTCTCTGTCTCCGTCTCTGTCCCTGGCTCTGTCTCTGCCTCTGTCTCCGTCTCTGACTCTGTTTCTGTCTCTATCTCCGTCTTTGTCTCTGTCTCTGTCTCTGTCTCTGTCTCTGTCTCTGTCTCTGTCTCTGCCTCTGCCTCTGTCTCTGTCTCTGTCTCTGTCGCTGTCTCTCCCTCTGTCTCTGTCTCCGTCCCTGTCCCTGGCTCTGCCTCTGCCTCTGTCTCCGTCTCTGTCTCTGTCTCTGTCTCCGTCTGCGTCTCTGTCTCTGTCTCCGTCTCTGTCCCAGTCTCTGTCTCTGTCTCCGTCTCTGTCCCTGGCTCTGTCCCTGCCTCTGTCTCCTTCTCTGACTCTGTTTCTCTCTCTATCTCCGTCTCCGTCTCTGTCTCTGTCTCTGTCTCTGTCTCTGCCTCTGCCTCTGTCTCCGTCTGTGTCTCTGTCTCTGTCTCTGTCTCTGTCTCTGCCTGTGCCTCTGTCTCTGTCTCTGCCGCTGTCTCTGTCTCTGTCTCTGTCTCTGTCTCTGTCGCCGTCTCTCCCTCCGTCTCTGTCTCCGTCTCTGTCTCTGTCTCTGTGTCTGTCTCTGACTCTGTCTCTGTCTCTGTCTCTGTCTCTGTCTCTGTCTCTGTCTCTGTCTCTATCTCCGTCTCTGTCTCTGTCTCTGTCTCTGTCTCTGTCTCTGTCTCCGTCTCTGTCCCTGGCTCTGTCCCTGCCTCTGTCTCCTTCTCTGACTCTGTTTCTCTCTCTATCTCCGTCTCCGTCCCTGTCTCTGTCTCTGTCTCTGTCTCTGCCTCTGCCTCTGTCTCCGTCTGTGTCTCTGTCTCTGTCTCTGTCTCTGTCTCTGCCTGTGCCTCTGTCTCTGTCTCTGCCGCTGTCTCTGTCTCTGTCTCTGTCTCTGTCTCTGTCGCCGTCTCTCCCTCTGTCTCTGTCTCCGTCTCTGTCTCTGTCTCTGTGTCTGTCTCTGTCTCTATCTCCGTCTATGTCTCTGTCTCTGTCTCTGTCTCTGTCTCTGTCGCTGTCTCTCCCCCTGTCTCTGTCTCTGTCTCTGTCTGAGTCTCTGTCTCTGTCTCCGTTTCTGTCTCTGTCTCTCTCGCTGTCTCTCCCTCTGTCTCTGTCGCCGTCTCTGTCCGTGGCTCTGTCTCTGTGTCTGTCTCCGTTCCTGTCCCTGGCTCTGTCTCTGCCTCTGTCTCCGTCTCTGTCTCTGTCTCTGTCTCCGTCTGCGTCTCTGTCTGAGTCTCTGTCTCTGTCTCCGTTTCTGCCTCTGTCTCTCTCGCGGTCTCTCCCTCTGTCTCTGTCTCCGTCTCTGTCCTTGGCTCTGTCTCTGTGTCTGTCACCGTCCCTGTCCCTGGCTCTGTCTCTGCCTCTGTCTCCGTCTCTGTCTCTGTCTCTGTCTCCCTCTGCGTCTCTGTCTCTGTCTCCGTCTGTGTCCCAGTCTCTGTCTCTGTCTCCGTCTCTGTCCCTGGCTCTGTCTCTGCCTCTGTCTCCTTCTCTGACTCTGTTTCTGCCTCTATCTCCGTCTCCGTCTCTGTCGCTGCCTCTGTCTCTGTCTCTGTCTCTGTCTCTGTCTCTGCCTCTGCCTCTGTCTCTGTCTGAGTCTCTGTCGCTGTCTCTCCCTCTGTCTCTGTCTCCGTCCCTGTCCCTGGCTCTGTCTCTGCCTCTGTCTCTATCTCCGTCTCTGTCTCTGTCTCCGTCTGCGTCTCTGTCTCTGTCTCCGTCTCTGTCCCAGTCTCTGTCTCTGTCTCCGTCTCTGTCCCTGGCTCTGTCTCTGCCTCTGTCTCCTTCTCTGACTCTGTTTCTGCCTCTATCTTTGTCTCCGTCTCTGTCTCTGTCTCTGTCTCTGTCTCTGTCTCTGTCTCCGTCTCTGTCTCTGTCTCTGTCTCTGCCTCTGCCTCTGTGTCTGTATCTGTCTCTGTCTCCGTTTCTGTCTCTGTCTCTCTCGCTGTCCCTCCCTCTGTCTCTGTCTCCGTCTCTGTCCTTGGCTCTGTCTCTGCCTCTGTCTCCGTCTCTGTCTCTGTCTCGGTCTTTGTCTCCGTCTCTGTCTCCGTCTCTGTCTCTGTCTCTGTCTCTATCTCCGTCTATGTCTCTGCCTCTGTCTCTGTCTCTGTCTCTGCCTCTTGTCTGCCTATGTCTCTGTCTCTGTCTCCGTCTGCGTCTCTGTCTCTATCTCTGTCTCTGTCCCAGTCTCTGTCTCTGTCTCCGTCTCTGTCCCTGGCTCTGTCTCTGCCTCTGTCTCCGTCTCTGACTCTGTTTCTGTCTCTATCTCCGTCTTTGTCTCTGTCTCTGTCTCTGTCTCTGTCTCTGTCTCTGTCTCTGTATCTGTCTCTGTCTCCGTTTCTGTCTCTGTCCCTCTCGCTGTCTCTCCCTCTGTCTCTGTCTCCGTCTCTGTCTCTGTCTCTGTCTCTGTCTCCGTCTCTGTCTCTGTCTCTGTCTCTGCCTCTGCCTCTGTCTCTGTATCTGTCTCTGTCTCCGTTTCTGTCTCTGTCTCTATCTCCGTCTATGTCTCTGTCTCTGTCTCTGTCTCTGTCTCTGTCGCTGTCTCTCCCCCTGTCTCTGTCTCTGTCTCTGTCTGAGTCTCTGTCTCTGTCTCCGTTTCTGTCTCTGTCTCTCTCGCTGTCTCTCCCTCTGTCTCTGTCGCCGTCTCTGTCCGTGGCTCTGTCTCTGTGTCTGTCTCCGTCCCTGTCCCTGGCTCTGTCTCTGCCTCTGTCTCCGTCTCTGTCTCTGTCTCTGTCTCCGTCTGCGTCTCTGTCTGAGTCTCTGTCTCTGTCTCCGTTTCTGTCTCTGTCTCTCTCGCTGTCTCTCCCTCTGTCTCTGTCTCCGTCTCTGTCCTTGGCTCTGTCTCTGTGTCTGTCACCGTCCCTGTCCCTGGCTCTGTCTCTGCCTCTGTCTCCGTCTCTGTCTCTGTCTCTGTCTCCCTCTGCGTCTCTGTCTCTCTCTCCGTCTCTGTCCCAGTCTCTGTCTCTGTCTCCGTCTCTGTCCCTGGCTCTGTCTCTGCCTCTGTCTCCTTCTCTGACTCTGTTTCTGCCTCTATCTCCGTCTCCGTCTCTGTCGCTGCCTCTGTCTCTGTCTCTGTCTCTGTCTCTGTCTCTGCCTCTGCCTCTGTCTCTGTCTGAGTCTCTGTCGCTGTCTCTCCCTCTGTCTCTGTCTCCGTCCCTGTCCCTGGCTCTGTCTCTGCCTCTGTCTCTATCTCCGTCTCTGTCTCTGTCTCCGTCTGCGTCTCTGTCTCTGTCTCCGTCTCTGTCCCAGTCTCTGTCTCTGTCTCCGTCTCTGTCCCTGGCTCTGTCTCTGCCTCTGTCTCCTTCTCTGACACTGTTTCTGCCTCTATCTTTGTCTCCGTCTCTGTCTCTGTCTCTGTCTCTGTCTCTGTCTCTGTCTCCGTCTCTGTCTCTGTCTCTGTCTCTGCCTCTGCCTCTGTGTCTGTATCTGTCTCTGTCTCCGTTTCTGTCTCTGTCTCTCTCGCTGTCCCTCCCTCTGTCTCTGTCTCCGTCTCTGTCCTTGGCTCTGTCTCTGCCTCTGTCTCCGTCTCTGTCTCTGTCTCGGTCTTTGTCTCCGTCTCTGTCTCCGTCTCTGTCTCTGTCTCTGTCTCTATCTCCGTCTATGTCTCTGCCTCTGTCTCTGTCTCTGTCTCTGCCTCTTGTCTGCCTATGTCTCTGTCTCTGTCTCCGTCTGCGTCTCTGTCTCTATCTCTGTCTCTGTCCCAGTCTCTGTCTCTGTCTCCGTCTCTGTCCCTGGCTCTGTCTCTGCCTCTGTCTCCGTCTCTGACTCTGTTTCTGTCTCTATCTCCGTCTTTGTCTCTGTCTCTGTCTCTGTCTCTGTCTCTGTCTCTGTCTCTGTCTCTGCCTCTGCCTCTGTCTCTGTCTCTGTCTCTGTCGCTGTCTCTCCCTCTGTCTCTGTCTCCGTCCCTGTCCCTGGCTCTGCCTCTGCCTCTGTCTCCGTCTCTGTCTCTGTCTCTGTCTCCGTCTGCGTCTCTGTCTCTGTCTCCGTCTCTGTCCCAGTCTCTGTCTCTGTCTCCGTCTCTGTCCCTGGCTCTGTCCCTGCCTCTGTCTCCTTCTCTGACTCTGTTTCTCTCTCTATCTCCGTCTCCGTCTCTGTCTCTGTCTCTGTCTCTGTCTCTGCCTCTGCCTCTGTCTCCGTCTGTGTCTCTGTCTCTGTCTCTGTCTCTGTCTCTGCCTGTGCCTCTGTCTCTGTCTCTGCCGCTGTCTCTGTCTCTGTCTCTGTCTCTGTCTCTGTCGCCGTCTCTCCCTCCGTCTCTGTCTCCGTCTCTGTCTCTGTCTCTGTGTCTGTCTCTGACTCTGTCTCTGTCTCTGTCTCTGTCTCTGTCTCTGTCTCTGTCTCTGTCTCTATCTCCGTCTCTGTCTCTGTCTCTGTCTCTGTCTCTGTCTCTGTCTCCGTCTCTGTCCCTGGCTCTGTCCCTGCCTCTGTCTCCTTCTCTGACTCTGTTTCTCTCTCTATCTCCGTCTCCGTCCCTGTCTCTGTCTCTGTCTCTGTCTCTGCCTCTGCCTCTGTCTCCGTCTGTGTCTCTGTCTCTGTCTCTGTCTCTGTCTCTGCCTGTGCCTCTGTCTCTGTCTCTGCCGCTGTCTCTGTCTCTGTCTCTGTCTCTGTCTCTGTCGCCGTCTCTCCCTCTGTCTCTGTCTCCGTCTCTGTCTCTGTCTCTGTGTCTGTCTCTGTCTCTATCTCCGTCTATGTCTCTGTCTCTGTCTCTGTCTCTGTCTCTGTCGCTGTCTCTCCCCCTGTCTCTGTCTCTGTCTCTGTCTGAGTCTCTGTCTCTGTCTCCGTTTCTGTCTCTGTCTCTCTCGCTGTCTCTCCCTCTGTCTCTGTCGCCGTCTCTGTCCGTGGCTCTGTCTCTGTGTCTGTCTCCGTTCCTGTCCCTGGCTCTGTCTCTGCCTCTGTCTCCGTCTCTGTCTCTGTCTCTGTCTCCGTCTGCGTCTCTGTCTGAGTCTCTGTCTCTGTCTCCGTTTCTGCCTCTGTCTCTCTCGCTGTCTCTCCCTCTGTCTCTGTCTCCGTCTCTGTCCTTGGCTCTGTCTCTGTGTCTGTCACCGTCCCTGTCCCTGGCTCTGTCTCTGCCTCTGTCTCCGTCTCTGTCTCTGTCTCTGTCTCCCTCTGCGTCTCTGTCTCTGTCTCCGTCTCTGTCCCAGTCTCTGTCTCTGTCTCCGTCTCTGTCCCTGGCTCTGTCTCTGCCTCTGTCTCCTTCTCTGACTCTGTTTCTGCCTCTATCTCCGTCTCCGTCTCTGTCGCTGCCTCTGTCTCTGTCTCTGTCTCTGTCTCTGTCTCTGCCTCTGCCTCTGTCTCTGTCTGAGTCTCTGTCGCTGTCTCTCCCTCTGTCTCTGTCTCCGTCCCTGTCCCTGGCTCTGTCTCTGCCTCTGTCTCTATCTCCGTCTCTGTCTCTGTCTCCGTCTGCGTCTCTGTCTCTGTCTCCGTCTCTGTCCCAGTCTCTGTCTCTGTCTCCGTCTCTGTCCCTGGCTCTGTCTCTGCCTCTGTCTCCTTCTCTGACTCTGTTTCTGCCTCTATCTTTGTCTCCGTCTCTGTCTCTGTCTCTGTCTCTGTCTCTGTCTCTGTCTCCGTCTCTGTCTCTGTCTCTGTCTCTGCCTCTGCCTCTGTGTCTGTATCTGTCTCTGTCTCCGTTTCTGTCTCTGTCTCTCTCGCTGTCCCTCCCTCTGTCTCTGTCTCCGTCTCTGTCCTTGGCTCTGTCTCTGCCTCTGTCTCCGTCTCTGTCTCTGTCTCGGTCTTTGTCTCCGTCTCTGTCTCCGTCTCTGTCTCTGTCTCTGTCTCTATCTCCGTCTATGTCTCTGCCTCTGTCTCTCTCTCTGTCTCTGCCTCTTGTCTGCCTATGTCTCTGTCTCTGTCTCCGTCTGCGTCTCTGTCTCTATCTCTGTCTCTGTCCCAGTCTCTGTCTCTGTCTCCGTCTCTGTCCCTGGCTCTGTCTCTGCCTCTGTCTCCGTCTCTGACTCTGTTTCTGTCTCTATCTCCGTCTTTGTCTCTGTCTCTGTCTCTGTCTCTGTCTCTGTCTCTGTCTCTGTCTCTGCCTCTGCCTCTGTCTCTGTCTCTGTCTCTGTCGCTGTCTCTCCCTCTGTCTCTGTCTCCGTCCCTGTCCCTGGCTCTGCCTCTGCCTCTGTCTCCGTCTCTGTCTCTGTCTCTGTCTCCGTCTGCGTCTCTGTCTCTGTCTCCGTCTCTGTCCCAGTCTCTGTCTCTGTCTCCGTCTCTGTCCCTGGCTCTGTCCCTGCCTCTGTCTCCTTCTCTGACTCTGTTTCTCTCTCTATCTCCGTCTCCGTCTCTGTCTCTGTCTCTGTCTCTGTCTCTGCCTCTGCCTCTGTCTCCGTCTGTGTCTCTGTCTCTGTCTCTGTCTCTGTCTCTGCCTGTGCCTCTGTCTCTGTCTCTGCCGCTGTCTCTGTCTCTGTCTCTGTCTCTGTCTCTGTCGCCGTCTCTCCCTCTGTCTCTGTCTCCGTCTCTGTCTCTGTCTCTGTGTCTGTCTCTGACTCTGTCTCTGTCTCTGTCTCTGTCTCTGTCTCTGTCTCTGTCTCTGTCTCTATCTCCGTCTCTGTCTCTGTCTCTGTCTCTGTCTCTGTCTCTGCCTCTGTCACCGTCTCTGTCTCTGTCTCTATCTCCGTCTCTGTCTCTGTCTCTGCCTCTGCCTCTGTCTCTGTCTCTGTCTCTGTCTCTGTCTCTGTTTCTGTCTCTGTCTCTGTCTCTGTCTCTGCCTCTGCCTCTGTCTCTGTCTCTGTCTCTGTCGCTGTCTCTCCCTCTGTCCCTGTCTCCGTCTCTGTCCCTGGCTCTGTCTCTGCCTCTGTCTCCGTCTCTGTCTCCGTCTTGGTCTTTGTCTCCGTCTCTGTCTCTGTCTCTGTCTCTGTCGCTGTCTCTGTCTCTGTCTCTGCCTCTTGTCTGCCTATGTCTCTGTCTCTGTCTCCGTCTGCGTCTCTGTCTCTGTCTCTGTCTCTGTCCCAGTCTCTGTCTCTGTCTCCGTCTCTGTCCCTGCCTCTGTCTCTGCCTCTGTCTCCGTCTCTGACTCTGTTTCTGTCTCTATCTCCGTCTCTGTCTCTGTCTCTGTCTCTGTCTCTGCCTCTGTCTCTGCCTCTGCCTCTGTCTCTGTCTCTGTCTCTGTCGCTGTCTCTCCCTCTGTCTCTGTCTCCGTCCCTGTCCCTGGCTCTGCCTCTGCCTCTGTCTCCGTCTCTGTCTCTGTCCCGGCCTTTGTCTCTGGCTCTGTCTCTGCCTCTTTCTCCATCTCTGTCTCTGTCTCTGTCTCTGTCTCTGTCTCCGTCCCTGTCCCTGGCTCTGTCTCTGCCTCTGTCTCCGTTTCTGTCTCTGTCCCTCTCGCTGTCTCTCCCTCTGTCTCTATCTCCGTCTCTGTCCCTGGCTCTGTCTCTGCCTCTGTCTCCGTCTCTGTCTCTGTCTCGGTCTTTGTCTCCGTCTCTGTCTCCGTCTCTGTCTCTGTCTCTGTCTCTATCTCCGTCTATGTCTCTGTCTCTGTCTCTGTCTCTGTCTCTGTCTCTGTCGCTGTCTCTCCCCCTGTCCCTGTCTCTGTCTCCGTCTCTGTCTCTGTCTCTGTCTCTGTCTCTGTCTCTGTCTCTGTCTCTGTCTCCGTCTCTGTCTCTGTCTCTGTCTCCGTCTCTATCTCCGTCTCTGTCTCCGTCACTGTCTCTGTCTCTGTCTCTGTCTCTGTCTCTGTCTCTGTCTCTGTCTCCGTCTCTGTCTCTGTCTCTGTCTCCGTATCTGTCTCTGTCTCTGTCTCTGTCTCTGTCTCTGTATCTGTCTCTGTCTCTGTCTCTGTCTCTGTCTCTGTCTCTATGTCTGTCTCTGTCTCTGTCTCTGTCTGTGTCTCTGTCTCTGTCTCTGTATCTGTCTCCGTTTCTGTCTCTGTCCCTCTCGCTGTCTCTCCCTCTGTCTCTGTCTCCGTCTCTGTCTCTGTCTCTGTCTCTGTCTCTGTCTCTGTCTCTGTCTCTGTCGCTGTCTCTCCCCCTGTCTCTGTCTCTGTCTCTGTCTGAGTCTCTGTCTCTGTCTCCGTTTCTGTCTCTGTCTCTCTCGCTGTCTCTCCCTCTGTCTCTGCCTCCGTCTCTGTCCTTGGCTCTGTCTCTGTGTCTGTCTCCGTCCCTGTCCTTGGCTCTGTCTCTGCCTCTGTCTCCGTCTCTGTCTCGGTCTCTGTCTCCGTCTGCGTCTCTGTCTGAGTCTCTGTCTCTGTCTCCGTTTCTGTCTCTGTCTCTCTCGCTGTCTCTCCCTCTGTCTCTGTCTCCGTCTCTGTCCTTGGCTCTGTCTCTGTGTCTGTCTCCGTCCCTGTCCCTGGCTCTGTCTCTGCCTCTGTCTCCGTCTCTGTCTCTGTCTCTGTCTCCGTCTGCGTCTCTGTCTCTGTCTCCGTCTCTGTCCCAGTCTCTGTCTCTGTCTCCGTCTCTGTCCCTGGCTCTGTCTCTGCCTCTGTCTCCTTCTCTGACTCTGTTTCTGCCTCTATCTCCGTCTCCGTCTCTGTCTCTGTCTCTGTCTCTGTCTCTGTCTCTGTCTCTGTCTCTGTCTCTGTCTCTGTCTCTGCCTCTGCCTCTGTCTCTGTCTGAGTCTCTGTCGCTGTCTCTCCCTCTGTCTCTGTCTCCGTCCCTGTCCCTGGCTCTGTCTCTGCCTCTGTCTCTATCTCCGTCTCTGTCTCTGTCGCTGTCTCTGCCTCTGTCTCCGTCTCTGTCTCCGTCTCGGTCTTTGTCTCCGTCTCTGTCTCTGTCTCTGTCTCTGTCTCCGTCTCTGCCTCTGTCGCTGTCTCTCCCTCTGTCTCTGTCTCCGTCCCTGTCCCTGGCTCTGTCTCTGCCTCTGTCTCCGTCTCTGTCTCTGTCCCGGCCTTTGTCTCTGGCTCTGTCTCTGCCTCTTTCTCCATCTCTGTCTCTGGCTCTGTCTCTGCCTCTGTCTCCGTCTCGGTCTCTGTCTCTGTCTCTATCTCCGTCTCTGTCTCTGTCGCTGTCTCTGCCTCTGTCTCCGTCTCTGTCTCCGTCTCGGTCTTTGTCTCCGTCTCTGTCTCTGTCTCTGTCTCTGTCTCTGTCTCTGTCTCTGTCTCTGTCTGTGCCTCTGTCTCTGTCTCTGTCTCTGTCTCTGTCTCTGTCTCTGTCTCTGTCTCAGTCTCTGTCTCTGTCTCTGTCTCTGTCTCTGTCTCTGTCTCCGTCTCTGTCTCTGTCTCTGTCTCTGCCTCTGCCTCTGTCTCTGTATCTGCCTCTGTCTCCGTTTCTGTCTCTGTCCCTCTCGCTGTCTCTCCCTCTGTCTCTGTCTCCGTCTCTGTCCCTGGCTCTGTCTCTGCCTCTGTCTCCGTCTCTGTCTCTGTCTCGGTCTTTGTCTCCGTCTCTGTCTCCGTCTCTGTCTCTGTCTCTGTCTCTATCTCCGTCTATGTCTCTGTCTCTGTCTCTGTCTCTGTCTCTGTCGCTGTCTCTCCCCCTGTCACTGTCTCTGTCTCTGTCTCTGTCTGTGTCTCTGTCTCTGTTTCTGTCTCTGTCTCCGTCTTTGTCTCTGTCTCTGCCTCTGTCTCCGTCCCTGTCCCTGGCTCTGTCTCTGCCTCTGTCTCCGTCTCTGTCTCTGTCTCTGTCTCCGTCTGCGTCTCTGTCTCTGTCTCTGTCTCTGTCTCTATCTCTGTCTCTGCCTCTGTCTCCGTCTCGGTCTCTGTCTCTGTCTCCATCTCCGTCTCTGTCTCTGTCGCTGTCTCTGCCTCTGCCTCTGTCTCTGTCTCTGCCTCTGTCTCCGTCTCGGTCTCTGTCTCTGTCTCCATCTCCGTCTCCGTCTCTGTTTCTGTCGCTGTCTCTGCCTCTGTCTCCGTCTCTGTCTCCGTCTCGGTCTTTGTCTCCGTCTCTGTCTCTGTCTCTGTCTCTGTCTCTGTCTCTGTCTCTGTCTCTGTCTCTGCCTCTGTCTCTGTCTCTGTCTCTGTCTGTGTCTCTGTCTCTGTCTCTGTCTCTGTTCTTGTCTCTGTCTCTGTCTCTGTCTCTGTCTCTATCTCTGTCTGTGTCTCTGTCTCTGCCTCTGCCTCTGTGTCTGTATCTGTCTCTGTCTCCGTTTCTGTCCCTGTCCCTCTCGCTGTCTCTCCCTCTGTCTCTGTCTCCGTCTCTGTCCCTGGCTCTGTCTCTGCCTCTGTCTCCGTCTCTGTCTCTGTCTCGGTCTTTGTCTCCGTCTCTGTCTCTGTCTCTGTCTCTGTCTCCGTCTCTGCCTCTGTCGCTGTCTCTCCCTCTGTCTCTGTCTCCGTCCCTGTCCCTGGCTCTGTCTCTGCCTCTGTCTCCGTCTCTCTCTGTCCCGGCCTTTGTCTCTGGCTCTGTCTCTGCCTCTTTCTCCATCTCTGTCTCTGTCTCTGTCTCTGCCTCTGTCTCCGTCTCGGTCTCTGTCTCTGTCTCTACATCCGTCTCTGTCTCTGTCGCTGTCTCTGCCTCTGTCTCCGTCTCTGTCTCCGTCTCGGTCTTTGTCTCCGTCTCTGTCTCTGTCTCTGTCTCTGTCTCTGTCTCTGTCTCTGTCTCTGTCTGTGCCTCTGTCTCTGTCTCTGTCTCTGCCTCTGTCTCTGTCTCCGTCTCTGTCCCTGGCTCTGTCTCTGCCTCTGTCTCCGTCTCTGTCTCTGTCTCGGTCTTTGTCTCCGTCTCTGTCTCCGTCTCTCTCTCTGTCTCTGTCTCTATCTCCGTCTATGTCTCCGTCTCTGTCTCTGTCTCTGTCTCTGTCTCTGTCCTGTCTCTGTCTCCGTCTCTGTCTCTGTCTCTGTCTCCGTCTCTGTCTCTGTCTCTGTCTCTGTCTCTGTCTCTGTCTCTGTCTCTGTCTCTGTCTCTGTCTCTGTCTCTGTCTCTGTCTCTGTCTCTGACTCTGTCTCTGTCTCTGTCTCTGTCTCTATGTCTGTCTCTGTCTCTGTCTCTGTCTGTGTCTCTGTCTCTGTCTCTGTATCTGTCTCTGTCTCCGTTTCTGTCTCTGTCCCTCTCGCTGTCTCTCCCTCTGTCTCTGTCTCCGTCTCTGTCTCTGTCTCTGTCTCTGTCTCCGTCTCTGTCTCTGTCTCTGTCTCTGCCTCTGCCTCTGTCTCTGTATCTGTCTCTGTCTCCGTTTCTGTCTCTGTCTCTATCTCCGTCTATGTCTCTGTCTCTGTCTCTGTCTCTGTCTCTGTCGCTGTCTCTCCCCCTGTCTCTGTCTCTGTCTCTGTCTGAGTCTCTGTCTCTGTCTCCGTTTCTGTCTCTGTCTCTCTCGCTGTCTCTCCCTCGGTCTCTGTCGCCGTCTCTGTCCTTGGCTCTGTCTCTGTGTCTGTCTCCGTCCCTGTCCCTGGCTCTGTCTCTGCCTCTGTCTCCGTCTCTGTCTCTGTCTCTGTCTCCGTCTGCGTCTCTGTCTGAGTCTCTGTCTCTGTCTCCGTTTCTGTCTCTGTCTCTCTCGCTGTCTCTCCCTCTGTCTCTGTCTCCGTCTCTGTCCTTGGCTCTGTCTCTGTGTCTGTCACCGTCCCTGTCCCTGGCTCTGTCTCTGCCTCTGTCTCCGTCTCTGTCTCTGTCTCTGTCTCCCTCTGCGTCTCTGTCTCTGTCTCCGTCTCTGTCCCAGTCTCTGTCTCTGTCTCCGTCTCTGTCCCTGGCTCTGTCTCTGCCTCTGTCTCCTTCTCTGACTCTGTTTCTGCCTCTATCTCCGTCTCCGTCTCTGTCGCTGCCTCTGTCTCTGTCTCTGTCTCTGTCTCTGTCTCTGCCTCTGCCTCCTTCTCTGTCTGAGTCTCTGTCGCTGTCTCTCCCTCTGTCTCTGTCTCCGTCCCTGTCCCTGGCTCTGTCTCTGCCTCTGTCTCTATCTCCGTCTCTGTCTCTGTCTCCGTCTGCGTCTCTGTCTCTGTCTCCGTCTCTGTCCCAGTCTCTGTCTCTGCCTCCGTCTCTGTCCCTGGCTCTGTCTCTGCCTCTGTCTCCTTCTCTGACTCTGTTTCTGCCTCTATCTTTGTCTCCGTCTCTGTCTCTGTCTCTGTCTCTGTCTCTGTCTCTGTCTCTGTCTCTGTCTCTGTCTCCGTCTCTGTCTCTGTCTCTGTCTCTGCCTCTGCCTCTGTGTCTGTATCTGTCTCTGTCTCCGTTTCTGTCTCTGTCTCTCTCGCTGTCCCTCCCTCTGTCTCTGTCTCCGTCTCTGTCCTTGGCTCTGTCTCTGCCTCTGTCTCCGTCTCTGTCTCTGTCTCGGTCTTTGTCTCCGTCTCTGTCTCCGTCTCTGTCTCTGTCTCTGTCTCTATCTCCGTCTATGTCTCTGCCTCTGCCTCTGTCTCTGTCTCTGTCTCTGTCTCCGTCTGCGTCTCTGTCTCTGTCTCTGTCTCTGTCCCAGTCTCTGTCTCTGTCTCCGTCTCTGTCCCTGGCTCTGTCTCTGCCTCTGTCTCCGTCTCTGACTCTGTCTCTGCCTCTGTCACCGTCTCTGTCTCCGTCTCTGTCTCTGTCTCTGTCTCTGTCTCTATCTCTGTCTCTGTCTCTGTCTCTGTCTCTGTCTCTGTCTCTGTCTCTGTCTCTGTCTCTGTCTCCGTCTCTGTCTTTGCCTCTGTCTCTGTCTCTGCCTCTGCCTCTGTGTCTGTATCTGTCTCTGTCTCCGTTTCTGTCTCTGTCGCTCTCACTGTCTCTCCCTCTGTCTCTGTCTCCGTCTCTGTCCTTGGCTCTGTCTCTGCCTCTGTCTCCGTCTCTGTCTCTGTCTCGGTCTTTGTCTCAGTCTCTGACACCGTCTCTGACTCCGTCTCTGTCTCTGTCTCTGTCTCTATCTCCGTCTATGTCTCTGTCTCTGTCTCTGTCTCTGTCTCTGCCGCTGTCTCTCCCCCTGTCTCTGCCTCTGTCTCTGTCTCTGTCTCTGTCTCTGTCTCCGTCTCTGTCTCTGTCTCTGTCTCTGTCTCTGTCTCCGTCCCTGTCCCTGGCTCTGTCTCTGCCTCTGTCTCCGTCTCTGTCTCTGTCTCTGTCTCCGTCTGCGTCTCTGTCGCTGTCCCTCCCTCTGTCTCTGTCTCCGTCCCTGTCCCTGGCTCTGTCTCTGCCTCTGTCTCTATCTCCGTCTCTGTCTCTGTCGCTGTGTCTGCCTCTGTCTCCGTCTCTGTCTCCGTCTCGGTCTTTGTCTCCGTCTCTGTCTCTGTCTCTGTCTCTGTCTCTGTCTCTGTCTCTGTCTCTGGCTCTGTCTCTGTCTCTGTCTCTGTCTCTGCCTCTGTCTCTGTCTCTGTCTCTGTCTCTGTCTCTGTCTCTGTCTCTGTCTCTGTCTCTGTCTCTGTCTCTGTCTCTGTCTCTGTCTCTGTCTCTGTCTCTGTCTCCGTCTCTGTCTCTGTCTCTGTCTCTGCCTCTGCCTCTGTCTCTGTATCTGTCTCTGTCTCCGTTTCTGTCTCGGTCTCTCTCGCTGTCTCTCCCTCTGTCTCTGTCTCCGTCTCTGTCCTTTGCTCTGTCTCTGCCTCTGTCTCTGTCTCCGTCTCTGTCCCTGGCTCTGTCTCTGCCTCTGTCTCCGTCTCTGTCTCTGTCTCGGTCTTTGTCTCCGTCTCTGTCTCCGTCTCTCTCTCTGTCTCTGTCTCTATCTCCGTCTATGTCTCCGTCTCTGTCTCTGTCTCTGTCTCTGTCTCTGTCCTGTCTCTGTCTCCGTCTCTGTCTCTGTCTCTGTCTCCGTCTCTGTCTCTGTCTCTGTCTCTGTCTCTGTCTCTGTCTCTGTCTCTGTCTCTGTCTCTGTCTCTGTCTCTGTCTCTGTCTCTGTCTCTGTCTCTGTCTCTGTCTCTGTCTCTGTCTCTGTCTCTGTCTCTGTCTCTATGTCTGTCTCTGTCTCTGTCTCTGTCTGTGTCTCTGTCTCTGTCTCTGTATCTGTCTCTGTCTCCGTTTCTGTCTCTGTCCCTCTCGCTGTCTCTCCCTCTGTCTCTGTCTCCGTCTCTGTCTCTGTCTCTGTCTCTGTCTCCGTCTCTGTCTCTGTCTCTGTCTCTGCCTCTGCCTCTGTCTCTGTATCTGTCTCTGTCTCCGTTTCTGTCTCTGTCTCTATCTCCGTCTATGTCTCTGTCTCTGTCTCTGTCTCTGTCTCTGTCGCTGTCTCTCCCCCTGTCTCTGTCTCTGTCTCTGTCTGAGTCTCTGTCTCTGTCTCCGTTTCTGTCTCTGTCTCTCTCGCTGTCTCTCCCTCTGTCTCTGTCGCCGTCTCTGTCCTTGGCTCTGTCTCTGTGTCTGTCGCCGTCCCTGTCCCTGGCTCTGTCTCTGCCTCTGTCTCCGTCTCTGTCTCTGTCTCTGTCTCCGTCTGCGTCTCTGTCTGAGTCTCTGTCTCTGTCTCCGTTTCTGTCTCTGTCTCTCTCGCTGTCTCTCCCTCTGTCTCTGTCTCCGTCTCTGTCCTTGGCTCTGTCTCTGTGTCTGTCTCCGTCCCTGTCCCTGGCTCTGTCTCTGCCTCTGTCTCCGTCTCTGTCTCTGTCTCTGTCTCCCTCTGCGTCTCGGTCTCTGTCTCCGTCTCTGTCCCAGTCTCTGTCTCTGTCTCCGTCTCTGTCCCTGGCTCTGTCTCTGCCTCTGTCTCCTTCTCTGACTCTGTTTCTGCTTCTATCTCCGTCTCCGTCTCTGTCGCTGCCTCTGTCTCTGTCTCTGTCTCTGTCTCTGTCTCTGCCTCTGCCTCTGTCTCTGTCTGAGTCTCTGTCGCTGTCTCTCCCTCTGTCTCTGTCTCCGTCCCTGTCCCTGGCTCTGTCTCTGCCTCTGTCTCTATCTCCGTCTCTGTCTCTGTCTCCGTCTGAGTCTCTGTCTCTGTCTCCGTCTCTGTCCCAGTCTCTGTCTCTGTCTCCGTCTCTGTCCCTGGCTCTGTCTCTGCCTCTGTCTCCTTCTCTGACTCTGTTTCTGCCTCTATCTTTGTCTCCGTCTCTGTCTCTGTCTCTGTCTCTGTCTCTGTCTCTGTCTCTGTCTCTGTCTCCGTCTCTGTCTCTGTCTCTGTCTCTGCCTCTGCCTCTGTGTCTGTATCTGTCTCTGTCTCCGTTTCTGTCTCTGTCTCTCTCGCTGTCCCTCCCTCTGTCTCTGTCTCCGTCTCTGTCCTTGGCTCTGTCTCTGCCTCTGTCTCCGTCTCTGTCTCTGTCTCGGTCTTTGTCTCCGTCTCTGTCTCCGTCTCTGTCTCTGTCTCTGTCTCTATCTCCGTCTATGTCTCTGCCTCTGTCTCTGTCTCTGTCTCTGCCTCTTGTCTGCCTATGTCTCTGTCTCTGTCTCCGTCTGCGTCTCTGTCTCTATCTCTGTCTCTGTCCCAGTCTCTGTCTCTGTCTCCGTCTCTGTCCCTGGCTCTGTCTCTGCCTCTGTCTCCGTCTCTGACTCTGTTTCTGTCTCTATCTCCGTCTTTGTCTCTGTCTCTGTCTCTGTCTCTGTCTCTGTCTCTGTCTCTGTCTCTGCCTCTGCCTCTGTCTCTGTCTCTGTCTCTGTCGCTGTCTCTCCCTCTGTCTCTGTCTCCGTCCCTGTCCCTGGCTCTGCCTCTGCCTCTGTCTCCGTCTCTGTCTCTGTCTCTGTCTCCGTCTGCGTCTCTGTCTCTGTCTCCGTCTCTGTCCCAGTCTCTGTCTCTGTCTCCGTCTCTGTCCCTGGCTCTGTCCCTGCCTCTGTCTCCTTCTCTGACTCTGTTTCTCTCTCTATCTCCGTCTCCGTCTCTGTCTCTGTCTCTGTCTCTGTCTCTGCCTCTGCCTCTGTCTCCGTCTGTGTCTCTGTCTCTGTCTCTGTCTCTGCCTGTGCCTCTGTCTCTGTCTCTGCCGCTGTTTCTGTCTCTGTCTCTGTCTCTGTCTCTGTCGCCGTCTCTCCCTCTGTCTCTGTCTCCGTCTCTGTCTCTGTCTCTGTGTCTGTCTCTGACTCTGTCTCTGTCTCTGTCTCTGTCTCTGTCTCTGTCTCTGTCTCTGTCTCTGTCTCTATCTCCGTCTCTGTCTCTGTCTCTGTCTCTGTCTCTGTCTCTGCCTCTGTCACCGTCTCTGTCTCTGTCTCTATCTCCGTCTCTGTCTCTGTCTCTGCCTCTGTCTCTGTCTCTGTCTCTGTCTCTGTCTCTGTCTCTGTCTCTGTCTCTGTCTCTGTCTCTGCCTCTGCCTCTGTCTCTGTCTCTGTCTCTGTCGCTGTCACTCCCTCTGTCCCTGTCTCCGTCTCTGTCCCTGGCTCTGTCTCTGCCTCTGTCTCCGTCTCTGTCTCCGTCTTGGTCTTTGTCTCCGTCTCTGTCTCTGTCTCTGTCTCTGTCTCTGTCTCTGTCTCTGCCTCTGCCTCCTTCTCTGTCTGAGTCTCTGTCGCTGTCTCTCCCTCTGTCTCTGTCTCCGTCCCTGTCCCTGGCTCTGTCTCTGCCTCTGTCTCTATCTCCGTCTCTGTCTCTGTCTCCGTCTGCGTCTCTGTCTCTGTCTCCGTCTCTGTCCCAGTCTCTGTCTCTGTCTCCGTCTCTGTCCCTGGCTCTGTCTCTGCCTCTGTCTCCTTCTCTGACTCTGTTTCTGCCTCTATCTTTGTCTCCGTCTCTGTCTCTGTCTCTGTCTCTGTCTCTGTCTCTGTCTCTGTCTCTGTCTCCGTCTCTGTCTCTGTCTCTGTCTCTGCCTCTGCCTCTGTGTCTGTATCTGTCTCTGTCTCCGTTTCTGTCTCTGTCTCTCTCGCTGTCCCTCCCTCTGTCTCTGTCTCCGTCTCTGTCCTTGGCTCTGTCTCTGCCTCTGTCTCCGTCTCTGTCTCTGTCTCGGTCTTTGTCTCCGTCTCTGTCTCCGTCTCTGTCTCTGTCTCTGTCTCTATCTCCGTCTATGTCTCTGCCTCTGCCTCTGTCTCTGTCTCTGTCTCTGTCTCCGTCTGCGTCTCTGTCTCTGTCTCTGTCTCTGTCCCAGTCTCTGTCTCTGTCTCCGTCTCTGTCCCTGGCTCTGTCTCTGCCTCTGTCTCCGTCTCTGACTCTGTCTCTGCCTCTGTCACCGTCTCTGTCTCCGTCTCTGTCTCTGTCTCTGTCTCTGTCTCTGTCTCTGTCTCTGTCTCTGTCTCTGTCTCTGTCTCTGTCTCTGTCTCTGTCTCTGTCTCTGTCTCCGTCTCTGTCTTTGCCTCTGTCTCTGTCTCTGCCTCTGCCTCTGTGTCTGTATCTGTCTCTGTCTCCGTTTCTGTCTCTGTCGCTCTCACTGTCTCTCCCTCTGTCTCTGTCTCCGTCTCTGTCCTTGGCTCTGTCTCTGCCTCTGTCTCCGTCTCTGTCTCTGTCTCGGTCTTTGTCTCAGTCTCTGACACCGTCTCTGACTCCGTCTCTGTCTCTGTCTCTGTCTCTATCTCCGTCTATGTCTCTGTCTCTGTCTCTGTCTCTGTCTCTGTCGCTGTCTCTCCCCCTGTCTCTGCCTCTGTCTCTGTCTCTGTCTCTGTCTCTGTCTCCGTCTCTGTCCCTGGCTCTGTCTCTGCCTCTGTCTCCGTCTCTGTCTCTGTCTCGGTCTTGGTCTCCGTCTCTGTCTCCGTCTCTGTCTCTGTCTCTGTCTCTGTCTCTCTCTCCGTCTAGGTCTCTGTCTCTATCTCCGTGTTTGTCTCTGTCTCTGTCTCTGTCTCCGTCCCTGTCCCTGGCTCTGTCTCTGCCTCTGTCTCCGTCTCTGTCTCTGTCTCTGTCTCCGTCTGCGTCTCTGTCGCTGTCTCTCCCTCTGTCTCTGTCTCCGTCCCTGTCCCTGGCTCTGTCTCTGCCTCTGTCTCTATCTCCGTCTCTGTCTCTGTCGCTGTGTCTGCCTCTGTCTCCGTCTCTGTCTCCGTCTCGGTCTTTGTCTCCGTCTCTGTCTCTGTCTCTGTCTCTGTCTCTGTCTCTGTCTCTGGCTCTGTCTCTGTCTCTGTCTCTGTCTCTGCCTCTGTCTCTGTCTCTGTCTCTGTCTCTGTCTCTGTCTCTGTCTCTGTCTCTGTCTCTGTCTCTGTCTCTGTCTCTGTCTCTGTCTCTGTCTCTGTCTCTGTCTCCGTCTCTGTCTCTGTCTCTGTCTCTGCCTCTGCCTCTGTCTCTGTATCTGTCTCTGTCTCCGTTTCTGTCTCGGTCTCTCTCGCTGTCTCTCCCTCTGTCTCTGTCTCCGTCTCTGTCCTTTGCTCTGTCTCTGCCTCTGTCTCTGTCTCCGTCTCTGTCCCTGGCTCTGTCTCTGCCTCTGTCTCCGTCTCTGTCTCTGTCTCGGTCTTTGTCTCCGTCTCTGTCTCCGTCTCTCTCTCTGTCTCTGTCTCTATCTCCGTCTATGTCTCCGTCTCTGTCTCTGTCTCTGTCTCTGTCTCTGTCCTGTCTCTCTCTCCGTCTCTGTCTCTGTCACTGTCTCCGTCTCTGTCTCTGTCTCTGTCTCTGTCTCTGTCTCTGTCTCTGTCTCTGTCTCTGTCTCTGTCTCTGTCTCTGTCTCTGTCTCTGTCTCTGTCTCTGTCTCTGTCTCTGTCTCTGTCTCTGTCTCTGTCTCTGTCTCTGTCTCTGTCTCTATGTCTGTCTCTGTCTCTGTCTCTGTCTGTGTCTCTGTCTCTGTCTCTGTATCTGTCTCTGTCTCCGTTTCTGTCTCTGTCCCTCTCGCTGTCTCTCCCTCTGTCTCTGTCTCCGTCTCTGTCTCTGTCTCTGTCTCTGTCTCCGTCTCTGTCTCTGTCTCTGTCTCTGCCTCTGCCTCTGTCTCTGTATCTGTCTCTGTCTCCGTTTCTGTCTCTGTCTCTATCTCCGTCTATGTCTCTGTCTCTGTCTCTGTCTCTGTCTCTGTCGTTGTCTCTCCCCCTGTCTCTGTCTCTGTCTCTGTCTGAGTCTCTGTCTCTGTCTCCGTTTCTGTCTCTGTCTCTCTCGCTGTCTCTCCCTCTGTCTCTGTCGCCGTCTCTGTCCTTGGCTCTGTCTCTGTGTCTGTCGCCGTCCCTGTCCCTGGCTCTGTCTCTGCCTCTGTCTCCGTCTCTGTCTCTGTCTCTGTCTCCGTCTGCGTCTCTGTCTGAGTCTCTGTCTCTCTCGCTGTCTCTCCCTCTGTCTCTGTCTCCGTCTCTGTCCTTGGCTCTGTCTCTGTGTCTGTCTCCGTCCCTGTCCCTGGCTCTGTCTCTGCCTCTGTCTCCGTCTCTGTCTCTGTCTCTGTCTCCCTCTGCGTCTCGGTCTCTGTCTCCGTCTCTGTCCCAGTCTCTGTCTCTGTCTCCGTCTCTGTCCCTGGCTCTGTCTCTGCCTCTGTCTCCTTCTCTGACTCTGTTTCTGCCTCTATCTCCGTCTCCGTCTCTGTCGCTGCCTCTGTCTCTGTCTCTGTCTCTGTCTCTGTCTCTGCCTCTGCCTCTGTCTCTGTCTGAGTCTCTGTCGCTGTCTCTCCCTCTGTCTCTGTCTCCGTCCCTGTCCCTGGCTCTGTCTCTGCCTCTGTCTCTATCTCCGTCTCTGTCTCTGTCTCCGTCTGAGTCTCTGTCTCTGTCTCCGTCTCTGTCCCAGTCTCTGTCTCTGTCTCCGTCTCTGTCCCTGGCTCTGTCTCTGCCTCTGTCTCCTTCTCTGACTCTGTTTCTGCCTCTATCTTTGTCTCCGTCTCTGTCTCTGTCTCTGTCTCTGTCTCTGTCTCTGTCTCTGTCTCTGTCTCTGTCTCCGTCTCTGTCTCTGTCTCTGTCTCTGCCTCTGCCTCTGTGTCTGTATCTGTCTCTGTCTCCGTTTCTGTCTCTGTCTCTCTCGCTGTCCCTCCCTCTGTCTCTGTCTCCGTCTCTGTCCTTGGCTCTGTCTCTGCCTCTGTCTCCGTCTCTGTCTCTGTCTCGGTCTTTGTCTCCGTCTCTGTCTCCGTCTCTGTCTCTGTCTCTGTCTCTATCTCCGTCTATGTCTCTGCCTCTGTCTCTGTCTCTGTCTCTGCCTCTTGTCTGCCTATGTCTCTGTCTCTGTCTCCGTCTGCGTCTCTGTCTCTATCTCTGTCTCTGTCCCAGTCTCTGTCTCTGTCTCCGTCTCTGTCCCTGGCTCTGTCTCTGCCTCTGTCTCCGTCTCTGACTCTGTTTCTGTCTCTATCTCCGTCTTTGTCTCTGTCTCTGTCTCTGTCTCTGTCTCTGTCTCCGTTTCTGTCTCTGTCTCTCTCGCTGTCTCTCCCTCTGTCTCTGTCGCCGTCTCTGTCCTTGGCTCTGTCTCTGTGTCTGTCGCCGTCCCTGTCCCTGGCTCTGTCTCTGCCTCTGTCTCCGTCTCTGTCTCTGTCTCTGTCTCCGTCTGCGTCTCTGTCTGAGTCTCTGTCTCTCTCGCTGTCTCTCCCTCTGTCTCTGTCTCCGTCTCTGTCCTTGGCTCTGTCTCTGTGTCTGTCTCCGTCCCTGTCCCTGGCTCTGTCTCTGCCTCTGTCTCCGTCTCTGTCTCTGTCTCTGTCTCCCTCTGCGTCTCGGTCTCTGTCTCCGTCTCTGTCCCAGTCTCTGTCTCTGTCTCCGTCTCTGTCCCTGGCTCTGTCTCTGCCTCTGTCTCCTTCTCTGACTCTGTTTCTGCCTCTATCTCCGTCTCCGTCTCTGTCGCTGCCTCTGTCTCTGTCTCTGTCTCTGTCTCTGTCTCTGCCTCTGCCTCTGTCTCTGTCTGAGTCTCTGTCGCTGTCTCTCCCTCTGTCTCTGTCTCCGTCCCTGTCCCTGGCTCTGTCTCTGCCTCTGTCTCTATCTCCGTCTCTGTCTCTGTCTCCGTCTGAGTCTCTGTCTCTGTCTCCGTCTCTGTCCCAGTCTCTGTCTCTGTCTCCGTCTCTGTCCCTGGCTCTGTCTCTGCCTCTGTCTCCTTCTCTGACTCTGTTTCTGCCTCTATCTTTGTCTCCGTCTCTGTCTCTGTCTCTGTCTCTGTCTCTGTCTCTGTCTCTGTCTCTGTCTCTGTCTCCGTCTCTGTCTCTGTCTCTGTCTCTGCCTCTGCCTCTGTGTCTGTATCTGTCTCTGTCTCCGTTTCTGTCTCTGTCTCTCTCGCTGTCCCTCCCTCTGTCTCTGTCTCCGTCTCTGTCCTTGGCTCTGTCTCTGCCTCTGTCTCCGTCTCTGTCTCTGTCTCGGTCTTTGTCTCCGTCTCTGTCTCCGTCTCTGTCTCTGTCTCTGTCTCTATCTCCGTCTATGTCTCTGCCTCTGTCTCTGTCTCTGTCTCTGCCTCTTGTCTGCCTATGTCTCTGTCTCTGTCTCCGTCTGCGTCTCTGTCTCTATCTCTGTCTCTGTCCCAGTCTCTGTCTCTGTCTCCGTCTCTGTCCCTGGCTCTGTCTCTGCCTCTGTCTCCGTCTCTGACTCTGTTTCTGTCTCTATCTCCGTCTTTGTCTCTGTCTCTGTCTCTGTCTCTGTCTCTGTCTCTGTCTCTGTCTCTGCCTCTGCCTCTGTCTCTGTCTCTGTCTCTGTCGCTGTCTCTCCCTCTGTCTCTGTCTCCGTCCCTGTCCCTGGCTCTGCCTCTGCCTCTGTCTCCGTCTCTGTCTCTGTCTCTGTCTCCGTCTGCGTCTCTGTCTCTGTCTCCGTCTCTGTCCCAGTCTCTGTCTCTGTCTCCGTCTCTGTCCCTGGCTCTGTCCCTGCCTCTGTCTCCTTCTCTGACTCTGTTTCTCTCTCTATCTCCGTCTCCGTCTCTGTCTCTGTCTCTGTCTCTGTCTCTGCCTCTGCCTCTGTCTCCGTCTGTGTCTCTGTCTCTGTCTCTGTCTCTGCCTGTGCCTCTGTCTCTGTCTCTGCCGCTGTTTCTGTCTCTGTCTCTGTCTCTGTCTCTGTCGCCGTCTCTCCCTCTGTCTCTGTCTCCGTCTCTGTCTCTGTCTCTGTGTCTGTCTCTGACTCTGTCTCTGTCTCTGTCTCTGTCTCTGTCTCTGTCTCTGTCTCTATCTCCGTCTCTGTCTCTGTCTCTGTCTCTGTCTCTGTCTCTGCCTCTGTCACCGTCTCTGTCTCTGTCTCTATCTCCGTCTCTGTCTCTGTCTCTGCCTCTGTCTCTGTCTCTGTCTCTGTCTCTGTCTCTGTCTCTGTCTCTGTCTCTGTCTCTGTCTCTGCCTCTGCCTCTGTCTCTGTCTCTGTCTCTGTCGCTGTCACTCCCTCTGTCCCTGTCTCCGTCTCTGTCCCTGGCTCTGTCTCTGCCTCTGTCTCCGTCTCTGTCTCCGTCTTGGTCTTTGTCTCCGTCTCTGTCTCTGTCTCTGTCTCTGTCTCTGTCTCTGTCTCTGTCTCTGTCTCTGCCTCTTGTCTGCCTATGTCTCTGTCTCTGTCTCCGTCTGCGTCTCTGTCTCTGTCTCTGTCTCTGTCCCAGTCTCTGTCTCTGTCTCCGTCTCTGTCCCTGCCTCTGTCTCTGCCTCTGTCTCCGTCTCTGACTCTGTTTCTGTCTCTATCTCCGTCTCCGTCTCTGTCGCTGCCTCTGTCTCTGTCTCTGTCTCTGTCTCTGTCTGTGCCTCTGTCTCTGTCTCTGTCTCTGCCTCTGTCTCTGTCTCCGTCTCTGTCCCTGGCTCTGTCTCTGCCTCTGTCTCCGTCTCTGTCTCTGTCTCGGTCTTTGTCTCCGTCTCTGTCTCCGTCTCTCTCTCTGTCTCTGTCTCTATCTCCGTCTATGTCTCCGTCTCTGTCTCTGTCTCTGTCTCTGTCTCTGTCCTGTCTCTGTCTCCGTCTCTGTCTCTGTCTCTGTCTCCGTCTCTGTCTCTGTCTCTGTCTCTGTCTCTGTCTCTGTCTCTGTCTCTGTCTCTGTCTCTGTCTCTGTCTCTGTCTCTGACTCTGTCTCTGTCTCTGTCTCTGTCTCTATGTCTGTCTCTGTCTCTGTCTCTGTCTGTGTCTCTGTCTCTGTCTCTGTATCTGTCTCTGTCTCCGTTTCTGTCTCTGTCCCTCTCGCTGTCTCTCCCTCTGTCTCTGTCTCCGTCTCTGTCTCTGTCTCTGTCTCTGTCTCTGTCTCCGTCTCTGTCTCTGTCTCTGTCTCTGCCTCTGCCTCTGTCTCTGTATCTGTCTCTGTCTCCGTTTCTGTCTCTGTCTCTATCTCCGTCTATGTCTCTGTCTCTGTCTCTGTCTCTGTCTCTGTCGCTGTCTCTCCCCCTGTCTCTGTCTCTGTCTCTGTCTGAGTCTCTGTCTCTGTCTCCGTTTCTGTCTCTGTCTCTCTCGCTGTCTCTCCCTCTGTCTCTGTCGCCGTCTCTGTCCTTGGCTCTGTCTCTGTGTCTGTCTCCGTCCCTGTCCCTGGCTCTGTCTCTGCCTCCGTCTCCGTCTCTGTCTCTGTCTCTGTCTCCGTCTGCGTCTCTGTCTGAGTCTCTGTCTCTGTCTCCGTTTCTGTCTCTGTCTCTCTCGCTGTCTCTCCCTCTGTCTCTGTCTCCGTCTCTGTCCTTGGCTCTGTCTCTGTGTCTGTCACCGTCCCTGTCCCTGGCTCTGTCTCTGCCTCTGTCTCCGTCTCTGTCTCTGTCTCTGTCTCCCTCTGCGTCTCTGTCTCTGTCTCCGTCTCTGTCCCAGTCTCTGTCTCTGTCTCCGTCTCTGTCCCTGGCTCTGTCTCTGCCTCTGTCTCCTTCTCTGACTCTGTTTCTGCCTCTATCTCCGTCTCCGTCTCTGTCGCTGCCTCTGTCTCTGTCTCTGTCTCTGTCTCTGTCTCTGCCTCTGCCTCTGTCTCTGTCTGAGTCTCTGTCGCTGTCTCTCCCTCTGTCTCTGTCTCCGTCCCTGTCCCTGGCTCTGTCTCTGCCTCTGTCTCTATCTCCGTCTCTGTCTCTGTCTCCGTCTGCGTCTCTGTCTCTGTCTCCGTCTCTGTCCCAGTCTCTGTCTCTGTCTCCGTCTCTGTCCCTGGCTCTGTCTCTGCCTCTGTCTCCTTCTCTGACTCTGTTTCTGCCTCTATCTTTGTCTCCGTCTCTGTGTCTGTCTCTGTCTCTGTCTCTGTCTCTGTCTCTGTCTCTGTCTCCGTCTCTGTCTCTGTCTCTGTCTCTGCCTCTGCCTCTGTGTCTGTATCTGTCTCTGTCTCCGTTTCTGTCTCTGTCTCTCTCGCTGTCCCTCCCTCTGTCTCTGTCTCCGTCTCTGTCCTTGGCTCTGTCTCTGCCTCTGTCTCCGTCTCTGTCTCTGTCTCGGTCTTTGTCTCCGTCTCTGTCTCCGTCTCTGTCTCTGTCTCTGTCTCTATCTCCGTCTATGTCTCTGCCTCTGTCTCTGTCTCTGTCTCTGCCTCTTGTCTGCCTATGTCTCTGTCTCTGTCTCCGTCTGCGTCTCTGTCTCTATCTCTGTCTCTGTCCCAGTCTCTGTCTCTGTCTCCGTCTCTGTCCCTGGCTCTGTCTCTGCCTCTGTCTCCGTCTCTGACTCTGTTTCTGTCTCTATCTCCGTCTCTGTCTCTGTCTCTGTCTCTGCCTCTGCCTCTGTCTCTGTCTCTGTCTCTGTCGCTGTCACTCCCTCTGTCCCTGTCTCCGTCTCTGTCCCTGGCTCTGTCTCTGCCTCTGTCTCCGTCTCTGTCTCCGTCTTGGTCTTTGTCTCCGTCTCTGTCTCTGTCTCTGTCTCTGTCTCTGTCTCTGTCTCTGTCTCTGCCTCTTGTCTGCCTATGTCTCTGTCTCTGTCTCCGTCTGCGTCTCTGTCTCTGTCTCTGTCTCTGTCCCAGTCTCTGTCTCTGTCTCCGTCTCTGTCCCTGCCTCTGTCTCTGCCTCTGTCTCCGTCTCTGACTCTGTTTCTGTCTCTATCTCCGTCTCTGTCTCTGTCTCTGTCTCTGTCTCTGCCTCTGTCTCTGCCTCTGCCTCTGTCTCTGTCTCTGTCTCTGTCGCTGTCTCTCCCTCTGTCTCTGTCTCCGTCCCTGTTCCTGGCTCTGCCTCTGCCTCTGTCTCCGTCTCTGTCTCTGTCCCGGCCTTTGTCTCTGGCTCTGTCTCTGCCTCTTTCTCCATCTCTGTCTCTGACTCTGTCTCCGTCTCTGTCTCTGTCTCTGTCTCTGTCTCTGTCTCTGTCTCTGTCTCTGTCTCCGTCTCTGTCTCTGTCTCTGTCTCCGTATCTGTCTCTGTCTCTGTCTCTGTCTCTGTCTCTGTATCTGTCTCTGTCTCTGTCTCTGTCTCTGTCTCTGTCTCTATGTCTGTCTCTGTCTCTGTCTCTGTCTGTGTCTCTGTCTCTGTCTCTGTATCTGTCTCCGTTTCTGTCTCTGTCCCTCTCGCTGTCTCTCCCTCTGTCTCTGTCTCCGTCTCTGTCTCTGTCTCTGTCTCTGTCTCTGTCTCTGTCTCTGTCTCTGTCTCTGTCTCTGTCGCTGTCTCTCCCCCTGTCTCTGCCTCTGTCTCTGTCTCTGTCTCTGTCTCTGTCTCCGTCTCTGTCCCTGGCTCTGTCTCTGCCTCTGTCTCCGTCTCTGTCTCTGTCTCGGTCTTGGTCTCCGTCTCTGTCTCCGTCTCTGTCTCTGTCTCTGTCTCTGTCTCTATCTCCGTCTAGGTCTCTGTCTCTATCTCCGTGTTTGTCTCTGTCTCTGTCTCTGTCTCCGTCCCTGTCCCTGGCTCTGTCTCTGCCTCTGTCTCCGTCTCTGTCTCTGTCTCTGTCTCCGTCTGCGTCTCTGTCGCTGTCTCTCCCTCTGTCTCTGTCTCCGTCCCTGTCCCTGGCTCTGTCTCTGCCTCTGTCTCTATCTCCGTCTCTGTCTCTGTCGCTGTGTCTGCCTCTGTCTCCGTCTCTGTCTCCGTCTCGGTCTTTGTCTCCGTCTCTGTCTCTGTCTCTGTCTCTGTCTCTGTCTCTGTCTCTGTCTCTGGCTCTGTCTCTGTCTCTGTCTCTGTCTCTGCCTCTGTCTCTGTCTCTGTCTCTGTCTCTGTCTCTGTCTCTGTCTCTGTCTCTGTCTCAGTCTCTGTCTCTGTCTCTGTCTCTGTCTCTGTCTCTGTCTCTGTCTCTGTCTCTGTCTCCGTCTCTGTCTCTGTCTCTGTCTCTGCCTCTGCCTCTGTCTCTGTATCTGTCTCTGTCTCCGTTTCTGTCTCGGTCTCTCTCGCTGTCTCTCCCTCTGTCTCTGTCTCCGTCTCTGTCCTTTGCTCTGTCTCTGCCTCTGTCTCTGTCTCCGTCTCTGTCCCTGGCTCTGTCTCTGCCTCTGTCTCCGTCTCTGTCTCTGTCTCGGTCTTTGTCTCCGTCTCTGTCTCCGTCTCTCTCTCTGTCTCTGTCTCTATCTCCGTCTATGTCTCCGTCTCTGTCTCTGTCTCTGTCTCTGTCTCTGTCCTGTCTCTGTCTCCGTCTCTGTCTCTGTCTCTGTCTCCGTCTCTGTCTCTGTCTCTGTCTCTGTCTCTGTCTCTGTCTCTGTCTCTGTCTCTGTCTCTGTCTCTGTCTCTGTCTCTGTCTCTGTCTCTGTCTCTGTCTCTGTCTCTGTCTCTGTCTCTGTCTCTGTCTCTATGTCTGTCTCTGTCTCTGTCTCTGTCTGTGTCTCTGTCTCTGTCTCTGTATCTGTCTCTGTCTCCGTTTCTGTCTCTGTCCCTCTCGCTGTCTCTCCCTCTGTCTCTGTCTCCGTCTCTGTCTCTGTCTCTGTCTCTGTCTCCGTCTCTGTCTCTGTCTCTGTCTCTGCCTCTGCCTCTGTCTCTGTATCTGTCTCTGTCTCCGTTTCTGTCTCTGTCTCTATCTCCGTCTATGTCTCTGTCTCTGTCTCTGTCTCTGTCTCTGTCGCTGTCTCTCCCCCTGTCTCTGTCTCTGTCTCTGTCTGAGTCTCTGTCTCTGTCTCCGTTTCTGTCTCTGTCTCTCTCGCTGTCTCTCCCTCTGTCTCTGTCGCCGTATCTGTCCTTGGCTCTGTCTCTGTGTCTGTCTCCGTCCCTGTCCCTGGCTCTGTCTCTGCCTCTGTCTCCGTCTCTGTCTCTGTCTCTGTCTCCGTCTGCGTCTCTGTCTGAGTCTCTGTCTCTGTCTCCGTTTCTGTCTCTGTCTCTCTCGCTGTCTCTCCCTCTGTCTCTGTCTCCGTCTCTGTCCTTGGCTCTGTCCCTGTGTCTGTCACCGTCCCTGTCCCTGGCTCTGTCTCTGCCTCTGTCTCCGTCTCTGTCTCTGTCTCTGTCTCCCTCTGCGTCTCTGTCTCTATCTCCGTCTCTGTCTCTGTCTCTGTCTCTGTCTCTGCCTCTGTCTCTGCCTCTGCCTCTGTCTCTGTCTCTGTCTCTGTCGCTGTCTCTCCCTCTGTCTCTGTCTCCGTCCCTGTTCCTGGCTCTGCCTCTGCCTCTGTCTCCGTCTCTGTCTCTGTCCCGGCCTTTGTCTCTGGCTCTGTCTCTGCCTCTTTCTCCATCTCTGTCTCTGTCTCTGTCTCTGTCTCTGTCTCTGTCTCCGTCCCTGTCCCTGGCTCTGTCTCTGCCTCTGTCTCCGTCTCTGTCTCTGTCCCGGCCTTTGTCTCTGGCTCTGTCTCTGCCTCTTTCTCCATCTCTGTCTCTGGCTCTGTCTCTGCCTCTGTCTCCGTCTCGGTCTCTGTCTCTGTCTCTATCTCCGTCTCTGTCTCTGTCGCTGTCTCTGCCTCTGTCTCCGTTTCTGTCTCTGTCCCTCTCGCTGTCTCTCCCTCTGTCTCTATCTCCGTCTCTGTCCCTGGCTCTGTCTCTGCCTCTGTCTCCGTCTCTGTCTCTGTCTCGGTCTTTGTCTCCGTCTCTGTCTCCGTCTCTGTCTCTGTCTCTGTCTCTATCTCCGTCTATGTCTCTGTCTCTGTCTCTGTCTCTGTCTCTGTCTCTGTCTCTGTCGCTGTCTCTCCCCCTGTCCCTGTCTCTGTCTCCGTCTCTGTCTCTGTCTCTGTCTCTGTCTCTGTCTCTGTCTCTGTCTCTGTCTCCGTCTCTGTCTCTGTCTCTGTCTCCGTCTCTATCTCCGTCTCTGTCTCCGTCTCTGTCTCTGTCTCTGTCTCTGTCTCTGTCTCTGTCTCTGTCTCTGTCTCCGTCTCTGTCTCTGTCTCTGTCTCCGTATCTGTCTCTGTCTCTGTCTCTGTCTCTGTCTCTGTATCTGTCTCTGTCTCTGTCTCTGTCTCTGTCTCTGTCTCTATGTCTGTCTCTGTCTCTGTCTCTGTCTGTGTCTCTGTCTCTGTCTCTGTATCTGTCTCCGTTTCTGTCTCTGTCCCTCTCGCTGTCTCTCCCTCTGTCTCTGTCTCCGTCTCTGTCTCTGTCTCTGTCTCTGTCTCTGTCTCTGTCTCTGTCTCTGTCTCTGTCTCTGTCTCCGTCTCTGTCTCTGTCTCTGTCTCTGCCTCTGCCTCTGCCTCTGTGTCTGTATCTGTCTCTGTCTCTGTCTCCGTCTCTGTCTCTGTCTCTGTCTCTGCCTCTGCCTCTGTGTCTGTATCTGTCTCTGTCTGCGTTTCTGTCTCTGTCTCTCTCGCTGTCCCTCCCTCTGTCTCTGTCTCCGTCTCTGTCCTTGGCTCTGTCTCTGCCTCTGTCTCCGTCTCTGTCTCTGTCTCGGTCTTTGTCTCCGTCTCTGTCTCCGTCTCTGTCTCTGTCTCTGTCTCTATCTCCGTCTATGTCTCTGCCTCTGTCTCTGTCTGAGTCTCTGTCGCTGTCTCTCCCTCTGTCTCTGTCTCCGTCCCTGTCCCTGGCTCTGTCTCTGCCTCTGTCTCTATCTCCGTCTCTGTCTCTGTCGCTGTGTCTGCCTCTGTCTCCGTCTCTGTCTCCGTCTCGGTCTTTGTCTCCGTCTCTGTCTCTGTCTCTGTCTCTGTCTCTGTCTCTGTCTCTGCCTCTGTCTCTGTCTCTGTCTCTGTCTCTGTCTCTGTCTCTGTCTCTGTCTCTGTCTCTGTCTCTGTCTCTGTCTCTGTCTCTGTCTCCGTCTCTGTCTTTGCCTCTGTCTCTGTCTCTGCCTCTGCCTCTGTGTCTGTATCTGTCTCTGTCTCCGTTTCTGTCTCTGTCGCTCTCACTGTCTCTCCCTCTGTCTCTGTCTCCGTCTCTGTCCTTGGCTCTGTCTCTGCCTCTGTCTCCGTCTCTGTCTCTGTCTCGGTCTTTGTCTCAGTCTCTGACACCGTCTCTGACTCCGTCTCTGTCTCTGTCTCTGTCTCTATCTCCGTCTATGTCTCTGTCTCTGTCTCTGTCTCTGTCTCTGTCGCTGTCTCTCCCCCTGTCTCTGCCTCTGTCTCTGTCTCTGTCTCTGTCTCTGTCTCCGTCTCTGTCCCTGGCTCTGTCTCTGCCTCTGTCTCCGTCTCTGTCTCTGTCTCGGTCTTGGTCTCCGTCTCTGTCTCCGTCTCTGTCTCTGTCTCTGTCTCTGTCTCTATCTCCGTCTAGGTCTCTGTCTCTATCTCCGTGTTTGTCTCTGTCTCTGTCTCTGTCTCCGTCCCTGTCCCTGGCTCTGTCTCTGCCTCTGTCTCCGTCTCTGTCTCTGTCTCTGTCTCCGTCTGCGTCTCTGTCGCTGTCTCTCCCTCTGTCTCTGTCTCCGTCCCTGTCCCTGGCTCTGTCTCTGCCACTGTCTCTATCTCCGTCTCTGTCTCTGTCGCTGTGTCTGCCTCTGTCTCCGTCTCTGTCTCCGTCTCGGTCTTTGTCTCCGTCTCTGTCTCTGTCTCTGTCTCTGTCTCTGTCTCTGTCTCTGTCTCTGGCTCTGTCTCTGTCTCTGTCTCTGTCTCTGCCTCTGTCTCTGTCTCTGTCTCTGTCTCTGTCTCTGTCTCTGTCTCTGTCTCTGTCTCAGTCTCTGTCTCTGTCTCTGTCTCTGTCTCTGTCTCTGTCTCTGTCTCTGTCTCCGTCTCTGTCTCTGTCTCTGTCTCTGCCTCTGCCTCTGTCTCTGTATCTGTCTCTGTCTCCGTTTCTGTCTCGGTCTCTCTCGCTGTCTCTCCCTCTGTCTCTGTCTCCGTCTCTGTCCTTTGCTCTGTCTCTGCCTCTGTCTCTGTCTCCGTCTCTGTCCCTGGCTCTGTCTCTGCCTCTGTCTCCGTCTCTGTCTCTGTCTCGGTCTTTGTCTCCGTCTCTGTCTCCGTCTCTCTCTCTGTCTCTGTCTCTATCTCCGTCTATGTCTCCGTCTCTGTCTCTGTCTCTGTCTCTGTCTCTGTCCTGTCTCTGTCTCCGTCTCTGTCTCTGTCTCTGTCTCCGTCTCTGTCTCTGTCTCTGTCTCTGTCTCTGTCTCTGTCTCTGTCTCTGTCTCTGTCTCTGTCTCTGTCTCTGTCTCTGTCTCTGTCTCTGTCTCTGTCTCTGTCTCTATGTCTGTCTCTATGTCTGTCTCTGTCTCTGTCTCTGTCTGTGTCTCTGTCTCTGTCTCTGTATCTGTCTCTGTCTCCGTTTCTGTCTCTGTCCCTCTCGCTGTCTCTCCCTCTGTCTCTGTCTCCGTCTCTGTCTCTGTCTCTGTCTCTGTCTCCGTCTCTGTCTCTGTCTCTGTCTCTGCCTCTGCCTCTGTCTCTGTATCTGTCTCTGTCTCCGTTTCTGTCTCTGTCTCTATCTCCGTCTATGTCTCTGTCTCTGTCTCTGTCTCTGTCTCTGTCGCTGTCTCTCCCCCTGTCTCTGTCTCTGTCTCTGTCTGAGTCTCTGTCTCTGTCTCCGTTTCTGTCTCTGTCTCTCTCGCTGTCTCTCCCTCTGTCTCTGTCGCCGTCTCTGTCCTTGGCTCTGTCTCTGTGTCTGTCTCCGTCCCTGTCCCTGGCTCTGTCTCTGCCTCTGTCTCCGTCTCTGTCTCTGTCTCTGTCTCCGTCTGCGTCTCTGTCTGAGTCTCTGTCTCTGTCTCCGTTTCTGTCTCTGTCTCTCTCGCTGTCTCTCCCTCTGTCTCTGTCTCCGTCTCTGTCCTTGGCTCTGTCCCTGTGTCTGTCACCGTCCCTGTCCCTGGCTCTGTCTCTGCCTCTGTCTCCGTCTCTGTCTCTGTCTCTGTCTCTGGCTCTGTTTCTGCCTCTTTCTCCGTCTCTGTCTCTGTCTCTGTCTCTATCTCCGTCTCTGTCCCCGTCTCTGTCCCTGGCTCTGTCTCTGCCTCTGTCTCCGTCTCTGTCTCTGTCTCGGTCTCTGTCTCTGTCTCTATCTCCGTCTATGTCTCTGTCTCTGTCTCTGTCTCTGTCTCTGTCTCTGTCGCTGTCTCTGTCTCTGTCTCTGTCTCTGTCTGTGTCTCTGTCCCTGTTTCTGTCTCTATCTCCGTCTTTGTCTCTGTCTCTGTCTCTGTGTCCGTCCCTGTCCCTGGCTCTGTCTCTGCCTCTGTCTCCGTCTCTGTCTCTGTCTCTGTCTCTGTCTCTGTCTCTGTCTCTGTCTCTGCCTCTGTCACCGTCTCTGTCTCTGTCTCTATCTCCGTCTCTGTCTCTGTCTCTGCCTCTGTCTCTGTCTCTGTCTCTGTCCCTGTCTCTGTCTCTGTCTCTGTCTCTGCCTCTGCCTCTGTCTCTGTCTCTGTCTCTGTCGCTGTCTCTCCCTCTGTCCCTGTCTCCGTCTCTGTCCCTGGCTCTGTCTCTGCCTCTGTCTCCGTCTCTGTCTCCGTCTTGGTCTTTGTCTCCGTCTCTGTCTCTGTCTCTGTCTCTGTCTCTGTCTCTGTCTCTGTCTCTGCCTCTTGTCTGCCTATGTCTCTGTCTCTGTCTCCGTCTGCGTCTCTGTCTCTGTCTCTGTCTCTGTCCCAGTCTCTGTCTCTGTCTCCGTCTCTGTCCCTGCCTCTGTCTCTGCCTCTGTCTCCGTCTCTGACTCTGTTTCTGTCTCTATCTCCGTCTCTGTCTCTGTCTCTGTCTCTGTCTCTGCCTCTGTCTCTGCCTCTGCCTCTGTCTCTGTCTCTGTCTCTGTCGCTGTCTCTCCCTCTGTCTCTGTCTCCGTCCCTGTCCCTGGCTCTGCCTCTGCCTCTGTCTCCGTCTCTGTCTCTGTCTCTGTCTCTGTCTCCGTCTGCGTCTCTGTCTCTGTCTCCGTCTCTGTCCCAGTCTCTGTCTCTGTCTCCGTCTCTGTCCCTGGCTCTGTCTCTGCCTCTGTCTCCTTCTCTGACTCTGTTTCTGTCTCTATCTCCGTCTCCGTCTCTGTCTCTGTCTCTGTCTCTGTCTCTGTCTCTGTCTCTGTCTCTGTCTCTGCCTCTGCCTCTGTCTCCGTCTATGTCTCTGTCTCTGTCTCTGTCGCTGTCTCTGTCTGTGCCTCTGTCTCTGTCTCTGCCGCTGTCTCTGTCTCTGTCTCTGTCTCTGTCTCTGTCGCCGTCTCTCCCTCTGTCTCTGTCTCTGTGTCTGTCTCTGACTCTGTCTCTGTCTCTGTCTCTGTCTCTGTCTCTGTCTCTGTCTCTGTCTCTGTCTCTGTCTCTGTCTCTGTCTCTGGCTCTGTTTCTGCCTCTTTCTCCGTCTCTGTCTCTGTCTCTGTCTCTATCTCCGTCTCTGTCCCCGTCTCTGTCCCTGGCTCTGTCTCTGCCTCTGTCTCCGTCTCTGTCTCTGTCTCGGTCTCTGTCTCTGTCTCTATCTCCGTCTATGTCTCTGTCTCTGTCTCTGTCTCTGTCTCTGTCGCTGTCTCTGTCTCTGTCTCTGTCTCTGTCTGTGTCTCTGTCCCTGTTTCTGTCTCTATCTCCGTCTTTGTCTCTGTCTCTGTCTCTGTGTCCGTCCCTGTCCCTGGCTCTGTCTCTGCCTCTGTCTCCGTCTCTGTCTCTGTCTCTGTCTCTGTCTCCGTCTGCGTCTCTGTCTCTGTCTCCGTCTCTGTCCCAGTCTCTGTCTCTGTCTCCGTCTCTGTCCCTGGCTCTGTCTCTGCCTCTGTCTCCTTCTCTGACTCTGTCTCTGTCTCTATCTCCGTCTATGTCTCTGCCTCTGTCTCTGTCTGAGTCTCTGTCGCTGTCTCTCCCTCTGTCTCTGTCTCCGTCCCTGTCCCGGGCTCTGTCTCTGTCTCTGTCTCTGCCTCTGCCTCTGCCTCTGTGTCTGTATCTGTCTCTGTCTCTGTCTCCGTCTCTGTCTCTGTCTCTGTCTCTGCCTCTGCCTCTGTGTCTGTATCTGTCTCTGTCTGCGTTTCTGTCTCTGTCTCTCTCGCTGTCCCTCCCTCTGTCTCTGTCTCCGTCTCTGTCCTTGGCTCTGTCTCTGCCTCTGTCTCCGTCTCTGTCTCTGTCTCGGTCTTTGTCTCCGTCTCTGTCTCCGTCTCTGTCTCTGTCTCTGTCTCTATCTCCGTCTATGTCTCTGCCTCTGTCTCTGTCTGAGTCTCTGTCGCTGTCTCTCCCTCTGTCTCTGTCTCCGTCCCTGTCCCGGGCTCTGTCTCTGCCTCTGTCTCTATCTCCGTCTCTGTCTCTGTCGCTGTGTCTGCCTCTGTCTCCGTCTCTGTCTCCGTCTCGGTCTTTGTCTCCGTCTCTGTCTCTGTCTCTGTCTCTGTCTCTGTCTCTGTCTCTGCCTCTGTCTCTGTCTCTGTCTCTGTCTCTGTCTCTGTCTCTATCTCTGTCTCTGTCTCTGTCTCTGTCTCTGTCTCTGTCTCTGTCTCCGTCTCTGTCTTTGCCTCTGTCTCTGTCTCTGCCTCTGCCTCTGTGTCTGTATCTGTCTCTGTCTCCGTTTCTGTCTCTGTCGCTCTCACTGTCTCTCCCTCTGTCTCTGTCTCCGTCTCTGTCCTTGGCTCTGTCTCTGCCTCTGTCTCCGTCTCTGTCTCTGTCTCGGTCTTTGTCTCAGTCTCTGACACCGTCTCTGACTCCGTCTCTGTCTCTGTCTCTGTCTCTATCTCCGTCTATGTCTCTGTCTCTGTCTCTGTCTCTGTCTCTGTCGCTGTCTCTCCCCCTGTCTCTGCCTCTGTCTCTGTCTGTGTCTCTGTCTCTGTCTCCGTCTCTGTCCCTGGCTCTGTCTCTGCCTCTGTCTCCGTCTCTGTCTCTGTCTCGGTCTTGGTCTCCGTCTCTGTCTCCGTCTCTGTCTCTGTCTCTGTCTCTGTCTCTATCTCCGTCTAGGTCTCTGTCTCTATCTCCGTGTTTGTCTCTGTCCCTGTCCCTGTCTCTGTCTCCGTCCCTGTCCCTGGCTCTGTCTCTGCCTCTGTCTCCGTCTCTGTCTCTGTCTCTGTCTCCGTCTGCGTCTCTGTCTCCGTCCCTGTCCCTGGCTCTGTCTCTGCCTCTGTCTCTATCTCCGTCCCTGTCTCTGTCGCTGTGTCTGCCTCTGTCTCCGTCTCTGTCTCCGTCTCGGTCTTTGTCTCCGTCTCTGTCTCTGTCTCTGTCTCTGTCTCTGTCTCTGTCTCTGTCTCTGGCTCTGTCTCTGTCTCTGTCTCTGTCTCTGCCTCTGTCTCTGTCTCTGTCTCTGTCTCTGTCTCTGTCTCTGTCTCTGTCTCTGTCTCAGTCTCTGTCTCTGTCTCTGTCTCTGTCTCTGTCTCTGTCTCTGTCTCTGTCTCCGTCTCTGTCTCTGTCTCTGTCTCTGCCTCTGCCTCTGTCTCTGTATCTGTCTCTGTCTCCGTTTCTGTCTCGGTCTCTCTCGCTGTCTCTCCCTCTGTCTCTGTCTCCGTCTCTGTCCTTTGCTCTGTCTCTGCCTCTGTCTCTGTCTCCGTCTCTGTCCCTGGCTCTGTCTCTGCCTCTGTCTCCGTCTCTGTCTCTGTCTCGGTCTTTGTCTCCGTCTCTGTCTCCGTCTCTCTCTCTGTCTCTGTCTCTATCTCCGTCTATGTCTCCGTCTCTGTCTCTGTCTCTGTCTCTGTCTCTGTCCTGTCTCTGTCTCCGTCTCTGTCTCTGTCTCTGTCTCCGTCTCTGTCTCTGTCTCTGTCTCTGTCTCTGTCTCTGTCTCTGTCTCTGTCTCTATGTCTGTCTCTGTCTCTGTCTCTGTCTGTGTCTCTGTCTCTGTCTCTGTATCTGTCTCTGTCTCCGTTTCTGTCTCTGTCCCTCTCGCTGTCTCTCCCTCTGTCTCTGTCTCCGTCTCTGTCTCTGTCTCTGTCTCTGTCTCCGTCTCTGGCTCTGTCTCTGTCTCTGCCTCTGCCTCTGTCTCTGTATCTGTCTCTGTCTCCGTTTCTGTCTCTGTCTCTATCTCCGTCTATGTCTCTGTCTCTGTCTCTGTCTCTGTCTCCGTCTCTGTCCCAGTCTCTGTCTCTGTCTCCGTCTCTGTCCCTGGCTCTGTCTCTGCCTCTGTCTCCTTCTCTGACTCTGTTTCTGCCTCTATCTTTGTCTCCGTCTCTGTCTCTGTCTCTGTCTCTGTCTCTGCCTCTGTCTCTGTCTCTGTCTCCGTCTCTGTCTCTGTCTCTGTCTCTGCCTCTGCCTCTGTGTCTGTATCTGTCTCTGTCTCCGTTTCTGTCTCTGTCTCTCTCGCTGTCCCTCCCTCTGTCTCTGTCTCCGTCTCTGTCCTTGGCTCTGTCTCTGCCTCTGTCTCCGTCTCTGTCTCTATCTCGGTCTTTGTCTCCGTCTCTGTCTCCGTCTCTGTCTCTGTCTCTGTCTCTATCTCCGTCTATGTCTCTGCCTCTGTCTCTGTCTCTGTCTCTGCCTCTTGTCTGCCTATGTCTCTGTCTCTGTCTCCGTCTGCGTCTCTGTCTCTGTCTCCGTCTCTGTCCCAGTCTCTGTCTCTGTCTCCGTCTCTGTCCCTGGCTCTGTCTCTGCCTCTGTCTCCTTCTCTGACTCTGTTTCTGTCTCTATCTCCGTCTCCGTCTCTGTCTCTGTCTCTGTCTCTGTCTCTGTCTCTGTCTCTGTCTCTGCCTCTGCCTCTGTCTCCGTCTATGTCTCTGTCTCTGTCTCTGTCGCTGTCTCTGTCTGTGCCTCTGTCTCTGTCTCTGCCGCTGTCTCTGTCTCTGTCTCTGTCTCTGTCTCTGTCGCCGTCTCTCCCTCTGTCTCTGTCTCTGTGTCTGTCTCTGACTCTGTCTCTGTCTCTGTCTCTGTCTCTGTCTCTGTCTCTGTCTCTGTCTCTGTCTCTGTCTCTGTCTCTGTCTCTGTCTCTGTCTCTGGCTCTGTTTCTGCCTCTTTCTCCGTCTCTGTCTCTGTCTCTGTCTCTGTCTCTATCTCCGTCTCTGTCCCCGTCTCTGTCCCTGGCTCGGTCTCTGCCTCTGTCTCCGTCTCTGTCTCTGTCTCGGTCTCTGTCTCTGTCTCTATCTCCGTCTCTGTCCCCGTCTCTGTCCCTGGCTCTGTCTCTGCCTCTGTCTCTATCTCCGTCTCTGTCTCTGTCGCTGTGTCTGCCTCTGTCTCCGTCTCTGTCTCCGTCTCGGTCTTTGTCTCCGTCTCTGTCTCTGTCTCTGTCTCTGTCTCTGTCTCTGTCTCTGGCTCTGTCTCTGTCTCTGTCTCTGTCTCTGCCTCTGTCTCTGTCTCTGTCTCTGTCTCTGTCTCTGTCTCTGTCTCTGTCTCTGTCTCAGTCTCTGTCTCTGTCTCTGTCTCTGTCTCTGTCTCTGTCTCTGTCTCTGTCTCCGTCTCTGTCTCTGTCTCTGTCTCTGCCTCTGCCTCTGTCTCTGTATCTGTCTCTGTCTCCGTTTCTGTCTCGGTCTCTCTCGCTGTCTCTCCCTCTGTCTCTGTCTCCGTCTCTGTCCTTTGCTCTGTCTCTGCCTCTGTCTCTGTCTCCGTCTCTGTCCCTGGCTCTGTCTCTGCCTCTGTCTCCGTCTCTGTCTCTGTCTCGGTCTTTGTCTCCGTCTCTGTCTCCGTCTCTCTCTCTGTCTCTGTCACTATCTCCGTCTATGTCTCCGTCTCTGTCTCTGTCTCTGTCTCTGTCTCTGTCCTGTCTCTGTCTCCGTCTCTGTCTCTGTCTCTGTCTCCGTCTCTGTCTCTGTCTCTGTCTCTGTCTCTGTCTCTGTCTCTGTCTCTGTCTCTGTCTCTGTCTCTGTCTCTGTCTCTGTCTCTGTCTCTGTCTCTGTCTCTGTCTCTGTCTCTGTCTCTGTCTCTGTCTCTGTCTCTGTCTCTGTCTCTGTCTCTGTCTCTGTCTCTGTCTCTGTCTCTATGTCTGTCTCTGTCTCTGTCTCTGTCTGTGTCTCTGTCTCTGTCTCTGTATCTGTCTCTGTCTCCGTTTCTGTCTCTGTCCCTCTCGCTGTCTCTCCCTCTGTCTCTGTCTCCGTCTCTGTCTCTGTCTCTGTCTCTGTCTCCGTCTCTGTCTCTGTCTCTGTCTCTGCCTCTGCCTCTGTCTCTGTATCTGTCTCTGTCTCCGTTTCTGTCTCTGTCTCTATCTCCGTCTATGTCTCTGTCTCTGTCTCTGTCTCTGTCTCTGTCGCTGTCTCTCCCCCTGTCTCTGTCTCTGTCTCTGTCTGAGTCTCTGTCTCTGTCTCCGTTTCTGTCTCTGTCTCTCTCGCTGTCTCTCCCTCTGTCTCTGTCGCCGTCTCTGTCCTTGGCTCTGTCTCTGTGTCTGTCGCCGTCCCTGTCCCTGGCTCTGTCTCTGCCTCTGTCTCCGTCTCTGCCTCTGTCTCCGTCTCTGTCTCCGTCTCGGTCTTTGTCTCCGTCTCTGTCTCTGTCTCTGTCTCTGTCTCTGTCTCTGTATCTGCCTCTGCCTCTGTCTCTGTCTCTGTCTCTGTCTCTGTCTCTGTCTCTGTCTCTGTCTCTGTCTCTGTCTCTGTCTCCGTCTCTGTCTTTGCCTCTGTCTCTGTCTCTGCCTCTGCCTCTGTGTCTGTATCTGTCTCTGTCTCCGTTTCTGTCTCTGTCGCTCTCACTGTCTCTCCCTCTGTCTCTGTCTCCGTCTCTGTCCTTGGCTCTGTCTCTGCCTCTGTCTCCGTCTCTGTCTCTGTCTCGGTCTTTGTCTCAGTCTCTGACACCGTCTCTGACTCCGTCTCTGTCTCTGTCTCTGTCTCTATCTCCGTCTATGTCTCTGTCTCTGTCTCTGTCTCTGTCTCTGTCGCTGTCTCTCCCCCTGTCTCTGCCTCTGTCTCTGTCTCTGTCTCTGTCTCTGTCTCCGTCTCTGTCCCTGGCTCTGTCTCTGCCTCTGTCTCCGTCTCTGTCTCTGTCTCGGTCTTGGTCTCCGTCTCTGTCTCCGTCTCTGTATCTGTCTCTGTCTCTGTCTCTATCTCCGTCTAGGTCTCTGTCTCTATCTCCGTGTTTGTCTCTGTCTCTGTCTCTGTCTCCGTCCCTGTCCCTGGCTCTGTCTCTGCCTCTGTCTCCGTCTCTGTCTCTGTCTCTGTCTCCGTCTGCGTCTCTGTCGCTGTCTCTCCCTCTGTCTCTGTCTCCGTCCCTGTCCCTGGCTCTGTCTCTGCCTCTGTCTCTATCTCCGTCTCTGTCTCTGTCGCTGTGTCTGCCTCTGTCTCCGTCTCTGTCTCCGTCTCGGTCTTTGTCTCCGTCTCTGTCTCTGTCTCTGTCTCTGTCTCTGTCTCTGTCTCTGTCTCTGTCGCTGTCTCTCCCTCTGTCTCTGTCTCCGTCCCTGTCCCTGGCTCTGCCTCTGCCTCTGTCTCCGTCTCTGTCTCTGTCTCTGTCTCCGTCTGCGTCTCTGTCTCTGTCTCCGTCTCTGTCCCAGTCTCTGTCTCTGTCTCCGTCTCTGTCCCTGGCTCTGTCCCTGCCTCTGTCTCCTTCTCTGACTCTGTTTCTCTCTCTATCTCCGTCTCCGTCTCTGTCTCTGTCTCTGTCTCTGTCTCTGCCTCTGCCTCTGTCTCCGTCTGTGTCTCTGTCTCTGTCTCTGTCTCTGTCTCTGCCTGTGCCTCTGTCTCTGTCTCTGCCGCTGTCTCTGTCTCTGTCTCTGTCTCTGTCGCCGTCTCTCCCTCTGTCTCTGTCTCCGTCTCTGTCTCTGTCTCTGTGTCTGTCTCTGACTCTGTCTCTGTCTCTGTCTCTGTCTCTGTCTCTGTCTCTGTCTCTGTCTCTGTCTCTATCTCCGTCTCTGTCTCTGTCTCTGTCTCTGTCTCTGTCTCTGCCTCTGTCACCGTCTCTGTCTCTGTCTCTATCTCCGTCTCTGTCTCTGTCTCTGCCTCTGTCTCTGTCTCTGTCTCTGTCTCTGTCTCTGTCTCTGTCTCTGTCTCTGTCTCTGTCTCTGTCTCTGTCTCTGTCTCTGCCTCTGCCTCTGTCTCTGTCTCTGTCTCTGTCGCTGTCTCTCCCTCTGTCCCTGTCTCCGTCTCTGTCCCTGGCTCTGTCTCTGCCTCTGTCTCCGTCTCTGTCTCCGTCTTTGTCTTTGTCTCCGTCTCTGTCTCTGTCTCTGTCTCTGTCTCTGTCTCTGTCTCTGTCTCTGCCTCTTGTCTGCCTATGTCTCTGTCTCTGTCTCCGTCTGCGTCTCTGTCTCTGTCTCTGTCTCTGTCCCAGTCTCTGTCTCTGTCTCCGTCTCTGTCCCTGCCTCTGTCTCTGCCTCTGTCTCCGTCTCTGACTCTGTTTCTGTCTCTATCTCCGTCTCTGTCTCTGTCTCTGTCTCTGTCTCTGCCTCTGTCTCTGCCTCTGCCTCTGTCTCTGTCTCTGTCTCTGTCGCTGTCTCTCCCTCTGTCTCTGTCTCCGTCCCTGTCCCTGGCTCTGCCTCTGCCTCTGTCTCCGTCTCTGTCTCTGTCCCGGCCTTTGTCTCTGGCTCTGTCTCTGCCTCTTTCTCCATCTCTGTCTCTGTCTCTGTCTCTGTCTCTGTCTCTGTCTCTGTCTCCGTCCCTGTCCCTGGCTCTGTCTCTGTCCCGGCCTTTGTCTCTGGCTCTGTCTCTGCCTCTTTCTCCATCTCTGTCTCTGGCTCTGTCTCTGCCTCTGTCTCCGTCTCGGTCTCTGTCTCTGTCTCTATCTCCGTCTCTGTCTCTGTCGCTGTCTCTGCCTCTGTCTCCGTTTCTGTCTCTGTCCCTCTCGCTGTCTCTCCCTCTGTCTCTATCTCCGTCTCTGTCCCTGGCTCTGTCTCTGCCTCTGTCTCCGTCTCTGTCTCTGTCTCGGTCTTTGTCTCCGTCTCTGTCTCCGTCTCTGTCTCTGTCTCTGTCTCTATCTCCGTCTATGTCTCTGTCTCTGTCTCTGTCTCTGTCTCTGTCTCTGTCGCTGTCTCTCCCCCTGTCCCTGTCTCTGTCTCCGTCTCTGTCTCTGTCTCTGTCTCTGTCTCTGTCTCTGTCTCTGTCTCTGTCTCTGTCTCCGTCTCTGTCTCTGTCTCTGTCTCCGTCTCTATCTCCGTCTCTGTCTCCGTCTCTGTCTCTGTCTCTGTCTCTGTCTCTGTCTCTGTCTCTGTCTCTGTCTCCGGCTCTGTCTCTGTCTCTGTCTCCGTATCTGTCTCTGTCTCTGTCTCTGTCTCTGTCTCTGTATCTGTCTCTGTCTCTGTCTCTGTCTCTGTCTCTGTCTCTATGTCTGTCTCTGTCTCTGTCTCTGTCTGTGTCTCTGTCTCTGTCTCTGTATCTGTCTCCGTTTCTGTCTCTGTCCCTCTCGCTGTCTCTCCCTCTGTCTCTGTCTCTGTCTCTGTCTCTGTCTCTGTCGCTGTCTCTGTCTCTGTCTCTGTCTCTGTCTCTGTCTCTGTCTCCGTCTCTGTCTCTGTCTCTGTCTCTGCCTCTGCCTCTGCCTCTGTGTCTGTATCTGTCTCTGTCTCTGTCTCCGTCTCTGTCTCTGTCTCTGTCTCTGCCTCTGCCTCTGTGTCTGTATCTGTCTCTGTCTGCGTTTCTGTCTCTGTCTCTCTCGCTGTCCCTCCCTCTGTCTCTGTCTCCGTCTCTGTCCTTGGCTCTGTCTCTGCCTCTGTCTCCGTCTCTGTCTCTGTCTCGGTCTTTGTCTCCGTCTCTGTCTCCGTCTCTGTCTCTGTCTCTGTCTCTATCTCCGTCTATGTCTCTGCCTCTGTCTCTGTCTGAGTCTCTGTCGCTGTCTCTCCCTCTGTCTCTGTCTCCGTCCCTGTCCCTGGCTCTGTCTCTGCCTCTGTCTCTATCTCCGTCTCTGTCTCTGTCGCTGTGTCTGCCTCTGTCTCCGTCTCTGTCTCCGTCTCGGTCTTTGTCTCCGTCTCTGTCTCTGTCTCTGTCTCTGTCTCTGTCTCTGTCTCTGCCTCTGTCTCTGTCTCTGTCTCTGTCTCTGTCTCTGTCTCTGTCTCTGTCTCTGTCTCTGTCTCTGTCTCTGTCTCTGTCTCTGTCTCCGTCTCTGTCTTTGCCTCTGTCTCTGTCTCTGCCTCTGCCTCTGTGTCTGTATCTGTCTCTGTCTCCGTTTCTGTCTCTGTCGCTCTCACTGTCTCTCCCTCTGTCTCTGTCTCCGTCTCTGTCCTTGGCTCTGTCTCTGCCTCTGTCTCCGTCTCTGTCTCTGTCTCGGTCTTTGTCTCAGTCTCTGACACCGTCTCTGACTCCGTCTCTGTCTCTGTCTCTGTCTCTATCTCCGTCTATGTCTCTGTCTCTGTCTCTGTCTCTGTCTCTGTCGCTGTCTCTCCCCCTGTCTCTGCCTCTGTCTCTGTCTCTGTCTCTGTCTCTGTCTCCGTCTCTGTCCCTGGCTCTGTCTCTGCCTCTGTCTCCGTCTATGTCTCTGCCTCTGTCTCTGTCTGAGTCTCTGTCGCTGTCTCTCCCTCTGTCTCTGTCTCCGTCCCTGTCCCTGGCTCTGTCTCTGCCTCTGTCTCTATCTCCGTCTCTGTCTCTGTCGCTGTGTCTGCCTCTGTCTCCGTCTCTGTCTCCGTCTCGGTCTTTGTCTCCGTCTCTGTCTCTGTCTCTGTCTCTGTCTCTGTCTCTGTCTCTGCCTCTGTCTCTGTCTCTGTCTCTGTCTCTGTCTCTGTCTCTGTCTCTGTCTCTGTCTCTGTCTCTGTCTCTGTCTCTGTCTCTGTCTCCGTCTCTGTCTTTGCCTCTGTCTCTGTCTCTGCCTCTGCCTCTGTGTCTGTATCTGTCTCTGTCTCCGTTTCTGTCTCTGTCGCTCTCACTGTCTCTCCCTCTGTCTCTGTCTCCGTCTCTGTCCTTGGCTCTGTCTCTGCCTCTGTCTCCGTCTCTGTCTCTGTCTCGGTCTTTGTCTCAGTCTCTGACACCGTCTCTGACTCCGTCTCTGTCTCTGTCTCTGTCTCTATCTCCGTCTATGTCTCTGTCTCTGTCTCTGTCTCTGTCTCTGTCGCTGTCTCTCCCCCTGTCTCTGCCTCTGTCTCTGTCTCTGTCTCTGTCTCTGTCTCCGTCTCTGTCCCTGGCTCTGTCTCTGCCTCTGTCTCCGTCTCTGTCTCTGTCTCGGTCTTGGTCTCCGTCTCTGTCTCCGTCTCTGTCTCTGTCTCTGTCTCTGTCTCTATCTCCGTCTAGGTCTCTGTCTCTATCTCCGTGTTTGTCTCTGTCTCTGTCTCTGTCTCCGTCCCTGTCCCTGGCTCTGTCTCTGCCTCTGTCTCCGTCTCTGTCTCTGTCTCTGTCTCCGTCTGCGTCTCTGTCGCTGTCTCTCCCTCTGTCTCTGTCTCCGTCCCTGTCCCTGGCTCTGTCTCTGCCTCTGTCTCTATCTCCGTCTCTGTCTCTGTCGCTGTGTCTGCCTCTGTCTCCGTCTCTGTCTCCGTCTCGGTCTTTGTCTCCGTCTCTGTCTCTGTCTCTGTCTCTGTCTCTGTCTCTGTCTCTGTCTCTGGCTCTGTCTCTGTCTCTGTCTCTGTCTCTGCCTCTGTCTCTGTCTCTGTCTCTGTCTCTGTCTCTGTCTCTGTCTCTGTCTCTGTCTCAGTCTCTGTCTCTGTCTCTGTCTCTGTCTCTGTCTCTGTCTCTGTCTCTGTCTCCGTCTCTGTCTCTGTCTCTGTCTCTGTCTCTGCCTCTGCCTCTGTCTCTGTATCTGTCTCTGTCTCCGTTCCTGTCTCGGTCTCTCTCGCTGTCTCTCCCTCTGTCTCTGTCTCCGTCTCTGTCCTTTGCTCTGTCTCTGCCTCTGTCTCTGTCTCCGTCTCTGTCCCTGGCTCTGTCTCTGCCTCTGTCTCCGTCTCTGTCTCTGTCTCGGTCTTCGTCTCCGTCTCTGTCTCCGTCTCTCTCTCTGTCTCTGTCTCTATCTCCGTCTATGTCTCCGTCTCTGTCTCTGTCTCTGTCTCTGTCTCTGTCCTGTCTCTGTCTCCGTCTCTGTCTCTGTCTCTGTCTCCGTCTCTGTCTCTGTCTCTGTCTCTGTCTCTGTCTCTGTCTCTGTCTCTGTCTCTGTCTCTGTCTCTGTCTCTGTCTCTGTCTCTGTCTCTGTCTCTGTCTCTGTCTCTGTCTCTGTCTCTGTCTCTGTCTCTGTCTCTGTCTCTGTCTCTGTCTCTGTCTCTGTCTCTATGTCTGTCTCTGTCTCTGTCTCTGTCTGTGTCTCTGTCTCTGTCTCTGTATCTGTCTCTGTCTCCGTTTCTGTCTCTGTCCCTCTCGCTGTCTCTCCCTCTGTCTCTGTCTCCGTCTCTGTCTCTGTCTCTGTCTCTGTCTCCGTCTCTGTCTCTGTCTCTGCCTCTGCCTCTGCCTCTGTCTCTGTATCTGTCTCTGTCTCCGTTTCTGTCTCTGTCTCTATCTCCGTCTATGTCTCTGTCTCTGTCTCTGTCTCTGTCTCTGTCGCTGTCTCTCCCCCTGTCTCTGTCTCTGTCTCTGTCTGAGTCTCTGTCTCTGTCTCCGTTTCTGTCTCTGTCTCTCTCGCTGTCTCTCCCTCTGTCTCTGTCGCCGTCTCTGTCCTTGGCTCTGTCTCTGTGTCTGTCGCCGTCCCTGTCCCTGGCTCTGTCTCTGCCTCTGTCTCCGTCTCTGTCTCTGTCTCTGTCTCCGTCTGCGTCTCTGTCTGAGTCTCTGTCTCTGTCTCCGTTTCTGTCTCTGTCTCTCTCGCTGTCTCTCCCTCTGTCTCTGTCTCCGTCTCTGTCCTTGGCTCTGTCTCTGTGTCTGTCTCCGTCCCTGTCCCTGGCTCTGTCTCTGCCTCTGTCTCCGTCTCTGTCTCTGTCTCTGTCTCCCTCTGCGTCTCTGTCTCTGTCTCCGTCTCTGTCCCAGTCTCTGTCTCTGTCTCCGTCTCTGTCCCTGGCTCTGTCTCTGCCTCTGTCTCCTTCTCTGACTCTGTTTCTGCCTCTATCTCCGTCTCCGTCTCTGTCGCTGCCTCTGTCTCTGTCTCTGTCTCTGTCTCTGTCTCTGCCTCTGCCTCTGTCTCTGTCTGAGTCTCTGTCGCTGTCTCTCCCTCTGTCTCTGTCTCCGTCCCTGTCCCTGGCTCTGTCTCTGCCTCTGTCTCTATCTCCGTCTCTGTCTCTGTCTCCGTCTGAGTCTCTGTCTCTGTCTCCGTCTCTGTCCCAGTCTCTGTCTCTGTCTCCGTCTCTGTCCCTGGCTCTGTCTCTGCCTCTGTCTCCTTCTCTGACTCTGTTTCTGCCTCTATCTTTGTCTCCGTCTCCGTCTCTGTCTCTGTCTCTGTCTCTGTCTCTGTCTCTGTCTCTGTCTCTGTCTCTGTCTCTGTCTCTGCCTCTGCCTCTGTGTCTGTATCTGTCTCTGTCTCCGTTTCTGTCTCTGTCTCTCTCGCTGTCCCTCCCTCTGTCTCTGTCTCCGTCTCTGTCCTTGGCTCTGTCTCTGCCTCTGTCTCCGTCTCTGTCTCTGTCTCGGTCTTTGCCTCCGTCTCTGTCTCCGTCTGTGTCTCTGTCTCTGTCTCTATCTCCGTCTATGTCTCTGCCTCTGTCTCTGTCTCTGTCTCTGCCTCTTGTCTGCCTATGTCTCTGTCTCTGTCTCCGTCTGCGTCTCTGTCTCTATCTCTGTCTCTGTCCCAGTCTCTGTCTCTGTCTCCGTCTCTGTCCCTGGCTCTGTCTCTGCCTCTGTCTCCGTCTCTGACTCTGTTTCTGTCTCTATCTCCGTCTTTGTCTCTGTCTCTGTCTCTGTCTCTGTCTCTGTCTCTGTCTCTGCCTCTGCCTCTGTCTCTGTCTCTGTCTCTGTCGCTGTCTCTCCCTCTGTCTCTGTCTCCGTCCCTGTCCCTGGCTCTGCCTCTGCCTCTGTCTCCGTCTCTGTCTCTGTCTCTGTCTCCGTCTGCGTCTCTGTCTCTGTCTCCGTCTCTGTCCCAGTCTCTGTCTCTGTCTCCGTCTCTGTCCCTGGCTCTGTCCCTGCCTCTGTCTCCTTCTCTGACTCTGTTTCTCTCTCTATCTCCGTCTCCGTCTCTGTCTCTGTCTCTGTCTCTGTCTCTGCCTCTGCCTCTGTCTCCGTCTGTGTCTCTGTCTCTGTCTCTGTCTCTGTCTCTGCCTGTGCCTCTGTCTCTGTCTCTGCCGCTGTCTCTGTCTCTGTCTCTGTCTCTGTCTCTGTCGCCGTCTCTCCCTCTGTCTCTGTCTCCGTCTCTGTCTCTGTCTCTGTGTCTGTCTCTGACTCTGTCTCTGTCTCTGTCTCTGTCTCTGTCTCTGTCTCTGTCTCTGTCTCTGTCTCTATCTCCGTCTCTGTCTCTGTCTCTGTCTCTGTCTCTGTCTCTGCCTCTGTCACCGTCTCTGTCTCTGTCTCTATCTCCGTCTCTGTCTCTGTCTCTGCCTCTGTCTCTTCTCTGTCTCTGTCTCTGTCTCTGTCTCTGTCTCTGTCTCTGTCTCTGTCTCTGCCTCTGCCTCTGTCTCTGTCTCTGTCTCTGTCGCTGTCTCTCCCTCTGTCCCTGTCTCCGTCTCTGTCCCTGGCTCTGTCTCTGCCTCTGTCTCCGTCTCTGTCTCCGTCTTGGTCTTTGTCTCCGTCTCTGTCTCTGTCTCTGTCTCTGTCTCTGTCTCTGTCTCTGTCTCTGCCTCTTGTCTGCCTATGTCTCTGTCTCTGTCTCCGTCTGCGTCTCTGTCTCTGTCTCTGTCTCTGTCCCAGTCTCTGTCTCTGTCTCCGTCTCTGTCCCTGCCTCTGTCTCTGCCTCTGTCTCCGTCTCTGACTCTGTTTCTGTCTCTATCTCCGTCTCTGTCTCTGTCTCTGTCTCTGTCTCTGCCTCTGTCTCTGCCTCTGCCTCTGTCTCTGTCTCTGTCTCTGTCGCTGTCTCTCCCTCTGTCTCTGTCTCCGTCCCTGTCCCTGGCTCTGCCTCTGCCTCTGTCTCCGTCTCTGTCTCTGTCCCGGCCTTTGTCTCTGGCTCTGTCTCTGCCTCTTTCTCCATCTCTGTCTCTGTCTCTGTCTCTGTCTCTGTCTCTGTCTCCGTCCCTGTCTCTGTCTCTGTCTCTGCCTCTTGTCTGCCTATGTCTCTGTCTCTGTCTCCGTCTGCGTCTCTGTCTCTATCTCTGTCTCTGTCCCAGTCTCTGTCTCTGTCTCCGTCTCTGTCCCTGGCTCTGTCTCTGCCTCTGTCTCCGTCTCTGACTCTGTTTCTGTCTCTATCTCCGTCTTTGTCTCTGTCTCTGTCTCTGTCTCTGTCTCTGTCTCTGTCTCTGCCTCTGCCTCTGTCTCTGTCTCTGTCTCTGTCGCTGTCTCTCCCTCTGTCTCTGTCTCCGTCCCTGTCCCTGGCTCTGCCTCTGCCTCTGTCTCCGTCTCTGTCTCTGTCTCTGTCTCCGTCTGCGTCTCTGTCTCTGTCTCCGTCTCTGTCCCAGTCTCTGTCTCTGTCTCCGTCTCTGTCCCTGGCTCTGTCCCTGCCTCTGTCTCCTTCTCTGACTCTGTTTCTCTCTCTATCTCCGTCTCCGTCTCTGTCTCTGTCTCTGTCTCTGTCTCTGCCTCTGCCTCTGTCTCCGTCTGTGTCTCTGTCTCTGTCTCTGTCTCTGTCTCTGCCTGTGCCTCTGTCTCTGTCTCTGCCGCTGTCTCTGTCTCTGTCTCTGTCTCTGTCTCTGTCGCCGTCTCTCCCTCTGTCTCTGTCTCCGTCTCTGTCTCTGTCTCTGTGTCTGTCTCTGACTCTGTCTCTGTCTCTGTCTCTGTCTCTGTCTCTGTCTCTGTCTCTGTCTCTGTCTCTATCTCCGTCTCTGTCTCTGTCTCTGTCTCTGTCTCTGTCTCTGCCTCTGTCACCGTCTCTGTCTCTGTCTCTATCTCCGTCTCTGTCTCTGTCTCTGCCTCTGTCTCTTCTCTGTCTCTGTCTCTGTCTCTGTCTCTGTCTCTGTCTCTGTCTCTGTCTCTGCCTCTGCCTCTGTCTCTGTCTCTGTCTCTGTCGCTGTCTCTCCCTCTGTCCCTGTCTCCGTCTCTGTCCCTGGCTCTGTCTCTGCCTCTGTCTCCGTCTCTGTCTCCGTCTTGGTCTTTGTCTCCGTCTCTGTCTCTGTCTCTGTCTCTGTCTCTGTCTCTGTCTCTGTCTCTGCCTCTTGTCTGCCTATGTCTCTGTCTCTGTCTCCGTCTGCGTCTCTGTCTCTGTCTCTGTCTCTGTCCCAGTCTCTGTCTCTGTCTCCGTCTCTGTCCCTGCCTCTGTCTCTGCCTCTGTCTCCGTCTCTGACTCTGTTTCTGTCTCTATCTCCGTCTCTGTCTCTGTCTCTGTCTCTGTCTCTGCCTCTGTCTCTGCCTCTGCCTCTGTCTCTGTCTCTGTCTCTGTCGCTGTCTCTCCCTCTGTCTCTGTCTCCGTCCCTGTCCCTGGCTCTGCCTCTGCCTCTGTCTCCGTCTCTGTCTCTGTCCCGGCCTTTGTCTCTGGCTCTGTCTCTGCCTCTTTCTCCATCTCTGTCTCTGTCTCTGTCTCTGTCTCTGTCTCTGTCTCCGTCCCTGTCCCTGGCTCTGTCTCTGCCTCTGTCTCCGTCTCTGTCTCTGTCCCGGCCTTTGTCTCTGGCTCTGTCTCTGCCTCTTTCTCCATCTCTGTCTCTGGCTCTGTCTCTGCCTCTGTCTCCGTCTCGGTCTCTGTCTCTGTCTCTATCTCCGTCTCTGTCTCTGTCGCTGTCTCTGCCTCTGTCTCCGTTTCTGTCTCTGTCCCTCTCGCTGTCTCTCCCTCTGTCTCTATCTCCGTCTCTGTCCCTGGCTCTGTCTCTGCCTCTGTCTCCGTCTCTGTCTCTGTCTCGGTCTTTGTCTCCGTCTCTGTCTCCGTCTCTGTCTCTGTCTCTGTCTCTATCTCCGTCTATGTCTCTGTCTCTGTCTCTGTCTCTGTCTCTGTCTCTGTCGCTGTCTCTCCCCCTGTCCCTGTCTCTGTCTCCGTCTCTGTCTCTGTCTCTGTCTCTGTCTCTGTCTCTGTCTCTGTCTCTGTCTCTGTCTCCGTCTCTGTCTCTGTCTCTGTCTCCGTCTCTATCTCCGTCTCTGTCTCCGTCTCTGTCTCTGTCTCTGTCTCCGTATCTGTCTCTGTCTCTGTCTCTGTCTCTGTCTCTGTATCTGTCTCTGTCTCTGTCTCTGTCTCTGTCTCTGTCTCTATGTCTGTCTCTGTCTCTGTCTCTGTCTGTGTCTCTGTCTCTGTCTCTGTATCTGTCTCCGTTTCTGTCTCTGTCCCTCTCGCTGTCTCTCCCTCTGTCTCTGTCTCCGTCTCTGTCTCTGTCTCTGTCTCTGTCTCCGTCTCTGTCTCTGTCTCTGTCTCTGTCTCTGCCTCTGCCTCTGTCTCTGTATCTGTCTCTGTCTCCGTTTCTGTCTCTGTCTCTATCTCCGTCTATGTCTCTGTCTCTGTCTCTGTCTCTGTCTCTGTCGCTGTCTCTCCCCCTGTCTCTGTCTCTGTCTCTGTCTGAGTCTCTGTCTCTGTCTCCGTTTCTGTCTCTGTCTCTCTCGCTGTCTCTCCCTCTGTCTCTGTCTCCGTCTCTGTCCTTGGCTCTGTCTCTGTGTCTGTCTCCGTCCCTGTCCTTGGCTCTGTCTCTGCCTCTGTCTCCGTCTCTGTCTCTGTCTCTGTCTCCGTCTGCGTCTCTGTCTGAGTCTCTGTCTCTGTCTCCGTTTCTGTCTCTGTCTCTCTCGCTGTCTCTCCCTCTGTCTCTGTCTCCGTCTCTGTCCTTGGCTCTGTCTCTGTGTCTGTCTCCGTCCCTGTCTCTGGCTCTGTCCCTGCCTCTGTCTCCGTCTCTGTCTCTGTCTCTGTCTCCGTCTGCGTCTCTGTCTCTGTCTCCGTCTCTGTGCCAGTCTCTGTCTCTGTCTCCGTCTCTGTCCCTGGCTCTGTCTCTGCCTCTGTCTCCTTCTCTGACTCTGTTTCTGCCTCTATCTCCGTCTCCGTCTCTGTCTCTGTCTCTGTCTCTGTCTCTGTCTCTGTCTCTGTCTCTGTCTCTGTCTCTGCCTCTGCCTCTGTCTCTGTCTCTGGCTCTGTCTCTGCCTCTGTCTCCGTCTCGGTCTCTGTCTCTGTCTCTATCTCCGTCTCTGTCTCTGTCGCTGTCTCTGCCTCTGTCTCCGTCTCTGTCTCCGTCTCGGTCTTTGTCTCCGTCTCTGTCTCTGTCTCTGTCTCTGTCTCTGTCTCTGTCTCTGTCTCTGTCTCTGTCTCTGTCTCTCTCGCTGTCTCTCCCTCTGTCTCTGTCTCCGTCTCTGTCCTTGGCTCTGTCTCTGTGTCTGTCTCCGTCCCTGTCCTTGGCTCTGTCTCTGCCTCTGTCTCCGTCTCTGTCTCTGTCTCTGCCTCTGCCTCTGTCTCTGTATCTGCCTCTGTCTCCGTTTCTGTCTCTGTCCCTCTCGCTGTCTCTCCCTCTGTCTCTGTCTCCGTCTCTGTCCCTGGCTCTGTCTCTGCCTCTGTCTCCGTCTCTGTCTCTGTCTCGGTCTTTGTCTCCGTCTCTGTCTCCGTCTCTGTCTCTGTCTCTGTCTCTATCTCCGTCTATGTCTCTGTCTCTGTCTCTGTCTCTGTCGCTGTCTCTCCCCCTGTCACTGTCTCTGTCTCTGTCTCTGTCTGTGTCTCTGTCTCTGTTTCTGTCTCTGTCTCCGTCTTTGTCTCTGTCTCTGCCTCTGTCTCCGTCCCTGTCCCTGGCTCTGTCTCTGCCTCTGTCTCCGTCTCTGTCTCTGTCTCTGTCTCCGTCTGCGTCTCTGTCTCTGTCTCTGTCTCTGTCTCTATCTCTGTCTCTGCCTCTGTCTCCGTCTCGGTCTCTGTCTCTGTCTCCATCTCCGTCTCTGTCTCTGTCGCTGTCTCTGCCTCTGTCTCTGTCTCTGCCTCTGTCTCCGTCTCGGTCTCTGTCTCTGTCTCCATCTCCGTCTCCGTCTCTGTCTCTGTCGCTGTCTCTGCCTCTGTCTCCGTCTCTGTCTCCGTCTCGGTCTTTGTCTCCGTCTCTGTCTCTGTCTCTGTCTCTGTCTCTGTCTCTGTCTCTGTCTCTGTCTCTGCCTCTGTCTCTGTCTCTGTCTCTGTCTGTGTCTCTGTCTCTGTCTCTGTCTCTGTTCTTGTCTCTGTCTCTGTCTCTGTCTCTGTCTCTATCTCTGTCTGTGTCTCTGTCTCTGCCTCTGCCTCTGTGTCTGTATCTGTCTCTGTCTCCGTTTCTGTCCCTGTCCCTCTCGCTGTCTCTCCCTCTGTCTCTGTCTCCGTCTCTGTCCCTGGCTCTGTCTCTGCCTCTGTCTCCGTCTCTGTCTCTGTCTCGGTCTCTGTCTCTGTCTGTATCTCCGTCTATGTCTCTGTCTCTGTCTCTGTCTCTGTCTCTGTCGCTGTCTCTGTCTCTGTCTCTGTCTCTGTCTCTGTCTGTGTCTCTGTCTCTGTTTCTGTCTCTATCTCCGTCTTTGTCTCTGTCTCTGTCTCTGTCTCCGTCCCTGTCCCTGGCTCTGTCTCTGCCTCTGTCTCCGTCTCTGTCTCTGTCTCTGTCTCCGTCTGCGTCTCTGTCTCTGTCTCCGTCTCTGTCCCAGTCTCTGTCTCTGTCTCCGTCTCTATCCCTGGCTCTGTCTCTGCCTCCGTCTCCTTCTCTGACTCTGTTTCTGCCTCTATCTCCGTCTCCGTCTCTGTCTCTGTCTCTGTCTCTGTCTCTGTCTCTGTCTCTGTCTCTGTCTCTGTCTCTGTCTCTGTCTCTGTCTCTGCCCCTGCCTCTGTCTCTGTCTGAGTCTCTGTCGCTGTCTCTCCCTCTGTCTCTGTCTCCGTCCCTGTCCCTGGCTCTGTCTCTGCCTCTGTCTCTACCTCCGTCTCTGTCTCTGTCGCTGTCTCTGCCTCTGTCTCCGTCTCTGTCTCCGTCTCGGTCTTTGTCTCCGTCTCTGTCTCTGTCTCTGTCTCTGTCTCCGTCTCTGCCCCTGTCGCTGTCTCTCCCTCTGTCTCTGTCTCCGTCCCTGTCCCTGGCTCTGTCTCTGCCTCTGTCTCCGTCTCTCTCTGTCCCGGCCTTTGTCTCTGGCTCTGTCTCTGCCTCTTTCTCCATCTCTGTCTCTGGCTCTGTCTCTGCCTCTGTCTCCGTCTCGGTCTCTGTCTCTGTCTCTATCTCCGTCTCTGTCTCTGTCGCTGTCTCTGCCTCTGTCTCCGTCTCTGTCTCCGTCTCGGTCTTTGTCTCCGTCTCTGTCTCTGTCTCTGTCTCTGTCTCTGTCTCTGTCTCTGTCTGTGCCTCTGTCTCTGTCTCTGTCTCTGTCTCTGTCTCTGTCCCTGTCTCTGTCTCTGTCTCAGTCTCTGTCTCTGTCTCTGTCTCTGTCTCTGTCTCTGTCTCTGTCTCTGTCTCCGTCTCTGTCTCTGTCTCTGTCTCTGCCTCTGTCTCTGTATCTGCCTCTGTCTCCGTTTCTGTCTCTGTCCCTCTCGCTGTCTCTCCCTCTGTCTCTGTCTCCGTCTCTGTCCCTGGCTCTGTCTCTGCCTCTGTCTCCGTCTCTGTCTCTGTCTCGGTCTTTGTCTCCGTCTCTGTCTCCGTCTCTGTCTCTGTCTCTGTCTCTATCTCCGTCTATGTCTCTGTCTCTGTCTCTGTCTCTGTCTCTGTCGCTGTCTCTCCCCCTGTCCCTGTCTCTGTCTCTGTCTCTGTCTGTGTCTCTGTCTCTGTTTCTGTCTCTGTCTCCGTCTTTGTCTCTGTCTCTGCCTCTGTCTCGGTCCCTGTCCTGGCTCTGTCTCTGCCTCTGTCTCCGTCTCTGTCTCTGTCTCTGTCTCCGTCTGCGTCTCTGTCTCTGTCTCTGTCTCTGTCTCTATCTCTGTCTCTGCCTCTGTCTCCGTCTCGGTCTCTGTCTCTGTCTCCATCTCCGTCTCTGTCTCTGTCGCTGTCTCTGCCTCTGTCTCTGTCTCTGTCTCTGTCTCTGTCCGTGTCTCTGTCTCTGTTTCTGTCTCTATCTCCGTCTTTGTCTCTGTCTCTGTCTCTGTCTCCGTCCCTGTCCCTGGCTCTGTCTCTGCCTCTGTCTCCGTCTCTGTCTCTGTCTCTGTCTCCGTCTGCGTCTCCGTCTCTGTCTCTGTCTCTGTCTCTGTCTCCGTCTCTGCCTCTGTCGCTGTCTCTCCCTCTGTCTCTGTCTCCGTCCCTGTCCCTGGCTCTGTCTCTGCCTCTGTCTCCGTCTCTCTCTGTCCCGGCCTTTGTCTCTGGCTCTGTCTCTGCCTCTTTCTCCATCTCTGTCTCTGGCTCTGTCTCTGCCTCTGTCTCCGTCTCGGTCTCTGTCTCTGTCTCTATCTCCGTCTCTGTCTCTGTCGCTGTCTCTGCCTCTGTCTCCGTCTCTGTCTCCGTCTCGGTCTTTGTCTCCGTCTCTGTCTCTGTCTCTGTCTCTGTCTCTGTCTCTGTCTCTGTCTGTGCCTCTGTCTCTGTCTCTGTCTCTGTCTCTGTCTCTGTCCCTGTCTCTGTCTCTGTCTCAGTCTCTGTCTCTGTCTCTGTCTCTGTCTCTGTCTCTGTCTCTGTCTCCGTCTCTGTCTCTGTCTCTGTCTCTGCCTCTGCCTCTGTCTCTGTATCTGCCTCTGTCTCCGTATCTGTCTCTGTCCCTCTCGCTGTCTCTCCCTCTGTCTCTGTCTCCGTCTCTGTCCCTGGCTCTGTCTCTGCCTCTGTCTCCGTCTCTGTCTCTGTCTCGGTCTTTGTCTCCGTCTCTGTCTCCGTCTCTGTCTCTGTCTCTGTCTCTATCTCCGTCTATGTCTCTGTCTCTGTCTCTGTCTCTGTCTCTGTCGCTGTCTCTCCCCCTGTTCCTGTCTCTGTCTCTGTCTCTGTCTGTGTCTCTGTCTCTGTTTCTGTCTCTGTCTCCGTCTTTGTCTCTGTCTCTGCCTCTGTCTCGGTCCCTGTCCTGGCTCTGTCTCTGCCTCTGTCTCCGTCTCTGTCTCTGTCTCTGTCTCCGTCTGCGTGTCTGTCTCTGTCTCTGTCTCTGTCTCTATCTCTGTCTCTGCCTCTGTCTCCGTCTCGGTCTCTGTCTCTGTCTCCATCTCCGTCTCTGTCTCTGTCGCTGTCTCTGCCTCTGTCTCTGTCTCTGTCTCTGTCTCTGTCCGTGTCTCTGTCTCTGTTTCTGTCTCTATCTCCGTCTTTGTCTCTGTCTCTGTCTCTGTCTCCGTCCCTGTCCCTGGCTCTGTCTCTGCCTCTGTCTCCGTCTCTGTCTCTGTCTCTGTCTCCGTCTGCGTCTCTGTCTCTGTCTCCGTCTCTGTCCCAGTCTCTGTCTCTGTCTCCGTCTCTGTCCCTGGCTCTGTCTCTGCCTCTGTCTCCTTCTCTGACTCTGTTTCTGCCTCTATCTCCGTCTCCATCTCTGTCTCTGTCTCTGTCTCTGTCTCTGTCTCTGTCTCTGTCTCTGTCTCTGCCTCTGCCTCTGTCTCTGTCTGAGTCTCTGTCGCTGTCTCTCCCTCTGTCTCTGTCTCCGTCCCTGTCCCTGGCTCTGTCTCTGCCTCTGTCTCTATCTCCGTCTGTGTCTCTGTCGCTGTCTCTGCCTCTGTCTCCGTCTCTGTCTCCGTCTCGGTCTTTGCCACCGTCTCTGTCTCTGTCTCTGTCTCTGTCTCTGTCTCTGTCTCTGTCTCTGTCTCTGCCTCTATCTCTGTCTCTGTCTCTGTCTCTGTCTCTGTCTCTGTCTCTGTCTCAGTCTCTGTCTCTGTCTCTGTCTCTGTCTCTGTCTCTGTCTCTGTCTCTGTCTCCGTCTCTGTCTCTGTCTCTGTCTCTGCCTCTGCCTCTGTCTCTGTATCTGTCTCTGTCTCCGTTTCTGTCTCGGTCTCTCTCGCTGTCTCTCCCTCTGTCTCTGTCTCCGTCTCTGTCCTTTGCTCTGTCTCTGCCTCTGTCTCTGTCTCCGTCTCTGTCCCTGGCTCTGTCTCTGCCTCTGTCTCCGTCTCTGTCTCTGTCTCGGTCTTTGTCTCCGTCTCTGTCTCCGTCTCTCTCTCTGTCTCTGTCTCTATCTCCGTCTATGTCTCCGTCTCTGTCTCTGTCTCTGTCTCTGTCTCTGTCCTGTCTCTGTCTCCGTCTCTGTCTCTGTCTCTGTCTCCGTCTCTGTCTCTGTCTCTGTCTCTGTCTCTGTCTCTGTCTCTGTCTCTGTCTCTGTCTCTGTCTCTGTCTCTGTCTCTGTCTCTGTCTCTGTCTCTGTCTCTGTCTCTGTCTCTGTCTCTGTCTCTGTCTCTGTCTCTATGTCTGTCTCTGCCTCTGTCTCTGTCTGTGTCTCTGTCTCTGTCTCTGTCTCTGTATCTGTCTCTGTCTCCGTTTCTGTCTCTGTCCCTCTCGCTGTCTCTCCCTCTGTCTCTGTCTCCGTCTCTGTCTCTGTCTCTGTCTCTGTCTCCGTCTCTGTCTCTGTCTCTGTCTCTGCCTCTGCCTCTGTCTCTGTATCTGTCTCTGTCTCCGTTTCTGTCTCTGTCTCTATCTCCGTCTATGTCTCTGTCTCTGTCTCTGTCTCTGTCTCTGTCGCTGTCTCTCCCCCTGTCTCTGTCTCTGTCTCTGTCTGAGTCTCTGTCTCTGTCTCCGTTTCTGTCTCTGTCTCTCTCGCTGTCTCTCCCTCTGTCTCTGTCGCCGTCTCTGTCCTTGGCTCTGTCTCTGTGTCTGTCTCCGTCCCTGTCCCTGGCTCTGTCTCTGCCTCTGTCTCCGTCTCTGTCTCTGTCTCTGTCTCCGTCTGCGTCTCTGTCTGAGTCTCTGTCTCTGTCTCCGTTTCTGTCTCTGTCTCTCTCGCTGTCTCTCCCTCTGTCTCTGTCTCCGTCTCTGTCCTTGGCTCTGTCTCTGTGTCTGTCACCGTCCCTGTCCCTGGCTCTGTCTCTGCCTCTGTCTCCGTCTCTGTCTCTGTCTCTGTCTCCCTCTGCGTCTCTGTCTCTGTCTCCGTCTCTGTCCCAGTCTCTGTCTCTGTCTCCGTCTCTGTCCCTGGCTCTGTCTCTGCCTCTGTCTCCTTCTCTGACTCTGTTTCTGCCTCTATCTCCGTCTCCGTCTCTGTCGCTGCCTCTGTCTCTGTCTCTGTCTCTGTCTCTGCCTCTGCCTCTGCCTCTGTCTCTGTCTGAGTCTCTGTCGCTGTCTCTCCCTCTGTCTCTGTCTCCGTCCCTGTCCCTGGCTCTGTCTCTGCCTCTGTCTCTATCTCCGTCTCTGTCTCTGTCTCCGTCTGCGTCTCTGTCTCTGTCTCCGTCTCTGTCCCAGTCTCTGTCTCTGTCTCCGTCTCTGTCCCTGGCTCTGTCTCTGCCTCTGTCTCCTTCTCTGACTCTGTTTCTGCCTCTATCTTTGTCTCCGTCTCTGTCTCTGTCTCTGTCTCTGTCTCTGTCTCTGTCTCTGTCTCTGTCTCCGTCTATGTCTCTGTCTCTGTCTCTGCCTCTGCCTCTGTGTCTGTATCTGTCTCTGTCTCCGTTTCTGTCTCTGTCTCTCTCGCTGTCCCTCCCTCTGTCTCTGTCTCCGTCTCTGTCCTTGGCTCTGTCTCTGCCTCTGTCTCCGTCTCTGTCTCTGTCTCTGTCTCGGTCTTTGTCTCCGTCTCTGTCTCCGTCTCTGTCTCTGTCTCTGTCTCTATCTCCGTCTATGTCTCTGCCTCTGCCTCTGTCTCTGTCTCTGTCTCTGTCTCCGTCTGCGTCTCTGTCTCTGTCTCTGTCTCTGTCCCAGTCTCTGTCTCTGTCTCCGTCTCTGTCCCTGGCTCTGTCTCTGCCTCTGTCTCCGTCTCTGACTCTGTTTCTGTCTCTATCTCCGTCTTTGTCTCTGTCTCTGTCTCTGTCTCTGTCTCTGTCTCTGCCTCTGCCTCTGTCTCTGTCTCTGTCTCTGTCGCTGTCTCTCCCTCTGTCTCTGTCTCCGTCCCTGTCCCTGGCTCTGCCTCTGCCTCCGTCTCCGTCTCTGTCTCTGTCTCTGTCTCCGTCTGCGTCTCTGTCTCTGTCTCCGTCTCTGTCCCAGTCTCTGTCTCTGTCTCCGTCTCTGTCCCTGGCTCTGTCCCTGCCTCTGTCTCCTTCTCTGACTCTGTTTCTCTCTCTATCTCCGTCTCCGTCTCTGTCTCTGTCTCTGTCTCTGTCTCTGCCTCTGCCTCTGTCTCCGTCTATGTCTCTGTCTCTGTCTCTGTCTCTGTCTCTGCCTGTGCCTCTGTCTCTGTCTCTGCCGCTGTCTCTGTCTCTGTCTCTGTCTCTGTCTCTGTCTCTGTCGCCGTCTCTCCCTCTGTCTCTGTCTCCGTCTCTGTCTCTGTCTCTGTGTCTGTCTCTGACTCTGTCTCTGTCTCTGTCTCTGTCTCTGTCTCTGTCTCTGTCTCTGTCTCTATCTCCGTCTCTGTCTCTGTCTCTGTCTCTTTCTCTGTCTCTGCCTCTGTCACCGTCTCTGTCTCTGTCTCTATCTCCGTCTCTGTCTCTGTCTCTGCCTCTGTCTCTTTCTCTGTCTCTGTCTCTGTCTCTGTCTCTGTCTCTGTCTCTGCCTCTGCCTCTGTCTCTGTCTCTGTCTCTGTCGCTGTCTCTCCCTCTGTCCCTGTCTCCGTCTCTGTCCCTGGCTCTGTCTCTGCCTCTGTCTCCGTCTCTGTCTCCGTCTTGGTCTTTGTCTCCGTCTCTGTCTCTGTCTCTGTCTCTGTCTCTGTCTCTGTCTCTGTCTCTGCCTCTTGTCTGCCTATGTCTCTGTCTCTGACTCCGTCTGCGTCTCTGTCTCTGTCTCTGTCTCTGTCCCAGTCTCTGTCTCTGTCTCCGTCTCTGTCCCTGCCTCTGTCTCTGCCTCTGTCTCCGTCTCTGACTCTGTTTCTGTCTCTATCTCCGTCTCTGTCTCTGTCTCTGTCTCTGTCTCTGCCTCTGTCTCTGCCTCTGCCTCTGTCTCTGTCTCTGTCTCTGTCGCTGTCTCTCCCTCTGTCTCTGTCTCCGTCCCTGTCCCTGGCTCTGCCTCTGCCTCTGTCTCCGTCTCTGTCCCTGGCTCTGTCTCTGCCTCTGTCTCCTTCTCTGACTCTGTTTCTGTCTCTATCTCCGTCTCCGTCTCTGTCTCTGTCTCTGTCTCTGTCTCTGTCTCTGTCTCTGTCTCTGCCTCTGCCTCTGTCTCCGTCTATGTCTCTGTCTCTGTCTCTGTCGCTGTCTCTGTCTGTGCCTCTGTCTCTGTCTCTGCCGCTGTCTCTGTCTCTGTCTCTGTCTCTGTCTCTGTCGCCGTCTCTCCCTCTGTCTCTGTCTCTGTGTCTGTCTCTGACTCTGTCTCTGTCTCTGTCTCTGTCTCTGTCTCTGTCTCTGTCTCCGTCTCTGTCTCTGTCTCTGTGTCTGTCTCTGACTCTGTCTCTGTCTCTGTCTCTGTCTCTGTCTCTGTCTCTGTCTCTGTCTCTATCTCCGTCTCTGTCTCTGTCTCTGTCTCTGTCTCTGTCTCTGCCTCTGTCACCGTCTCTGTCTCTGTCTCTATCTCCGTCTCTGTCTCTGTCTCTGCCTCTGTCTCTGTCACTGTCTCTGTCTCTGTCTCTGTCTCTGTCTCTGTCTCTGTCTCTGCCTCTGCCTCTGTCTCTGTCTCTGTCTCTGTCGCTGTCTCTCCCTCTGTCCCTGTCTCCGTCTCTGTCCCTGGCTCTGTCTCTGCCTCTGTCTCCGTCTCTGTCTCCGTCTTGGTCTTTGTCTCCGTCTCTGTCTCTGTCTCTGTCTCTGTCTCTGTCTCTGTCTCTGTCTCTGTCTCTGCCTCTTGTCTGCCTATGTCTCTGTCTCTGTCTCCGTCTGCGTCTCTGTCTCTGTCTCTGTCTCTGTCCCAGTCTCTGTCTCCGTCTCCGTCTCTGTCCCTGCCTCTGTCTCTGCCTCTGTCTCCGTCTCTGACTCTGTTTCTGTCTCTATCTCCGTCTCTGTCTCTGTCTCTGTCTCTGTCTCTGCCTCTGTCTCTGCCTCTGCCTCTGTCTCTGTCTCTGTCTCTGTCGCTGTCTCTCCCTCTGTCCCTGTCTCCATCTCTGTCCCTGGCTCTGTCTCTGCCTCTGTCTCCGTCTCTGTCTCCGTCTTGGTCTTTGTCTCCGTCTCTGTCTCTGTCTCTATCACCGTCTCCGTCTCTGTCTCTGTCTCTGTCTCTGTCTCTGTCTCTGTCTCTGTCTCTGTCTCTGTCTCTGTCTCTGTCTCTGTCTCTGTCTCTGCCTCTGCCTCTGTCTCCGTCTATGTCTCTGTCTCTGTCTCTGTCGCTGTCTCTGTCTGTGCCTCTGTCTCTGTCTCTGCCGCTGTCTCTGTCTCTGTCTCTGTCTCTGTCGCCGTCTCTCCCTCTGTCTCTGTCTCTGTGTCTGTCTCTGACTCTGTCTCTGTCTCTGTCTCTGTCTCTGTCTCTGTCTCTGTCTCTGTCTCTCTCTCTGTCTCTGGCTCTGTTTCTGCCTCTTTCTCCGTCTCTGTCTCTGTCTCTGTCTCTATCTCCGTCTCTGTCCCCGTCTCTGTCCCTGGCTCTGTCTCTGCCTCTGTCTCCGTCTCTGTCTCTGTCTCGGTCTCTGTCTCTGTCTCTATCTCCGTCTATGTCTCTGTCTCTGTCTCTGTCTCTGTCTCTGTCTCTGTCGCTGTCTCTGTCTCTGTCTCTGTCTCTGTCTGTGTCTCTGTCCCTGTTTCTGTCTCTATCTCCGTCTTTGTCTCTGTCTCTGTCTCTGTGTCCGTCCCTGTCCCTGGCTCTGTCTCTGCCTCTGTCTCCGTCTCTGTCTCTGTCTCTGTCTCCGTCTGCGTCTCTGTCTCTGTCTCCGTCTCTGTCCCAGTCTCTGTCTCTGTCTCCGTCTCTGTCCCTGGCTCTGTCTCTGCCTCTGTCTCCTTCTCTGACTCTGTTTCTGCCTCTATCTCCGTCTCCGTCTCTGTCTCTGTCTCTGTCTCTGTCTCTGTCTCTGTCTCTGTCTCTGTCTCTGCCTCTGCCTCTGCCTCTGTGTCTGTATCTGTCTCTGTCTCTGTCTCCGTCTCTGTCTCTGTCTCTGTCTCTGCCTCTGCCTCTGTGTCTGTATCTGTCTCTGTCTGCGTTTCTGTCTCTGTCTCTCTCGCTGTCCCTCCCTCTGTCTCTGTCTCCGTCTCTGTCCTTGGCTCTGTCTCTGCCTCTGTCTCCGTCTCTGTCTCTGTCTCGGTCTTTGTCTCCGTCTCTGTCTCCGTCTCTGTCTCTGTCTCTGTCTCTATCTCCGTCTATGTCTCTGCCTCTGTCTCTGTCTGAGTCTCTGTCGCTGTCTCTCCCTCTGTCTCTGTCTCCGTCCCTGTCCCTGGCTCTGTCTCTGCCTCTGTCTCTATCTCCGTCTCTGTCTCTGTCGCTGTGTCTGCCTCTGTCTCCGTCTCTGTCTCCGTCTCGGTCTTTGTCTCCGTCTCTGTCTCTGTCTCTGTCTCTGTCTCTGTCTCTGTCTCTGTCTCTGTCTCTGCCTCTGTCTCTGTCTCTGTCTCTGTCTCTGTCTCTGTCTCTGTCTCTGTCTCTGTCTCTGTCTCTGTCTCTGTCTCTGTCTCTGTCTCTGTCTCCGTCTCTGTCTTTGCCTCTGTCTCTGTCTCTGCCTCTGCCTCTGTGTCTGTATCTGTCTCTGTCTCCGTTTCTGTCTCTGTCGCTCTCACTGTCTCTCCCTCTGTCTCTGTCTCCGTCTCTGTCCCTGGCTCTGTCTCTGCCTCTGTCTCCGTCTCTGTCTCTGTCTCGGTCTTGGTCTCCGTCTCTGTCTCCGTCTCTGTCTCTGTCTCTGTCTCTGTCTCTATCTCCGTCTAGGTCTCTGTCTCTATCTCCGTGTTTGTCTCTGTCTCTGTCTCTGTCTCCGTCCCTGTCCCTGGCTCTGTCTCTGCCTCTGTCTCCGTCTCTGTCTCTGTCTCTGTCTCCGTCTGCGTCTCTGTCGCTGTCTCTCCCTCTGTCTCTGTCTCCGTCCCTGTCCCTGGCTCTGTCTCTGCCTCTGTCTCTATCTCCGTCTCTGTCTCTGTCGCTGTGTCTGCCTCTGTCTCCGTCTCTGTCTCCGTCTCGGTCTCTGTCTCTGTCTCTGTCGCTGTCTCTCCCCCTGTCTCTGTCTCTGTCTCTGTCTCTGTCTCTGTCTCTGTCTCTGTCTCTGTCTCTGTCTCTGTCTCTGTCTCTGTCTCTGTCTCCGTCTCTGTCCCTGGCTCTGTCTCTGCCTCTGTCTCCGTCTCTGTCTCTGTCTCGGTCTTTGTCTCCGTCTCTGTCTCCGTCTCTGTCTCTGGCTCTGTCTCTGTCTCTATCTCCGTCTAGGTCTCTGTCTCTGTCTCTGCCTCTGTCTCTGTCGCAGTCTCTCCCCCTGTCTCTGTCTCTGTCTCTGTCTCTGTCTCTGTCTCTGTCTCCGTCTCTGTCTCTGTCTCTGTCTCTGTCTTTGTCTCTGTCTCTGTCTCTGTCTCTGTCTCTGTCTCTGAGTCTATCTCTGCCTCTGACTCTGTCGCTGTCCCTGTCTATGTCTCTGTATCTGTCTCCGTCTGCGTCTCTGTCTCTGTCTCTGTCTCTGTCTCTGTCCCTGGCTCTGTCTCTGCCTCTGTCACCGTCTCTGTCTCTGTCTCTATCTCCGTCTCTGTCTCTGTCTCTGTCTCTGTCTCTGTCTCTGTCTCTGTCCCTGGCTCTGTCTCTGCCTCTGTCACCGCCTCTGTCTCTGTCTCTATCTCCGTCTCTGTCTCTGTCTCTGCCTCTGTGTCTGTCTCTGTCTCTGTCTCTGTCTCTGTCTCTGTCTCTGTCTCTGCCTCTGCCTCTGTCTCTGTCTCTGTCTCTGTCTCTGTCTCTGCCTCTGCCTCTGTCTCTGTCTCTGTCTCTGTCGCTGTCTCTCCCTCTGTCTCTGTCTTCGTCCCTGTCCCTGGCTCTGCCTCTGCCTCTGTCTCCGTCTCTGTCTCTGTCTCTGTCACCGTCTGCGTCTCTGTCTCTGTCTCCGTCTCTGTCCCAGTCTCTGTTCCTGTCTCCGTCTCTGTACCTGGCTCTGTCTCTGCCTCTGTCTCCTTCTCTGACTCTGTTTCTGTCTCTATCTCCGTCTCCGTCTCTGTCTCTGTGTCTGTCTCTGACTCTGTCTCTGTCTCTGTCTCTGTCTCTGTCTCTGTCCTTGTCTCAGTCTCTGTCTCTGTCTCTGTGTCTATCTCTGCCTCTGAATCTGTCGCTGTCCCTGTCTATGTCTCTGTCTCTGTCTCCGTCTGCGTCTCTGTCTCTGTCTCTGTCTCTGCCTCTGTCTCCGTCTATGTCTCTGTCTCTGTCTCTGTCTCTGTCTCTGTCTGTGCCTCTGTCTCTGTCTCTGCCGCTGTCTCTGTCTCTGTCTCTGTCTCTGTCGCCGTCTCTCCCTCTGTCTCTGTCTCCGTCTCTGTCTCTGTCTCTGTGTCTGTCTCTGACTCTGTCTCTGTCTCTGTCTCTGTCTCTGTCTCTGTCTCTGTCTCTGTCTCTGCCTGTGCCTCTGTCTCTGTCTCTGCCGCTGTCTCTGTCTCTGTCTCTGTCTCTGTCTCTGTCGCCGTCTCTCCCTCTGTCTCTGTCTCCGTCTCTGTCTCTGTCTCTGTGTCTGTCTCTGACTCTGTCTCTGTCTCTGTCTCTGTCTCTGTCTCTGTCTCTGTCTCTGTCTCTATCTCCGTCTCTGTCTCTGTCTCTGTCTCTGTCTCTTTCTCTGCCTCTGCCTCTGTCTCCGTCTCTGTCCCTGGCTCTGTCTCTGCCTCTGTCTCCTTCTCTGACTCTGTTTCTGTCTCTATCTCCGTCTCCGTCTCTGTCTCTGTCTCTGTCTCTGTCTCTGTCTCTGTCTCTGTCTCTGCCTCTGCCTCTGTCTCCGTCTATGTCTCTGTCTCTGTCTCTGTCGCTGTCTCTGTCTGTGCCTCTGTCTCTGTCTCTGCCGCTGTCTCTGTCTCTGTCTCTGTCTCTGTCTCTGTCGCCGTCTCTCCCTCTGTCTCTGTCTCTGTGTCTGTCTCTGACTCTGTCTCTGTCTCTGTCTCTGTCTCTGTCTCTGTCTCTGTCTCCGTCTCTGTCTCTGTCTCTGTGTCTGTCTCTGACTCTGTCTCTGTCTCTGTCTCTGTCTCTGTCTCTGTCTCTGTCTCTGTCTCTATCTCCGTCTCTGTCTCTGTCTCTGTCTCTGTCTCTGTCTCTGCCTCTGTCACCGTCTCTGTCTCTGTCTCTATCTCCGTCTCTGTCTCTGTCTCTGCCTCTGTCTCTGTCACTGTCTCTGTCTCTGTCTCTGTCTCTGTCTCTGTCTCTGTCTCTGCCTCTGCCTCTGTCTCTGTCTCTGTCTCTGTCGCTGTCTCTCCCTCTGTCCCTGTCTCCGTCTCTGTCCCTGGCTCTGTCTCTGCCTCTGTCTCCGTCTCTGTCTCCGTCTTGGTCTTTGTCTCCGTCTCTGTCTCTGTCTCTGTCTCTGTCTCTGTCTCTGTCTCTGTCTCTGTCTCTGCCTCTTGTCTGCCTATGTCTCTGTCTCTGTCTCCGTCTGCGTCTCTGTCTCTGTCTCTGTCTCTGTCCCAGTCTCTGTCTCCGTCTCCGTCTCTGTCCCTGCCTCTGTCTCTGCCTCTGTCTCCGTCTCTGACTCTGTTTCTGTCTCTATCTCCGTCTCTGTCTCTGTCTCTGTCTCTGTCTCTGCCTCTGTCTCTGCCTCTGCCTCTGTCTCTGTCTCTGTCTCTGTCGCTGTCTCTCCCTCTGTCCCTGTCTCCATCTCTGTCCCTGGCTCTGTCTCTGCCTCTGTCTCCGTCTCTGTCTCCGTCTTGGTCTTTGTCTCCGTCTCTGTCTCTGTCTCTATCTCCGTCTCCGTCTCTGTCTCTGTCTCTGTCTCTGTCTCTGTCTCTGTCTCTGTCTCTGTCTCTGTCTCTGTCTCTGTCTCTGTCTCTGCCTCTGCCTCTGTCTCCGTCTATGTCTCTGTCTCTGTCTCTGTCGCTGTCTCTGTCTGTGCCTCTGTCTCTGTCTCTGCCGCTGTCTCTGTCTCTGTCTCTGTCTCTGTCGCCGTCTCTCCCTCTGTCTCTGTCTCTGTGTCTGTCTCTGACTCTGTCTCTGTCTCTGTCTCTGTCTCTGTCTCTGTCTCTGTCTCTCTCTCTGTCTCTGGCTCTGTTTCTGCCTCTTTCTCCGTCTCTGTCTCTGTCTCTGTCTCTATCTCCGTCTCTGTCCCCGTCTCTGTCCCTGGCTCTGTCTCTGCCTCTGTCTCCGTCTCTGTCTCTGTCTCGGTCTCTGTCTCTGTCTCTATCTCCGTCTATGTCTCTGTCTCTGTCTCTGTCTCTGTCTCTGTCTCTGTCGCTGTCTCTGTCTCTGTCTCTGTCTCTGTCTGTGTCTCTGTCCCTGTTTCTGTCTCTATCTCCGTCTTTGTCTCTGTCTCTGTCTCTGTGTCCGTCCCTGTCCCTGGCTCTGTCTCTGCCTCTGTCTCCGTCTCTGTCTCTGTCTCTGTCTCCGTCTGCGTCTCTGTCTCTGTCTCCGTCTCTGTCCCAGTCTCTGTCTCTGTCTCCGTCTCTGTCCCTGGCTCTGTCTCTGCCTCTGTCTCCTTCTCTGACTCTGTTTCTGCCTCTATCTCCGTCTCCGTCTCTGTCTCTGTCTCTGTCTCTGTCTCTGTCTCTGTCTCTGTCTCTGTCTCTGCCTCTGCCTCTGCCTCTGTGTCTGTATCTGTCTCTGTCTCTGTCTCCGTCTCTGTCTCTGTCTCTGTCTCTGCCTCTGCCTCTGTGTCTGTATCTGTCTCTGTCTGCGTTTCTGTCTCTGTCTCTCTCGCTGTCCCTCCCTCTGTCTCTGTCTCCGTCTCTGTCCTTGGCTCTGTCTCTGCCTCTGTCTCCGTCTCTGTCTCTGTCTCGGTCTTTGTCTCCGTCTCTGTCTCCGTCTCTGTCTCTGTCTCTGTCTCTATCTCCGTCTATGTCTCTGCCTCTGTCTCTGTCTCAGTCTCTGTCGCTGTCTCTCCCTCTGTCTCTGTCTCCGTCCCTGTCCCTGGCTCTGTCTCTGCCTCTGTCTCTATCTCCGTCTCCGTCTCTGTCTCTGTGTCTGTCTCTGACTCTGTCTCTGTCTCTGTCTCTGTCTCTGTCTCTGTCCTTGTCTCAGTCTCTGTCTCTGTCTCTGTGTCTATCTCTGCCTCTGAATCTGTCGCTGTCCCTGTCTATGTCTCTGTCTCTGTCTCCGTCTGCGTCTCTGTCTCTGTCTCTGTCTCTGCCTCTGTCTCCGTCTATGTCTCTGTCTCTGTCTCTGTCTCTGTCTCTGTCTGTGCCTCTGTCTCTGTCTCTGCCGCTGTCTCTGTCTCTGTCTCTGTCTCTGTCGCCGTCTCTCCCTCTGTCTCTGTCTCCGTCTCTGTCTCTGTCTCTGTGTCTGTCTCTGACTCTGTCTCTGTCTCTGTCTCTGTCTCTGTCTCTGTCTCTGTCTCTGTCTCTGTCTCTGCCTGTGCCTCTGTCTCTGTCTCTGCCGCTGTCTCTGTCTCTGTCTCTGTCTCTGTCTCTGTCGCCGTCTCTCCCTCTGTCTCTGTCTCCGTCTCTGTCTCTGTCTCTGTGTCTGTCTCTGACTCTGTCTCTGTCTCTGTCTCTGTCTCTGTCTCTGTCTCTGTCTCTGTCTCTATCTCCGTCTCTGTCTCTGTCTCTGTCTCTTTCTCTGCCTCTGCCTCTGTCTCCGTCTCTGTCCCTGGCTCTGTCTCTGCCTCTGTCTCCTTCTCTGACTCTGTTTCTGTCTCTATCTCCGTCTCCGTCTCTGTCTCTGTCTCTGTCTCTGTCTCTGTCTCTGTCTCTGTCTCTGCCTCTGCCTCTGTCTCCGTCTATGTCTCTGTCTCTGTCTCTGTCGCTGTCTCTGTCTGTGCCTCTGTCTCTGTCTCTGCCGCTGTCTCTGTCTCTGTCTCTGTCTCTGTCTCTGTCGCCGTCTCTCCCTCTGTCTCTGTCTCTGTGTCTGTCTCTGACTCTGTCTCTGTCTCTGTCTCTGTCTCTGTCTCTGTCTCTGTCTCCGTCTCTGTCTCTGTCTCTGTGTCTGTCTCTGACTCTGTCTCTGTCTCTGTCTCTGTCTCTGTCTCTGTCTCTGTCTCTGTCTCTATCTCCGTCTCTGTCTCTGTCTCTGTCTCTGTCTCTGTCTCTGCCTCTGTCACCGTCTCTGTCTCTGTCTCTATCTCCGTCTCTGTCTCTGTCTCTGCCTCTGTCTCTGTCACTGTCTCTGTCTCTGTCTCTGTCTCTGTCTCTGTCTCTGTCTCTGCCTCTGCCTCTGTCTCTGTCTCTGTCTCTGTCGCTGTCTCTCCCTCTGTCCCTGTCTCCGTCTCTGTCCCTGGCTCTGTCTCTGCCTCTGTCTCCGTCTCTGTCTCCGTCTTGGTCTTTGTCTCCGTCTCTGTCTCTGTCTCTGTCTCTGTCTCTGTCTCTGTCTCTGTCTCTGTCTCTGCCTCTTGTCTGCCTATGTCTCTGTCTCTGTCTCCGTCTGCGTCTCTGTCTCTGTCTCTGTCTCTGTCCCAGTCTCTGTCTCCGTCTCCGTCTCTGTCCCTGCCTCTGTCTCTGCCTCTGTCTCCGTCTCTGACTCTGTTTCTGTCTCTATCTCCGTCTCTGTCTCTGTCTCTGTCTCTGTCTCTGCCTCTGTCTCTGCCTCTGCCTCTGTCTCTGTCTCTGTCTCTGTCGCTGTCTCTCCCTCTGTCCCTGTCTCCATCTCTGTCCCTGGCTCTGTCTGTGCCTCTGTCTCTGTCTCTGCCGCTGTCTCTGTCTCTGTCTCTGTCTCTGTCGCCGTCTCTCCCTCTGTCTCTGTCTCTGTGTCTGTCTCTGACTCTGTCTCTGTCTCTGTCTCTGTCTCTGTCTCTGTCTCTGTCTCTCTCTCTGTCTCTGGCTCTGTTTCTGCCTCTTTCTCCGTCTCTGTCTCTTACTCTGTCTCTATCTCCGTCTCTGTCCCCGTCTCTGTCCCTGGCTCTGTCTCTGCCTCTGTCTCCGTCTCTGTCTCTGTCTCGGTCTCTGTCTCTGTCTCTATCTCCGTCTATGTCTCTGTCTCTGTCTCTGTCTCTGTCTCTGTCTCTGTCGCTGTCTCTGTCTCTGTCTCTGTCTCTGTCTGTGTCTCTGTCCCTGTTTCTGTCTCTATCTCCGTCTTTGTCTCTGTCTCTGTCTCTGTGTCCGTCCCTGTCCCTGGCTCTGTCTCTGCCTCTGTCTCCGTCTCTGTCTCTGTCTCTGTCTCCGTCTGCGTCTCTGTCTCTGTCTCCGTCTCTGTCCCAGTCTCTGTCTCTGTCTCCGTCTCTGTCCCTGGCTCTGTCTCTGCCTCTGTCTCCTTCTCTGACTCTGTTTCTGCCTCTATCTCCGTCTCCGTCTCTGTCTCTGTCTCTGTCTCTGTCTCTGTCTCTGTCTCTGTCTCTGTCTCTGCCTCTGCCTCTGCCTCTGTGTCTGTATCTGTCTCTGTCTCTGTCTCCGTCTCTGTCTCTGTCTCTGTCTCTGCCTCTGCCTCTGTGTCTGTATCTGTCTCTGTCTGCGTTTCTGTCTCTGTCTCTCTCGCTGTCCCTCCCTCTGTCTCTGTCTCCGTCTCTGTCCTTGGCTCTGTCTCTGCCTCTGTCTCCGTCTCTGTCTCTGTCTCGGTCTTTGTCTCCGTCTCTGTCTCCGTCTCTGTCTCTGTCTCTGTCTCTATCTCCGTCTATGTCTCTGCCTCTGTCTCTGTCTGAGTCTCTGTCGCTGTCTCTCCCTCTGTCTCTGTCTCCGTCCCTGTCCCTGGCTCTGTCTCTGCCTCTGTCTCTATCTCCATCTCTGTCTCTGTCGCTGTGTCTGCCTCTGTCTCCGTCTCTGTCTCCGTCTCGGTCTTTGTCTCCGTCTCTGTCTCTGTCTCTGTCTCTGTCTCTGTCTCTGTCTCTGTCTCTGTCTCTGCCTCTGTCTCTGTCTCTGTCTCTGTCTCTGTCTCTGTCTCTGTCTCTGTCTCTGTCTCTGTCTCTGTCTCCGTCTCTGTCTCTGTCTCTGTCTCTGTCTCTGTCTCTGTCTCTGTCTCTGTCTCTGTCTCTGTCTCTGTCTCTGTCTCTGTCTCTGTCTCTGTCTCTGTCTCTGTCTCTGTCTCTGTCTCTGTCTCTGTCTCTGTCTCTGTCTCTGTCTCTGTCTCTGTCTCTGTTTCTGTCTCTGTCTCTGTCTCTGTCTCTGTCTCTGTCTCTGTCTCTGTCTCTGTCTCTGACTCTGTCTCTGTCTCTGTCTCTCCCCCTGTCTCTGTCTCTGTCTCTGGCTCTGTCCCTGCCTCTGTCTCCGTCTCTGTATCTGCCTCTGTCTCTATCTCCGTCTCTGTCTCCGTCTCTGTCTCTGGCTCTGTCTCTGTCTCTGTCTCTGTCTCTGTCTCAGTCTCTGTCTCTGTCTCTGTCTCTCACTCTGTCTCTGGATCTGTCTCTGCCTCTGTCTCCGTCTCTGTATCTGCCTCTGTCTCTATCTCCGTCTCCGTCTCTGTCTCTGTCTCTGTCTCTGTCTCTGTCTTTGTCTCTGTCTCTGTCTCTGTCTCTGTCTCTGTCTCAGTCTCTGTCTCTGTCTCTGTGTCTATCTCTGCCTCTGACTCTGTCGCTGTCCCTGTCTATGTCTCTGTATCTGTCTCCGTCTGCGTCTCTGTCACTGTCTCTGTCTCTGTCTCTGTCTCTGTCTCTGTCTCTGTCTCTGTCTCTGTCTCTGTCTCTGTTTCTGTCTCTGTCTCTGTCTCTGTCTCTGTCTCTGTCTCTGTCTCTGTCTCTGACTCTGTCTCTGTCTCTGTCTCTCCCCCTGTCTCTGTCTCTGTCTCTGGCTCTGTCTCTGCCTCTGTCTCCGTCTCTGTATCTGCCTCTGTCTCTATCTCCGTCTCTGTTTCTGTCTCTGTCTCTCTCGCTGTCTCTCCCTCTGTATCTGTCTCTGTCTCTGGCTCTGTCTCTGTCTCTGTCTCTGTCTCTGTCTCAGTCTCTGTCTCTGTCTCTGTCTCTCTCTCTGTCTCTGGATCTGCCTCTGCCTCTGTCTCCGTCTCTGTATCTGCCTCTGTCTCTATCTCCGTCTCCGTCTCTGTCTCTGTCTCTGTCTCCGTCTCTGTCTCTGTCTCTGTCTCTGTCCCTGTCTCTGTCCCTGGCGCTCTCTCTGCCTCTGTCTCCGTCTCTGACTCTGTCTCTGTCTCTATCTCCGTCTCTGTCTATGTCTCTGTCTCTGTCTCTGTCTCTGTCTCTGTCTCTGTCTCTGTATCTGTCTCCGTCTCTGTCTCTGTCTCTGTCTCTGCCTCTGTCTCTGTCTCCGTATCTGTCTCTGTCTCCGTTTCCGTCTCTGTCTCTCTCGCTGTCTCTCCCTCTGTCTCTGTCTCCGTCTCTGTCCCTGGCTCTCTCTCTGCCTCTGTCTCTGTCTCTGTCTCTGCCTCTGTCTCCGTCTCTGTCTCTGTCCCTGTCTCTATCTCCGTCTCTGTCTCTGTCTCTGTCCCTGGCTCTGTCTCTGCCTCTGCCTCTGTCTCTGTCTCTATCTCTGTCGCTGTCTCTCCCTCTGTCCCTGTCTCCGTCTCTGTCCCTGGCTCTGCCTTTGCCTCTGCCTCCGTCACTGTCTCCGTCACGGTCTCTGTCTCCGTCTCTGTCTCCGTCTCTGTCTCTGTCTCTGTCGCTGCTTCTCTCTCTGTCTCTGTCCCTGTCTCTGTCCCTGGCTCTCTCTCTGCCTCTGTCTCCGTCTCTGACTCTGTCTCTGTCTCTATCTCCGTCTCTGTCTCTGTCTCTGTCTCTGTCTCTGTCTCTGTCTCTGTCTCTGTCTCTGTCTCTGTCTCTGTCTCTGTCTCTGTCTCTGTCTCTGTCTCTGTCTCTGTTTCTGTCTCTGTCTCTGTCTCTGTCTCTGTCTCTGTCTCTGTCTCTGTCTCTGTCTCTGTCTCTGTCTCTGTCGCTGTCCCTCCCCCTAACACTGTCTCTGTCTCTGTCTCTGGCTCTGTCCCTGCCTCTGTCTCCGTCTCTGTATCTGCCTCTGTCTCTATCTCCGTCTCCGTCTTTGTCTCCGTCTCTGTCTCTGGCTCTGTCTCTGTCTCTGTCTCTGTCTCTGTCTCAGTCTCTGTCTCTGTCTCTGTCTCTCTCTCCGTCTCTGGATCTGTCTCTGCCTCTGTCTCCGTCTCTGTATCTGCCTCTGTCTCTATCTCCGTCTCCGTCTCTGTCTCTGTCTCTGTCTCTGTCTCTGTCTTTGTCTCTGTCTCTGTCTCTGTCTCTGTCTCTGTCTCAGTCTCTGTCTCTGTCTCTGTGTCTATCTCTGCCTCTGACTCTGTCGCTGTCCCTGTCTATGTCTCTGTATCTGTCTCCGTCTGCGTCTCTGTCACTGTCTCTGTCTCTGTCTCTGTCTCTGTCTCTGTCTCTGTCTCTGTCTCTGTCTCTGTTTCTGTCTCTGTCTCTGTCTCTGTCTCTGTCTCTGTCTCTGTCTCTGTCTCTGTCTCTGACTCTGTCTCTGTCTCTGTCTCTCCCCCTGTCTCTGTCTCTGTCTCTGGCTCTGTCCCTGCCTCTGTCTCCGTCTCTGTATCTGCCTCTGTCTCTATCTCCGTCTCCGTCTCTGTCTCCGTCTCTGTCTCTGGCTCTGTCTCTGTCTCTGTCTCTGTCTCTGTCTCAGTCTCTGTCTCTGTCTCTGTCTCTCTCTCTGTCTCTGGATCTGTCTCTGCCTCTGTCTCCGTCTCTGTATCTGCCTCTGTCTCTATCTCCGTCTCCGTCTCTGTCTCTGTCTCTGTCTCTGTCTCTGTCTTTGTCTCTGTCTCTGTCTCTGTCTCTGTCTCTGTCTCAGTCTCTGTCTCTGTCTCTGTGTCTATCTCTGCCTCTGACTCTGTCGCTGTCCCTGTCTATGTCTCTGTATCTGTCTCCGTCTGCGTCTCTGTCACTGTCTCTGTCTCTGTCTCTGTCTCTGTCTCTGTCTCTGTGTCTATCTCTGCCTCTGACTCTGTCGCTGTCCCTGTCTATGTCTCTGTATCTGTCTCCGTCTGCGTCTCTGTCTCTGTCTCTGTCTCTGTCTCTGTCCCTGGCTCTGTCTCTGCCTCTGTCACCGTCTCTGTCTCTGTCTCTATCTCCGTCTCTGTCTCTGTCTCTGTCTCTGTCTCTGTCTCTGTCTCTGTCCCTGGCTCTGTCTCTGCCTCTGTCACCGCCTCTGTCTCTGTCTCTATCTCCGTCTCTGTCTCTGTCTCTGCCTCTGTGTCTGTCTCTGTCTCTGTCTCTGTCTCTGTCTCTGTCTCTGTCTCTGCCTCTGCCTCTGTCTCTGTCTCTGTCTCTGTCTCTGCCTCTGCCTCTGTCTCTGTCTCTGTCTCTGTCGCTGTCTCTCCCTCTGTCTCTGTCTTCGTCCCTGTCCCTGGCTCTGCCTCTGCCTCTGTCTCCGTCTCTGTCTCTGTCTCTGTCACCGTCTGCGTCTCTGTCTCTGTCTCCGTCTCTGTCCCAGTCTCTGTTCCTGTCTCCGTCTCTGTACCTGGCTCTGTCTCTGCCTCTGTCTCCTTCTCTGACTCTGTTTCTGTCTCTATCTCCGTCTCCGTCTCTGTCTCTGTGTCTGTCTCTGACTCTGTCTCTGTCTCTGTCTCTGTCTCTGTCTCTGTCCTTGTCTCAGTCTCTGTCTCTGTCTCTGTGTCTATCTCTGCCTCTGAATCTGTCGCTGTCCCTGTCTATGTCTCTGTCTCTGTCTCCGTCTGCGTCTCTGTCTCTGTCTCTGTCTCTGCCTCTGTCTCCGTCTATGTCTCTGTCTCTGTCTCTGTCTCTGTCTCTGTCTGTGCCTCTGTCTCTGTCTCTGCCGCTGTCTCTGTCTCTGTCTCTGTCTCTGTCGCCGTCTCTCCCTCTGTCTCTGTCTCCGTCTCTGTCTCTGTCTCTGTGTCTGTCTCTGACTCTGTCTCTGTCTCTGTCTCTGTCTCTGTCTCTGTCTCTGTCTCTGTCTCTGTCCTTGTCTCAGTCTCTGTCTCTGTCTCTGTGTCTATCTCTGCCTCTGACTCTGTCGCTGTCCCTGTCTATGTCTCTGTCTCTGTCTCCGTCTGCGTCTCTGTCTCTGTCTCTGTCTCTGTCTCTGTCTCTGTCACTGTCTCTGTCTCTGTCTCTGTCTCTGTCTGTGTCTCTGTCTCTGTCTCCGTCTCTGTCTCTGTCTCTGTCTCTGTCTCTGTCTCTGTCTCTGTCTCTGTCTCTGTCTCTGTCTCTGTGTCTGTCTCTGTCTCTGTCTCTGTCTCTGTCTCTGTCTCTGTCTCTGTCTCTGTCTCTGTTTCTGTCTCTGTCTCTGTCTCTGTCTCTGTCTCTGTCTCTGTCTCTGTCTCTGTCTCTGTCTCTGTCTCTGTCGCTGTCCCTCCCCCTAACACTGTCTCTGTCTCTGTCTCTGGCTCTGTCCCTGCCTCTGTCTCCGTCTCTGTATCTGCCTCTGTCTCTATCTCCGTCTCCGTCTCTGTCTCCGTCTCTGTCTCTGGCTCTGTCTCTGTCTCTGTCTCTGTCTCTGTCTCAGTCTCTGTCTCTGTCTCTGTCTCTCTCTCTGTCTCTGGATCTGTCTCTGCCTCTGTCTCCGTCTCTGTATCTGCCTCTGTCTCTATCTCCGTCTCCGTCTCTGTCTCTGTCTCTGTCTCTGTCTCTGTCTTTGTCTCTGTCTCTGTCTCTGTCTCTGTCTCTGTCTCTGTCTCAGTCTCTGTCTCTGTCTCTGTGTCTATCTCTGCCTCTGACTCTGTCGCTGTCCCTGTCTATGTCTCTGTATCTGTCTCCGTCTGCGTCTCTGTCACTGTCTCTGTCTCTGTCTCTGTCTCTGTCTCTGTCTCTGTCTCTGTCTCTGTCTCTGTCTCTGTTTCTGTCTCTGTCTCTGTCTCTGTCTCTGTCTCTGTCTCTGTCTCTGTCTCTGTCTCTGTCTCTGACTCTGTCTCTGTCTCTGTCTCTCCCCCTGTCTCTGTCTCTGTCTCTGGCTCTGTCCCTGCCTCTGTCTCCGTCTCTGTATCTGCCTCTGTCTCTATCTCCGTCTCCGTCTCTGTCTCCGTCTCTGTCTCTGGCTCTGTCTCTGTCTCTGTCTCTGTCTCTGCCTCAGTCTCTGTCTCTGTCTCTGTCTCTCACTCTGTCTCTGGATCTGTCTCTGCCTCTGTCTCCGTCTCTGTATCTGCCTCTGTCTCTATCTCCGTCTCCGTCTCTGTCTCTGTCTCTGTCTCTGTCTCTGTCTTTGTCTCTGTCTCTGTCTCTGTCTCTGTCTCTGTCTCAGTCTCTGTCTCTGTCTCTGTGTCTATCTCTGCCTCTGACTCTGTCGCTGTCCCTGTCTATGTCTCTGTATCTGTCTCCGTCTGCGTCTCTGTCACTGTCTCTGTCTCTGTCTCTGTCTCTGTCTCTGTCTCTGTCTCTGTCTCTGTCTCTGTTTCTGTCTCTGTCTCTGTCTCTGTCTCTGTCTCTGTCTCTGTCTCTGTCTCTGTCTCTGACTCTGTCTCTGTCTCTGTCTCTCCCCCTGTCTCTGTCTCTGTCTCTGGCTCTGTCTCTGCCTCTGTCTCCGTCTCTGTATCTGCCTCTGTCTCTATCTCCGTCTCTGTTTCTGTCTCTGTCTCTCTCGCTGTCTCTCCCTCTGTATCTGTCTCTGTCTCTGGCTCTGTCTCTGTCTCTGTCTCTGTCTCTGTCTCAGTCTCTGTCTCTGTCTCTGTCTCTCTCTCTGTCTCTGGATCTGCCTCTGCCTCTGTCTCCGTCTCTGTATCTGCCTCTGTCTCTATCTCCGTCTCCGTCTCTGTCTCTGTCTCTGTCTCCGTCTCTGTCTCTGTCTCTGTCTCTGTCCCTGTCTCTGTCCCTGGCGCTCTCTCTGCCTCTGTCTCCGTCTCTGACTCTGTCTCTGTCTCTATCTCCGTCTCTGTCTATGTCTGTGTCTCTGTCTCTGTCTCTGTCTCTGTCTCTGTCTCTGTATCTGTCTCCGTCTCTGTCTCTGTCTCTGTCTCTGCCTCTGTCTCTGTCTCCGTATCTGTCTCTGTCTCCGTTTCCGTCTCTGTCTCTCTCGCTGTCTCTCCCTCTGTCTCTGTCTCCGTCTCTGTCCCTGGCTCTCTCTCTGCCTCTGTCTCTGTCTCTGTCTCTGCCTCTGTCTCCGTCTCTGTCTCTGTCCCTGTCTCTATCTCCGTCTCTGTCTCTGTCTCTGTCCCTGGCTCTGTCTCTGCCTCTGCCTCTGTCTCTGTCTCTGTCTCTGTCGCTGTCTCTCCCTCTGTCCCTGTCTCCGTCTCTGTCCCTGGCTCTGCCTTTGCCTCTGCCTCCGTCACTGTCTCCGTCACGGTCTCTGTCTCCGTCTCTGTCTCCGTCTCTGTCTCTGTCTCTGCCTCTGCCTCTGTGTCTGTATCTGTCTCTGTCTCCGTTTCTGTCTCTGTCGCTCTCACTGTCTCTCCCTCTGTCTCTGTCTCCGTCTCTGTCCCTGGCTCTGTCTCTGCCTCTGTCTCCGTCTCTGTCTCTGTCTCGGTCTTGGTCTCCGTCTCTGTCTCCGTCTCTGTCTCTGTCTCTGTCTCTGTCTCTATCTCCGTCTAGGTCTCTGTCTCTATCTCCGTGTTTGTCTCTGTCTCTGTCTCTGTCTCCGTCCCTGTCCCTGGCTCTGTCTCTGCCTCTGTCTCCGTCTCTGTCTCTGTCTCTGTCTCCGTCTGCGTCTCTGTCGCTGTCTCTCCCTCTGTCTCTGTCTCCGTCCCTGTCCCTGGCTCTGTCTCTGCCTCTGTCTCTATCTCCGTCTCTGTCTCTGTCGCTGTGTCTGCCTCTGTCTCCGTCTCTGTCTCCGTCTCGGTCTCTGTCTCTGTCTCTGTCGCTGTCTCTCCCCCTGTCTCTGTCTCTGTCTCTGTCTCTGTCTCTGTCTCTGTCTCTGTCTCTGTCTCTGTCTCTGTCTCTGTCTCTGTCTCTGTCTCCGTCTCTGTCCCTGGCTCTGTCTCTGCCTCTGTCTCCGTCTCTGTCTCTGTCTCGGTCTTTGTCTCCGTCTCTGTCTCCGTCTCTGTCTCTGGCTCTGTCTCTGTCTCTATCTCCGTCTAGGTCTCTGTCTCTGTCTCTGCCTCTGTCTCTGTCGCAGTCTCTCCCCCTGTCTCTGTCTCTGTCTCTGTCTCTGTCTCTGTCTCTGTCTCCGTCTCTGTCTCTGTCTCTGTCTCCGTCTCTGTCTCTGTCTCTGTCTCTGTCTTTGTCTCTGTCTCTGTCTCTGTCTCTGTCTCTGTCTCTGTGTCTATCTCTGCCTCTGACTCTGTCGCTGTCCCTGTCTATGTCTCTGTATCTGTCTCCGTCTGCGTCTCTGTCTCTGTCTCTGTCTCTGTCTCTGTCCCTGGCTCTGTCTCTGCCTCTGTCACCGTCTCTGTCTCTGTCTCTATCTCCGTCTCTGTCTCTGTCTTTGTCTCTGTCTCTGTCTCTGTCTCTGTCTCTGTCTCTGTGTCTATCTCTGCCTCTGACTCTGTCGCTGTCCCTGTCTATGTCTCTGTATCTGTCTCCGTCTGCGTCTCTGTCTCTGTCTCTGTCTCTGTCTCTGTCCCTGGCTCTGTCTCTGCCTCTGTCACCGTCTCTGTCTCTGTCTCTATCTCCGTCTCTGTCTCTGTCTCTGTCTCTGTCTCTGTCTCTGTCTCTGTCCCTGGCTCTGTCTCTGCCTCTGTCACCGCCTCTGTCTCTGTCTCTATCTCCGTCTCTGTCTCTGTCTCTGCCTCTGTGTCTGTCTCTGTCTCTGTCTCTGTCTCTGTCTCTGTCTCTGTCTCTGCCTCTGCCTCTGTCTCTGTCTCTGTCTCTGTCTCTGTCTCTGCCTCTGCCTCTGTCTCTGTCTCTGTCTCTGTCGCTGTCTCTCCCTCTGTCTCTGTCTTCGTCCCTGTCCCTGGCTCTGCCTCTGCCTCTGTCTCCGTCTCTGTCTCTGTCTCTGTCACCGTCTGCGTCTCTGTCTCTGTCTCCGTCTCTGTCCCAGTCTCTGTTCCTGTCTCCGTCTCTGTACCTGGCTCTGTCTCTGCCTCTGTCTCCTTCTCTGACTCTGTTTCTGTCTCTATCTCCGTCTCCGTCTCTGTCTCTGTGTCTGTCTCTGACTCTGTCTCTGTCTCTGTCTCTGTCTCTGTCTCTGTCCTTGTCTCAGTCTCTGTCTCTGTCTCTGTGTCTATCTCTGCCTCTGAATCTGTCGCTGTCCCTGTCTATGTCTCTGTCTCTGTCTCCGTCTGCGTCTCTGTCTCTGTCTCTGTCTCTGCCTCTGTCTCCGTCTATGTCTCTGTCTCTGTCTCTGTCTCTGTCTCTGTCTGTGCCTCTGTCTCTGTCTCTGCCGCTGTCTCTGTCTCTGTCTCTGTCTCTGTCGCCGTCTCTCCCTCTGTCTCTGTCTCCGTCTCTGTCTCTGTCTCTGTGTCTGTCTCTGACTCTGTCTCTGTCTCTGTCTCTGTCTCTGTCTCTGTCTCTGTCTCTGTCTCTGCCTGTGCCTCTGTCTCTGTCTCTGCCGCTGTCTCTGTCTCTGTCTCTGTCTCTGTCTCTGTCGCCGTCTCTCCCTCTGTCTCTGTCTCCGTCTCTGTCTCTGTCTCTGTGTCTGTCTCTGACTCTGTCTCTGTCTCTGTCTCTGTCTCTGTCTCTGTCTCTGTCTCTGTCTCTATCTCCGTCTCTGTCTCTGTCTCTGTCTCTTTCTCTGTCTCTGCCTCTGTCACCGTCTCTGTCTCTGTCTCTATCTCCGTCTCTGTCTCTGTCTCTGCCTCTGTCTCTTTCTCTGTCTCTGTCTCTGTCTCTGTCTCTGTCTCTGTCTCTGCCTCTGCCTCTGTCTCTGTCTCTGTCTCTGTCGCTGTCTCTCCCTCTGTCCCTGTCTCCGTCTCTGTCCCTGGCTCTGTCTCTGCCTCTGTCTCCGTCTCTGTCTCCGTCTTGGTCTTTGTCTCCGTCTCTGTCTCTGTCTCTGTCTCTGTCTCTGTCTCTGTCTCTGTCTCTGCCTCTTGTCTGCCTATGTCTCTGTCTCTGACTCCGTCTGCGTCTCTGTCTCTATCTCTGTCTCTGTCCCAGTCTCTGTCTCTGTCTCCGTCTCTGTCCCTGCCTCTGTCTCTGCCTCTGTCTCCGTCTCTGACTCTGTTTCTGTCTCTATCTCCGTCTCTGTCTCTGTCTCTGTCTCTGTCTCTGCCTCTGTCTCTGCCTCTGCCTCTGTCTCTGTCTCTGTCTCTGTCGCTGTCTCTCCCTCTGTCTCTGTCTCCGTCCCTGTCCCTGGCTCTGCCTCTGCCTCTGTCTCCGTCTCTGTCCCTGGCTCTGTCTCTGCCTCTGTCTCCTTCTCTGACTCTGTTTCTGTCTCTATCTCCGTCTCCGTCTCTGTCTCTGTCTCTGTCTCTGTCTCTGTCTCTGTCTCTGTCTCTGCCTCTGCCTCTGTCTCCGTCTATGTCTCTGTCTCTGTCTCTGTCGCTGTCTCTGTCTGTGCCTCTGTCTCTGTCTCTGCCGCTGTCTCTGTCTCTGTCTCTGTCTCTGTCTCTGTCGCCGTCTCTCCCTCTGCCTCTGTCTCTGTGTCTGTCTCTGACTCTGTCTCTGTCTCTGTCTCTGTCTCTGTCTCTGTCTCTGTCTCCGTCTCTGTCTCTGTCTCTGTGTCTGTCTCTGACTCTGTCTCTGTCTCTGTCTCTGTCTCTGTCTCTGTCTCTGTCTCTGTCTCTATCTCCGTCTCTGTCTCTGTCTCTGTCTCTGTCTCTGTCTCTGCCTCTGTCACCGTCTCTGTCTCTGTCTCTATCTCCGTCTCTGTCTCTGTCTCTGCCTCTGTCTCTGTCACTGTCTCTGTCTCTGTCTCTGTCTCTGTCTCTGTCTCTGTCTCTGCCTCTGCCTCTGTCTCTGTCTCTGTCTCTGTCGCTGTCTCTCCCTCTGTCCCTGTCTCCGTCTCTGTCCCTGGCTCTGTCTCTGCCTCTGTCTCCGTCTCTGTCTCCGTCTTGGTCTTTGTCTCCGTCTCTGTCTCTGTCTCTGTCTCTGTCTCTGTCTCTGTCTCTGTCTCTGTCTCTGCCTCTTGTCTGCCTATGTCTCTGTCTCTGTCTCCGTCTGCGTCTCTGTCTCTGTCTCTGTCTCTGTCCCAGTCTCTGTCTCCGTCTCCGTCTCTGTCCCTGCCTCTGTCTCTGCCTCTGTCTCCGTCTCTGACTCTGTTTCTGTCTCTATCTCCGTCTCTGTCTCTGTCTCTGTCTCTGTCTCTGCCTCTGTCTCTGCCTCTGCCTCTGTCTCTGTCTCTGTCTCTGTCGCTGTCTCTCCCTCTGTCCCTGTCTCCATCTCTGTCCCTGGCTCTGTCTCTGCCTCTGTCTCCGTCTCTGTCTCCGTCTTGGTCTTTGTCTCCGTCTCTGTCTCTGTCTCTATCTCCGTCTCCGTCTCTGTCTCTGTCTCTGTCTCTGTCTCTGTCTCTGTCTCTGTCTCTGTCTCTGTCTCTGCCTCTGCCTCTGTCTCCGTCTATGTCTCTGTCTCTGTCTCTGTCGCTGTCTCTGTCTGTGCCTCTGTCTCTGTCTCTGCCGCTGTCTCTGTCTCTGTCTCTGTCTCTGTCGCCGTCTCTCCCTCTGTCTCTGTCTCTGTGTCTGTCTCTGACTCTGTCTCTGTCTCTGTCTCTGTCTCTGTCTCTGTCTCTGTCTCTCTCTCTGTCTCTGGCTCTGTTTCTGCCTCTTTCTCCGTCTCTGTCTCTGTCTCTGTCTCTATCTCCGTCTCTGTCCCCGTCTCTGTCCCTGGCTCTGTCTCTGCCTCTGTCTCCGTCTCTGTCTCTGTCTCGGTCTCTGTCTCTGTCTCTATCTCCGTCTATGTCTCTGTCTCTGTCTCTGTCTCTGTCTCTGTCTCTGTCGCTGTCTCTGTCTCTGTCTCTGTCTCTGTCTGTGTCTCTGTCCCTGTTTCTGTCTCTATCTCCGTCTTTGTCTCTGTCTCTGTCTCTGTGTCCGTCCCTGTCCCTGGCTCTGTCTCTGCCTCTGTCTCCGTCTCTGTCTCTGTCTCTGTCTCCGTCTGCGTCTCTGTCTCTCTCTCCGTCTCTGTCCCAGTCTCTGTCTCTGTCTCCGTCTCTGTCCCTGGCTCTGTCTCTGCCTCTGTCTCCTTCTCTGACTCTGTTTCTGCCTCTATCTCCGTCTCCGTCTCTGTCTCTGTCTCTGTCTCTGTCTCTGTCTCTGTCTCTGTCTCTGTCTCTGCCTCTGCCTCTGCCTCTGTGTCTGTATCTGTCTCTGTCTCTGTCTCCGTCTCTGTCTCTGTCTCTGTCTCTGCCTCTGCCTCTGTGTCTGTATCTGTCTCTGTCTGCGTTTCTGTCTCTGTCTCTCTCGCTGTCCCTCCCTCTGTCTCTGTCTCCGTCTCTGTCCTTGGCTCTGTCTCTGCCTCTGTCTCCGTCTCTGTCTCTGTCTCGGTCTTTGTCTCCGTCTCTGTCTCCGTCTCTGTCTCTGTCTCTGTCTCTATCTCCGTCTATGTCTCTGCCTCTGTCTCTGTCTGAGTCTCTGTCGCTGTCTCTCCCTCTGTCTCTGTCTCCGTCCCTGTCCCTGGCTCTGTCTCTGCCTCTGTCTCTATCTCCGTCTCTGTCTCTGTCGCTGTGTCTGCCTCTGTCTCCGTCTCTGTCTCCGTCTCGGTCTTTGTCTCCGTCTCTGTCTCTGTCTCTGTCTCTGTCTCTGTCTCTGTCTCTGTCTCTGTCTCTGCCTCTGTCTCTGTCTCTGTCTCTGTCTCTGTCTCTGTCTCTGTCTCTGTCTCTGTCTCTGTCTCTGTCTCTGTCTCTGTCTCTGTCTCTGTCTCCGTCTCTGTCTTTGCCTCTGTCTCTGTCTCTGCCTCTGCCCCTGTGTCTGTATCTGTCTCTGTCTCCGTTTCTGTCTCTGTCGCTCTCACTGTCTCTCCCTCTGTCTCTGTCTCCGTCTCTGTCCCTGGCTCTGTCTCTGCCTCTGTCTCCGTCTCTGTCTCTGTCTCGGTCTTGGTCTCCGTCTCTGTCTCCGTCTCTGTCTCTGTCTCTGTCTCTGTCTCTATCTCCGTCTAGGTCTCTGTCTCTATCTCCGTGTTTGTCTCTGTCTCTGTCTCTGTCTCCGTCCCTGTCCCTGGCTCTGTCTCTGCCTCTGTCTCCGTCTCTGTCTCTGTCTCTGTCTCCGTCTGCGTCTCTGTCGCTGTCTCTCCCTCTGTCTCTGTCTCCGTCCCTGTCCCTGGCTCTGTCTCTGCCTCTGTCTCTATCTCCGTCTCTGTCTCTGTCGCTGTGTCTGCCTCTGTCTCCGTCTCTGTCTCCGTCTCGGTCTCTGTCTCTGTCTCTGTCGCTGTCTCTCCCCCTGTCTCTGTCTCTGTCTCTGTCTCTGTCTCTGTCTCTGTCTCTGTCTCTGTCTCTGTCTTTGTCTCTGTCTCTGTCTCTGTCTCCGTCTCTGTCCCTGGCTCTGTCTCTGCCTCTGTCTCCGTCTCTGTCTCTGTCTCGGTCTTTGTCTCCGTCTCTGTCTCCGTCTCTGTCTCTGGCTCTGTCTCTGTCTCTATCTCCGTCTAGGTCTCTGTCTCTGTCTCTGCCTCTGTCTCTGTCGCAGTCTCTCCCCCTGTCTCTGTCTCCGTCTCTGTCTCTGTCTCTGTCTCTGTCTCCGTCTCTGTCTCTGTCTCTGTCTCTGTCTTTGTCTCTGTCTCTGTCTCTGTCTCTGTCTCTGTCTCTGTCTCTGTGTCTATCTCTGCCTCTGACTCTGTCGCTGTCCCTGTCTATGTCTCTGTATCTGTCTCCGTCTGCGTCTCTGTCTCTGTCTCTGTCTCTGTCTCTGTCCCTGGCTCTGTCTCTGCCTCTGTCACCGTCTCTGTCTCTGTCTCTATCTCCGTCTCTGTCTCTGTCTCTGTCTCTGTCTCTGTCTCTGTCTCTGTCCCTGGCTCTGTCTCTGCCTCTGTCACCGCCTCTGTCTCTGTCTCTATCTCCGTCTCTGTCTCTGTCTCTGCCTCTGTGTCTGTCTCTGTCTCTGTCTCTGTCTCTGTCTCTGTCTCTGTCTCTGTCTCTGCCTCTGCCTCTGTCTCTGTCTCTGTCTCTGTCTCTGCCTCTGCCTCTGTCTCTGTCTCTGTCTCTGTCTCTGTCTCTGTCTCTGCCTCTGTCTCTGTCTCTGTCTCTGTCTCTGTCTCTGTCTCTGTCTCTGTCTCTGTCTCTGTCTCTGTCTCTGTCTCTGTCTCTGTCTCTGTCTCTGTCTCCGTCTCTGTCTTTGCCTCTGTCTCTGTCTCTGCCTCTGCCCCTGTGTCTGTATCTGTCTCTGTCTCCGTTTCTGTCTCTGTCGCTCTCACTGTCTCTCCCTCTGTCTCTGTCTCCGTCTCTGTCCCTGGCTCTGTCTCTGCCTCTGTCTCCGTCTCTGTCTCTGTCTCGGTCTTGGTCTCCGTCTCTGTCTCCGTCTCTGTCTCTGTCTCTGTCTCTGTCTCTATCTCCGTCTAGGTCTCTGTCTCTATCTCCGTGTTTGTCTCTGTCTCTGTCTCTGTCTCCGTCCCTGTCCCTGGCTCTGTCTCTGCCTCTGTCTCCGTCTCTGTCTCTGTCTCTGTCTCCGTCTGCGTCTCTGTCGCTGTCTCTCCCTCTGTCTCTGTCTCCGTCCCTGTCCCTGGCTCTGTCTCTGCCTCTGTCTCTATCTCCGTCTCTGTCTCTGTCGCTGTGTCTGCCTCTGTCTCCGTCTCTGTCTCCGTCTCGGTCTCTGTCTCTGTCTCTGTCGCTGTCTCTCCCCCTGTCTCTGTCTCTGTCTCTGTCTCTGTCTCTGTCTCTGTCTCTGTCTCTGTCTCTGTCTCTGTCTCTGTCTCTGTCTCTGTCTCCGTCTCTGTCCCTGGCTCTGTCTCTGCCTCTGTCTCCGTCTCTGTCTCTGTCTCGGTCTTTGTCTCCGTCTCTGTCTCCGTCTCTGTCTCTGGCTCTGTCTCTGTCTCTATCTCCGTCTAGGTCTCTGTCTCTGTCTCTGCCTCTGTCTCTGTCGCAGTCTCTCCCCCTGTCTCTGTCTCCGTCTCTGTCTCTGTCTCTGTCTCTGTCTCCGTCTCTGTCTCTGTCTCTGTCTCTGTCTTTGTCTCTGTCTCTGTCTCTGTCTCTGTCTCTGTCTCTGTGTCTATCTCTGCCTCTGACTCTGTCGCTGTCCCTGTCTATGTCTCTGTATCTGTCTCCGTCTGCGTCTCTGTCTCTGTCTCTGTCTCTGTCTCTGTCCCTGGCTCTGTCTCTGCCTCTGTCACCGTCTCTGTCTCTGTCTCTATCTCCGTCTCTGTCTCTGTCTCTGTCTCTGTCTCTGTCTCTGTCTCTGTCCCTGGCTCTGTCTCTGCCTCTGTCACCGCCTCTGTCTCTGTCTCTATCTCCGTCTCTGTCTCTGTCTCTGCCTCTGTGTCTGTCTCTGTCTCTGTCTCTGTCTCTGTCTCTGTCTCTGTCTCTGTCTCTGCCTCTGCCTCTGTCTCTGTCTCTGTCTCTGTCTCTGCCTCTGCCTCTGTCTCTGTCTCTGTCTCTGTCGCTGTCTCTCCCTCTGTCTCTGTCTTCGTCCCAGTCCCTGGCTCTGCCTCTGCCTCTGTCTCCGTCTCTGTCTCTGTCTCTGTCACCGTCTGCGTCTCTGTCTCTGTCTCCGTCTCTGTCCCAGTCTCTGTTCCTGTCTCCGTCTCTGTACCTGGCTCTGTCTCTGCCTCTGTCTCCTTCTCTGACTCTGTTTCTGTCTCTATCTCCGTCTCCGTCTCTGTCTCTGTGTCTGTCTCTGACTCTGTCTCTGTCTCTGTCTCTGTCTCTGTCTCTGTCCTTGTCTCAGTCTCTGTCTCTGTCTCTGTGTCTATCTCTGCCTCTGAATCTGTCGCTGTCCCTGTCTATGTCTCTGTCTCTGTCTCCGTCTGCGTCTCTGTCTCTGTCTCTGTCTCTGCCTCTGTCTCCGTCTATGTCTCTGTCTCTGTCTCTGTCTCTGTCTCTGTCTGTGCCTCTGTCTCTGTCTCTGCCGCTGTCTCTGTCTCTGTCTCTGTCTCTGTCGCCGTCTCTCCCTCTGTCTCTGTCTCCGTCTCTGTCTCTGTCTCTGTGTCTGTCTCTGACTCTGTCTCTGTCTCTGTCTCTGTCTCTGTCTCTGTCTCTGTCTCTGTCTCTGTCCTTGTCTCAGTCTCTGTCTCTGTCTCTGTGTCTATCTCTGCCTCTGACTCTGTCGCTGTCCCTGTCTATGTCTCTGTCTCTGTCTCCGTCTGCGTCTCTGTCTCTGTCTCTGTCTCTGTCTCTGTCTCTGTCACTGTCTCTGTCTCTGTCTCTGTCTCTGTCTGTGTCTCTGTCTCTGTCTCCGTCTCTGTCTCTGTCTCTGTCTCTGTCTCTGTCTCTGTCTCTGTCTCTGTCTCTGTCTCTGTCTCTGTCTCTGTCTCTGTCTCTGTCTCTGTCTCTGTCTCTGTCTCTGTCTCTGTCTCTGTCTCTGTCTCTGTCTCTGTTTCTGTCTCTGTCTCTGTCTCTGTCTCTGTCTCTGTCTCTGTCTCTGTCTCTGTCTCTGTCTCTGTCTCTGTCGCTGTCCCTCCCCCTAACACTGTCTCTGTCTCTGTCTCTGGCTCTGTCCCTGCCTCTGTCTCCGTCTCTGTATCTGCCTCTGTCTCTATCTCCGTCTCCGTCTCTGTCTCTGTCTCTGTGTCTGTCTCTGACTCTGTCTCTGTCTCTGTCTCTGTCTCTGTCTCTGTCTCTGTCTCTGCCTCTGTCTCCGTCTCTGACTCTGTTTCTGTCTCTGTCTCCGTCTCTGTCTCTGTCTCTGTCTCTGTCTCTGTCTCTGTCTCTGTCTCTATCTCCGTCTCTGTCTCTGTCTCTGTCTCTGTCTCTGTCTCTGTCTCTGTCCCTGGCTCTGTCTCTGCCTCTGTCACCGCCTCTGTCTCTGTCTCTATCTCCGTCTCTGTCTCTGTCTCTGTCTCTGTCTCTGTCTCTGTCTCTGTCTCTGTCTCTGACTCTGTCTCTGTCTCTGTCTCTCCCCCTGTCTCTGTCTCTGTCTCTGGCTCTGTCTCTGCCTCTGTCTCCGTCTCTGTATCTGCCTCTGTCTCTATCTCCGTCTCTGTTTCTGTCTCTGTCTCTCTCGCTGTCTCTCCCTCTGTATCTGTCTCTGTCTCTGGCTCTGTCTCTGTCTCTGTCTCTGTCTCTGTCTCAGTCTCTGTCTCTGTCTCTGTCTCTCTCTCTGTCTCTGGATCTGCCTCTGCCTCTGTCTCCGTCTCTGTATCTGCCTCTGTCTCTATCTCCGTCTCCGTCTCTGTCTCTGTCTCTGTCTCCGTCTCTGTCTCTGTCTCTGTCTCTGTCCCTGTCTCTGTCCCTGGCGCTCTCTCTGCCTCTGTCTCCGTCTCTGACTCTGTCTCTGTCTCTATCTCCGTCTCTGTCTATGTCTCTGTCTCTGTCTCTGTCTCTGTCTCTGTCTCTGTCTCTGTATCTGTCTCCGTCTCTGTCTCTGTCTCTGTCTCTGCCTCTGTCTCTGTCTCCGTATCTGTCTCTGTCTCCGTTTCCGTCTCTGTCTCTCTCGCTGTCTCTCCCTCTGTCTCTGTCTCCGTCTCTGTCCCTGGCTCTCTCTCTGCCTCTGTCTCTGTCTCTGTCTCTGCCTCTGTCTCCGTCTCTGTCTCTGTCCCTGTCTCTATCTCCGTCTCTGTCTCTGTCTCTGTCCCTGGCTCTGTCTCTGCCTCTGCCTCTGTCTCTGTCTCTGTCTCTGTCGCTGTCTCTCCCTCTGTCCCTGTCTCCGTCTCTGTCCCTGGCTCTGCCTTTGCCTCTGCCTCCGTCACTGTCTCCGTCACGGTCTCTGTCTCCGTCTCTGTCTCCGTCTCTGTCTCTGTCTCTGTCGCTGCTTCTCTCTCTGTCTCTGTCCCTGTCTCTGTCCCTGGCTCTCTCTCTGCCTCTGTCTCCGTCTCTGACTCTGTCTCTGTCTCTATCTCCGTCTCTGTCTCTGTCTCTGTCTCTGTCTCTGTCTCTGTCTCTGTCTCTGTCTCTGTCTCTGTCTCTGTCTCTGTCTCTGTCTCTGTCTCTGTTTCTGTCTCTGTCTCTGTCTCTGTCTCTGTCTCTGTCTCTGTCTCTGTCTCTGTCTCTGTCTCTGTCTCTGTCGCTGTCCCTCCCCCTAACACTGTCTCTGTCTCTGTCTCTGGCTCTGTCCCTGCCTCTGTCTCCGTCTCTGTATCTGCCTCTGTCTCTATCTCCGTCTCCGTCTTTGTCTCCGTCTCTGTCTCTGGCTCTGTCTCTGTCTCTGTCTCTGTCTCTGTCTCAGTCTCTGTCTCTGTCTCTGTCTCTCTCTCTGTCTCTGGATCTGTCTCTGCCTCTGTCTCCGTCTCTGTATCTGCCTCTGTCTCTATCTCCGTCTCCGTCTCTGTCTCTGTCTCTGTCTCTGTCTCTGTCTCTGTCTTTGTCTCTGTCTCTGTCTCTGTCTCTGTCTCTGTCTCAGTCTCTGTCTCTGTCTCTGTGTCTATCTCTGCCTCTGACTCTGTCGCTGTCCCTGTCTATGTCTCTGTATCTGTCTCCGTCTGCGTCTCTGTCACTGTCTCTGTCTCTGTCTCTGTCTCTGTCTCTGTCTCTGTCTCTGTCTCTGTCTCTGTTTCTGTCTCTGTCTCTGTCTCTGTCTCTGTCTCTGTCTCTGTCTCTGTCTCTGTCTCTGACTCTGTCTCTGTCTCTGTCTCTCCCCCTGTCTCTGTCTCTGTCTCTGGCTCTGTCCCTGCCTCTGTCTCCGTCTCTGTATCTGCCTCTGTCTCTATCTCCGTCTCCGTCTCTGTCTCCGTCTCTGTCTCTGGCTCTGTCTCTGTCTCTGTCTCTGTCTCTGTCTCAGTCTCTGTCTCTGTCTCTGTCTCTCTCTCTGTCTCTGGATCTGTCTCTGCCTCTGTCTCCGTCTCTGTATCTGCCTCTGTCTCTATCTCCGTCTTCGTCTCTGTCTCTGTCTCTGTCTCTGTCTCTGTCTTTGTCTCTGTCTCTGTCTCTGTCTCTGTCTCTGTCTCAGTCTCTGTCTCTGTCTCTGTGTCTATCTCTGCCTCTGACTCTGTCGCTGTCCCTGTCTATGTCTCTGTATCTGTCTCCGTCTGCGTCTCTGTCACTGTCTCTGTCTCTGTCTCTGTCTCTGTCTCTGTCTCTGTCTCTGTCTCTGTCTCTGTTTCTGTCTCTGTCTCTGTCTCTGTCTCTGTCTCTGTCTCTGTCTCTGTCTCTGTCTCTGTCTCTGACTCTGTCTCTGTCTCTGTCTCTCCCCCTGTCTCTGTCTCTGTCTCTGGCTCTGTCTCTGCCTCTGTCTCCGTCTCTGTATCTGCCTCTGTCTCTATCTCCGTCTCTGTTTCTGTCTCTGTCTCTCTCGCTGTCTCTCCCTCTGTATCTGTCTCTGTCTCTGGCTCTGTCTCTGTCTCTGTCTCTGTCTCTGTCTCAGTCTCTGTCTCTGTCTCTGTCTCTCTCTCTGTCTCTGGATCTGCCTCTGCCTCTGTCTCCGTCTCTGTATCTGCCTCTGTCTCTATCTCCGTCTCCGTCTCTGTCTCTGTCTCTGTCTCCGTCTCTGTCTCTGTCTCTGTCTCTGTCCCTGTCTCTGTCCCTGGCGCTCTCTCTGCCTCTGTCTCCGTCTCTGACTCTGTCTCTGTCTCTATCTCCGTCTCTGTCTATGTCTCTGTCTCTGTCTCTGTCTCTGTCTCTGTCTCTGTCTCTGTCTCTGTCTCTGTATCTGTCTCCGTCTCTGTCTCTGTCTCTGTCTCTGCCTCTGTCTCTGTCTCCGTATCTGTCTCTGTCTCCGTTTCCGTCTCTGTCTCTCTCGCTGTCTCTCCCTCTGTCTCTGTCTCCGTCTCTGTCCCTGGCTCTCTCTCTGCCTCTGTCTCTGTCTCTGTCTCTGCCTCTGTCTCCGTCTCTGTCTCTGTCCCTGTCTCTATCTCCGTCTCTGTCTCTGTCTCTGTCCCTGGCTCTGTCTCTGCCTCTGCCTCTGTCTCTGTCTCTGTCTCTGTCGCTGTCTCTCCCTCTGTCCCTGTCTCCGTCTCTGTCCCTGGCTCTGCCTTTGCCTCTGCCTCCGTCACTGTCTCCGTCACGGTCTCTGTCTCCGTCTCTGTCTCCGTCTCTGTCTCTGTCTCTGTCGCTGTTTCTCTCTCTGTCTCTGTCCCTGTCTCTGTCCCTGGCTCTCTCTCTGCCTCTGTCTCCGTCTCTGACTCTGTCTCTGTCTCTATCTCCGTCTCTGTCTCTGTCTCTGTCTCTGTCTCTGTCTCTGTCTCTGTCTCTGTCTCTGTCTCTGTCTCTGTCTCTGTCTCTGTCTCTGTCTCTGCCTCTGCCTCTGTCTCTGTCTCTGTCTCTGTCGCTGTCTCTCCCTCTGTCCCTGTCTCCGTCTCTGTCCCTGGCTCTGTCTCTGCCTCTGTCTCCGTCTCTGTCTCCGTCTTGGTCTTTGTCTCCGTCTCTGTCTCTGTCTCTGTCTCTGTCTCTGTCTCTGTCTCTGCCTCTTGTCTGCCTATGTCTCTGTCTCTGTCTCCGTCTGCGTCCCTGTCTCTGTCTCTGTCTCTGTCCCAGTCTCTGTCTCTGTCTCCGTCTCTGTCCCTGGCTCTGTCTCTGCCTCTGTCTCCGTCTCTGACTCTCTTTCTGTCTCTATCTCCGTCTCTGTCTCTGTCTCTGTCTCTGTCTCTGCCTCTGTCTCTGCCTCTGCCTCTGTCTCTGTCTCTGTCTCTGTCGCTGTCTCTCCCTCTGTCTCTGTCTCCGTCCCTGTCCCTGGCTCTGCCTCTGCCTCTGTCTCCGTCTCTGTCTCTGTCTCTGTCTCTGTCTCCGTCTGCGTCTCTGTCTCTGTCTTCGTCTCTGTCCCAGTCTCTGTCTCTGTCTCCGTCTCTGTCCCTGGCTCTGTCTCTGCCTCTGTCTCCTTCTCTGACTCTGTTTCTGTCTCTATCTCCGTCTCCGTCTCTGTCTCTGTCTCTGTCTCAGTCTCTGTCTCTGTCTCTGTCTCTGCCTCTGCCTCTGTCTCCGTCTATGTCTCTGTCTCTGTCTCTGTCTCTGTCTCTGTCTGTGCCTCTGTCTCTGTCTCTGCCGCTGTCTCTGTCTCTGTCTCTGTCTCTGTCGCCGTCTCTCCCTCTGTCTCTGTCTCTGTGTCTGTCTCTGACTCTGTCTCTGTCTCTGTCTCTGTCTCTGTCTCTGTCTCTGTCTCTGTCTCTGGCTCTGTTTCTGCCTCTTTCTCCGTCTCTGTCTCTGTCTCTGTCTCTATCTCAGTCTCTGTCTCCGTCTCTGTCCCTGGCTCTGTCTCTGCCTCTGTCTCCGTCTCTGTCTCTGTCTCGGTCTCTGTCTCTGTCTCTATCTCCGTCTATGTCTCTGTCTCTGTCTCTGTCTCTGTCTCTGTCTCTGTCGCTGTCTCTGTCTCTGTCTCTGTCTGTGTCTCTGTCCCTGTTTCTGTCTCTATCTCCGTCTTTGTCTCTGTCTCTGTCTCTGTGTCCGTCCCTGTCCCTGGCTCTGTCTCTGCCTCTGTCTCCGTCTCTGTCTCTGTCTCTGTCTCTGTCTCCGTCTGCGTCTCTGTCTCTGTCTCCGTCTCTGTCCCAGTCTCTGTCTCTGTCTCCGTCTCTGTCCCTGGCTCTGTCTCTGCCTCTGTCTCCTTCTCTGACTCTGTTTCTGCCTCTATCTCCGTCTCCGTCTCTGTCTCTGTCTCTGTCTCTGTCTCTGTCTCTGTCTCTGTCTCTGTCTCTGTCTCCGTCTCTGTCTCTGTCTCTGTCTCTGCCTCTGCCTCTGTGTCTGTATCTGTCTCTGTCTCTGTCTCCGTCTCTGTCTCTGTCTCTGTCTCTGCCTCTGCCTCTGTGTCTGTCTCTGTCTCGGTCTTGGTCTCCGTCTCGGTCTCCGTCTCTGTCTCTGTCTCTGTCTCTGTCTCTATCTCCGTCTAGGTCTCTGTCTGTATCTCCGTGTTTGTCTCTGTCTCTGTCTCTGTCTCCGTCACTGTCCCTGGCTCTGTCTCTGCCTCTGTCTCCGTCTCTGTCTCTGTCTCTGTCTCCGTCTGCGTCTCTGTCTCTGTCTCCGTCTCTGTCCCAGTCTCTGTCTCTGTCTCCGTCTCTGTCCCTGGCTCTGTCTCTGCCTCTGTCTCCTTCTCTGACTCTGTTTCTGCCTCTATCTCCGTCTCCGTCTCTGTCTCTGTCTCTGTCTCTGTCTCTGTCTCTGTCTCTGTCTCTGTCTCTGTCTCCGTCTCTGTCTCTGTCTCTGTCTCTGCCTCTGCCTCTGTGTCTGTATCTGTCTCTGTCTCTGTCTCCGTCTCTGTCTCTGTCTCTGTCTCTGCCTCTGCCTCTGTGTCTGTCTCTGTCTCGGTCTTGGTCTCCGTCTCGGTCTCCGTCTCTGTCTCTGTCTCTGTCTCTGTCTCTATCTCCGTCTAGGTCTCTGTCTGTATCTCCGTGTTTGTCTCTGTCTCTGTCTCTGTCTCCGTCCCTGTCCCTGGCTCTGTCTCTGCCTCTGTCTCCGTCTCTGTCTCTGTCTCTGTCTCCGTCTGCGTCTCTGTCTCTGTCTCCGTCTCTGTCCCAGTCTCTGTCTCTGTCTCCGTCTCTGTCCCTGGCTCTGTCTCTGCCTCTGTCTCCTTCTCTGACTCTGTTTCTGCCTCTATCTCCGTCTCCGTCTCTGTCTCTGTCTCTGTCTCTGTCTCTGTCTCTGTCTCTGTCTCTGTCTCTGCCTCTGCCTCTGTCTCTGTCTGAGTCTCTGTCGCTGTCTCTCCCTCTGTCTCTGTCTCCGTCCCTGTCCCTGGCTCTGTCTCTGCCTCTGTCTCTATCTCCGTCTCTGTCTCTGTCGCTGTCTCTGCCTCTGTCTCCGTCTCTGTCTCCGTCTCGGTCTTTGTCTCCGACGCTGTCTCTGTCTCTGTCTCTGTCTCCGTCTCTGTCCCAGTCTCTGTCTCTGTCTCCGTCTCTGTCCCTGGCTCTGTCTCTGCCTCTGTCTCCTTCTCTGACTTTGTTTCTGCCTCCATCTCCGTCTCCGTCTCTGCCTCTGCCTCTGTCTCTGTCTGAGTCTCTGTCGCTGTCTCTCCCTCTGTCTCTGTCTCCGTCCCAGTCCCTGGCTCAGTCTCTGCCTCTGTCTCTATCTCCGTCTCTGTCTCTGTCGCTGTGTCTGCCTCTGTCTCCGTCTCTGTCTCCGTCTCGGTCTTTGTCTCCGTCTCTGTCTCTGTCTCTGTCTCTGTCTCTGTCTCTGTCTCTGTCTCTGTCTCTGCCTCTGTCTCTGTCTCTGTCTCTGTCTCTGTCTCTGTCTCTGTCTCTGTCTCAGTCCCTGTCTCTGTCTCTGTCTCTGTCTCTGTCTCTGTCTCCGTCTCTGTCTCTGTCTCTGTCTCTGCCTCTGCCTCTGCCTCTGTATCTGTCTCTGTCTCCGTTTCTGTCTCTGTCTCTCTTGCTGTCTCTCCCTCTGTCTCTGTCTCCGTCTCTGTCCTTTGCTCTGTCTCTGCCTCTGTCTCCGTCTCTGTCTCTGTCTCGGTCTTTGTCTCCGTCTCTGTCTCCGTCTCTGCCTCTGTCTCTGTCTCTGTCTCTGTCTCTGTCTCTGTCTCTGTCTCTGTCTCTGTCTCAGTCTCTGTCTCTGTCTCTGTCTCTGTCTCTGTCTCTGTCTCCGTCTCTGTCTCTGTCTCTGTCTCTGCCTCTGCCTCTGTCTCTGTATCTGTCTCTGTCTCCGTTTCTGTCTCTGTCTCTCTTGCTGTCTCTCCCTCTGTCTCTGTCTCCGTCTCTGTCCTTTGCTCTGTCTCTGCCTCTGTCTCTGTCTCTGTCTCTGTCTCGGTCTTTGTCTCCGTCTCTGTCTCCGTCTCTGTCTCTGTCTCTGTCTCTATCTCCGTCTATGTCTCTGTCTCTGTCTCTGTCTCTGTCGCTGTCTGTCCCCCTGTCTCTGTCTCTGTCTCTGTCTCTATCTCCGTCTAGGTCTCTGTCTCTGTCTCTGCCTCTGTCTCTGTCGCAGTCTCTCCCCCTGTCTCTGTCTCTGTCTCTGTCTCTGTCTCCGTCTCTGTCTCTGTCTCTGTCTCTGTCTTTGTCTCTGTCTCTGTCTCTGTCTCTGTCTCTGTCTCTGTCTGTGTCTCTGTCTCTGTCTCTGTCTCTGTCTCTGTCTCTGTCTCTGTCTCTGTCTCTGCCTCTGTCTCTGTCTCCGTCTCTGTCTCTGTCTCTGTCTCTGTCTCTATCTCCGTCTATGTCTCTGTCTCTGTCTCTGTCTCTGTCTCTGTCTCTGTCGCTGTCTCTCCCCCTGTCTCTGTCTCTGTCTCTGTCTCTGTCGCTGTCTCTCCCCCTGTCTCTGCCTCTGTCTCTGTCTCTGTCTCTGTCTCTGTCTCCGTCTCTGTCCCTGGCTCTGTCTCTGCCTCTGTCTCCGTCTCTGTCTCTGTCTCGGTCTTGGTCTCCGTCTCTGTCTCTGTCTCTGTCTCTGTCTCTGTCTCTGTCTCTGTCTCTGTCTCCGTCTAGGTCTCTGTCTCTATCTCCGTCTTTGTCTCTGTCTCTGCCTCTGTCTCCGTCCCTGTCCCTGGCTCTGTCTCTGCATCTGTCTCCGTCTCTGTCTCTGTCTCTGTCTCCGTCTGCGTCTCCGTCTCTGTCTCCGTTTCTGTCCCAGTCTCTGTCTCTGTCTCCGTCTGTGTCCCTGGCTCTGTCTCTGCCTCTGTCTCCTTCTCTGACTCTGTTTCTGCCTCTATCTCCGTCACCGTCTCTGTCTCTGTCTCTGTCTCTGTCTCTGTCTCTGTCTCCGTCTCTGTCTCCGTCTCGGTCTTTGTCTCCGTCTCTGTCTCTGTCTCTGTCTCTGTCTCTGTCTCCGTCTCTGTCTCCGTCCCTGTCCCTGGCTCTGTCTCTGCCTCTGTCTCTGTCGCTGTCTCTGGCTCTGTCTCCGTCTCTGTCTCCGTCTCGGTCTTTGTCTCCGTCTCTGTCTCTGTCTCTGTCTCTGTCTCTGTCTCCGTCTCTGTCCCAGTCTCTGTCTCTGTCTCCGTCTCTGTCCCTGGCTCTGTCTCTGCCTCTGTCTCCTTCTCTGACTCTGTTTCTGCCTCTATCTCCGTCTCCGTCTCTGTCTCTGTCTCTGTCTCTGTCTCTGTCTCTGTCTCTGTCTCTGTCTCTGTCTCTATCTCTGCCTCTGCCTCTGTCTCTGTCTGAGTCTCTGTCGCTGTCTCTCCCTCTGTCTCTGTCTCCGTCCCTGTCCCTGGCTCTGTCTCTGCCTCTGTCTCTATCTCCGTCTCTGTCTCTGTCGCTGTGTCTGCCTCTGTCTCCGTCTCTGTCTCCGTCTCGGTCTTTGTCTCCGTCTCTGTCTCTGTCTCTGTCTCTGTCTCTGTCTCTGCCTCTGTCTCTGTCTCTGTCTCTGTCTCTGTCTCTGTCTCTGTCTCTGTCTCTGTCTCTGTCTCAGTCTCTGTCTCTGTCTCTGTCTCTGTCTCTGTCTCCGTCTCTGTCTCTGTCTCTGTCTCTGCCTCTGCCTCTGTCTCTGTATCTGTCTCCGTCTCCGTTTCTGTCTCTCCCTCTCTCGCTGTCTCTCCCTCTGTCTCTGTCTCCGTCTCTGTCTCTGTCTCGGTCTTTGTCTCCGTCTCTGTCTCCGTCTCGGTCTCTGTCTCTGTCTCTATCTCCGTCTATGTCTCTGTCTCTGTCTCTGTCTCTGTCTCTGTCGCTGTCTCTCCCCCTGTCTCTGTCTCTGTCTCTGTCTCTGTCTCTGTCTCTGTCTCTGTCTCTGTCTCTGTCTCCGTCTCTGTCCCTGGCTCTGTCTCTGCCTCTGTCTCCGTCTCTGTCTCTGTCTCAGTCTTTGTCTCCGTCTCTGTCTCCGTCTCTGTCTCTGGCTCTGTCTCTGTCTCTATCTCCGTCTAGGTCTCTGTCTCTGTCTCTGCCTCTGTCTCTGTCGCAGTCTCTCCCCCTGTCTCTGTCTCTGTCTCTGTCTCTGTCTCCGTCTCTGTCTCTGTCTCTGTCTCTGTCTTTGTCTCTGTCTCTGTCTCTGTCTCTGTCTCTGTCTCTGTCTGTGTCTCTGTCTCTGTCTCTGTCTCTGTCTCTGTCTCTGTCTCTGTCTCTGTCTCTATCTCTGTCTCTGTCTCCGTCTCTGTCTCTGTCTGTGTCTCTGCCTCTGTCTCGGTCTTTGTCTCTGTCTCTGTCTCTGTCTCTGTCTCTGTCTCTGTCTGTGTCTCTGTCCCTGTCTCTGTCTCTGTCTCTGTCTCTGTCTCTGTCTCTGTCTCTGTCTCTGTCTCTGTCTCTGTCTCTGTCTCTGTCTCTGTCTCAGTCTCTGTCTCTGTCTCTGTGTCTATCTCTGCCTCTGACTCTGTCGCTGTCCCTGTCTATGTCTCTGTATCTGTCTCCGTCTGCGTCTCTGTCTCTGTCTCTGTCTCTGTCTCTGTCCCTGGCTCTGTCTCTGCCTCTGTCACCGTCTCTGTCTCTGTCTCTATCTCCGTCTCTGTCTCTGTCTCTGTCTCTGTCTCTGTCTCTGTCTCTGTCCCTGGCTCTGTCTCTGCCTCTGTCACCGTCTCTGTCTCTGTCTCTATCTCCGTCTCTGCCGCTGTCTCTGTCTCTGTCTCTGTCTCTGTCGCCGTCTCTCCCTCTATCTCTGTCTCCGTCTCTGTCTCTGTCTCTGTGTCTGTCTCTGACTCTGTCTCTGTCTCTGTCTCTGCCTCTGTCTCTGTCTCTGTCTCTGTCTCTGTCTCTGTCTCTGTCCTTGTCTCAGTCTCTGTCTCTGTCTCTGTGTCTATCTCTGCCTCTGACTCTGTCGCTGTCCCTGTCTATGTCTCTGTCTCTGTCTCCGTCTGCGTCTCTGTCTCTGTCTCTGTCTCTGCCTCTGTCTCCGTCTATGTCTCTGTCTCTGTCTCTGTCTCTGTCTCTGTCTGTGCCTCTGTCTCTGTCTCTGCCGCTGTCTCTGTCTCTGTCTCTGTCTCTGTCGCCGTCTCTCCCTCTGTCTCTGTCTCCGTCTCTGTCTCTGTCTCTGTGTCTGTCTCTGACTCTGTCTCTGTCTCTGTCTCTGTCTCTGTCTCTGTCTCTGTCTCTGTCCTTGTCTCAGTCTCTGTCTCTGTCTCTGTGTCTATCTCTGCCTCTGACTCTGTCGCTGTCCCTGTCTATGTCTCTGTCTCTGTCTCCGTCTGCGTCTCTGTCTCTGTCTCTGTCTCTGTCTCTGTCTCTGTCTCTGTCTCTGTCTGTGTCTCTGTCTCTGTCCCCGTCTCTGTCTCCGTCTCTGTCTCTGTCTCTGTCTCTGTCTCTGTCTCTGTCTCTGTCTCTGTCTCTGTCTCTGTCTCTGTCTCTGTCTCTGTCTCTGTCTCTGTCTCTGTCTCTGTCTCTGTCTCTATCTCTGTCTCTGTCTCTGTCTCTGTCTCTGTCTCTGTCTCTGTCTCTGTCTCTGTCGCTGTCTCTCCCCCTGACACTGTCTCTGTCTCTGTCTCTGGCTCTGTCCCTGCCTCTGTCTCCGTCTCTGTATCTGCCTCTGTCTCTATCTCCGTCTCCGTCTCTGTCTCTGTCTCTGTCTCTGGCTCTGTCTCTGTCTCTGTCTCTGTCTCTGTCTCAGTCTCTGTCTCTGTCTCGTTCTTTGTCTCCGTCTCTGTCTCCGCCTCTGTCTCTGTCTCTGTCTCTATCTCCGTCTCAGTCTCTGTCTCTGTCTCTGTCTCTGGCTCTGTCTCTGCCTCTGTCTCCGTCTCTGTCTCTGTCTCTGTCTCTATCTCCGTCTCTGTCTCTGTCTCTGTCTCTGTCTCTGTCTCTGTCTCTTTCTGTGTCTCTGTCTCCATCTCTGTCTCTGTCTCTGTCTCTGCCTCTGCCTCTGCCTCTGCCTCTGTCTCTGTCTCCGTATCTGTCTCTGTCTCTGTCTCTGTCTCTGTCTCTGTCGCTGTCTCTCCCCCTGTCTCTGTCTCTGTCTCTGTGTCTGGCTCTGTCTCTGCCTCTGTCTCCGTCTCGGTCTCTGTCTCTGTCTCCATCTCCGTCTCTGTCTCTGTACCTGTCTCTGCCTCTGTCTCCGTCTCTGTCTCTGTCTCTGTCGCTGTTTCTCTCTCTGTCTCTGTCCCTGTCTCTGTCCCTGGCTCTCTCTCTGCCTCCGTCTCCGTCCCTGACTCTGTCTCTGTCTCTATCTCCGTCTCTGTCTCTGTCTCTGTCTCTGTCTCTGTCTCTGTCTCTGTCTCTGTCTCTGTCTCTGTCACTGTCTCTGTCTCTGTCTCTGTCTCTGTCTCTGTCTCTTTCTCTGTCGCTGTCTCTCCCCCTGTATCTGTCTCTGTCTCTGTCTCTGGCTCTGTCTCTGCCTCTGTCTCCGTCTCTGTCTCTGCCTTTGTCTCTATCTCCGTCTCTGTCTCTGTCTCTGTCTCCGCCTCTGTCTCCGTCTCTGTCTCTGTCTCGGCCTCTGTCTCTGTCTCTGTCTCTGTCTCTGTCTCTGTCTCTGTCTCTGTCTCTGTCTCTGTCTCTGTCTCTGTCTCTGTCTCTGTCTCTGTCTCTGTCTCTGTCTCTGTCGCTGTCTCTCCCCCTGTCTCTGTCTCTGTCTCTGTGTCTGGCTCTGTCTCTGCCTCTGTCTCCGTCTCTGTATCTGCCTCTGTCTCTATCTCCGTCTCTGTCTCTGTCTCTGTCTCTGTCTCTGTCTCTGTCTCTGTCTCTGTCTCTGTCTCTGTCTCTGTCTCTGTCGCTGTCTCTCCCCCTGTCTCTGTCTCTGTCTCTGTGTCTGGCTCTGTCTCTGCCTCTGTCTCCGTCTCTGTATCTGCCTCTGTCTCTATCTCCGTCTCTGTCTCTGTCTCTGTCGCTGACTCTGGCTCTGTCTCTGCCTCTGTCTCCGTCTCTGTCTCTGTCTCTGTCTCTATCTCCGTCTCTGTCTCCGTCTCTGTCTCCGTCTCTGTCTCTGTCTCTGTCTCTGTCCCTGTCTCTGTCCCTGGCTCTCTCTCTGCCTCTGTCTCCGTCTCTGACTCTGTCTCTGTCTCTATCTCCGTCTCTGTCTATGTCTCTGTCTCTGTCTCTGTCTCTGTCTCTGTCTCTGTCTCTGTCTCTGTCTCTGTATCTGTCTCCGTCTCTGTCTCTGTCTCTGTCTCTGCCTCTGTCTCTGTCCCTGGCTCTGTCTCTGCCTCTGCCTCTGTCTCTGTCTCTGTCTCTGTCGCTGTCTCTCCCTCTGTCCCTGTCTCCGTCTCTGTCCCTGGCTCTGCCTTTGCCTCTGCCTCCGTCACTGTCTCCGTCTCGGTCTTTGTCTCCGTCTCTGTCTCCGTCTCTGTCTCTGTCTCTGTCGCTGTTTCTCTCTCTGTCTCTGTCCCTGTCTCTGTCCCTGGCTCTCTCTCCGCCTCTGTCTCCGTCTCTGACTCTGTCTCTGTCTCTATCTCAGTCTCTGTCTCTGTCTCTGTCTCTGTCTCTGTCTCTGTCTCTGTCTCTGTCTCTGTCTCTGTCTCTGTCTCTGTCTCTGTCTCTGTCTCGGTCTCTGTCTCTGTCTCTGTCTCTGTCTCTGTCTCTGTCTCTGTCTCTGTCTCTGTCTCTGTCTCTGTCGCTGTCCCTCCCCCTGTCTCTGTCTCTGTCTCTGTCCCTGGCTCTGTCTCTGCCTCTGTCTCCGTCTCTGTATCTGCCTCTGTCTCTATCTCCGTCTCCGTCTCTGTCTCTGTCTCTGTCTCTGGCTCTGTCTCTGTCTCTGTCTCTGTCTCTGTCTCAGTCTCTGTCTCTGTCTCTGTCTCTGTCTTTGTCTCTGTCTCTGTCCCTGGCTCTGTCTCTGCCTCTGTCACCGTCTCTGTCTCTGTCTCTGTCTCCGTCTGCGTCTCTGTCTCTGTCTCCGTCTCTGTCCCAGTCTCTGTTCCTGTCTCCGTCTCTGTCCCTGGCTCTGTCTCTGACTCTGTCTCCTTCTCTGACTCTGTTTCTGTCTCTATCTCCGTCTCCGTCTCTGTCTCTGTCTCTGTCTCTGTCTCTGTCTCTGTCTCTGTCTCTGTCTCTGCCTCTGCCTCTGTCTCCGTCTATGTCTCTGTCTCTGTCTCTGTCTCTGTCTCTGTCTGTGCCTCTGTCTCTGTCTCTGCCGCTGTCTCTGTCTCTGTCTCTGTCTCTGTCGCCGTCTCTCCCTCTGTCTCTGTCTCCGTCTCTGTCTCTGTCTCTGTGTCTGTCTCTGTCTCTGTCTCTGTCTCTGTCTCTGTCTCTGTCTCTGTCTCTGTCTCTGTCTCTGTCTCTGTCTCTGTCTCTGTCTCTGTCCTTGTCTCAGTCTCTGTCTCTGTCCCTGTGTCTATCTCTGCCTCTGACTCTGTCGCTGTCCCTGTCTATGTCTCTGTCTCTGTCTCCGTCTGCGTCTCTGTCTCTGTCTCTGTCTCTGTCTCTGTCTCTGTCTCTGTCTCTGTCTCTGTCTGTGTCTCTGTCTCTGTCTCCGTCTCTGTCTCTGTCTCTGTCTCTGTCTCTGTCTCTGTCTCTGTCTCTGTCTCTGTCTCTGTCTCTGTCGCTGTCTCTCCCCCTGACACTGTCTCTGTCTCTGTCTCTGGCTCTGTCCCTGCCTCTGTCTCCGTCTCTGTATCTGCCTCTGTCTCTATCTCCGTCTCCGTCTCTGTCTCTGTCTCTGTCTCTGGCTCTGTCTCTGTCTCTGTCTCTGTCTCTGTCTCAGTCTCTGTCTCTGTCTCTGTCTCTCTCTCTGTCTCTGGCTCTGTCTCTGCCTCTGTCTCCGTCTCTGTATCTGCTTCTGTCTCTATCTCCGTCTCCGTCTCTGTCTCTGTCTCTGTCTCTGGCTCTGTCTCTGCCTCTGTCTCCGTCTCTGTCTCTGTCTCTGTCTCTGTCTCTGTCTCTATCTCCGTCTCTGTCTCTGTCTCTGTCTCTGTCTCTGCCTCTGTCTCCGTCTCTGTCTCCGTCTCGGTCTTTGTCTCCGTCTCTGTCTCTGGCTCTGTCTCTGCCTCTGTCTCCGTCTCTGTCTCTGTCTCTGTCTCTGTCTCTGTCTCTGTCTCTCCCTCTGCCTCTGTCTCCGTCTATGTCTCTGTCTCTGTCTCTGTCTCTGTCTCTGTCTGTGCCTCTGTCTCTGTCTCTGCCGCTGTCTCTGTCTCTGTCTCTGTCTCTGTCGCCGTCTCTCCCTCTGTCTCTGTCTCCGTCTCTGTCTCTGTCTCTGTGTCTGTCTCTGACTCTGTCTCTGTCTCTGTCTCTGTCTCTGTCCCTGTCTCTGTCTCTGTCTCTGTCCTTGTCTCAGTCTCTGTCTCTGTCTCTGTGTCTATCTCTGCCTCTGACTCTGTCGCTGTCCCTGTCTATGTCTCTGTCTCTGTCTCCGTCTGCGTCTCTGTCTCTGTCTCTGTCTCTGCCTCTGTCTCCGTCTATGTCTCTGTCTCTGTCTCTGTCTCTGTCTCTGTCTGTGCCTCTGTCTCTGTCTCTGCCGCTGTCTCTGTCTCTGTCTCTGTCTCTGTCGCCGTCTCTCCCTCTGTCTCTGTCTCCGTCTCTGTCTCTGTCTCTGTGTCTGTCTCTGACTCTGTCTCTGTCTCTGTCTCTGTCTCTGTCTCTGTCTCTGTCTCTGTCCTTGTCTCAGTCTCTGTCTCTGTCTCTGTGTCTATCTCTGCCTCTGACTCTGTCGCTGTCCCTGTCTATGTCTCTGTCTCTGTCTCCGTCTGCGTCTCTGTCCCTGTCTCTGTCTCTGTCTCTGTCTCTGTCTCTGTCTCTGTCTGTGTCTCTGTCTCTGTCTCCGTCTCTGTCTCCATCTCTGTCTCTGTCTCTGTCTCTGTCTCTGTCTCTGTCTCTGTCTCTGTCTCTGTCTCTGTCTCTGTCTCTGTCTCTGTCTCTGTCTCTGTCTCTGTCTCTGTCTCTGTCTCTGTCTCTATCTCTGTCTCTGTCTCTGTCTCTGTCTCTGTCTCTGTCTCTGTCTCTGTCTCTGTCTCTGTCTCTGTCTCTGGCTCTGTCTCTGCCTCTGTCTCCGTCTCTGTATCCGTCTCTGTCTCCGTCTCGGTCTTTGTCTCCGTCTCTGTCTCTGTCTCTGTCTCTGTCTCTGTCTCTGTGTCCGTCTCTGTCTCTGTCTCTGTCTCTGTCTCTGTCTCTGCCTCTGCCTCTGTCTCTGTATCTGTCTCTGTCTCCGTTTCTGTCTCTGTCTCTCTTGCTGTCTCTCCCTCTGTCTCTGTCTCCGTCTCTGTCCTTTGCTCTGTCTCTGCCTCTGTCTCCGTCTCTGTCTCTGTCTCGGTCTTTGTCTCCGTCTCTGTCTCCGTCTCCGTCTCTGTCTCTGTCTCTGTCTCTATCTCCGTCTATGTCTCTGTCTCTGTCTCTGTCTCTGTCGCTGTCTGTCCCCCTGTCTCTGTCTCTGTCTCTGTTCCTGTCTCTGTCGCAGTCTCTCCCCCTGTCTCTGTCTCTGTCTCTGTCTCTGTCTCCGTCTCTGTCTCTGTCTCTGTCTCTATCTCCGTCTAGGTCTCTGTCTCTGTCTCTGCCTCTGTCTCTGTCGCAGTCTCTCCCCCTGTCTCTGTCTCTGTCTCTGTCTCTGTCTCCGTCTCTGTCTCTGTCTCTGTCTCTGTCTTTGTCTCTGTCTCTGTCACTGTCTCTGTCTCTGTCTCTGTCTGTGTCTCTGTCTCTGTCTCTGTCTCTGTCTCTGTCTCTGTCTCTGTCTCTGTCTCTGTCTCTGTCTCTGTCGCTGTCTCTCCCCCTGTCTCTGTCTCTGTCTCTGTCTCTGTCGCTGTCTCTCCCCCTGTCTCTGCCTCTGCCTCTGTCTCTGTCTCTGTCTCTGTCTCTGTCTCCATCTCTGTCCCTGGCTCTGTCTCTGCCTCTGTCTCCGTCTCCGTCTCTGTCTCTGTCTCTGTCTCTATCTCCGTCTATGTCTCTGTCTCTGTCTCTGTCTCTGTCGCTGTCTGTCCCCCTGTCTCTGTCTCTGTCTCTGTTCCTGTCTCTGTCGCAGTCTCTCCCCCTGTCTCTGTCTCTGTCTCTGTCTCTGTCTCCGTCTCTGTCTCTGTCTCTGTCTCTATCTCCGTCTAGGTCTCTGTCTCTGTCTCTGCCTCTGTCTCTGTCGCAGTCTCTCCTCCTGTCTCTGTCTCTGTCTCTGTCTCTGTCTCCGTCTCTGTCTCTGTCTCTGTCTCTGTCTTTGTCTCTGTCTCTGTCACTGTCTCTGTCTCTGTCTCTGTCTGTGTCTCTGTCTCTGTCTCTGTCTCTGTCTCTGTCTCTGTCTCTGTCTCTGTCTCTGTCTCTGTCTCTGTCGCTGTCTCTCCCCCTGTCTCTGTCTCTGTCTCTGTCTCTGTCGCTGTCTCTCCCCCTGTCTCTGCCTCTGTCTCTGTCTCTGTCTCTGTCTCTGTCTCCATCTCTGTCCCTGGCTCTGTCTCTGCCTCTGTCTCCGTCTCTGTCTCTGTCTCGGTCTTGGTCTCCGTCTCTGTCTCTGTCTCTGTCTCTGTCTCTGTCTCTGTCTCTGTCTCCGTCTAGGTCTCTGTCTCTATCTCCGTCTTTGTCTCTGTCTCTGTCTCTGTCTCCGTCCCTGTCCCTGGCTCTGTCTCTGCATCTGTCTCCGTCTCTGTCTCTGTCTCTGTCTCCGTCTGCGTCTCCGTCTCTGTCTCCGTTTCTGTCCCAGTCTCTGTCTCTGTCTCCGTCTGTGTCCCTGGCTCTGTCTCTGCCTCTGTCTCCTTCTCTGACTCTGTTTCTGCCTCTATCTCCGTCTCCGTCTCTGTCTCTGTCTCTGTCTCTGTCTCTGTCTCTGTCTCTGTCTCTGCCTCTGCCTCTGTCTCTGTCTGAGTCTCTGTCGCTGTCTCTCCCTCTGTCTCTGTCTCCGTCCCTGTCCCTGGCTCTGTCTCTGCCTCTGTCTCTGTCGCTGTCTCTGGCTCTGTCTCCGTCTCTGTCTCCGTCTCGGTCTTTGTCTCCGTCTCTGTCTCTGTCTCTGTCTCTGTCTCTGTCTCTGTCTCCGTCTCTGTCCCAGTCTCTGTCTCTGTCTCCGTCTCTGTCCCTGGCTCTGTCTCTGCCTCTGTCTCCTTCTCTGACTCTGTTTCTGCCTCTATCTCCGTCTCCGTCTCTGTCTCTGTCTCTGTCTCTGTCTCTGTCTCTGTCTCTGTCTCTGTCTCTGTCTCTGTCTCTGTCTCTGTCTCTGTCTCTGTCTCTATCTCTGCCTCTGCCTCTGTCTCTGTCTGAGTCTCTGTCGCTGTCTCTCCCTCTGTCTCTGTCTCCGTCCCTGTCCCTGGCTCTGTCTCTGCCTCTGTCTCTATCTCCGTCTCTGCCTCTGTCTCCGTCTCTGTCTCCGTCTCGGTCTTTGTCTCCGTCTCTGTCTCTGTCTCTGTCTCTGTCTCTGTCTCTGTCTCTGCCTCTGTCTCTGTCTCTGTCTCTGTCTCTGTCTCTGTCTCTGTCTCTGTCTCAGTCTCTGTCTCTGTCTCTGTCTCTGTCTCTGTCTCTGTCTCCGTCTCTGTCTCTGTCTCTGTCTCTGCCTCTGCCTCTGTCTCTGTATCTGTCTCTGTCTCCGTTTCTGTCTCTGTCTCTCTCGCTGTCTCTCCCTCTGTCTCTGTCTCCGTCTCTGTCCTTGGCTCTGTCTCTGCCTCTGTCTCCGTCTCTGTCTCTGTCTCGGTCTTTGTCTCCGTCTCTGTCTCCGTCTCTGTCTCTGTCTCTGTCTCTGTCTCTGTCTCTGTCTCTGTCTGTGTCTCTGTCTCTGTCTCTGTCTCTGTCTCTGTCTCTGTCGCTGTCTCTCCCCCTGTCTCTGTCTCTGTCTCTGTCTCTGTCTCTGTCTCTGTCTCTGTCTCTGTCTCTGTCTCCGTCTCTGTCCCTGGCTCTGTCTCTGCCTCTGTCTCCGTCTCTGTCTCTGTCTCGGTCTTTGTCTCCGTCTCTGTCTCCGTCTCTGTCTCTGGCTCTGTCTCTGTCTCTATCTCCGTCTAGGTCTCTGTCTCTGTCTCTGCCTCTGTCTCTGTCGCAGTCTCTCCCCCTGTCTCTGTCTCTGTCTCTGTCTCTGTCTCCGTCTCTGTCTCTGTCTTTGTCTCTGTCTCTGTCTCTGTCTCTGTCTCTGTCTCTGTCTCTGTGTCTGTCTCTGACTCTGTCTCTGTCTCTGTCTCTGTCTCTGTCTCTGTCTCTGTCTCTGTCCTTGTCTCAGTCTCTGTCTCTGTCTCTGTGTCTATCTCTGCCTCTGACTCTGTCGCTGTCCCTGTCTATGTCTCTGTCTCTGTCTCCGTCTGCGTCTCTGTCCCTGTCTCTGTCTCTGTCTCTGTCTCTGTCTCTGTCTCTGTCTGTGTCTCTGTCTCTGTCTCCGTCTCTGTCTCCATCTCTGTCTCTGTCTCTGTCTCTGTCTCTGTCTCTGTCTCTGTCTCTGTCTCTGTCTCTGTCTCTGTCTCTGTCTCTGTCTCTGTCTCTGTCTCTGTCTCTGTCTCTGTCTCTGTCTCTGTCTCTATCTCTGTCTCTGTCTCTGTCTCTGTCTCTGTCTCTGTCTCTGTCTCTGTCTCTGTCTCTGTCTCTGGCTCTGTCTCTGCCTCTGTCTCCGTCTCTGTATCCGTCTCTGTCTCCGTCTCGGTCTTTGTCTCCGTCTCTGTCTCTGTCTCTGTCTCTGTCTCTGTCTCTGTCTCTGTCTCTGTCTTTGTCTCTGTCTCTGTCTCTGTCTCTGTCTCTCTCTCCGTCTCTGTCTGTGTCTCTGCCTCTGTCTCGTTCTTTGTCTCCGTCTCTGTCTCCGCCTCTGTCTCTGTCTCTGTCTCTGTCTCTGTCTCTGTCTAAGTCTCTGTCTCTGTCTCTGTCTCTGTCTCTCTCTCCGTCTCTGTCTGTGTCTCTGCCTCTGTCTAGGTCTTTGTCTCCGTCTCTGTCTCCGTCTCTGTCTCTGTCTCTGTCTCTGTCTCTGCCTCTGTCTCTGTCTCTGCCTCTGTCTCTGTCTCTGTCTCTGTCTCTGTCTCTGTCTCTGTCTCTGTCTCTGTCTCTGTCTCTGTCTCTGTCTCTGTCTCTGTCTCTGTCTCTGTCTCTGTCTCTGTCTCTGTCTCTGTCTCTGTCTCTGTCGCTGTCTCTCCCCCTGTCTCTGTCTCTGTCTCTGGCTCTGTCTCTGCCTCTGTCTCCGTCTCTGTATCTGCCTCTGTCTCTATCTCTGTCTCTGTCTCTGTCTCTGTCTCTGTCTCTGGCTCTGTCTCTGCCTCTGTCTCCGTCTCTGTCTCTGTCTCTGTCTCTATCTCCGTCTCTGTCACTGTCTCTGTCTCTGTCTCTTTCTCTGTCTCTGTCTCCATCTCTGTCTCTGTCTCTGTCTCTGCCTCTGCCTCTGTCTCTGCCTCTGTCTCTGTCTCTGTCTCTGTTTCTGTCCCTGTCTCTCTCGCTGTCTCTCCCTCTGTATCTGTCTCTGTCTCTGTCTCTGGCTCTGTCTCTGCCTCTGTCTCCGTCTCGGTCTCTGTCTCTGTCTCCATCTCCGTCTCTGTCTCTGTACCTGTCTCTGCCTCTGTCTCCGTCTCTGTCTCTGTCTCTGTCGCTGTCTCTCCCCCTGTCTCTGTCTCTGTCTCTGTGTCTGGCTCTGTCTCTGCCTCTGTCTCCGTCTCTGTATCTGCCTCTGTCTCTATCTCCGTCTCTGTCTCTGTCTCTGTCTCTGTCTCTGTCTCTGTCTCTGGCTCTGTCTCTGCCTCTGTCTCCGTCTCTGTCTCTGTCTCTGTCTCTATCTCCGTCTCTGTCTCCGTCTCTGTCTCCGTCTCTGTCTCTGTCTCTGTCTCTGTCCCTGTCTCTGTCCCTGGCTCTCTCTCTGCCTCTGTCTCCGTCTCTGACTCTGTCTCTGTCTCTATCTCCGTCTCTGTCTATGTCTCTGTCTCTGTCTCTGTCTCTGTCTCTGTCTCTGTCTCTGTATCTGTCTCCGTCTCTGTCTCTGTCTCTGTCTCTGCCTCTGTCTCTGTCTCCGTATCTGTCTCTGTCTCCGTTTCTGTCTCTGTCTCTCTCGCTGTCTCTCCCTCTGTCTCTGTCGCCGTCTCTGTCCCTGGCTCTCTCTCTGCCTCTGTCTCTGTCTCTGTCTCTGCCTCTGTCTCCGTCTCTGTCTCTGTCCCTGTCTCTATCTCCGTCTCTGTCTCTGTCTCTGTCCCTGGCTCTGTCTCTGCCTCTGCCTCTGTCTCTGTCTCTGTCTCTGTCGCTGTCTCTCCCTCTGTCCCTGTCTCCGTCTCTGTCCCTGGCTCTGCATTTGCCTCTGCCTCCGTCACTGTCTCAGTCTCGGTCTTTGTCTCCGTCTCTGTCTCCGTCTCTGTCTCTGTCTCTGTCGCTGTTTCTCTCTCTGTCTCTGTCCCTGTCTCTGTCCCTGGCTCTCTCTCTGCCTCTGTCTCCGTCTCTGACTCTGTCTCTGTCTCTATCTCCGTCTCTGTCTCTGTCTCTGTCTCTGTCTCTGTCTCTGTCTCTGTCTCTGTCTCTGTCTCTGTCTCTGTCTCTGTCTCTGTCTCTGTCTCTGTCTCTGTCTCTGTCTCTGTCTCTGTCTCTGTCTCTGTCTCTGTCTCTGTCTCTGTCTCTGTCTCTGTCTCTGTCTCTGTCTCTGTCTCTGTCTCTCTCTCCGTCTCTGTCTGTGTCTCTGCCTCTGTCTCGTTCTTTGTCGCCGTCTCTGTCTCTGTCTCTGTCTCTGTCTCTGTCTCTGTCTCTGTCTCTGTCTCTGTCTCTGTCTCTGTCTCTGTCTCTGTCTCTGTCTCTGTCTCTGTCTCTGTCTCTGTCTCTGTCTCTGTCTCTGTCTCTATCTCTGTCTCTGTCTCTGTCTCTGTCTCTGTCTCTGTCTCTGTCTCTGTCTCTGTCTCTGTCTCTGTCTCTGTCTCTGTCTCTGGCTCTGTCTCTGCCTCTGTCTCCGTCTCTGTATCCGTCTCTGTCTCCGTCTCGGTCTTTGTCTCCGTCTCTGTCTCTGTCTCTGTCTCTGTCTCTGTCTCTGTCTCTGTCTCTGTCTTTGTCTCTGTCTCTGTCTCTGTCTCTGTCTCTCTCTCTGTCTCTGTCTGTGTCTCTGCCTCTGTCTCGTTCTTTGTCTCCGTCTCTGTCTCCGCCTCTGTCTCTGTCTCTGTCTCTGTCTCTGTCTCTGTCTAAGTCTCTGTCTCTGTCTCTGTCTCTGTCTCTCTCTCCGTCTCTGTCTGTGTCTCTGCCTCTGTCTAGGTCTTTGTCTCCGTCTCTGTCTCCGTCTCTGTCTCTGTCTCTGTCTCTGTCTCTGCCTCTGTCTCTGTCTCTGTCTCTGTCTCTGTCTCTGTCTCTGTCTCTGTCTCTGTCTCTGTCTCTGTCTCTGTCTCTGTCTCTGTCTCTGTCTCTGTCTCTGTCTCTGTCTCTGTCTCTGTCTCTGTCTCTGTCTCTGTCTCTGTCTCTGTCTCTGTCTCTGTCTCTGTCGCTGTCTCTCCCCCTGTCTCTGTCTCTGTCTCTGGCTCTGTCTCTGCCTCTGTCTCCGTCTCTGTATCTGCCTCTGTCTCTATCTCCGTCTCTGTCTCTGTCTCTGTCTCTGTCTCTGTCTCTGTCTCTGGCTCTGTCTCTGCCTCTGTCTCCGTCTCTGTCTCTGTCTCTGTCTCTATCTCCGTCTCTGTCACTGTCTCTGTCTCTGTCTCTTTCTCTGTCTCTGTCTCCATCTCTGTCTCTGTCTCTGTCTCTGCCTCTGCCTCTGTCTCTGTCTCCGTATCTGTCTCTGTCTCTGTTTCTGTCTCTGTCTCTCTCGCTGTCTCTCCCTCTGTATCTGTCTCTGTCTCTGTCTCTGGCTCTGTCTCTGCCTCTGTCTCCGTCTCGGCCTCTGTCTCTGTCTCCATCTCCGTCTCTGTCTCTGTACCTGTCTCTGCCTCTGTCTCCGTCTCTGTCTCTGTCTCTGTCGCTGTTTCTCTCTCTGTCTCTGTCCCTGTCTCTGTCCCTGGCTCTCTCTCTGCCTCTGTCTCTGTCTCTGTCTCTGTCTCTGTCTCTGGCTCTGTCTCTGCCTCTGTCTCCGTCTCTGTATCTGCCTCTGTCTCTATCTCCGTCTCTGTCTCTGTCTCTGTCTCTGTCTCTGGCTCTGTCTCTGCCTCTGTCTCCGTCTCTGTCTCTGTCTCTGTCTCTATCTCCGTCTCTGTCTCTGTCTCTGTCTCTGTCTCTGTCTCTGTCTCTTTCTCTGTCTCTGTCTCCATCTCTGTCTCTGTCTCTGTCTCTGCCTCTGCCTCTGTCTCTGTCTCCGTATCTGTCTCTGTCTCTGTTTCTGTCCCTGTCTCTCTCGCTGTCTCTCCCTCTGTATCTGTCTCTGTCTCTGTCTCTGGCTCTGTCTCTGCCTCTGTCTCCGTCTCGGTCTCTGTCTCTGTCTCCATCTCCGTCTCTGTCTCTGTACCTGTCTCTGCCTCTGTCTCCGTCTCTGTCTCTGTCTCTGTCGCTGTCTCTCCCCCTGTCTCTGTCTCTGTCTCTGTGTCTGGCTCTGTCTCTGCCTCTGTCTCCGTCTCTGTATCTGCCTCTGTCTCTATCTCCGTCTCTGTCTCTGTCTCTGTCTCTGTCTCTGTCTCTGGCTCTGTCTCTGCCTCTGTCTCCGTCTCTGTCTCTGTCTCTGTCTCTATCTCCGTCTCTGTCTCCGTCTCTGTCTCCGTCTCTGTCTCTGTCTCTGTCTCTGTCCCTGTCTCTGTCCCTGGCTCTCTCTCTGCCTCTGTCTCCGTCTCTGACTCTGTCTCTGTCTCTATCTCCGTCTCTGTCTATGTCTCTGTCTCTGTCTCTGTCTCTGTCTCTGTCTCTGTCTCTGTATCTGTCTCCGTCTCTGTCTCTGTCTCTGTCTCTGCCTCTGTCTCTGTCTCCGTATCTGTCTCTGTCTCCGTTTCTGTCTCTGTCTCTCTCGCTGTCTCTCCCTCTGTCTCTGTCGCCGTCTCTGTCCCTGGCTCTCTCTCTGCCTCTGTCTCTGTCTCTGTCTCTGCCTCTGTCTCCGTCTCTGTCTCTGTCCCTGTCTCTATCTCCGTCTCTGTCTCTGTCTCTGTCCCTGGCTCTGTCTCTGCCTCTGCCTCTGTCTCTGTCTCTGTCTCTGTCGCTGTCTCTCCCTCTGTCCCTGTCTCCGTCTCTGTCCCTGGCTCTGCCTTTGCCTCTGCCTCCGTCACTGTCTCAGTCTCGGTCTTTGTCTCCGTCTCTGTCTCCGTCTCTGTCTCTGTCTCTGTCGCTGTTTCTCTCTCTGTCTCTGTCCCTGTCTCTGTCCCTGGCTCTCTCTCTGCCTCTGTCTCCGTCTCTGACTCTGTCTCTGTCTCTATCTCCGTCTCTGTCTCTGTCTCTGTCTCTGTCTCTGTCTCTGTCTCTGTCTCTGTCTCTGTCTCTGTCTCTGTCTCTGTCTCTGTCTCTGTCTCTGTCTCTGTCTCTGTCTCTGTCTCTGTCTCTGTCTCTGTCTCTGTCTCTGTCTCTGTCTCTGTCTCTGTCTCTGTCTCTGTCTCTGTCTCTGTCTCTCTCTCCGTCTCTGTCTGTGTCTCTGCCTCTGTCTCGTTCTTTGTCTCCGTCTCTGTCTCCGCCTCTGTCTCTGTCTCTGTCTCTGCCTCTATCTCCGTCTCCGTCTCTGTCTCTGTCTCTGTCTCTGTCTCTGGCTCTGTCTCTGCCTCTGTCTCCGTCTCTGTCTCTGTCTCTGTCTCTGTCTCTGTCTCTATCTCCGTCTCTGTCTCTGTCTCTGTCTCTGTCTCTGTCTCCGTCTCGGTCTTTGTCTCCGTCTCTGTCTCCGTCTCTGTCTCTGTCTCTGTCTCTCTCTCTGTCTCTGTCTCTGTCTCGGCCTATGTCTCTGTCTCTGTCTCTGTCTCTGTCTCTGTCTCTGTCTCTGTCTCTGTCTCTGTCTCTGTCTCTGTCTCTGCCTCTGTCTCTGTCTCTGTCTCTGTCTCTGTCTCTGTCTCTGTCTCTGTCTCTGTCGCTGTCTCTCCCCCTGTCTCTGTCTCTGTCTCTGTGTCTGGCTCTGTCTCTGCCTCTGTCTCCGTCTCTGTATCTGCCTCTGTCTCTATCTCCGTCTCTGTCTCTGTCTCTTTCTCTGTCTCTGGCTCTGTCTCTGCCTCTGTCTCCGTCTCTGTCTCTGTCTCTGTCTCTATCTCCGTCTCTGTCTCCGTCTCTGTCTCCGTCTCTGTCTCTGTCTCTGTCTCTGTCTCTGTCCCTGTCTCTGTCCCTGGCTCTCTCTCTGCCTCTGTCTCCGTCTCTGACTCTGTCTCTGTCTCTATCTCCGTCTCTGTCTATGTCTCTGTCTCTGTCTCTGTCTCTGTATCTGTCTCTGTCTCTGTATCTATCTCCGTCTCTGTCTCTGTCTCTGTCTCTGTCTCTGTCTCTGTCTCTGTCTCTGTCTCTGTCTCTGTCTCTGTCTCTGTCTCTGTCTCCGTCTCGGTCTTTGTCTCCGTCTCTGTCTCTGTCTCTGTCTCTGTCTCTGTCTCTGTCTCTGTCTCTGCCTCTGTCTCTGTCTCTGTCTCTGTCTCTGTCTCTGTCTCTGTCTCTGTCTCTGTCTCAGTCTCTGTCTCTGTCTCTGTCTCTGTCTCTGTCTCTGTCTCTGTCTCTGCCTCTGCCTCTGTCTCTGTATCTGTCTCTGTCTCCGTTTCTGTCTCTGTCTCTCTCGCTGTCTCTCCCTCTGTCTCTGTCTCCGTCTCTGTCCTTGGCTCTGTCTCTGCCTCTGTCTCCGTCTCTGTCTCTGTCTCGGTCTTTGTCTCCGTCTCTGTCTCCGTCTCTGTCTCTGTCTCTGTCTCTATCTCCGCCTATGTCTCTGTCTCTGTCTCTGTCTCTGTCTCTGTCGCTGTCTCTCCCCCTGTCTCTGTCTCTGTCTCTGTCTCTGTCTCTGTCTCTGTCTCTGTCTCCGTCTCTGTCCCTGGCTCTGTCTCTGCCTCTGTCTCCGTCTCTGTCTCTGTCTCGGTCTTTGTCTCCGTCTCTGTCTCCGTCTCTGTCTCTGGCTCTGTCTCTGTCTCTATCTCCGTCTAGGTCTCTGTCTCTGTCTCTGCCTCTGTCTCTGTCGCAGTCTCTCCCCCTGTCTCTGTCTCTGTCTCTGTCTCTGTCTCTGTCTCTGCCTCTGCCTCTGTCTCCGTCTTTGTCTCTGTCTCTGTCTCTGTCTCTGTCTCTGTCTCTGCCTCTGCCTGTGTCTCTGTCTCTGTCTCTGTCTCTGTCTCTGTCTCTGTCTCTGTCTCTATCTCTGTCTCTGTCTCTGTCTCTGTCTCTGTCTGTGTCTCTGCCTCTGTCTCGGTCTTTGTCTCTGTCTCTGTCTCTGTCTCCGTCTCTGTCTCTGTCTCTGTCTCTGTCTGTGTCTCTGTCTCTGTCTCTGTCTCTGTCTCTGTCTCTGTCTCTGTCTCTGTCTCTGTCTCTGTCTCTGTCTCAGTCTCTGTCTCTGTCTCTGTGCCTATCTCTGCCTCTGACTCTGTCGCTGTCCCTGTCTATGTCTCTGTATCTGTCTCCGTCTGCGTCTCTGTCTCTGTCTCTGTCTCTGTCTCTGTCCCTGGCTCTGTCTCTGCCTCTGTCACCGTCTCTGTCTCTGTCTCTATCTCCGTCTCTGTCTCTGTCTCTGTCTCTGTCTCTGTCTCTGTCTCTGTCTCTGTCTCTGTCCCTGGCTCTGTCTCTGCCTCTGTCACCGTCTCTGTCTCTGTCTCTATCTCCGTCTCTGTCTCTGTCTCTGCCTCTGTCTCTGTCTCTGTCTCTGTCTCTGTCTCTGTCTCCGTCTCTGTCTCTGTCTCTGTCTCTGTCTCTGCCTCTGTCTCTGTCTCTGTCTCTGTCTCTGTCTCTGTCTCTGTCTCTGTCTCTGTCTCTGTCTCTGTCTCTGTCTCTGTCTCTGTCTCTGTCTCTGTCTCTGTCTCTGTCTCTGTCTCTGTCTCTGTCTCTGTCTCTGTCTCTGTCTCTGTCGCTGTCTCTCCCCCTGACACTGTCTCTGTCTCTGTCTCTGGCTCTGTCCCTGCCTCTGTCTCCGTCTCTGTATCTGCCTCTGTCTCTATCTCCGTCTCCGTCTCTGTCTCTGTCTCTGTCTCTGGCTCTGTCTCTGTCTCTGTCTCTGTCTCTGTCTCAGTCTCTGTCTCTGTCTCTGTCTCTCTCTCTGTCTCTGGCTCTGTCTCTGCCTCTGTCTCCGTCTCTGTATCTGCCTCTGTCTCTATCTCCGTCTCCGTCTCTGTCTCTGTCTCTGTCTCTGGCTCTGTCTCTGCCTCTGTCTCCGTCTCTGTCTCTGTCTCTGTCTCTGTCTCTGTCTCTATCTCCGTCTCTATCTCTGTCTCTGTCTCTGTCTCTGTCTCTGTCTTTGTCTCTGTCTCTGTCTCTGTCTCTGTCTCTCTCTCCGCCTCTGTCTGTGTCTCTGCCTCTGTCTCGTTCTTTGTCTCCGTCTCTGTCTCCGCCTCTGTCTCTGTCTCTGTCTCTGTCTCTGTCTCTGTCTAAGTCTCTGTCTCTGTCTCTGTCTCTGTCTCTCTCTCCGTCTCTGTCTGTGTCTCTGCCTCTGTCTAGGTCTTTGTCTCCGTCTCTGTCTCCGTCTCTGTCTCTGTCTCTGTCTCTGTCTCTGTCTCTGTCTCTGTCTCTGTCTCTGTCTTTGTCTCTGTCTCTGTCTCTGTCTCTGTCTCTCTCTCCGCCTCTGTCTGTGTCTCTGCCTCTGTCTCGTTCTTTGTCTCCGTCTCTGTCTCCGCCTCTGTCTCTGTCTCTGTCTCTGTCTCTGTCTCTGTCTAAGTCTCTGTCTCTGTCTCTGTCTCTGTCTCTCTCTCCGTCTCTGTCTGTGTCTCTGCCTCTGTCTAGGTCTTTGTCTCCGTCTCTGTCTCCGTCTCTGTCTCTGTCTCTGTCTCTGTCTCTGTCTCTGTCTCTGTCTCTGTCTCTGTCTCTGTCTCTGTCTCTGTCTCTGTCTCTGTCGCTGTCTCTCCCCCTGTCTTTGTGTCTCTGTCGCTGGGTCTATGTCTCTGTCTCTGTCTCTGTCTCTGTCTCCGTCCCTGTGTGTCTGTCTCTGTGTCTCTGTCTCCGTGTCTCCGTCCCTGTGTCTCTGTGTCTGTCTCTGTGCCTCTGCCTCTGTGTATCTGTCTATGTGTCTCTGTCTCCGTGTCTCTGCCTCAGTGTCTCTGTCTCTTTTTTCTCTGTCTCTGTGTCTCTGTCTCCATCTCTGTGTCTCTGTCTCTGTGTCTCCGTCCCTGTGTCTCCGTCTCTGCGTCACTGTCTCTGTGTCTCTGTCTCTGAGTCTCTGCATCTGTGTCTCTGTCTCTGTCTCTCCGTCTCCGCGTCTCGTTCTCTGTGTCTGTGTCTCCGTCTCTGTGTCTCTGTCTCTGTCTCTGTGTCACTGTCTGTGAATCTCTGTCTCTGTGTCTCCGTCTCTGTGTTTCCGTCTCTGTGTCTCTGTCTCTGTGTCTCTGTCTGTGTGTCTCTGACTCTGTGTCTCTCTCTCCGTGTCACTTTCTGTGTGCCTCTTTCTCTGTATCTGGCTTTGTCTCTGTCTCTGTCTCTGTCACTGTCTCTGTCTCTGTGTCTCTTTCTGTGTGTCTCTGTCTCTGTCTCTGTCTTTGTCTCTCTCTCTGACTCTGTCTCTGTCTCTGTGTCTCTGTCTCTGTGTCGCTGTTTCTGTGTCTGTCTCTGTCACAGTGTCTCCATCTCTGTGTCTCTGTCGCTGGGTCTCTGTCTCTGTCTCTGTGTCTCTTTCTGTGTGTCTCCGTCTCTGTCTCTGTCTTTGTCTCTGTCTCTGACTCTGTCTCTGTCTCTGTGTCTCTGTCTCTGTCTTTGTCTCTGTCTCTGACTCTGTCTCTGTCTCTGTGTCTCTGTCTCTGTGTCGCTGTTTCTGTGTCTGTCTCTGTCTCAGTGTCTCCATCTCTGTGTCTCTGTCGCTGGGTCTCTGTCTCTGTCTCTGTCTGTGTCTCTGTCTCTGTCTCTGTCTCTGTCTCTGTCTCTGTCTCTGTCTCTGTCTCTGTCTCTGTCCCTGTCTCTGTCTCTGTCTCTGTCTCTGTCTCTGTCTCTGTCTCTGTCTCTTTCTCTGTCTCTGTGTCTCTGTCTCTGTGTCTCTGCCTCTGTGTCTCAGTCTCTGTGTCTCCGTCTCTTTGTCTCTGTCTCCGTGTCTCTGTCTCCGTGTCGCTGTCTCTGTCTCTGTGTCTCTGTCTCTATCTCTGTCTCTGTCTCTGTCTCTGTCTCTGTCTCTGTCTCTGTCTCTGTCTCTGTCTCTGTCTCTGTCTCTGTCTCTTTCTCTGTCTCTGTGTCTCTGCCTCTGTGTCTCAGTCTCTGTGTCTCCGTCTCTTTGTCTCTGTCTCCGTGTCTCTGTCTCCGTGTCTCTGTCTCCGTGTCTCTGTCTCTGTCTCTGTGTCTCTGTCTCTCTGCCTCTGTCTCTGTCTCTGTCTCTGTGTCTCTGTGTCTCAGTCTCTGTGGCACCGTCTCTGTGTCTCTGCCTCTGCCACTATCTGACTCTGTCTCTATCTCTGTCTCAGTCTCTGTCTCTGCCTCGGTCTCTGTCTCTGTCTCTCTCTCTGCCATGTCTCTGTCTCTGTGTCTCTGTCTGTGTGTCTCTGACTCTGCGTCTCTCTCTCCGTGTCACTTTCTGTGTGTCTCTTTCTCTGTATCTGTCTTTCTCTCTGTCTCTGACTCTGTCTCTGTCTCTGTGTCTCCGTCTCCTTGTCTCTGTCTTTATCTCTGTCTCTGACTCTGTCTCTGCCTCTGTGTCTCTGTCTGCGTGTCTCTGTCTCTGTCTCTGTATCTGTCTCTGTCTCTGTCTCTGTCTCTGTCTCTGTCTCTGTCTCTGTCTCTGTCTCTGTCTCTGTGTCTCCGTCTCTGTGTCTCTGTCTACGTCCCTGTGTGTCTGTCTCTGTGTGTCTGTCTCCGTGTCTCCGTCCCTGTGTCTCTGTCTCTGTCTCTGTGCCTCTGCCTCCGTGTATCTGTCTATGTGTCTCTGTCTCCGTGTCTCTGCCTCAGTGTCTCTGTCTCCTTTTTCTCTGTCTCTGTGTCTCTGTCTCCATCTCTGTGTCTCTGTCTCTGTGTCTCGGTCCCTGTGTCTCCGTCTCTGTGTCACTGTCTCTGTGTCTCCGTCCCTGTGTCTCTGTGTCTGTCTCTGAGTCTCTGCATCTGTGTCTCTGTCTCTGTCTCTCCGTCTCCGCGTCTCGTTCTCTGTGTCTGTGTCTCCCTCTCTGTGTCTCCGTCTCTGTGTCACTGTTTCTGTGTCTCTGTCTCTGAGTCTCTGCATCTGTGTCTCTGTCTCTGCCTCTCCGTCTCCGCGTCTCGTTCTCTGTGTCTGTGTCTCCGTCTCTGTGTCTCTGTCTCTGTCTCTGTGTCACTGTCTGTGAATCTCTGTCTCTGTGTCTCCGTCTCTGTGTCTCCGTCTCTGTGTCTCTGTCTCTGTGTCTCTGTCTATGTGTCTCTGTCTCTGTCTCTGTCTCTGTGTCTCTGTCTCTGTGTCTCTGTCTCTGTGACTCTGTCTCCGTGTCTCTGTCTCTGTGTCTCTGTCTCTGTGTCTCCTTCTCTGTGTGTCGGTCTCTATGTCTCTGTCTCTGTGTCTCTGCCTCTGTGTCTCTGTCTCGGTGTCTCTGTCCCTGTGCCTCCGTCTCTGTGTGACTGTCTCTGTGTCTCTGTCTCTGTGTCTGTGTCATTGTGTCCCTGTCTCCGTCCCTATGACTCTGTCTCTGTGTCTCTGTCTCTGTGAATCTGTCTCTGTGTTTCTGTCTCTGTGTCTCTGTCTCTGTGTCTCTGTCTCTGTGTCTCTGTCTCTGTGTCTCTGCCTCTGTGTCTCAGTCTCTGTGTCTCCGTCTCTTTGTCTCGGTCTCCGTGTCTCTGTCTCCGTGTCTCTGTCTCTGTCTCTGTCTCTGTCTCTGTGTCTCTGTCTCTATCTCTGTCTCTGTCTCTGTCTCTGCCTCTGTCTCTGTCTCTGTCTCTGTCTCTGCCTCTGTCTCTGTCTCTGTCTCTGTCTCTGTCTCTGTCTCTGTCTCTGTCTCTGTCTCTGTCTCTGTCTCTGTCTCTGTCTCTGTCTCTGTCTCTGTCTCTGTCTCTGTCTCCGTCTCCGTCTCTGTCTCTGTCTCTGTCTCTGTCTCTGTCTCTGTCTCTGCCTCTGCCTCTGCCTCTGTCTCTGTCTCTGTCTCTGTCTCTGTCTCTGTCTCTGTCTCTGTCTCTGTCTCTGTCTCTGTCTCTGTCTCTGTCTCTGTCTCTGTCTCTGTCTCTGTCTCTGTCTCTGTCTCTGTCTCTGTCTCTGTCTCTGTCTCTGTCTCTGTCTCTGTGTCTCTTTCTGTGTGTCTCTGTCTCTGTCTCTGTCTTTGTCGCTGTCTCTGACTCTGTCTCTGTCTCTGTGTCTCTGTTTCTGTGTCGCTGTTTCTGTGTCTGTCTCTGTCTCAGTGTCTCCATCTCTGTGTCTCTGTCGCTGGGTCTCTGTCTCTGTCTCTGTCTCTGTCTCTGTCTCTGTCTCTGTCTCTGTCTCTGTCTCTGTCTCTGTGTCTCCGTCTCTGTGTCTCTGTCTACGTCCCTGTGTGTCTGTCTCTGTGTGTCTGTCTCCGTGTCTCCGTCCCTGTGTCTCTGTCTCTGTCTCTGTGCCTCTGCCTCCGTGTATCTGTCTATGTGTCTCTGTCTCCGTGTCTCTGCCTCAGTGTCTCTGTCTCCTTTTTCTCTGTCTCTGTGTCTCTGTCTCCATCTCTGTGTCTCTGTCTCTGTGTCTCGGTCCCTGTGTCTCCGTCTCTGTGTCACTGTCTCTGTGTCTCCGTCCCTGTGTCTCTGTGTCTGTCTCTGAGTCTCTGCATCTGTGTCTCTGTCTCTGTCTCTCCGTCTCCGCGTCTCGTTCTCTGTGTCTGTGTCTCCCTCTCTGTGTCTCCGTCTCTGTGTCACTGTTTCTGTGTCTCTGTCTCTGAGTCTCTGCATCTGTGTCTCTGTCTCTGCCTCTCCGTCTCCGCGTCTCGTTCTCTGTGTCTGTGTCTCCGTCTCTGTGTCTCTGTCTCTGTCTCTGTGTCACTGTCTGTGAATCTCTGTCTCTGTGTCTCGGTCTCTGTGTCTCCGTCTCTGTGTCTCTGTCTCTGTGTCTCTGTCTATGTGTCTCTGTCTCTGTCTCTGTCTCTGTGTCTCTGTCTCTGTCTCTGTGTCTCTGTCTCTGTGACTCTGTCTCCGTGTCTCTGTCTCTGTGTCTCTGTCTCTGTGTCTCCGTCTCTGTGTGTCGGTCTCTATGTCTCTGTCTCTGTGTCTCTGCCTCTGTGTCTCTGTCTCGGTGTCTCTGTCCCTGTGCCTCCGTCTCTGTGTGACTGTCTCTGTGTCTCTGCCTCTGTGTCTGTGTCACCGTGTCCCTGTCTCCGTCCCTATGACTCTGTCTCTGTGTCTCTGTCTCTGTGAATCTGTCTCTGTGTTTCTGTCTCTGTGTCTCTGTCTCTGTGTCTCTGTCTCTGTGTCTCTGTCTCTGTGTCTCTGTCTCTGTGTCTCTGCCTCTGTGTCTCAGTCTCTGTGTCTCCGTCTCTTTGTCTCGGTCTCCGTGTCTCTGTCTCCGTGTCTCTGTCTCTGTCTCTGTCTCTGTCTCTGTGTCTCTGTCTCTATCTCTGTCTCTGTCTCTGTCTCTGCCTCTGTCTCTGTCTCTGTCTCTGTCTCTGCCTCTGTCTCTGTCTCTGTCTCTGTCTCTGTCTCTGTCTCTGTCTCTGTCTCTGTCTCTGTCTCTGTCTCTGTCTCTGTCTCTGTCTCTGTCTCTGTCTCTGTCTCTGACTCTGTCTCTGTCTCTGTCTCTGTCTCTGTCTCTGTCTCTGTCTCTGTCTCTGTCTCTGTCTCTGTCTCTGTCTCTGTCTCTGTCTCTGTCTCTGTCTCTGTCTCTGTCTCTGTCTCTGTCTCTGTCTCTGTCTCTGTCTCTGTCTCTGTCTCTGTCTCTGTCTCTGTCTCTGTCTCTGTCTCTGTCTCTGTCTCTGTCTCTGTCTCTGTCTCTGTCTCTGTCTCTGTCTCTGTCTCTGTCTCTGTCTCTGTCTCTGTCTCTGTCTCTGTCTCTGTCTCTGTCTCTGTCTCTGTCTCTGTCTCTGTCTCTGTGTCTCTATCTGTGTGTCTCTGTCTCTGTCTCTGTCTCTGTCTCTGTGTCTGTGTCTCTTTCTGTGTGTCTCTGTCTCTGTCTCTGTCTTTGTGTCTCTGCCGCTGGGTCTATGTCTCTGTCTCTGTCTCTGTCTCTGTCTCTGTCTCTGTCTCTGTCTCTGTCTCTGTCTCTGTGTCTCCGTCTCTGTGTGTCGGTCTCTATGTCTCTGTCTCTGTGTATCTGTCTCTGTGTCTCTGTCTCTGTGTCTCTGTTTCTATGTCTCTGTTTCTCTCTCTCCGTGTCTCTGTCTCTGTGTCTCTGTCTCTGTCTCTGTTTCTCTTTCTCTGTGTCTCTGTCTCTATGTCTCTGTGAGTGTGTCTCCGTCTCTGTGTCTCTGTCTCCGTCCCTGTGTGTCTGTCTCTGTGTCTCTGTCTCCGTGTCTCCGTCCCTGTGTCTCTGTGTCTGTCTCTGTGCCTCTGCCTCTGTGTATCTGTCTATGTGTCTCTGTCTCTGTGTCTCTGTCTCTGTCTTTGTCTCTGTCTCTGACTCTGTCTCTGTCTCTGTGTCTCTGTCTCTGTGTCGCTGTTTCTGTGTCTGTCTCTGTCTCAGTGTCTCCATCTCTGTGTCTCTGTCGCTGGGTCTCTGTCTTTGTCTCTGCTATGTCTCTGTCTCTGTGTCTCTGTCTCTGTGTCGCTGTTTCTGTGTCTGTCTCTGTCTCAGTGTCTCCATCTCTGTGTCTCTGTCGCTGGGTCTCTGTCTCTGTCTTTGTCTCTGTCTCTGTCTCTGTCTCTGTCTCTGTCTCTGTCTCTGTCTCTGTCTCTGTCTCTGTCTCTGTCTCTGTCTCTGTCTCTGTCTCTGTCTCTGTCTCTGTCTCTGTCTCTGTCTCTGTCTCTGTCTCTGTCTCTGTCTCTGTCTCTGTCTCTGTCTCTGTCTCTGTCTCTGTCTCTGTCTCTGTCTCTGTCTCTGTCTCTGTCTCTGTCTCTGTCTCTGTCTCTGTCTCTGTCTCTGTCTCTGTCTCTGTCTCTATCTCTGTCTCTGTCCCTGTCTTTGTGTCTGTGTCGCTGTTTCTGTGTCTGTCTCTGTCTCAGTGTCTCCATCTCTGTGTCTCTGTCGCTGGGTCTCTGTCTCTGTCTCTGTCTCTGTCTCTGTCTCTGTCTCTGTCTCTGTCTCTGTCTCTGCCTCTGTCTCTGTCTCTGTCTCTGTCTCTGTCTCTGTCTCTGTCTCTGTCTCTGTCTCTGTCTCTGTCTCTGTCTCTGTCTCTGTCTCTGTCTCTGTCTCCGTCTCTGTCTCTGTCTCTGTCTCTACCTCGGTCTCTGTCTCTGATTCTCTCTCTGCCATGTCTCTGTCTCTGTGTCTCTGTCTGTGTGTCTCTGACTCTGTGTCTCTCTCTCCGTGTCTCTTTCTGTGTGTCTCTTTCTCTGTATTTGTCTTTGTCTCTGTCTCTGTCTCTGACTCTGTCTCTGTCTCTGTGTCTCCGTCTCCTTGTCTCTGTTTTTGTCTCTGTCTTTATCTCTGTCTCTGACTCTGTCTCTGCCTCTGTGTATCTGTCTGCGTGTCTCTGTCTCTGTCTCTGTCTCTGTCTCTGTGTCTCTGTCTCTGTGTCTCTGTTCCTGTGTCTCTGTCTCTGTCTCTGTCTCTGTGTCTCTGTCTCTGAGTCTCTGTCTCTGTGTCTCTTTCTCTGTGTCTCTGTCTCTGTGACTCTGTCTCTATGTCTCTGTCTCTGTCTCTGTTTCTCTTTCTCTGTGTCTCTGACTCTGTGTCTCTGTCCCAGTATCTCCGTCTCTGTGTGTCTGTCTCTGTTGTTATGTCTCTGTGTCTCCGTCCCTGTGTCTCTGTCTCTGTCTCTGTGTCTCTGTCTCCGTGTCTCTGTCTCTGTGTCTCTGTCTCTGTGTATCTGTCTCTGTGTCTCTTTCTCTGTGTCTCTGTCTCTGTCTCTGTTTCTCTTTCTCCGTGTCTCTGTCTCTGTATCTCTGTCCCTGTATCTCCGTCTCTGTGTGTCTGTCTCTGTTGTTATGTCTCTGTGTCTCCGTCCCTGTGTCTCTGTCTCTGTCTCTGTGTCTCTGTCTCTGTGTATCTGTCTCTGTGTCTCTTTCTCTATGTCTCTGTCTCTGTCTCTGTTTCTCTTTCTCCGTGTCTCTGTCTCTGTATCTCTGTCCCTGTATCTCCGTCTCTGTGTGTCTGTCTCTGTTGTTGTGTCTCTGTGTTTCCGTCCCTGTGTCTCTGTCTCTGTCTCTGTGTCTCTGTCTCTGTGTATCTGTCTCTGTGTCTCTGTCTCTGTGTCTCTGTTTCTATGTCTCTGTTTCTCTCTCTCCGTGTCTCTGTCTGTGTGTCTCTGTCTCTGTCTCTGTTTCTCTTTCTCTGTGTGTCTGTCTCTATGTCTCTGTGAGTGTGTCTCCGTCTCTGTGTCTCTGTCTCCGTCCCTGTGTGTCTGTCTCTGTGTCTCTGTCTCCGTGTCTCCGTCCCTGTGTCTCTGTCTCTGTCTCTGTGCCTCTGCCTCTGTGTATCTGTCTATGTGTCTCTGTCTCCGTGTCTCTGCCTCAGTGTCTCTGTCTCTTTTTTCTCTGTCTCTGTGTCTCTGTCTCCATCTCTGTGTCTCTGTCTCTGTGTCTCCGTCCCTGTGTCTCTGTCTCTGACTCTCTCTCTCTCTGTGTCTCTGTCTCTGTATCTCTGTCTCTGTGACTCTGCCTCTTTGTCCCTGTCTCTGTGTCTCTGTCCCGGTGTCTCCGTCTCTGTGTCTCTGTCTGTGTCTCTCCGTCTCCGCGTCTCGTTCTCTGTGTCTGTGTCTCCGTCTCTGTGTCTCTGTCTCTGTCTCTGTGTCACTGTCTGTGAATCTCTGTCTCTGTGTCTCCGTCTCTGTGTTTCCGTCTCTGTGTCTCTGTCTCTGTGTCTCTGTCTGTGTGTCTCTGACTCTGTGTCTCTCTCTCCGTGTCACTTTCTGTGTGTCTCTTTCTCTGTATCTGTCTTTGTCTCTGCCATGTCTCTGTCTCTGTGTCTCTGTCTGTGTGTCTCTGAATCTGTGTCTCTCTCTCCGTGTCACTTTCTGTGTGTCTCTGTCTCTGTCTCTGTCTCTGTCTCTGTCTCTGTCTCTGTCTCTGTCTCTGTCTCTGTCTCTGTCTCTGTCTCTGTCTCTGTCTCTGTCTCTGTCTCTGTCTCTGTCTCTGTCTCTGTCTCTGTCTCTGACTCTGTCTCTGCCTCTGTCTCTGTCTCTGTCTCTGTCTCTGTCTCTGTCTCTGTCTCTGTCTCTGTCTCTGTCTCTGTCTCTGTCTCTGTCTCTGTGTCTCTTTCTGTGTGTCTCTGTCTCTGTCTCTGTCTCTGTGTCCCTTTCTGTGTGTCTCTGTCTCTGTTTCTGTCCTTGTCTCTGTCTCTGACTCTGTCTCTGTCTCTGTGTCTTTGTCTCTGTGTCGCTGTTTCTGTGTCTGTCTCTGTCTCAGTGTCTCTGTCTCTGTCTCTGTCTCTGTCTCTGTCTCTGTCTCTGTCTCTGTCTCTGCCTCTCTCTCTGTCTCTGTCTCTGTCTCTGTCTCTGTCTCTGTCTCTGTCTCTGTCTCTGTCTCTGTCTCTGTCTCTGTCTCTGTGTCTCTATCTGTGTGTCTCTGTCTCTGTCTCTGTCTCTGTCTCTGTCTCTGTGTCTCTTTCTGTGTGTCTCTGTCTCTGTCTCTGTCTTTGTGTCTCTGTCGCTGGGTCTATGTCTCTGTCTCTGTCTCTGTCTCTGTCTCCGTCCCTGTGTGTCTGTCTCTGTGTCTCTGTCTCCGTGTCTCCGTCCCTGTGTCTCTGTGTCTGTCTCTGTGCCTCTGCCTCTGTGTATCTGTCTATGTGTCTCTGTCTCCGTGTCTCTGCCTCAGTGTCTCTGTCTCTTTTTTCTCTGCATCTGTGTCTCTGTCTCTGTCTCTCCGTCTCCGCGTCTCGTTCTCTGTGTCTGTGTCTCCGTCTCTGTGTCTCTGTCTCTGTCTCTGTGTCACTGTCTGTGAATCTCTGTCTCTGTGTCTCCGTCTCTGTGTTTCCGTCTCTGTGTCTCTGTCTCTGTGTCTCTGTCTGTGTGTCTCTGACTCTGTGTCTCTCTCTCCGTGTCACTTTCTGTGTGTCTCTTTCTCTGTATCTGGCTTTGTCTCTGTCTCTGTCTCTGTCACTGTCTCTGTCTCTGTGTCTCTTTCTGTGCGTCTCTGTCTCTGTCTCTGTCTTTGTCTCTCTCTCTGACTCTGTCTCTGTCTCTGTGTCTCTGTCTCTGTGTCGCTGTTTCTGTGTCTGTCTCTGTCACAGTGTCTCCATCTCTGTGTCTCTGTCGCTGGGTCTCTGTCTCTGTCTCTGTGTCTCTTTCTGTGTGTCTCCGTCTCTGTCTCTGTCTTTGTCTCTGTCTCTGACTCTGTCTCTGTCTCTGTGTCTCTGTCTCTGTCTTTGTCTCTGTCTCTGACTCTGTCTCTGTCTCTGTGTCTCTGTCTCTGTGTCGCTGTTTCTGTGTCTGTCTCTGTCTCAGTGTCTCCATCTCTGTGTCTCTGTCGCTGGGTGTCTGTCTCTGTCTCTGTCTCTGTCTCTGTCTCTGTCTCTGTCTCTGTCTCTGTCTCTGTCTCTGTCTCTGTCTCTGTCTCTGTCCCTGTCTCTGTCTCTGTCTCTGTCTCTGTCTCTGTCTCTGTCTCTGTCTCTGTCTCTGTCTCTTTCTCTGTCTCTGTGTCTCTGTCTCTGTGTCTCTGCCTCTGTGTCTCAGTCTCTGTGTCTCCGTCTCTTTGTCTCTGTCTCCGTGTCTCTGTCTCCGTGTCTCTGTCTCTGTCTCTGTGTCTCTGTCTCTATCTCTGTCTCTGTCTCTGTCTCTGTCTCTGTCTCTGTCTCTGTCTCTGTCTCTGTCTCTGTCTCTGTCTCTTTCTCTGTCTCTGTGTCTCTGCCTCTGTGTCTCAGTCTCTGTGTCTCCGTCTCTTTGTCTCTGTCTCCGTGTCTCTGTCTCCGTGTCTCTGTCTCTGTCTCTGTGTCTCTGTCTCTCTGCCTCTGTCCCTGTCTCTGTCTCTGTGTCTCTGTGTCTCAGTCTCTGTGGCACCGTCTCTGTGTCTCTGCCTCTGCCACTATCTGACTCTGTCTCTATCTCTGTCTCAGTCTCTGTCTCTGCCTCGGTCTCTGTCTCTGTCTCTCTCTCTGCCATGTCTCTGTCTCTGTGTCTCTGTCTGTGTGTCTCTGACTCTGCGTCTCTCTCTCCGTGTCACTTTCTGTGTGTCTCTTTCTCTGTATCTGTCTTTCTCTCTGTCTCTGACTCTGTCTCTGTCTCTGTGTCTCCGTCTCCTTGTCTCTGTCTTTATCTCTGTCTCTGACTCTGTCTCTGCCTCTGTGTCTCTGTCTGCGTGTCTCTGTCTCTGTCTCTGTATCTGTCTCTGTCTCTGTCTCTGTCTCTGTCTCTGTCTCTGTCTCTGTCTCTGTCTCTGTCTCTGTCTCTGTCTCTGTGTCTCCGTCTCTGTGTCTCTGTCTACGTCCCTGTGTGTCTGTCTCTGTGTGTCTGTCTCCGTGTCTCCGTCGCTGTGTCTCTGTCTCTGTCTCTGTGCCTCTGCCTCCGTGTATCTGTCTATGTGTCTCTGTCTCCGTGTCTCTGCCTCAGTGTCTCTGTCTCCTTTTTCTCTGTCTCTGTGTCTCTGTCTCCATCTCTGTGTCTCTGTCTCTGTGTCTCGGTCCCTGTGTCTCCGTCTCTGTGTCACTGTCTCTGTGTCTCCGTCCCTGTGTCTCTGTGTCTGTCTCTGAGTCTCTGCATCTGTGTCTCTGTCTCTGTCTCTCCGTCTCCGCGTCTCGTTCTCTGTGTCTGTGTCTCCCTCTCTGTGTCTCCGTCTCTGTGTCACTGTTTCTGTGTCTCTGTCTCTGAGTCTCTGCATCTGTGTCTCTGTCTCTGCCTCTCCGTCTCCGCGTCTCGTTCTCTGTGTCTGTGTCTCCGTCTCTGTGTCTCTGTCTCTGTCTCTGTGTCACTGTCTGTGAATCTCTGTCTCTGTGTCTCTGTCTCTGTGTCTCTGTCTCTGTGTCTCTGCCTCTGTGTCTCAGTCTCTGTGTCTCCGTCTCTTTGTCTCGGTCTCCGTGTCTCTGTCTCCGTGTCTCTGTCTCTGTCTCTGTCTCTGTCTCTGTGTCTCTGTCTCTATCTCTGTCTCTGTCTCTGTCTCTGCCTCTGTCTCTGTCTCTGTCTCTGTCTCTGCCTCTGTCTCTGTCTCTGTCTCTGTCTCTGTCTCTGTCTCTGTCTCTGTCTCTGTCTCTGTCTCTGTCTCTGTCTCTGTCTCTGTCTCTGTCTCTGTCTCTGTCTCTGTCTCTGTCTCTGTCTCTGTCTCTGTCTCTGTCTCTGTCTCTGTCTCCGTCTCTGTCTCTGTCTCTGTCTCTGTCTCTGTCTCTGTCTCTGTCTCTGCCTCTGCCTCTGCCTCTCTCTCTGTCTCTGTCTCTGTCTCTGTCTCTGTCTCTGTCTCTGTCTCTGTCTCTGCCTCTGTCTCTGTCTCTGCCTCTGCCTCTGTCTCTGTCTCTGTCTCTGTCTCTGTCTCTGTCTCTGTCTCTGTCTCTGTCTCTGTCTCTGTCTCTGTCTCTGTCTCTGTCTCTGTCTCTGTCTCTGTCTCTGTCTCTGTCTCTGTCTCTGTCTCTATCTCTGTGTCTCTGTTCCTGTGTCTCTGTCTCTGTCTCTGTCTCTGTGTCTCTGTCTCTGAGTCTCTGTCTCTATGTCTCTTTCTCTGTGTCTCTGTCTCTGTGACTCTGTCTCTATGTCTCTGTCTCTGTCTCTGTTTCTCTTTCTCTGTGACACTGTCTCTGTGTCTCTGTCCCTGTATCTCCGTCTCTGTGTGTCTGTCTCTGTTCTTATGTCTCTGTGTCTCCGTCCCTGTGTCTCTGTCTCTGTCTCTGTGTCTCTGTCTCCGTGTCTCTGTCTCTGTGTCTCTGTCTCTGTGTATCTGTCTCTGTGTCTCTTTCTCTATGTCTCTATCTCTGTCTCTGTTTCTCATTCTCCGTGTCTCTGTCTCTGTATCTCTGTCCCTGCATCTCCGTCTCTGTGTGTCTGTCTCTGTTGTTATGTCTCTGTGTCTCCGTCCCCGTGTCTCTGTCTCTGTCTCTGTGTCTCTGACTCTGTGTATCTGTCTCTGTGTCTCGGTCTCTGTGTCTCTGTTTCTATGTCTCTGTTTCTCTCTCTCCGTGTCTCTGTCTCTGTGTCTCTGTCTCTGTCTCTGTTTCTCTTTCTCTGTGTCTCTGTCTCCGTGTCTCCGTCCCTGTGTCTCTGTCTCTGTCTCCGTGTCTCTGCCTCACTGTCTCTATCTCTTTTTTCCCTGTCTCTGTGTCTCTGTCTCCATCTCTGTGTCTCTGTCTCTGTGTCTCGGTCCCTTTGTCTCCGTCTCTGTGTCACTGTCTCTGTGTCTCTGTCTCTGAGTCTCTGCATCTGTGTCTCTGTCTCTCTCTCTTCGTCTCCGCGTCTCGTTCTCTGTGTCTGTGTCTCCGTTTCTGGGTCTCTGTCTCTGTCTCTGTGTCACTGTCTGTGAATCTCTGACTCTGTGTCTCCGTCTCGGTGTCTCTGTCTCTGTCTCTCCGTCTCCGCGTCTCGATCTCTGTGTCTGTGTCTCCGTTTCTGGGTCTCTGTCTCTGTCTCTGTGTCACTGTCTGTGAATCTCTGTCTCTGTCTCTCAGTCTCGGTGTCTCCGTCTCTGTGTCTCTGTCTCTGTGTCTCTGTCTCTGTGTCTCTGTCTCTGTCTCTGTGTCTCTGTCTCTGTCTCTGTCTCTGTCTCTGTCTCTGTCTCTGTGTCTCTGTCTCTGTCTCTGTCTCTGTCTCTGTCTCTGTCTCTGTCTCTGTCTCTGTCTCTGTCTCTGTCTCTGTCTCTGTCTCTGTCTCTGTCTCTGTCTCTGTCTCTGTCTCTGTCTCTGTCTCTGTCTCTGTCTCTGTCTCTGTCTCTGTCTCTGTCTCTGTCTCTGTCTCTGTCTCTGTCTCTGTCTCTGTCTCAGTCTCTGTCTCTGTCTCTGTCTCTGTCTCTGTCCCTGTCTCTGTCTCTGTGTCTCTTTCTGTGTGCCTCTGTCTCTGTCTCTGTCTCTGTCTCTGTCTCTGTCTCTGTCTCTGTCTCTGTCTCTGTCTCTGTCTCTGTCTCTGTCTCTGTCTCTGTCTCTGTCTCTGTCTCTGTCTCTGTCTCTGTCTCTGTCTCTGTCTCTGTCTCTGTCTCTGTCTCTGTCTCTGTGTCTCTTCCTGTGTGTCTCTGTCTCTGTCTCTGTCTTTGTCTCTGTCTCTGTCTCTGTGTCTCTGTCTCTGTGTCTCTGTCTCTGTGTCTCTGTTCCTGTGTCTCTGTCTCTGTCTCTGTCTCTGTGTCTCTGTCTCTGAGTCTCTGTCTCTATGTCTCTTTCTCTGTGTCTCTGTCTCTGTGACTCTGTCTCTATGTCTCTGTCTCTGTGTCTGTTTCTCTTTCTCTGTGTCTCTGTCTCTGTGTGTCTGTCCCTGTATCTCCGTCTCTGTGTGTCTGTCTCTGTTGTTATGTCTCTGTGTCTCCGTCCCTGTGTCTCTGTCTCTGTCTCTGTGTCTCTGTCTCCGTGCCTCTGTCTCTGTGTCTCTGTCTCTGTGTATCTGTCTCTGTGTCTCTTTCTCTATGTCTCTGTCTCTGTCTCTGTTTCTCTTTCTCCGTGTCTATGTCTCTGTATCTCTGTCCCTGTATCTCCGTCTCTGTGTGTTTGTCTCTGTTGTTTTGTCTCTGTGTCTCTGTCCCTGTATCTCCGTCTCTGTGTGTTTGTCTCTGTTGTTTTGTCTCTGTGTCTCTGTCTCTGTGCCGCTGTTTCTGTGTCTGTCTCTGTCTCAGTGTCTCCATCTCTGTGTCTCTGTCGCTGGGTCTCTGTCTCTGTCTCTGTCTCTGCCTCTGTCTCTGTCTCTGCCTCTGCCTCTGTCTCTGTCTCTGTCTCTGTCTCTGTCTCTGTCTCTGTCTCTGTCTCTGTCTCTGTCTCTGTCTCTGTCTCTGTCTCTGTCTCTGTCTCTGTCTCTGTCTCTGTCTCTGTCTCTGTCTCTGTCTCTGTCTCTGTCTCTGTCTCTGTCTCTGTCTCTGTCTCTGTCTCTGTCTCTGTCTCTGTCTCTGTCTCTGTCTCTGTCTCTGTCTCTGTCTCTGTCTCTGTCTCTGTGTCTCTGTCTGTGTGCCTCTGTCTCTGTCTCTGTCTCTGTCTCTGTCTCTGTCTCTGCCTCTGTCTCTGTCTCTGTCTCTGTCTCTGTGTCTCTTTCTGTGTGTCTCTGTCTCTGTCTCTGTCTTTGTCTCTGTCTATGACTCTGTCTCTGTCTCTGTGTCTCTGTCTCTGTGTCGCTGTTTCTGTGTCTGTCTCTGTCTCAGTGTCTGTCTCTGTCTCTGTCTCTGACCCTGTCTCTGTCTCTGTCTCTGTCTCTGTCTCTGTCTCTGTCTCTGCCTCTGTCTCTGTCTCTGTCTCTGTCTCTGTCTCTGTCTCTGTCTCTGTCTCTGTCTCTGTCTCTGTCTCTGTCTCTGTCTCTGTCTCTGTCTCTGTCTCTGTCTCTGTCTCTGTCTCTGTCTCTGTCTCTGTCTCTGTCTCTGTCTCTGTCTCTGTCTCTGTCTCTGTCTCTGTCTCTGTCTCTGTCTCTGTCTCTGTCCCTGTCTCTGTCTCTGTCTCTGTGTCTCTTTCTGTGTGTCTCTCTCTCTGTCTCTGTCTTTGTCGCTGTCTCTGACTCTGTCTCTGTCTCTGTGTCTCTGTCTCTGTGTCGCTGTTTCTGTGTCTGTCTCTGTCTCAGTGTCTCCATCTCTGTCTCTGTCTCTGTCTCTGCCTCTGTCTCTGTCTCTGCCTCTGCCTCTGTCTCTGTCTCTGTCTCTGTCTCTGTCTCTGTCTCTGTCTCTGTCTCTGTCTCTGTCTCTGTCTCTGTCTCTGTCTCTGTCTCTGTCTCTGTCTCTGTCTCTGTCTCTGTCTCTGTCTCTATCTCTGTGTCTCTGTTCCTGTGTCTCTGTCTCTGTCTCTGTCTCTGTGTCTCTGTCTCTGTGTCTCTGTCTCTGTGTCTCTGTCTCTGTGTCGCTGTTTCTGTGTCTGTCTCTGTCTCAGTGTCTCCATCTCTGTCTCTGTCTCTGTCTCTGTCTCTGTCTCTGTCTCTGTCTCTGTCTCTGTCTCTGTCTCTGTCTCTGTCTCTGTCTCTGTCTCTGTCTCTGTCTCTGTCTCTGTCTCTGTCTCTGTCCCTGTCTCTTTCTGTGTGTCTCTCTCTCTGTCTCTGTCTTTGTCGCTGTCTCTGACTCTGTCTCTGTCTCTGTGTCTCTGTCTCTGTGTCGCTGTTTCTGTGTCTGTCTCTGTCTCAGTGTCTCCATCTCTGTCTCTGTCTCTGTCTCTGCCTCTGTCTCTGTCTCTGCCTCTGCCTCTGTCTCTGTCTCTGTCTCTGTCTCTGTCTCTGTCTCTGTCTCTGTCTCTGTCTCTGTCTCTGTCTCTGTCTCTGTCTCTGTCTCTGTCTCTGTCTCTGTCTCTGTCTCTGTCTCTATCTCTGTGTCTCTGTTCCTGTGTCTCTGTCTCTGTCTCTGTCTCTGTGTCTCTGTCTCTGAGTCTCTGTCTCTATGTCTCTTTCTCTGTGTCTCTGTCTCTGTGACTCTGTCTCTATGTCTCTGTCTCTGTCTCTGTTTCTCTTTCTCTGTGACACTGTCTCTGTGTCTCTGTCCCTGTATCTCCGTCTCTGTGTGTCTGTCTCTGTTGTTATGTCTCTGTGTCTCCGTCCCTGTGTCTCTGTCTCTGTCTCTGTGTCTCTGTCTCCGTGTCTCTGTCTCTGTGTCTCTGTCTCTGTGTATCTGTCTCTGTGTCTCTTTCTCTATGTCTCTATCTCTGTCTCTGTTTCTCATTCTCCGTGTCTCTGTCTCTGTATCTCTGTCCCTGCATCTCCGTCTCTGTGTGTCTGTCTCTGTTGTTATGTCTCTGTGTCTCCGTCCCTGTGTCTCTGTCTCTGTCTCTGTGTCTCTGACTCTGTGTATCTGTCTCTGTGTCTCTGTCTCTGTGTCTCTGTTTCTATGTCTCTGTTTCTCTCTCTCCGTGTCTCTGTCTCTGTGTCTCTGTCTCTGTCTCTGTTTCTCTTTCTCTGTGTCTCTGTCTCCGTGTCTCCGTCCCTGTGTCTCTGTCTCTGTCTCCGTGTCTCTGCCTCACTGTCTCTATCTCTTTTTTCCCTGTCTCTGTGTCTCTGTCTCCATCTCTGTGTCTCTGTCTCTGTGTCTCGGTCCCTTTGTCTCCGTCTCTGTGTCACTGTCTCTGTGTCTCTGTCTCTGAGCCTCTGCATCTGTGTCTCTGTCTCTCTCTCTTCGTCTCCGCGTCTCGTTCTCTGTGTCTGTGTCTCCGTTTCTGGGTCTCTGTCTCTGTCTCTGTGTCACTGTCTGTGAATCTCTGACTCTGTGTCTCCGTCTCGGTGTCTCTGTCTCTGTCTCTCCGTCTCCGCGTCTCGTTCTCTGTGTCTGTGTCTCCGTTTCTGGGTCTCTGTCTCTGTCTCTGTGTCACTGTCTGTGAATCTCTGTCTCTGTCTCTCCGTCTCGGTGTCTCCGTCTCTGTGTCTCTGTCTCTGTGTCTCTGTCTCTGTGTCTCTGTCTCTGTCTCTGTGTCTCTGTCTCTGTCTCTGTGTCTCTGTCTCTGTCTCTGTCTCTGTCTCTGTCTCTGTCTCTGTCTCTGTCTCTGTCTCTGTCTCTGTCTCTGTCTCTGTCTCTGTCTCTGTCTCTGTCTCTGTCTCTGTCTCTGTCTCTGTCTCTGTCTCTGTCTCTGTCTCTGTCTCTGTCTCTGTCTCTGTCTCTGTCTCTGTCTCTGTCTCTGTCTCTGTCTCTGTCTCTGTCTCTGTCCCTGTCTCTGTCTCTGTGTCTCTTTCTGTGTGCCTCTGTCTCTGTCTCTGTCCCTGTCTCTGTCTCTGTCTCTGTCTCTGTCTCTGTCTCTGTCTCTGTCTCTGTCTCTGTCCCTGTCTCTTTCTCTGTCTCTGTGTCTCTGTCTCTGTGTCTCGGCCTCTGTGTCTCAGTCTCTGTGTCTCCGTCTCTTTGTCTCTGTCTCCGTGTCTCTGTCTCCGTGTCTCTGTCTCTGTCTCTGTGTCTCTGTCTCTATCTCTGTCTCTGTCTCTGTCTCTGTCTCTGTCTCTGTCTCTGTCTCTGTCTCTGTCTCTGTCTCTGTCTCTTTCTCTGTCCCTGTGTCTCTGCCTCTGTGTCTCAGTCTCTGTGTCTCCGTCTCTTTGTCTCTGTCTCCGTGCCTCTGTCTCCGTGTCTCTGTCTCTGTCTCTGTGTCTCTGTCTCTCTGTCTCTGTCTCTGTCTCTCTCTCTGTGTCTCTGTGTCTCAGTCTCTGTGGCACCGTCTCTGTGTCTCTGCCTCTGCCACTATCTGACTCTGTCTCTATCTCTGTCTCAGTCTCTGTCTCTGTCTCTGTCTCTGTCTCTGTCTCTGTGTCTCCGTCTCTGTGTCTCTGTCTCCGTCCCTGTGTGTCTGTCTCTGTGTCTCTGTCTCCGTGTCTCCGTCCCTGTGTCTCTGTCTCTGTCTCTGTGCCTCTGCCTCCGTGTATCTGTCTATGTGTCTCTGTCTCCGTGTCTCTGCCTCAGTGTCTCTGTCTCCTTTTTCTCTGTCTCTGTGTCTCTGTCTCCATCTCTGTGTCTCTGTCTCTGTGTCTCGGTCCCTGTGTCTCCGTCTCTGTGTCACTGTCTCTGTGTCTCCGTCCCTGTGTCTCTGTGTCTGTCTCTGAGTCTCTGCATCTGTGTCTCTGTCTCTGTCTCTCCTTCTCCGCGTCTCCGTCTCTGTGTCTGTGTCTCCGTCTCTGTGTCTCCGTCTCTGTGTCACTGTCTCTGTGTCTCTGTCTCTGAGTCTCTGCATCTGTGTCTCTGTCTCTGCCTCTCCGTCTCCGCGTCTCGTTCTCTGTGTCTGTGTCTCCGTCTCTGTGTCTCTGTCTCTGTCTCTGTGTCACTGTCTGTGAATCTCTGTCTCTGTGTCTTCGTCTCTGTGTCTACGTCTCTGTGTCTCTGTCTCTGTGTCTCTGTCTCTGTGTCTCTGTCTCTGTCTCTGTCTCTGTGTCTCTGTCTCCGTGTCTCTGTCTCTGTGACTCTGTCTCCGTGTCTCTGTCTCTGTGTCTCTGTCTCTGTGTCTCCGTCTCTGTGTGTCGGTCTCTATGTCTCTGTCTCTGTGTCTCTGCCTCTGTGTCTCTGTCTCGGTGTCTCTGTCCCTGTGCCTCCGTCTCTGTGTGACTGTCTCTGTGTCTCTGTCTCTGTGTCTGTGTCACCGTGTCCCTGTCTCCGTCCCTATGACTCTGTCTCTGTGTCTCTGTCTCTGTGAATCTGTCTCTGTGTTTCTGTCTCTGTGTCTCTGTCTCTGTGTCTCTGTCTCTGTGTCTCTGTCTCTGTGTCTCTGTCTCTGTGTCTCTGTCTCTGTGTCTCTGTCTCTGTGTCTCTGCCCCTGTGTCTCAGTCTCTGTGTCTCCGTCTCTTTGTCTCGGTCTCCGTGTCTCTGCCTCCGTGTCTCTGTCTCTGTCTCTGTCTCTGTCTCTGTCTCTGTGTCTCTGTCTCTATCTCTGTCTCTGTCTCTGTCTCTGCCTCTGTCTCTGTCTCTGTCTCTGTCTCTGCCTCTGTCTCTGTCTCTGTCTCTGTCTCTGTCTCTGTCTCTGTCTCTGTCTCTGTCTCTGTCTCTGTCTCTGTCTCTGTCTCTGTCTCTGTCTCTGTCTCTGTCTCTGTCTCTGTCTCTGTCTCTGTCTCTGTCTCTGTCTCTGTCTCTGTCTCTGTCTCTGTCTCTGTCTCTGTCTCTATCTCCGTGTCTCTTTCTGTGTGCCTCTGTCTCTGTCTCTGTCTCTGTCTCTGTCTCTGTCTCTGTCTCTGTCTCTGTCTCTGTCTCTGTCTCTGTCTCTGTCTCTGTCTCTGTCTCTGTCTCTGTCTCTGTGTCTCTTTCTGTGTGTCTCTGTCTCTGTCTCTGTCTCTGTCTCTGTCTTTGTCTCTGTCTCTGACTCTGTCTCTGTCTCCGTGTCTCTGTCTCTGTGTCGCTGTTTCTGTGTCTGTCTCTGTCTCTGTCGCTGGGTCTCTGTCTCTGTCTCTGTCTCTGTCTCTGTCTCTGTCTCTGTCTCTGTCTCTGTCTCTGTCTCTGTCTCTGTGTCTCTGTCTCTGTGTCGCTGTTCCTGTGTCTGTCTCTGTCTCAGTGTCTCCATCTCTGTGTCTCTGTCGCTGGGTCTCTGTCTCTGTCTCTGTCTCTGACTCTGTCTCTGTCTCTGTCTCTGTCTCTGTCTCTGTCTCTGTATCTGTCTCTGTCTCTGTCTCTGCCTCGGACTCTGTCTCTGTCTCTCTCTCTGCCATGTCTCTCTCTCTGTGTCTCTGTCTGTGTGTCTCTGTCTCTGTGTCTCTCTCTCCGTGTCACTTTCTGTGTGTCTCTTTCTCTGTATCTGTCTTTGTCTCTGTCTCTGACTCTGTCTCTGTCTCTGTGTCTCCGTCTCCTTGTCTCTGTTTTTGTCTCTGTCTTTATCTCTGTCTCTGACTCTGTCTCTGCCTCTGTGTCTCTGTCTGCGTGTCTCTGTCTCTGTCTCTGTCTCTGTCTCTGTCTCTGTCTCTGTCTCTGTGTCTCTGTTCCTGTGTCTCTGTCTCTGTGTCGCTGTTTCTGTGTCTGTCTCTGCCTCAGTGTCTCCATCTCTGTGTCTCTGTCGCTGGGTCTCTGTCTCTGTCTCTGTCTCTGTCTCTGTCTCTGTCTCTGTCTCTGTCTCTGTCTCTGTCTCTGTCTCTGCCTCGGTCTCTGTCTCTGTCTCTGTCTCTGTCTCTGTCTCTGTCTCTGTCTCTGTCTCTGTGTCTCTTTCTGTGTGTCTCTGTCTCTGTCTCTGTCTCTGTCTTTGTCTCTGTCTCTGACTCTGTCTCTGTCTCTGTGTCTCTGTCTCTGTGTCGCTGTTTCTGTGTCTGTCTCTGTCTCAGTGTCTCCATCTCTGTGTCTCTGTCGCTGGGTCTCTGTCTCTGTCTCTGTCTCTGACTCTGTCTCTGTCTCTGTCTCTGTCTCTGTCTCTGTCTCTGTCTCTGTCTCTGTCTCTGTCTCTGTCTCTGTCTCTGTCTCTGTCTCTGTCTCTGTCCCTGTCTCTGCCTCGGTCTCTGTCTCTGTCTCTCTCTCTGCCATGTCTCTGTCTCTGTGTCTCTGTCTGTGTGTCTCTGTCTCTGTGTCTCTCTCTCCGTGTCACTTTCTGTGTGTCTCTTTCTCTGTATCTGTCTTTGTCTCTGTCTCTGACTCTGTCTCTGTCTCTGTGTCTCCGTCTCCTTGTCTCTGTCTTTATCTCTGTCTCTGACTCTGTCTCTGCCTCTGTGTCTCTGTCTGCGTGTCTGTGTCTCTGTCTCTGTCTCTGTCTCTGTCTCTGTCTCTGTCTCTGTCTCTGTCTCTGTCTCTGTCTCTGTGTCACTTTCTGTGTGCCTCTGTCTCTGTCTCTGCCTCTGCCTCTGTCTCTGTCTATGTCTCTGTCTCTGTCTCTGTCTCTGTGTCTCTTTCTGTGTGTCTCTGTCTCTGTGTCTCTGTCTCTGAGTCTCAGTCTCTATGTCTCTTTCTCTGTGCCTCTGTCTCTATGACTCTGTCTCTATGTCTCTGTCTCTGTCTCTGTTTCTCTTTCTCTGTGTCTCTGTCTCTGTGTCTCTGCACCTGTGTCTCTGTCCCTGTCTCTCCGTCTCCGCGTCTCGTTCTCTGTGTCTGTGTCTCCGTCTCTGTGTCTCTGTCTCTGTCTCTGTGTCACTATCTGTGAATCTCTGTCTCTGTGTCTCTGTCTCCGTGTCTCTGTCTCTGTGTCTCTGTCTCTGTGTATCTGTCTCTGTGTCTCTCTCTCTATGTCTCTGTCTCTGTCTCTGTTTCTCTTTCTCCGTGTCTCTGTCTCTGTAGCTCTGTCCCTGTATCTCCGTCTCTGTGCGTCTGTCTCTGTTGTTATGTCTCTGTGTCTCCGTCCCTGTGTCTCTGTCTCTGTCTCTGTGTCTCTGACTCTGTGTATCCGTCTCTGTGTCTCTGTCTCTGTGTCTCTGTTTCTATGTCTCTGTTTCTCTCTCTCCGTGTCTCTGTTTCTGTTTCTCTGTCTCTGTCTCTGTTTCTCTTTCTCTGTGTCTCTGTCTCTATGTCTCTGTGAGCGTGTCTCCGTCTCTGTGTCTCTGTCTCCGTCCCGGTGTGTCTGTCTCTGTGTCTCTGTCTCCGTGTCTCCGTCCCTGTCTCTCTGTCTCTGTCTCTGTGCCTCTGTCTCTGTGTCTCTGTCTCTGTGTCTCTGTCTCTGTGACTCTGTCTCTGTGTCTCTGTCTCTGTGTCTCTGTCTCTGTGTCTCCGTCTCTGTGTGTCGGTCTCTATGTCTCTGCCTCTGTGTCTCTGCCTCTGTGTCTCTGTCTCGGTGTCTCTGTCCCTGTGCCTCCGTCTCTGTGTGACTGTCTCTGTGTCTCTGTCCCTGTGTCTGTATCACCGTGTCCCTGTCTCCGTCCATATGTCTCTGTCTCTGTGTCTCTATCTCTGTGAATCTGTCTCTGTGTTTCTGTCTCTGTGTCTCTAGCCCTGTGTCTCCGTCTCTGTATCTCTGTCCCCTGACTCTGTCTCTGTGTCAATGTGTCTGAATCTCTGTCTCTGCGTCTCTGTCTCTGTGTATCTGTCCCTGTGTCTCTGTCTCTATGTCCATGTCCCTGTGTCTCTATCTCTGTGTCTCTGTTTCTGTGCCTCTGTCTCTGTGTCTCTGTCTCTGAGAATCTGTCTCTGTCTCTGTGTTCCTGTCTCTGTTTCTCTGTCTCTGTCTCTGAGTCTTTGTCTGTGTGACCCTGTCTCTGTGTCTCTGTCCCTGTTTCTCCGTCTCTGTGTCTCTGTCTCTGTCTCTGTGTCACTGTCTGTGAACCTCTGTCTCTGTGTCTCCGTCTCTGTGTCTCTGTCGCTGGGTCTCTGTCTCTGTCTCTGTCTCTGTCTCTGTCTCTGTCTCTGTCTCTGTCTCTGTCTCTGCCTCTGTCCCTGTCTCTGTCTCTGTCTCTGTCTCTGTCTCTGTCTCCGTCTCTGTCTCTGTCTCTGTCTCTGTCTCTGTCTCTGTCTCTGTCTCTGTCTCTGTCTCTGTCTCTGTCTCTGTGTCTCTTTCTGTGTGCCTCTGTCTCTGTCTCTGTCTCTGTCTCTGTCTCTGTCTCTGTCTCTGTCTCTGTCTCTGTGTCTCTTTCTGTGTGTCTCTGTCTCTGTCTCTGTCTCTGTGTCTCTTTCTGTGTGTCTCTGTCTCTGTCTCTGTCTTTGTCTCTGTCTCTGACTCTGTCTCTGTCTCTGTGTCTCTGTCTCTGTGTCGCTGTTGCTGTGTCTGTCTCTGCCTCAGTGTCTCCATCTCTGTGTCTCTGTCGCTGGGTCTCTGTCTCTGTCTCTGTCTCTGTCTCTGTCTCTGCCTCTGTGTCTCTTTCTGTGTGTCTCTGTCTCTGTCTCTGTCTCTGTGTCTCTTTCTGTGTGTCTCTGTCTCTGTCTCTGTCTTTGTCTCTGTCTCTGTCTCTGTCTCTGTCTCTGTCTCTGTCTCTGACTCTGTCTCTGTCTCTGTGTCTCTGTCTCTGTGTCGCTGTTTCTGTGTCTGTCTCTGTCTCAGTGTCTCCATCTCTGTGTCTCTGTCGCTGGGTCTCTGTCTCTGTCTCTGTCTCTGTCTCTGTCTCTGTCTCTGTCTCTGTCTCTGTCTCTGACTCTGTCTCTGTCTCTGTGTCTCCGTCTCCTTGTCTCTGTTTTTGTCTCTGTCTTTATCTCTGTCTCTGTCTCTGTCTCTGTCTCTGTCTCTGTCTCTGTCTCTGTGTTCCTGTCTCTGTTTCTCTGTCTCTGTCACTGTGTCTCTGTCTCTGTGCCTCTGTCTCTGTGTCACTGTCTCTGAGAATCTGTCTCTGTGTTTCTGTCTCTGTGTCACTGTCTCGGTGTCTCTGTCTCTGTGTCTCTGTCTCTGTGTCTCTGTCTGTGTGTCTCTGTCTCTGTGTCTCTCTCTCCGTGTCACTTTCTGTGTGTCTCTTTCTCGGTATCTGTCTTTGTCTCTGTCTCTGACTCTGTCTCTGTCTCTGTGTCTCCGTCTCCTTGTCTCTGTTTTTGTCTCTGTCTTTATCTCTGTCTCTGACTCTGTCTCTGCATCTGTGTCTCTGTCTGCGTGTCTCTGTCTCTGTCTCTGTCTCTGTCTCTGTGTCTCTGTTCCTGTGTCTCTGTCTCTGTGTCTCTGTCTCTGAGTCTCAGTCTCTATGTCTCTTTCTCTGTGCCTCTGTCTCTGTGACTCTGTCTCTATGTCTCTGTCTCTGTCTCTGTTTCTCTTTCTCTGTGTCTCTGTCTCTGTGTCTCTGCATCTGTGTCTCTGTCTCTGTGTCTCCGTTTCTGTATCTCTGTCCCCTGACTCTGTCTCTGTGTCACTGCGTCTGAATCTCTGTCTCTGCGTCTCTGTCTCTGTGTATCTGTCTCTGTGTCTCTGTCTCTATGTCCATGTCTCTGTGTCTCTGTCTCTGTGTCTCTGTCTCTGTGCCTCTGTCTCTGTGTCTCTGTCTCTGAGAATCTGTCTCTGTGTTTCTGTCCCTGTGTCACTGTCTCGGTGTCTCTGTCTCTGTGCCTCTGTCTCTGTCTCTGTGTTCCTGTCTCTGTTTCTCTGTCCCTGTCTCTGAGTTTTTGTCTGTGTGACCCTGTCTCTGTGTCTCTGTCCCAGTGTCTGCGTCTCTGTGTATCTGTCTCTCTCTCTCTGTGTCTCTGTCTCTGTATCTCTGTCTCTGTGACTCTGCCTCTTTGTCCCTGTCTCTATGTCTCTGTTCCTGTTTCTCCGTCTCTGTGTCTTTGTCTCTGTCTCTGTGTCACCGTCTGTGAATCTCTGTCGCTGGGTCTCTGTCTCTGTCTCTGTCTCTGTCTCTGTCTCTGTCTCTGTCTCTGTCTCTGTGTCTCTGTTCCTGTGTCTCTGTCTCTGTGTCTCTGTCTCTGAGTCTCAGTCTCTATGTCTCTTTCTCTGTGCCTCTGTCTCTGTGACTCTGTCTCTATGTCTCTGTCTCTGTCTCTGTTTCTCTTTCTCTGTGTCTCTGTCTCTGTGTCTCTGCATCTGTGTCTCTGTCTCTGTGTCTCCGTTTCTGTATCTCTGTCCCCTGACTCTGTCTCTGTGTCACTGCGTCTGAATCTCTGTCTCTGCGTCTCTGTCTCTGTGTATCTGTCTCTGTGTCTCTGTCTCTATGTCCATGTCTCTGTGTCTCTGTCTCTGTGTCTCTGTCTCTGTGCCTCTGTCTCTGTGTCTCTGTCTCTGAGAATCTGTCTCTGTGTTTCTGTCCCTGTGTCACTGTCTCGGTGTCTCTGTCTCTGTGCCTCTGTCTCTGTCTCTGTGTTCCTGTCTCTGTTTCTCTGTCCCTGTCTCTGAGTTTTTGTCTGTGTGACCCTGTCTCTGTGTCTCTGTCCCAGTGTCTGCGTCTCTGTGTATCTGTCTCTCTCTCTCTGTGTCTCTGTCTCTGTATCTCTGTCTCTGTGACTCTGCCTCTTTGTCCCTGTCTCTATGTCTCTGTTCCTGTTTCTCCGTCTCTGTGTCTTTGTCTCTGTCTCTGTGTCACCGTCTGTGAATCTCTGTCGCTGGGTCTCTGTCTCTGTCTCTGTCTCTGTCTCTGTCTCTGTCTCTGTCTCTGTCTCTGTCTCTGTCTCTGTCTCTGTCTCTGTCTTTGTCTCTGTCTCTGTCTCTGTCTCTGTCTCTGTCTCTGTCTCTGTCTCTGTCTCTGTCTCTGTCTCTGTCTCTGTCTCTGTCTCTGTCTCTGCCTCTGTCTCTGTCTCTGTCTCTGTCTCGGTCTCTGTCTCTGTCTCTGTCTCTGTCTCTGTCTCTGTCTCTGTCTCTGTCTCTGTCTCTGTCTCTGTCTCTGTCTCTGTCTCTGTCTCTGTCTCTGTCTCTGTCTCTGTCTCTGTCTCTGTCTCTGTCTCTGTCTCTGTCTCTGTCTCTGTCTCTGTCTCTGTCTCTGTCTCTGTCTCTGTGTCTCTTTCTGTGTGCCTCTGTCTCTGTCTCTGTCTCTGTCTCTGTCTCTGTCTCTGTCTCTGTCTCTGTCTCTGTCTCTGTCTCTGTCTCTGTCTCTGTCTCTGTCTCTGTGTCCCTTTCTGTGTGTCTCTGTCTCTGTCTCTGTCTTTGTCTCTGTCTCTGTCTCTGTATCTGTCTCTGTGTCTCTTTCTGTTTGCCTCTGTCTCTGTCTCTGTCTCTGTCTCTGTCTCTGTCTCTGTCTCTGTCTCTGTCTCTGTCTCTGTCTCTGTCTCTGTCTCTGTCTCTGTCTCTGTCTCTGTCTCTGTGTCTCTTTCTGTGTGTCTCTGTCTCTGTCTCTGTCTTTGTCTCTGTCTCTGACTCTGTCTCTGTCTCTGTGTCTCTGTCCCTGTGTCGCTGTTTCTGTGTCTGTCTCTGTCTCAGTGTCTCCATCTCTGTGTCTCTGTCGCTGGGTCTCTGTCTCTGTCTCTGTCTCTGTCTCTGTCTCTGTGTCTCTTTCTGTGTGTCTCTGTCTCTGTCTCTGTCTTTGTCTCTGTCTCTGTCTCTGTCTCTGTCTCTGTCTCTGTCTCTGTCTCTGTCTCTGTCTCTGTCTCTGACTCTGTCTCTGTCTCTGTGTCTCTGTCTCTGTGTCGCTGTTTCTGTGTCTGTCTCTGTCTCAGTGTCTCCATCTCTGTGTCTCTGTCGCTGGGTCTCTGTCTCTGTCTCTGTCTCCGTCTCTGTCTCTGTCTCTGTCTCTGTCTCTGTCTCTGTCTCTGTCTCTGTCTCTGTCTCTGACTCTGTCTCTGTCTCTGTCTCTGTCTCTGTCTCTGTCTCTGTCTCTGACTCTGTCTCTGACTCTGTGTCTCCGTCTCCTTGTCTCTGTTTTTGTCTCTGTCTTTATCTCTGTCTCTGACTCTGTCTCTGCCTCTGTGTCTCTGTCTGCGTGTCTCTGTCTCTGTCTCTGTCTCTGTCTCTGTGTCTCTGTCTCTGTGTCTCTGTTCATGTGTCTCTGTCTCTGTATCTCTGTCCCTGTATCTCCGTCTCTGTGTGTCTGTCTCTGTTGTTATGTCTCTGTGTCTCCGTCCCTGTCTCTCTGTCTCTGTGTCTCTGCCTCTGTGTCTCTGTCTCTGTGTCTCTGTCTCGGTGTCTCTGTCTCTGTGACTCTGTCTCTGTGTCTCTGTCTCTGTGTCTCTGTCTCTGTGTCTCCGTCTCTGTGTGTCGGTCTCTATTTCTCTGTCTCTGTGTCTCTGCCTCTGTGTCTCTGTCTCGGTGTCTCTGTCTCTGTGCCTCTGTGTCTGTGTCTCTGTCTCTGAGTATCTGTCTCTGTGTTTCTGTCCCTGTGTCACTGTCTCTGTGTCTCTGTCTCTGTGCCTCTGTCTCTGTCTCTGTGTTCCTGTCTCTGTTTCTCTGTCCCTGTCTCTGAGTTTTTGTCTGTGTGACCCTGTCTCTGTGTCTCTGTCCCAGTGTCTGCGTCTCTGTGTATCTGTCTCTCTCTCTCTGTGTCTCCGTCTCTGTATCTCTGTCTCTGTGACGCTGCCTCTTTGTCCCTGTCTCTGTGTCTCTGTTCCTGTTTCTCCGTTTCTGTGTCTCTGTCTCTGTCTCTGTGTCACTGTCTGTGAATCTCTGTCGCTGGGTCTCTGTCTCTGTCTCTGTCTCTGTCTCTGTCTCTGTCTCTGTCTCTGTCTTTGTCTCTGTCTCTGTCTCTGTCTCTGTCTCTGTCTCTGTCTCTGTCTCTGTCTCTGTCTCTGTCTCTGTCTCTGTGTCTCTGTTCCTGTGTCTCTGTCTCTGTTTCTGTCTCTGTGTCTCTGTCTCTGAGTCTCTGTCTCTATGTCTCTTTCTCTGTGTTTCTGTCTCTGTGACTCTGTCTCTATGTCTCTGTCTCTGTCCCTGTTTCTCTTTCTCTGTGTCTCTGTCTCTGTGTCTCTGTCCCTGTATCTCCGTCGCTGTGTGTCTGTCTCTGTTGTTATGTCTCTGTGTCTCCGTCCCTGTGTCTCTGTCTCTGCCTCTGTGTCTCTGCCTCCGTGTCTCTGTCTCTGTGTCTCTGTCTGCGTGTCTCTGTCTCTGTCTCTGTCTCTGTCTCTGTGTCTCTTTCTGTGTGTCTCTGTCTCTGTCTCTGTCTTTGTCTCTGTCTCTGTCTCTGACTCTGTCTCTGTCTCTGTGTCTCTGTCTCTGTGTCGCTGTTTCTGTGTCTGTCTCTGTCTCAGTGTCTCCTTCTCTGTGTCTCTGTCGCTGGGTCTCTGTCTCTGTCTCTGTCTCTGACTCTGTCTCTGTCTCTGTCTCTGTCTCTGTCTCTGTATCTGTCTCTGTCTCTGTCTCTGCCTCGGTCTCTGTCTCTGTCTCTCTCTCTGCCATGTCTCTCTCTCTGTGTCTCTGTCTGTGTGTCTCTGTCTCTGTGTCTCTCTCTCCGTGTCACTTTCTGTGTGTCTCTTTCTCTGTATCTGTCTTTGTCTCTGTTTCTGACTCTGTCTCTGTCTCTGTGTCTCCGTCTCCTTGTCTCTGTTTTTGTCTCTGTCTTTATCTCTGTCTCTGACTCTGTCTCTGCCTCTGTGTCTCTGTCTGCGTGTCTCTGTCTCTGTCTCTGTCTCTGTCTCTGTCTCTGTCTCTGTCTCTGTCTCTGTCTCTGTCTCTGTCTCTGTCTCTGTCTCTGTCTCTGTCTCTGTCTCTGTCTCTGTCTCTGTGTCTCTGTTCCTGTGTCTCTGTCTCTGTGTCTCTGTCTCTGAGTCTCAGTCTCTATGTCTCTTTCTCTGTGCCTCTGTCTCTATGACTCTGTCTCTATGTCTCTGTCTCTGTCTCTGTTTCTCTTTCTCTGTGTCTCTGTCTCTGTGTCTCTGCACCTGTGTCTCTGTCCCTGTCTCTCCGTCTCCGCGTCTCGTTCTCTGTGTCTGTGTCTCCGTCTCTGTGTTTCTGTCTCTGTCTCTGTGTCACTATCTGTGAATCTCTGTCTCTGTGTCTCTGTCTCCGTGTCTCTGTCTCTGTGTCTCTGTCTCTGTGTATCTGTCTCTGTGTCTGTCTCTCTATGTCTCTGTCTCTGTCTCTGTTTCTCTTTCTCCGTGTCTCTGTCTCTGTAGCTCTGTCCCTGTATCTCCGTCTCTGTGCGTCTGTCTCTGTTGTTATGTCTCTGTGTCTCCGTCCCTGTGTCTCTGTCTCTGTCTCTGTGTCTCTGACTCTGTGTATCTGTCTCTGTGTCTCTGTCTCTGTGTCTCTGTTTCTATGTCTCTGTTTCTCTCTCTCCGTGTCTCTGTTTCTGTTTCTCTGTCTCTGTCTCTGTTTCTCTTTCTCTGTGTCTCTGTCTCTATGTCTCTGTGAGCGTGTCTCCGTCTCTGTGTCTCTGTCTCCGTCCCGGTGTGTCTGTCTCTGTGTCTCTGTCTCCGTGTCTCCGTCCCTGTCTCTCTGTCTCTGTCTCTGTGCCTCTGCCTCTGTGTATCTGTCTATGTGTCTCTGTCTCCGTGTCTCTGCCTCAGTGTCTCTGTTTCTTTTTTCTCTGTCTCTGTGTCTCTGTCTCCATCTCTGTGTCTCTGTCTATGTGTCTCCGTCCCTGTGTCTCCGTCTCTGTGTCACTGTCTCTGTGTCTCTGTCTCTGAGTCTCTGCATCTGTGTCTCTGTCTCTGTCTCTCCGTCTCCGCGTCTCGTTCTCTGTGTCTGTGTCTCCGTCTCTGTGTCTCTGTCTCTGTCTCTGTGTCACTGTCTGTGAATCTCTGTCTCTGTGTCTCCGTCTCTGTGCCTCTGTCTCTGTGTCTCTGTCTCTGTGTCTCTGTCTCTGTGACTCTGTCTCTGTGTCTCTGTCTCTGTGTCTCTGTCTCTGTGTCTCCGTCTCTGTGTGTCGGTCTCTATGTCTCTGCCTCTGTGTCTCTGCCTCTGTGTCTCTGTCTCGGTGTCTCTGTCCCTGTGCCTCCGTCTCTGTGTGACTGTCTCTGTGTCTCTGTCCCTGTGTCTGTATCACCGTGTCCCTGTCTCCGTCCATATGTCTCTGTCTCTGTGTCTCTATCTCTGTGAATCTGTCTCTGTGTTTCTGTCTCTGTGTCTCTAGCCCTGTGTCTCCGTCTCTGTATCTCTGTCCCCTGACTCTGTCTCTGTGTCAATGTGTCTGAATCTCTGTCTCTGCGTCTCTGTCTCTGTGTATCTGTCCCTGTGTCTCTGTCTCTATGTCCATGTCCCTGTGTCTCTATCTCTGTGTCTCTGTTTCTGTGCCTCTGTCTCTGTGTCTCTGTCTCTGAGAATCTGTCTCTGTCTCTGTGTTCCTGTCTCTGTTTCTCTGTCTCTGTCTCTGAGTCTTTGTCTGTGTGACCCTGTCTCTGTGTCTCTGTCCCTGTTTCTCCGTCTCTGTGTCTCTGTCTCTGTCTCTGTGTCACTGTCTGTGAACCTCTGTCTCTGTGTCTCCGTCTCTGTGTCTCTGTCGCTGGGTCTCTGTCTCTGTCTCTGTCTCTGTCTCTGTCTCTGTCTCTGTCTCTGTCTCTGTCTCTGTCTCTGCCTCTGTCCCTGTCTCTGTCTCTGTCTCTGTCTCTGTCTCTGTCTCTGTCTCCGTCTCTGTCTCTGTCTCTGTCTCTGTCTCTGTCTCTGTCTCTGTCTCTGTCTCTGTCTCTGTCTCTGTCTCTGTCTCTGTCTCTGTCTCTGTCTCTGTCTCTGTCTCTGTCTCTGTCTCTGTCTCTGTGTCTCTGTCTCTGTGTCGCTGTTTCTGTGTCTGTCTCTGTCTCAGTGTCTCCATCTCTGTGTCTCTGTCGCTGGGTCTCTGTCTCTGTCTCTGTCTCTGTCTCTGTGTCTCTTTCTGTGTGTCTCTGTCTCTGTCTCTGTCTTTGTCGCTGTCTCTGACTCTGTCTCTGTCTCTGTGTCTCTGTCTCTGTCTCTGTCTCTGTCTCTGTCTCTGTCTCTGTGTCTCTTTCTGTGTGTCTCTGTCTCTGTCTCTGTCTCTGTGTCTCTTTCTGTGTGTCTCTGTCTCTGTCTCTGTCTTTGTCTCTGTCTCTGTCTCTGTCTCTGTCTCTGTCTCTGTCTCTGACTCTGTCTCTGTCTCTGTGTCTCTGTCTCTGTGTCGCTGTTTCTGTGTCTGTCTCTGTCTCAGTGTCTCCATCTCTGTGTCTCTGTCGCTGGGTCTCTGTCTCTGTCTCTGTCTCTGTCTCTGTCTCTGTCTCTGTCTCTGTCTCTGTCTCTGACTCTGTCTCTGTCTCTGTGTCTCCGTCTCCTTGTCTCTGTTTTTGTCTCTGTCTTTATCTCTGTCTCTGTCTCTGTCTCTGTCTCTGTCTCTGTCTCTGTCTCTGTCTCTGTGTTCCTGTCTCTGTTTCTCTGTCTCTGTCACTGTGTCTCTGTCTCTGTGCCTCTGTCTCTGTGTCACTGTCTCTGAGAATCTGTCTCTGTGTTTCTGTCTCTGTGTCACTGTCTCGGTGTCTCTGTCTCTGTGTCTCTGTCTCTGTGTCTCTGTCTGTGTGTCTCTGTCTCTGTGTCTCTCTCTCCGTGTCACTTTCTGTGTGTCTCTTTCTCTGTATCTGTCTTTGTCTCTGTCTCTGACTCTGTCTCTGTCTCTGTGTCTCCGTCTCCTTGTCTCTGTTTTTGTCTCTGTCTTTATCTCTGTCTCTGACTCTGTCTCTGCCTCTGTGTCTCTGTCTGCGTGTCTCTGTCTCTGTCTCTGGCTCTGTCTCTGTGTCTCTGTTCCTGTGTCTCTGTCTCTGTGTCTCTGTCTCTGAGTCTCAGTCTCTATGTCTCTTTCTCTGTGCCTCTGTCTCTGTGACTCTGTCTCTATGTCTCTGTCTCTGTCTCTGTTTCCCTTTCTCTGTGTCTCTGTCTCTGTGTCTCTGCATCTGTGTCTCTGTCTCTGTGTCTCCGTCTCTGTGTGTCGGTCTCTATGTCTCTGTCTCTGTGTCTCTGCCTCTGTGTCTCTGTCTCGGTGTCTCTGTCCCTGTGCCTCCGTCTCTGTGTGACTGTCTCTGTGCCTCTGTCTCTGTGTCTGTATCACCGTGTCCCTGTCTCCGTCCCTATGTCGCTGTCTCTGTGTCTCTGTCTCTGTGAATCTGTCTCTGTGTTTCTGTCTCTGTGTCTCTGGCCCTGTGTCTCCGTTTCTGTATCTCTGTCCCCTGACTCTGTCTCTGTGTCACTGCGTCTGAATCTCTGTCTCTGCGTCTCTGTCTCTGTGTATCTGTCTCTGTCTCTGTCTCTGTCTCTGTCTCTGTCTCTGTCTCTGTCTCTGTCTCTGTCTTTGTCTCTGTCTCTGTCTCTGTCTCTGTCTCTGTCTCTGTCTCTGTCTCTGTCTCTGTCTCTGTCTCTGTCTCTGTCTCTGTCTCTGTCTCTGTCTCTGTCTCTGTCTCTGTCTCTGTCTCTGTCTCTGTCTCTGTCTCTGTCTCTGTCTCGGTCTCTGTCTCTGTCTCTGTCTCTGTCTCTGTCTCTGTCCCTGTTTCTCTTTCTCTGTGTCTCTGTCTCTGTGTCTCTGTCCCTGTATCTCCGTCGCTGTGTGTCTGTCTCTGTTGTTATGTCTCTGTGTCTCCGTCCCTGTGTCTCTGTCTCTGCCTCTGTGTCTCAGCCTCCGTGTCTCTGTCTCTGTGTCTCTGTCTCTGTGTATCTGTCTCTGTGTCTCTTTCTCTATGTCTCTGTCTCTGTCTCTGTTTCTCTTTCTCCGTGTCTCTGCCTCTGTATCTCTGTCCCTGTATCTCCGTCTCTGTGTGTCTGTCTCTGTTGTTATGTCTCTGTGTCTCCGTCCCTGTGTCTCTGTCTCTGTGTCTCTGCCTCTGTGTCTCTGTCTCTGTGTCTCTGTCTCGGTGTCTCTGTCTCTGTGACTCTGTCTCTGTGTCTCTGTCTCTGTGTCTCTGTCTCTGTGTCTCCGTCTCTGTGTGTCGGTCTCTATTTCTCTGTCTCTGTGTCTCTGCCTCTGTGTCTCTGTCTCGGTGTCTCTGTCCCTGTGCCTATGTCTCTGTGTCTCTGTCTCTGAGAATCTGTCTCTGTGTTTCTATCCCTGTGTCACTGTCTCTGTGTCTCTGCCTCTGTGCCTCTGTCTCTGTCTCTGTGTTCCTGTCTCTGTTTCTCTGTCTCTGTCTCTGAGTCTTTGTCTGTGTGACCCTGTCTCTGTGTCTCTGTCCCAGTGTCTGCGTCTCTGTGTGTCTGTCTCTCTCTCTCTCTGTGTCTCTGTCTCTGTATCTCTGTCTCTGTGACTCTGCCTCTTTGTCCCTGTCTCTGTGTCTCTGTCCCTGTTTCTCCGTCTCTGTGTCTCTGTCTCTGTCTCTGTGTCACTGTCTGTGAATCTCTGTCTCTGTGTCTCCGTCTCTGTGTCTCTGTCGCTGGGTCTCTGTCTCTGTCTCTGTCTCTGTCTCTGTCTCTGTCTCTGTCTCTGTCTCTGTCTCTGTCTCTGTCTCTGTCTCTGTCTCTGTCTCTGTCTCTGTGTCTCTTTCTTTGTGCCTCTGTCTCTGTCTCTGTCTCTGTCTCTGTCTCTGTCTCTGTCTCTGTGTCTCTTTCTTTGTGCCTCTGTCTCTGTCTCTGTCTCTGTCTCTGTCTCTGTCTCTGTCTCTGTCTCTGTCTCTGTCTCTGTCTCTGTCTCTGTCTCTGTCTCTGTCTCTGTCTCTGTCTCTGTGTCTCTTTCTGTGTGTCTCTGTCTCTGTCTCTGTCTCTGTCTTTGTCTCTGTCTCTGACTCTGTCTCTGTCTCTGTGTCTCTGTCTCTGTGTCGCTGTTTCTGTCTCTGTCTCTGTCTCTATCTCTGTCTCTGTCTCTGTCTCTGTCTCTGTCTCTGTCTCTGTCTCTGTCTCTGTCTCTGTCTCTGTCTCTGTCTCTGTCTCTGTCTCTGTCTCTGTCTCTGTCTCTGTCTCTGTGTCTCTTTCTGTGTGTCTCTGTCTCTGTCTCTGTCTCTGTCTTTGTCTCTGTCTCTGACTCTGTCTCTGTCTCTGTGTCTCTGTCCCTGTGTCGCTGTTTCTGTGTCGCTGTTTCTGTGTCTGTCTCTGTCTCTGTCTCTGTGTCTCTTTCTGTGTGTCTCTGTCTCTGTCTCTGTCTTTGTCTCTGTCTCTGTCTCTGTCTCTGTCTCTGTCTCTGTCTCTGTCTCTGTCTCTGTCTCTGACTCTGTCTCTGTCTCTGTGTCTCTGTCTCTGTGTCGCTGTTTCTGTGTCTGTCTCTGTCTCAGTGTCTCCATCTCTGTGTCTCTGTCGCTGGGTCTCTGTCTCTGTCTCTGTCTCCGTCTCTGTCTCTGTCTCTGTCTCTGTCTCTGTCTCTGTCTCTGTCTCTGTCTCTGTCTCTGTCTCTGTCTCTGTCTCTGTCTCTGACTCTGTCTCTGTCTCTGTGTCTCCGTCTCCTTGTCTCTGTTTTTGTCTCTGTCTTTATCTCTGTCTCTGACTCTGTCTCTGCCTCTGTGTCTCTGTCTGCGTGTCTCTGTCTCTGTCTCCGTCTCTGTCTCTGTCTCTGTCTCTGTCTCTGTGTCTCTGTCTCTGTGTCTCTGTTCCTGTGTCTCTGTCTCTGTTTCTGTCTCTGTGTCTCTGTCTCTGAGTCTCTGTCTCTATGTCTCTTTCTCTGTGTTTCTGTCTCTGTGACTCTGTCTCTATGTCTCTGTCTCTGTCCCTGTTTCTCTTTCTCTGTGTCTCTGTCTCTGTCTCTGTCTCTGCCTCTGAATCTGTCTCTGCCTCTGCCTCTGTCGCTGTCTCTGTCTCTGTCTCTGTCTCTGTCTCTGTCTCTGTCTCTGTCTCTGTCTCTGTCTCTGTCTCTGTGTCTCTTTCTGTGTGCCTCTGTCTCTGTCTCTGTCTCTGTCTCTGTCTCTGTCTCTGTCTCTGTCTCTGTCTCTGTCTCTGTGTCTCTTTCTGTGTGTCTCTGTCTCTGTCTCTGTCTCTGTGTCTCTTTCTGTGTGTCTCTGTCTCTGTCTCTGTCTCTGTCTTTGTCGCTGTTTCTGTGTCTGTCTCTGTCTCAGTGTCTCCATCTCTGTGTCTCTGTCGCTGGGTCTCTGTCTCTGTCTCTGTCTCTGTCTCTGTCTCTGTCTCTGTCTCTGTCTCTGTCTCTGTCTCTGTCTCTGTGTCTCTTTCTGTGTGCCTCTGTCTCTGTCTCTGTCTCTGTCTCTGTCTCTGTCTCTGTCTCTGTCTCTGTCTCTGTCTCTGTCTCTGTCTCTGTCTCTGTCTCTGTCTCTGTCTCTGTCTCTGTCTCTGTCTCTGTCTCTGTCTCTGTCTCTGTCTCTGTCTCTGTCTCTGTCTCTGTCTCTGTCTCTGTCTCTGTCTCTGTGTCTCTTTCTGTGTGTCTCTGTCTCTGTCTCTGTCTCTGTCTCTGTCTTTGTCTCTGTCTCTGACTCTGTCTCTGTCTCTGTGTCTCTGTCCCTGTGTCGCTGTTTCTGTGTCGCTGTTTCTGTGTCTGTCTCTGTCTCTGTCTCTGTGTCTCTTTCTGTGTGTCTCTGTCTCTGTCTCTGTCTTTGTCTCTGTCTCTGTCTCTGTCTCTGTCTCTGTCTCTGTCTCTGTCTCTGTCTCTGTCTCTGACTCTGTCTCTGTCTCTGTGTCTCTGTCTCTGTGTCGCTGTTTCTGTGTCTGTCTCTGTCTCAGTGTCTCCATCTCTGTGTCTCTGTCGCTGGGTCTCTGTCTCTGTCTCTGTCTCCGTCTCTGTCTCTGTCTCTGTCTCTGTCTCTGTCTCTGTCTCTGTCTCTGTCTCTGTCTCTGTCTCTGTCTCTGTCTCTGTCTCTGTCTCTGTCTCTGTCTCTGTCTCTGACTCTGTCTCTGTCTCTGTGTCTCCGTCTCCTTGTCTCTGTTTTTGTCTCTGTCTTTATCTCTGTCTCTGACTCTGTCTCTGCCTCTGTGTCTCTGTCTGCGTGTCTCTGTCTCTGTCTCCGTCTCTGTCTCTGTCTCTGTCTCTGTCTCTGTGTCTCTGTCTCTGTGTCTCTGTTCCTGTGTCTCTGTCTCTGTTTCTGTCTCTGTGTCTCTGTCTCTGAGTCTCTGTCTCTATGTCTCTTTCTCTGTGTTTCTGTCTCTGTGACTCTGTCTCTATGTCTCTGTCTCTGTCCCTGTTTCTCTTTCTCTGTGTCTCTGTCTCTGTCTCTGTCTCTGCCTCTGAATCTGTCTCTGCCTCTGCCTCTGTCGCTGTCTCTGTCTCTGTCTCTGTCTCTGTCTCTGTCTCTGTCTCTGTCTCTGTCTCTGTCTCTGTCTCTGTCTCTGTGTCTCTTTCTGTGTGCCTCTGTCTCTGTCTCTGTCTCTGTCTCTGTCTCTGTCTCTGTCTCTGTCTCTGTGTCTCTTTCTGTGTGTCTCTGTCTCTGTCTCTGTCTCTGTCTTTGTCGCTGTCTCTGACTCTTTCTCTGTCTCTGTGTCTCTGTCTCTGTGTCGCTGTTTCTGTGTCTGTCTCTGTCTCAGTGTCTCCATCTCTGTGTCTCTGTCGCTGGGTCTCTGTCTCTGTCTCTGTCTCTGTCTCTGTCTCTGTCTCTGTCTCTGTCTCTGTCTCTGTCTCTGTCTCTGTCTCTGTCTCTGTCTCTGTCTCTGTCTCTGTCTCTGTCTCTGTCTCTGTCTCTGTCTCTGTCTCTGTCTCTGTCTCTGTCTCTGTCTCTGTCTCTGTCTCTGTCTCTGTCTCTGTCTCTGTCTCTGTCTCTGTGTCTCTTTCTGTGTGTCTCTGTCTCTGTCTCTGTCTTTGTCGCTGTCTCTGACTCTGTCTCTGTCTCTGTGTCTCTGTCTCTGTGTCGCTGTTTCTGTGTCTGTCTCTGTCTCAGTGTCTCCATCTCTGTCTCTGTCTCTGTCTCTGTCTCTGTCTCTGTCTCTGTCTCTGTCTCTGTCTCTGTCTCTGTCTCTGTCTCTGTCTCTGTCTCTGTCTCTGTCTCTGTCTCTGTCTCTGTCTCTGTCTCTGTCTCTGTCTCTGTCTCTGTCTCTGTCTCTGTCTCTGTCTCTGTCTCTGTCTCTGTCTCTGTCTCTGTCTCTGTCTCTGTCTCTGTCTCTGTCTCTGTCTCTGTCTCTGTCTCTGTCTCTGTCTCTGTCTCTGTGTCTCTTTCTGTGTGCCTCTGTCTCTGTCTCTGTCTCTGTCTCTGTCTCTGTCTCTGTCTCTGTCTCTGTCTCTGTCTCTGTCTCTGTCTCTGTCTCTGTCTCTGTCTCTGTCTCTGTCTCTGTCTCTGTCTCTGTCTCTGTCTCTGTCTCTGTGTCTCTTTCTGTGTGTCTCTGTCTCTGTCTCTGTCTCTGTCTCTGTCTCTGTCTCTGTCTCTGTCTCCATCTCTGTGTCTCTGTCGCTGGGTCTCTGTCTCTGTCTCTCTCTCTGCCATGTCTCTGTCTCTGTGTCTCTGTCTGTGTGTCTCTGACTCTGTGTCTCTCTCTCCGTGTCACTTCCTGTGTGTCTCTTCCTCTGTATCTGTCTTTGTCTCTGTCTCTGACTCTGTCTCGGTCTCTGTCTCTGTCTCTGTCTCTGTCTCTGTCTCTGTCTCTGCCTCTGTCTCTGTCTCTGTGTCTCTTTCTGTGTGTCTCTGTCTCTGTCTCTGTCTTTGTCTCTGTCTCTGACCCTGCCTCTGTCTCTGTGTCTCTGTCTCTGTGTCGCTGTTTCTGTGTCTGTCTCTGTCTCTGAGTCTTTGGCTGTGTGGCCCTGTCTCTGTGTCTCTGTCCCAGTGTCTGCGTCTCTGTGTATCTGTCTCTCTCTCTCTGTGTCTCTGTCTCTGTATCTCTGTCTTTGTGACTCTGCCTCTTTGTCCCTGTCTCTGTGTCTCTGTCCCTGTTTCTCCGTCTCTGTGTCTCTGTCTCTGTCTCTGTGTCACTGTCTGTGAACCTCTGTCTCTGTGTCTCCGTCTCTGTGTCTCTGTCGCTGGGTCTCTGTCTCTGTCTCTGTCTCTGTCTCTGTCTCTGTCTCTGTCCCTGTCTCTGTCTCTGTGTCTCTTTCTGTGTGTCTCTGTCTCTGTCTCTGTCTTTGTCTCTGTCTCTGACTCTGTCTCTGTCTCTGTGTCTCTGTCTCTGTGTCGCTGTTTCTGTGTCTGTCCCTGTCTCTGAGTCTTTGTCTGTGTGACCCTGTCTCTGTGTCTCTGTCCCAGTGTCTGCGCCTCTGTGTATCTGTCTCTCTCTCTCTGTGTCTCTGTCTCTGTGACTCTGCCTCTTTGTCCCTGTCTCTGTGTCTCTGTCCCTGTTTCTCCGTCTCTGTGTCTCTGTCTCTGTCTCTGTCTCTGTGTCTCTTTCTGTGTGTCTCTGTCTCTGTCTCTGTCTTTGTCTCTGTCTCTGTCTCTGTCTCTGTCTCTGTCTCTGTCTCTGTCTCTGTCTCTGTCTCTGACTCTGTCTCTGTCTCTGTGTCTCTGTCTCTGTGTCGCTGTTTCTGTGTCTGTCTCTGTCTCAGTGTCTCCATCTCTGTGTCTCTGTCGCTGGGTCTCTGTCTCTGTCTCTGTCTCTGTCTCTGTCTCTGTCTCTGACTCTGTCTCTGTCTCTGTGTCTCCGTCTCCTTGTCTCTGTTTTTGTCTCTGTCTTTATCTCTGTCTCTGACTCTGTCTCTGCCTCTGTGTCTCTGTCTGCGTGTCTCTGTCTCTGTCTCCGTCTCTGTCTCTGTCTCTGTCTCTGTCTCTGTGTCTCTGTCTCTGTGTCTCTGTTCCTGTGTCTCTGTCTCTGTTTCTGTCTCTGTGTCTCTGTCTCTGAGTCTCTGTCTCTATGTCTCTTTCTCTGTGTTTCTGTCTCTGTGACTCTGTCTCTATGTCTCTGTCTCTGTCCCTGTTTCTCTTTCTCTGTGTCTCTGTCTCTGTCTCTGTCTCTGCCTCTGTCTCTGTCTCTGCCTCTGCCTCTGTCGCTGTCTCTGTCTCTGTCTCTGTCTCTGTCTCTGTCTCTGTCTCTGTCTCTGTCTCTGTCTCTGTGTCTCTTTCTGTGTGCCTCTGTCTCTGTCTCTGTCTCTGTCTCTGTCTCTGTCTCTGTCTCTGTCTCTGTCTCTGTCTCTGTCTCTGTGTCTCTTTCTGTGTGTCTCTGTCTCTGTCTCTGTCTCTGTCTTTGTCGCTGTCTCTGACTCTTTCTCTGTCTCTGTGTCTCTGTCTCTGTGTCGCTGTTTCTGTGTCTGTCTCTGTCTCAGTGTCTCCATCTCTGTGTCTCTGTCGCTGGGTCTCTGTCTCTGTCTCTGTCTCTGTCTCTGTCTCTGTCTCTGTCTCTGTCTCTGTCTCTGTCTCTGTCTCTGTCTCTGTCTCTGTCTCTGTCTCTGTCTCTGTCTCTGTCTCTGTCTCTGTCTCTGTCTCTGTCTCTGTCTCTGTCTCTGTCTCTGTCTCTGTCTCTGTCTCTGTCTCTGTCTCTGTCTCTGTCTCTGTCTCTGTCTCTGTCTCTGTCTCCTTCTCTGTCTCCGTCTCTGACTCTGTCTCTGTCTCTGTGTCTCTGTCTCTGTGTCGCTGTTTCTGTGTCTGTCTCTGTCTCAGTGTCTCCATCTCTGTGTCTCTGACGCTGGGTCTCTGTCTCTGTCTCTGTCTCTGTCTCTGTGTCTCTTTCTGTGTGCCTCTGTCTCTGTCTCTGTCTCTGTCTCTGTCTCTGTCTCTGTCTCTGTCTCTGTGTCTCTTTCTGTGTGTCTCTGTCTCTGTCTCTGTCTTTGTCTCTGTCTCTGACTCTGTCTCGGTCTCTGTCTCTGTCTCTGTCTCTGTCTCTGTCTCTGTCTCTGTCTCTGTCTCTGTGTCTCTTTCTGTGTGTCTCTGTCTCTGTCTCTGTCTTTGTCTCTGTCTCTGACTCTGTCTCTGTCTCTGTGTCTCTGTCTCTGTGTCGCTGTTTCTGTGTCTGTCTCTGTCTCTGAGTCTTTGTCTGTGTGACCCTGTCTCTGTGTCTCTGTCCCAGTGTCTGCGTCTCTGTGTATCTGTCTCTCTCTCTCTGTGTCTCTGTCTCTGTGTCTCTGTCTCTGTGACTCTGCCTCTTTGTCCCTGTCTCTGTGTCTCTGTCCCTGTTTCTCCGTCTCTGTGTCTCTGTCTCTGTCTCTGTGTCACTGTCTGTGAACCTCTGTCTCTGTGTCTCCGTCTCTGTGTCTCTGTCGCTGGGTCTCTGTCTCTGTCTCTGTCTCTGTCTCTGTCTCTGTCTCTGTCTCTGTCTCTGTCTCTGTCTCTGTCTCTGTCTCTGTCTCGGTCTCTGTCTCTGTCTCTGTCTCTGTCTCTGTCTCTGTCTCTGTCTCTGTCTCTGTCTCTGTCTCCTTCTCTGTCTCCGTCTCTGTCTCTGTCTCTGTCTCTGTCTCTGTCTCTGTCGCTGTCTCTGTCTCTGTCTCTGTCGCTGTCTCTGTCTCTGTCTCTGTCTCTGTCTCTGTCTCTGTCTCTGTCTCTGTCTCTGTCTCTGTCTCTGTCTCTGTCTCTGTCTCTGTGTCTCTGTCTCTGTGTCGCTGTTTCTGTGTCTGTCTCTGTCTCAGTGTCTCCATCTCTGTGTCTCTGTCGCTGGGTCTCTGTCTCTGTCTCTGTCTCTGTCTCTGTCTCTGTCTCTGTCTCTGTCTCTGTGTCTCTTTCTGTGTGTCTCTGTCTCTGTCTCTGTCTTTGTCGCTGTCTCTGACTCTGTCTCTGTCTCTGTGTCTCTGTCTCTGTCTCTGTCTCTGTCTCTGTCTCTGTCTCTGTCTCTGTCTCTGTCTCTGTCTCTGTCTCTGTCTCTGTCTCTGTGTCTCTTTCTGTGTGCCTCTGTCTCTGTCTCTGTCTCTGTCTCTGTCTCTGTCTCTGTCTCTGTGTCTCTTTCTGTGTGTCTCTGTCTCTGTGTCTCTCTCTCCGTGTCACTTTCTGTGTGTCTCTTTCTCTGTATCTGTCTTTGTCTCTGTCTCTGACTCTGTCTCTGTCTCTGTGTCTCCGTCTCCTTGTCTCTGTTTTTGTCTCTGTCTTTATCTCTGTCTCTGACTCTGTCTCTGCCTCTGTGTCTCTGTCTACGTGTCTCTGTCTCTGTCTCTGTCTCTGTCTCTGTCTCTGTCTCTGTCTCTGTCTCTGTCTCTGTCTCTGTCTCTGTGTCTCTGTTCCTGTGTCTCTGTCTCTGTGTCTCTGTCTCTGAGTCTCAGTCTCTATGTCTCTTTCTCTGTGCCTCTGTCTCTGTGACTCTGTCTCTATGTCTCTGTCTCTGTCTCTGTTTCTCTTTCTCTGTGTCTCTGTCTCTGTGTCTCTGCATCTGTGTCTCTGTCTCTGTGTCTCCGTCTCTGTGTGTCGGTCTCTATGTCTCTGTCTCTGTGTCTCTGCCTCTGTGTCTCTGTCTCGGTGTCTCTGTCCCTGTGCCTCCGTCTCTGTGTGACTGTCCCTGTGTCTCTGTCTCTGTGTCTGTATCACCGTGTCCCTGTCTCCGTCCCTAGATCTCTGTCTCTGTGTCTCTGTCGCTGGGTCTCTGTCTCTGTCTCTGTCTTTGTCTCTGTCTCTGACTCTGTCTCTGTCTCTGTGTCTCTGTCTCTGTGTCGCTGTTTCTGTTTCTGTCTCTGTCTCAGTGTCTCCATCTCTGTGTCTCTGTCGCTGGGTCTCTGTCTCTGTCTCTGTCTCTGTCCCTGTCTCTGTCTCTGTGTCTCTTTCTGTGTGTCTCTGTCTCTGTCTCTGTCTTTGTCGCTGTCTCTGACTCTGTCTCTGTCTCTGTGTCTCTGTCTCTGTGTCTGTCTCTGTGTCAGTGTCTCCATCTCTGTGTCTCTGTCGCTGGGTCTCTGTCTCTGTCTCTGTCTCTGTCTCTGTCTCTGTCCCTGTCTCTGTCTCTGCCTCGGTCTCTGTCTCTGTCTCTGTCTCTGTGTCTCTGTCTGTGTGTCTCTGACTCTGTGTCTCTCTCTCCGTGTCACTTTCTGTGTGTCTCTTTCTCTGTACCTGCCTTTGTCTCTGTCTCTGTCTCTGTCTCTGTCTCTGTCTCTGTCTCTGTCTCTGTCTCTGTCTCTGTCTCTGTCTCTGTCTCTGTCTCTGTGTCTCTTTCTGTGTGCCTCTGTCTCTGTCTCTGTCTCTGTCTCTGTCTCTGTCTCTGTGTCTCTTTCTGTGTGTCTCTGTCTCTGTCTCTGTCTTTGTCGCTGTCTCTGACTCTGTCTCTGTCTCTGTGTCTCTGTCTCTGTCTCTGTCTCTGTCTCTGTCTCTGTCTCTGTCTCTGTCTCTGTCTCTGTCTCTGTCTCTGTGTCTCTTTCTGTGTGCCTCTGTCTCTGTCTCTGTCTCTGTCTCTGTCTCTGTCTCTGTCTCTGTGTCTCTTTCTGTGTGTCTCTGTCTCTGTGTCTCTCTCTCCGTGTCACTTTCTGTGTGTCTCTTTCTCTGTATCTGTCTTTGTCTCTGTCTCTGACTCTGTCTCTGTCTCTGTGTCTCCGTCTCCTTGTCTCTGTTTTTGTCTCTGTCTTTATCTCTGTCTCTGACTCTGTCTCTGCCTCTGTGTCTCTGTCTACGTGTCTCTGTCTCTGTCTCTGTCTCTGTCTCTGTCTCTGTCTCTGTCTCTGTCTCTGTGTCTCTGTTCCTGTGTCTCTGTCTCTGTGTCTCTGTCTCTGAGTCTCAGTCTCTATGTCTCTTTCTCTGTGCCTCTGTCTCTGTGACTCTGTCTCTATGTCTGTCTCTGTCTCTGTTTCTCTTTCTCTGTGTCTCTGTCTCTGTGTCTCTGCATCTGTGTCTCTGTCTCTGTGTCTCCGTCTCTGTGTGTCGGTCTCTATGTCTCTGTCTCTGTGTCTCTGCCTCTGTGTCTCTGTCTCGGTGTCTCTGTCCCTGTGCCTCCGTCTCTGTGTGACTGTCCCTGTGTCTCTGTCTCTGTGTCTGTATCACCGTGTCCCTGTCTCCGTCCCTAGATCTCTGTCTCTGTGTCTCTGTCGCTGGGTCTCTGTCTCTGTCTCTGTCTTTGTCTCTGTCTCTGACTCTGTGTCTGTCTCTGTGTCTCTGTCTCTGTGTCGCTGTTTCTGTTCCTGTCTCTGTCTCAGTGTCTCCATCTCTGTGTCTCTGTCGCTGGGTCTCTGTCTCTGTCTCTGTCTTTGTCGCTGTCTCTGACTCTGTCTCTGTCTCTGTGTCTCTGTCTCTGTGTCTGTCTCTGTGTCAGTGTCTCCATCTCTGTGTCTCTGTCGCTGGGTCTCTGTCTCTGTCTCTGTCTCTGTCTCTGTCTCTGTCCCTGTCTCTGTCTCTGCCTCGGTCTCTGTCTCTGTCTCTGTCTCTGCCATGTCTCTGTCTCTGTGTCTCTGTCTGTGTGTCTCTGACTCTGTGTCTCTCTCTCCGTGTCACTTTCTGTGTGTCTCTTTCTCTGTACCTGTCTTTGTCTCTGTCTCTGTCTCTGTCTCTGTCTCTGTCTCTGTCTCTGTCTCTGTCTCTGTCTCTGTCTCTGTCTCTGTCTCTGTCTCTGTCTCTGTCTCTGTCTCTGTCTCTGTCTCTGTCTCTGTCTCTGTCTCTATCTCTGTGTCTGTCTCTGTCTCTGCCTCTGTCTCTGTCTCTTTCTCTGTCTCTGTGTCTCTGTCCCTGTTTCTCCGTCTCTGTGTCTCTGTCTCTGTCTCTGTGTCTCTGCCTCTGTGTCTCAGTCTCTGTGTCTCCGTCTCTTTGTCTCCGTCTCCGTGTCTCTGTCTCTGTTTCTCTGTCTCTGTCTCTGTCTCTGTGTCTCTGTCACTCTGTCTCTGTCTCTGTCTCTGTCTCTGTCTCGGTGTCTCTGTGTCTCAGTGTCTGTGGCACCGTCTCTGTGTCTCTGCCTCTGCCACTATCTGTCTCTGTCTCTGTCTCTGTCTCTGTCTCTGTCTCTGTCTCTGTTTCTGTCTCTGTCTCTGTCTCTTTCTCTGTCTCTGCCTCTGTCTCTGTCTCTGTCTCTGTCTCTGTCTCTGTCTCTGTCTCTGTCTCTGTCTCTGTCTCTGTCTCTGTCTCTGTCTCTGTCTCTGTCTCTGTCTCTGTCTCTGTCTCTGTCTCTGTCTCTGTCTCTGTCTCTGTCTCTGTCTCTGTCTCTGTCTCTGTCTCGGTCTCTGTCTCTGTCTCTGTCTCTGTCTCTGTCTCTGTCTCTGTCTCTGTCTCTGTCTCTGTCTCTGTCTCTGTGTCTCTTTCTGTGTGCCTCTGTCTCTGTCTCTGTCTCTGTCTCTGTCTCTGTCTCTGTCTCTGTCTCTGTCTCTGTGTCTCTGTCTCTGTGTCGCTGTTTCTGTGTCTGTCTCTGTCTCTGTCTCTGTCTCTGTCTCTGTCTCTGTCTCTGTCTCTGTCTCTGTCTCTGTCTCTGTCTCTGTCTCTGTCTCTGTCTCTGTCTCTGTGTCTCTTTCTGTGTGCCTCTGTCTCTGTCTCTGTCTCTGTCTCTGTCTCTGTCTCTGTCTCTGTCTCTGTCTCTGTCTCTGTCTCTGTCTCTGTCTCTGTCTCTGTCTCTGTCTCTGTCTCTGTGTCTCTTTCTGTGTGTCTCTGTCTCTGTCTCTGTCTCTGTCTCTGTCTCTGTCTCTGTCTCTGTCTCTGTTTCCATCTCTGTGTCTCTGTCGCTGGGTCTCTGTCTCTGTCTCTCTCTCTGCCATGTTTCTGTCTCTGTGTCTCTGTCTGTGTGTCTCTGACTCTGTGTCTCTCTCTCCGTGTCACTTCCTGTGTGTCTCTTCCTCTGTATCTGTCTTTGTCTCTGTCTCTGACTCTGTCTCTGTCTCTGTCTCTGTCTCTGTCTCTGTCTCTGTCTCTGTCTCTGTCTCTGTCTCTGTCTCTGTCTCTGTCTCTGTGTCTCTGTCTCTGTGTCGCTGTTTCTGTGTCTGTCTCTGTCTCTGAGTCTTTGTCTGTGTGACCCTGTCTCTGTGTCTCTGTCCCAGTGTCTGCGTCTCTGTGTATCTGTCTCTCTCTCTCTGTGTCTCTGTCTCTGTGTCTCTGTCTCTGTGACTCTGCCTCTTTGTCCCTGTCTCTGTGTCTCTGTCCCTGTTTCTCCGTCTCTGTGTCTCTGTCTCTGTCTCTGTGTCACTGTCTGTGAACCTCTGTCTCTGTGTCTCCGTCTCTGTGTCTCTGTCGCTGGGTCTCTGTCTCTGTCTCTGTCTCTGTCTCTGTCTCTGTCTCTGTCTCTGTCTCTGTCTCTGTCTCTGTCTCTGTCTCTGTCTCTGTCTCTGTCTCTGTCTCTGTCTCTGTCTCTGTCTCTGTCTCTGTCTCTGTCTCTGTCTCTGTCTCTGTCTCTGTCTCTGTCTCTGTCTCCTTCTCTGTCTCCGTCTCTGACTCTGTCTCTGTCTCTGTGTCTCTGTCTCTGTGTCGCTGTTTCTGTGTCTGTCTCTGTCTCAGTGTCTCCATCTCTGTGTCTCTGACGCTGGGTCTCTGTCTCTGTCTCTGTCTCTGTCTCTGTGTCTCTTTCTGTGTGCCTCTGTCTCTGTCTCTGTCTCTGTCTCTGTCTCTGTCTCTGTCTCTGTCTCTGTGTCTCTTTCTGTGTGTCTCTGTCTCTGTCTCTGTCTCTGTCTCTGTCTTTGTCTCTGTCTCTGACTCTGTCTCGGTCTCTGTCTCTGTCTCTGTCTCTGTCTCTGTCTCTGTCTCTGTCTCTGTCTCTGTCTCTGTCTCTGTCTCTGTGTCTCTTTCTGTGTGTCTCTGTCTCTGTCTCTGTCTTTGTCTCTGTCTCTGACTCTGTCTCTGTCTCTGTGTCTCTGTCTCTGTGTCGCTGTTTCTGTGTCTGTCTCTGTCTCTGAGTCTTTGTCTGTGTGACCCTGTCTCTGTGTCTCTGTCCCAGTGTCTGCGTCTCTGTGTATCTGTCTCTCTCTCTCTGTGTCTCTGTCTCTGTGTCTCTGTCTCTGTGACTCTGCCTCTTTGTCCCTGTCTCTGTGTCTCTGTCCCTGTTTCTCCGTCTCTGTGTCTCTGTCTCTGTCTCTGTGTCACTGTCTGTGAACCTCTGTCTCTGTGTCTCCGTCTCTGTGTCTCTGTCGCTGGGTCTCTGTCTCTGTCTCTGTCTCTGTCTCTGTCTCTGTCTCTGTCTCTGTCTCTGTCTCTGTCTCTGTCTCTGTCTCTGTCTCTGTCTCTGTCTCTGTCTCTGTCTCTGTCTCTGTCTCTGTCTCTGTCTCTGTCTCGGTCTCTGTCTCTGTCTCTGTCTCTGTGTCGCTGTTTCTGTGTCTGTCTCTGTCTCTGAGTCTTTGTCTGTGTGACCCTGTCTCTGTGTCTCTGTCCCAGTGTCTGCGTCTCTGTGTATCTGTCTCTCTCTCTCTGTGTCTCTGTCTCTGTGTCTCTGTCTCTGTGACTCTGCCTCTTTGTCCCTGTCTCTGTGTCTCTGTCCCTGTTTCTCCGTCTCTGTGTCTCTGTCTCTGTCTCTGTGTCACTGTCTGTGAACCTCTGTCTCTGTGTCTCCGTCTCTGTGTCTCTGTCGCTGGGTCTCTGTCTCTGTCTCTGTCTCTGTCTCTGTCTCTGTCTCTGTCTCTGTCTCTGTCTCTGTCTCTGTCTCTGTCTCTGTCTCTGTCTCTGTCTCTGTCTCTGTCTCTGTCTCTGTCTCTGTCTCTGTCTCTGTCTCTGTCTCTGTCTCCTTCTCTGTCTCCGTCTCTGACTCTGTCTCTGTCTCTGTGTCTCTGTCTCTGTGTCGCTGTTTCTGTGTCTGTCTCTGTCTCAGTGTCTCCATCTCTGTGTCTCTGACGCTGGGTCTCTGTCTCTGTCTCTGTCTCTGTCTCTGTGTCTCTTTCTGTGTGCCTCTGTCTCTGTCTCTGTCTCTGTCTCTGTCTCTGTCTCTGTCTCTGTCTCTGTGTCTCTTTCTGTGTGTCTCTGTCTCTGTCTCTGTCTCTGTCTCTGTCTTTGTCTCTGTCTCTGACTCTGTCTCGGTCTCTGTCTCTGTCTCTGTCTCTGTCTCTGTCTCTGTCTCTGTCTCTGTCTCTGTCTCTGTCTCTGTCTCTGTGTCTCTTTCTGTGTGTCTCTGTCTCTGTCTCTGTCTTTGTCTCTGTCTCTGACTCTGTCTCTGTCTCTGTGTCTCTGTCTCTGTGTCGCTGTTTCTGTGTCTGTCTCTGTCTCTGAGTCTTTGTCTGTGTGACCCTGTCTCTGTGTCTCTGTCCCAGTGTCTGCGTCTCTGTGTATCTGTCTCTCTCTCTCTGTGTCTCTGTCTCTGTGTCTCTGTCTCTGTGACTCTGCCTCTTTGTCCCTGTCTCTGTGTCTCTGTCCCTGTTTCTCCGTCTCTGTGTCTCTGTCTCTGTCTCTGTGTCACTGTCTGTGAACCTCTGTCTCTGTGTCTCCGTCTCTGTGTCTCTGTCGCTGGGTCTCTGTCTCTGTCTCTGTCTCTGTCTCTGTCTCTGTCTCTGTCTCTGTCTCTGTCTCTGTCTCTGTCTCTGTCTCTGTCTCTGTCTCTGTCTCTGTCTCTGTCTCTGTCTCTGTCTCTGTCTCTGTCTCGGTCTCTGTCTCTGTCTCTGTCTCTGTCTCTGTCTCTGTCTCTGTCTCTGTCTCTGTCTCTGTCTCTGTCTCTGTGTCTCTTTCTGTGTGCCTCTGTCTCTGTCTCTGTCTCTGTCTCTGTCTCTGTCTCTGTCTCTGTCTCTGTCTCTGTCTCTGTGTCTCTTTCTGTGTGCCTCTGTCTCTGTCTCTGTCTCTGTCTCTGTCTCTGTCTCTGTCTCTGTCTCTGTCTCTGTCTCTGTCTCTGTCTCTGTCTCTGTCTCTGTCTCTGTCTCTGTCTCTGTGTCTCTTTCTGTGTGTCTCTGTCTCTGTCTCTGTCTCTGTCTCTGTCTCTGTCTCTGTCTCTGTCTCTGTTTCCATCTCTGTGTCTCTGTCGCTGGGTCTCTGTCTCTGTCTCTCTCTCTGCCATGTTTCTGTCTCTGTGTCTCTGTCTGTGTGTCTCTGACTCTGTGTCTCTCTCTCCGTGTCACTTCCTGTGTGTCTCTTCCTCTGTATCTGTCTTTGTCTCTGTCTCTGACTCTGTCTCTGTCTCTGTCTCTGTCTCTGTCTCTGTCTCTGTCTCTGTCTCTGTCTCTGTCTCTGTCTCTGTCTCTGTGTCTCTGTCTCTGTGTCGCTGTTTCTGTGTCTGTCTCTGTCTCTGAGTCTTTGTCTGTGTGACCCTGTCTCTGTGTCTCTGTCCCAGTGTCTGCGTCTCTGTGTATCTGTCTCTCTCTCTCTGTGTCTCTGTCTCTGTGTCTCTGTCTCTGTGACTCTGCCTCTTTGTCCCTGTCTCTGTGTCTCTGTCCCTGTTTCTCCGTCTCTGTGTCTCTGTCTCTGTCTCTGTGTCACTGTCTGTGAACCTCTGTCTCTGTGTCTCCGTCTCTGTGTCTCTGTCGCTGGGTCTCTGTCTCTGTCTCTGTCTCTGTCTCTGTCTCTGTCTCTGTCTCTGTCTCTGTCTCTGTCTCTGTCTCTGTCTCTGTCTCTGTCTCTGTCTCTGTCTCTGTCTCTGTCTCTGTCTCTGTCTCTGTCTCTGTCTCTGTCTCCTTCTCTGTCTCCGTCTCTGACTCTGTCTCTGTCTCTGTGTCTCTGTCTCTGTGTCGCTGTTTCTGTGTCTGTCTCTGTCTCAGTGTCTCCATCTCTGTGTCTCTGACGCTGGGTCTCTGTCTCTGTCTCTGTCTCTGTCTCTGTGTCTCTTTCTGTGTGCCTCTGTCTCTGTCTCTGTCTCTGTCTCTGTCTCTGTCTCTGTCTCTGTCTCTGTGTCTCTTTCTGTGTGTCTCTGTCTCTGTCTCTGTCTCTGTCTCTGTCTTTGTCTCTGTCTCTGACTCTGTCTCGGTCTCTGTCTCTGTCTCTGTCTCTGTCTCTGTCTCTGTCTCTGTCTCTGTCTCTGTCTCTGTCTCTGTCTCTGTCTCTGTCTCTGTGTCTCTTTCTGTGTGTCTCTGTCTCTGTCTCTGTCTCTGTCTCTGTCTCTGTCTCTGTCTCTGTCTCTGTTTCCATCTCTGTGTCTCTGTCGCTGGGTCTCTGTCTCTGTCTCTCTCTCTGCCATGTTTCTGTCTCTGTGTCTCTGTCTGTGTGTCTCTGACTCTGTGTCTCTCTCTCCGTGTCACTTCCTGTGTGTCTCTTCCTCTGTATCTGTCTTTGTCTCTGTCTCTGACTCTGTCTCTGTCTCTGTCTCTGTCTCTGTCTCTGTCTCTGTCTCTGTCTCTGTCTCTGTCTCTGTCTCTGTCTCTGTGTCTCTGTCTCTGTGTCGCTGTTTCTGTGTCTGTCTCTGTCTCTGAGTCTTTGTCTGTGTGACCCTGTCTCTGTGTCTCTGTCCCAGTGTCTGCGTCTCTGTGTATCTGTCTCTCTCTCTCTGTGTCTCTGTCTCTGTGTCTCTGTCTCTGTGACTCTGCCTCTTTGTCCCTGTCTCTGTGTCTCTGTCCCTGTTTCTCCGTCTCTGTGTCTCTGTCTCTGTCTCTGTGTCACTGTCTGTGAACCTCTGTCTCTGTGTCCCCGTCTCTGTGTCTCTGTCGCTGGGTCTCTGTCTCTGTCTCTGTCTCTGTCTCTGTCTCTGTCTCTGTCTCTGTCTCTGTCTCTGTCTCTGTCTCTGTCTCTGTCTCTGTCTCTGTCTCTGTCTCTGTCTCTGTCTCTGTCTCTGTCTCTGTCTCTGTCTCTGTCTCTGTCTCTGTCTCTGTCTCCTTCTCTGTCTCCGTCTCTGACTCTGTCTCTGTCTCTGTGTCTCTGTCTCTGTGTCGCTGTTTCTGTGTCTGTCTCTGTCTCAGTGTCTCCATCTCTGTGTCTCTGACGCTGGGTCTCTGTCTCTGTCTCTGTCTCTGTCTCTGTGTCTCTTTCTGTGTGCCTCTGTCTCTGTCTCTGTCTCTGTCTCTGTCTCTGTCTCTGTCTCTGTCTCTGTGTCTCTTTCTGTGTGTCTCTGTCTCTGTCTCTGTCTCTGTCTCTGTCTTTGTCTCTGTCTCTGACTCTGTCTCGGTCTCTGTCTCTGTCTCTGTCTCTGTCTCTGTCTCTGTCTCTGTCTCTGTCTCTGTCTCTGTCTCTGTCTCTGTCTCTGTGTCTCTTTCTGTGTGTCTCTGTCTCTGTCTCTGTCTTTGTCTCTGTCTCTGACTCTGTCTCTGTCTCTGTGTCTCTGTCTCTGTGTCGCTGTTTCTGTGTCTGTCTCTGTCTCTGAGTCTTTGTCTGTGTGACCCTGTCTCTGTGTCTCTGTCCCAGTGTCTGCGTCTCTGTGTATCTGTCTCTCTCTCTCTGTGTCTCTGTCTCTGTGTCTCTGTCTCTGTGACTCTGCCTCTTTGTCCCTGTCTCTGTGTCTCTGTCCCTGTTTCTCCGTCTCTGTGTCTCTGTCTCTGTCTCTGTGTCACTGTCTGTGAACCTCTGTCTCTGTGTCTCCGTCTCTGTGTCTCTGTCGCTGGGTCTCTGTCTCTGTCTCTGTCTCTGTCTCTGTCTCTGTCTCTGTCTCTGTCTCTGTCTCTGTCTCTGTCTCTGTCTCTGTCTCTGTCTCTGTCTCTGTCTCTGTCTCTGTCTCTGTCTCTGTCTCTGTCTCTGTCTCTGTCTCTGTCTCTGTCTCTGTCTCTGTCTCTGTCTCCTTCTCTGTCTCCGTCTCTGACTCTGTCTCTGTCTCTGTGTCTCTGTCTCTGTGTCGCTGTTTCTGTGTCTGTCTCTGTCTCAGTGTCTCCATCTCTGTGTCTCTGACGCTGGGTCTCTGTCTCTGTCTCTGTCTCTGTCTCTGTGTCTCTTTCTGTGTGCCTCTGTCTCTGTCTCTGTCTCTGTCTCTGTCTCTGTCTCTGTCTCTGTCTCTGTCTCTGTGTCTCTTTCTGTGTGTCTCTGTCTCTGTCTCTGTCTCTGTCTCTGTCTTTGTCTCTGTCTCTGACTCTGTCTCGGTCTCTGTCTCTGTCTCTGTCTCTGTCTCTGTCTCTGTCTCTGTCTCTGTCTCTGTCTCTGTCTCTGTCTCTGTCTCTGTGTCTCTTTCTGTGTGTCTCTGTCTCTGTCTCTGTCTTTGTCTCTGTCTCTGACTCTGTCTCTGTCTCTGTGTCTCTGTCTCTGTGTCGCTGTTTCTGTGTCTGTCTCTGTCTCTGAGTCTTTGTCTGTGTGACCCTGTCTCTGTGTCTCTGTCCCAGTGTCTGCGTCTCTGTGTATCTGTCTCTCTCTCTCTGTGTCTCTGTCTCTGTGTCTCTGTCTCTGTGACTCTGCCTCTTTGTCCCTGTCTCTGTGTCTCTGTCCCTGTTTCTCCGTCTCTGTGTCTCTGTCTCTGTCTCTGTGTCACTGTCTGTGAACCTCTGTCTCTGTGTCTCCGTCTCTGTGTCTCTGTCGCTGGGTCTCTGTCTCTGTCTCTGTCTCTGTCTCTGTCTCTGTCTCTGTCTCTGTCTCTGTGTCTCTTTCTGTGTGCCTCTGTCTCTGTCTCTGTCTCTGTCTCTGTCTCTGTCTCTGTCTCTGTCTCTGTCTCTGTCTCTGTCTCTGTCTCTGTCTCTGTCTCTGTCTCTGTCTCCTTCTCTGTCTCCGTCTCTGACTCTGTCTCTGTCTCTGTGTCTCTGTCTCTGTGTCGCTGTTTCTGTGTCTGTCTCTGTCTCAGTGTCTCCATCTCTGTGTCTCTGACGCTGGGTCTCTGTCTCTGTCTCTGTCTCTGTCTCTGTGTCTCTTTCTGTGTGCCTCTGTCTCTGTCTCTGTCTCTGTCTCTGTCTCTGTCTCTGTCTCTGTCTCTGTGTCTCTTTCTGTGTGTCTCTGTCTCTGTCTCTGTCTCTGTCTCTGTCTTTGTCTCTGTCTCTGACTCTGTCTCGGTCTCTGTCTCTGTCTCTGTCTCTGTCTCTGTCTCTGTCTCTGTCTCTGTCTCTGACTCTGTGTCTCTCTCTCCGTGTCACTTCCTGTGTGTCTCTTCCTCTGTATCTGTCTTTGTCTCTGTCTCTGACTCTGTCTCGGTCTCTGTCTCTGTCTCTGTCTCTGTCTCTGTCTCTGTCTCTGTCTCTGTCTCTGTCTCTGTCTCTGTGTCTCTTTCTGTGTGTCTCTGTCTGTGTCTCTGTCTTTGTCTCTGTCTCTGACTCTGTCTCTGTCTCTGTGTCTCTGTCTCTGTGTCGCTGTTTCTGTGTCTGTCTCTGTCTCTGAGTCTTTGTCTGTGTGACCCTGTCTCTGTGTCTCTGTCCCAGTGTCTGCGTCTCTGTGTATCTGTCTCTCTCTCTCTGTGTCTCTGTCTCTGTATCTCTGTCTTTGTGACTCTGCCTCTTTGTCCCTGTCTCTGTGTCTCTGTCCCTGTTTCTCCGTCTCTATGTCTCTGTCTCTGTCTCTGTGTCACTGTCTGTGAACCTCTGTCTCTGTGTCTCCGTCTCTGTGTCTCTGTCGCTGGGTCTCTGTCTCTGTCTCTGTCTCTGTCTCTGTCTCTGTCTCTGTCTCTGTCTCTGTCTCTGTCTCTGTCTCTGTCTCTGTCTCTGTCTCTGTCTCTGTCTCTGTCTCTGTCTCTGTCTCTGTCTCTGTCTCTGTCTCCGTCTCTGTCTCTGTCTCTGTCTCTGTCTCTGTCTCTGTCTCTGTCTCTGTCTCTGTCTCTGTCTCTCTGTCTCTGTCTCTGTCTCTGTCTCTGTCTCTGTCTCTGTCTCTGTCTCTGTCTCTGTCTCTGTCTCTGTCTCTGTCTCTGTGTCTCTTTCTGTGTGCCTCTGTCTCTGTCTCTGTCTCTGTCTCTGTCTCTGTCTCTGTCTCTGTCTCTGTCTCTGTGTCTCTTTCTGTGTGTCTCTGTCTCTGTCTCTGTCTTTGTCTCTGTCTCTGACTCTGTATCTGTCTCTGTGTCTCTGTCTCTGTGTCGCTGTTGCTGTGTCTGTCTCTGTCTCAGTGTCTCCATCTCTGTGTCTCTGTCGCTGGGTCTCTGTCTCTGTCTCTGTCTCTGTCTCTGTCTCTGTCTCTGTCCCTGTCTCTGTCTCTGTGTCTCTTTCTGTGTGTCACTGTCTCGGTGTCTCTGTCTCTGTGTCTCTGTCTCTGTGTCTCTGTCTGTGTGCCGCTGTCTCTGTGTCTCTCTCTCCGTGTCACTTTCTGTGTGTCTCTTCCTCTGTATCTGTCTTCGTCTCTGTCTCTGACACTGTCTCTGTCTCTGTGTCTCCGTCTCCTTGTCTCTGTTTTTGTCTCTGTCTTTATCTCTGTCTCTGACTCTGTCTCTGCCTCTGTGTCTCTGTCTGCGTGTCTCTGTCTCTGTCTCTGTCTCTGTCTCAGTCTCTGTCTCTGTCTCTGTCTCTGTGTCTCTGTCTCTGTGAATCTGTCTCTGTGTTTCTGTCTCTGTGTCTCTGGCCCTGTGTCTCCGTTTCTGTATCTCTGTCCCCTGACTCTGTCTCTGTGTCACTGCGTCTGAATCTCTGTCTCTGCGTCTCCGTCTCTGTGTATCTGTCTCTGTGTCTCTGTCTCTATGTCCATGTCTCTGTGTCTCTATCTCTGTGTCTCTGTCTCTGTGCCTCTGTCTCTGTGTCTCTGTCTCTGAGAATCTGTCTCTGTGTTTCTGTCCCTGTGTCACTGTCTCGGTGTCTCTGTCTCTGTGCCTCTGTCTCTGTCTCTGTGTTCCTGTCTCTGTTTCTCTGTCTCTGTCTCTGAGTTTTTGTCTGTGTGACCCTGTCCCTGTGTCTCTGTCCCAGTGTCTGCGTCTCTGTGTATCTGTCTCTCTCTCTCTCTGTGTCTCTGTCTCTGTATCTCTGTCTCTGTGACTCTGCCTCTTTGTCCCTGTCTCTGTGTCTCTGTTCCTGTTTCTCCGTCTCTGTGTCTCTGTCTCTGTCTCTGTGTCACTGTCTGTGAATCTCTGTCGCTGGGTCTCTGCCTCTGTCTCTGTCTCTGTCTCTGTCTCTGTCTCTGTCTCTGTCTCTGTCTCTGTCTCTGTCTCTGTCTCTGTCTCTGTCTCCGTCTCGGTCTCTGTCTCTGTCTCTGTCTCTGTCTCTGTCTCTGTCTCTGTCTCTGTCTCTGTCTCTGTCTCTGTCTCTGTGTCTCTTTCTGTGTGTCTCTGTCTCTGTCTCTGTCTTTGTCTCTGTCTCTGACTCTGTCTCTGTCTCTGTGTCTCTGTCTCTGTGTCGCTGTTTCTGTGCCTGTCTCTGTCTCTGAGTCTTTGTCTGTGTGACCCTGTCTCTGTGTCTCTGTCCCAGTGTCTGCGTCTCTGTGTATCTGTCTCTCTCTCTCTGTGTCTCTGTCTCTGTGTCTCTGTCTCTGTGACTCTGCCTCTTTGTCCCTGTCTCTGTGTCTCTGTCCCTGTTTCTCCGTCTCTGTGTCTCTGTCTCTGTCTCTGTGTCACTGTCTGTGAACCTCTGTCTCTGTGTCTCCGTCTCTGTGTCTCTGTCGCTGGGTCTCTGTCTCTGTCTCTGTCTCTGTCTCTGTCTCTGTCTCTGTCTCTGTCTCTGTCTCTGTCTCTGTCTCTGTCTCGGTCTCTGTCTCTGTCTCTGTCTCTGTCTCTGTCTCTGTCTCTGTCTCTGTCTCTGTCTCTGTCTCCTTCTCTGTCTCCGTCTCTGTCTCTGTCTCTGTCTCTGTCTCTGTCTCTGTCTCTGTCTCTGTCTCTGTCTCTGTCGCTGTCTCTGTCTCTGTCTCTGTCTCTGTCTCTGTCTCTGTCTCTGTCTCTGTCTCTGTCTCTGTCTCTGTCTCTGTGTCTCTGTCTCTGTGTCGCTGTTTCTGTGTCTGTCTCTGTCTCAGTGTCTCCATCTCTGTGTCTCTGTCGCTGGGTCTCTGTCTCTGTCTCTGTCTCTGTCTCTGTCTCTGTCTCTGTCTCTGTCTCTGTGTCTCTTTCTGTGTGTCTCTGTCTCTGTCTCTGTCTTTGTCGCTGTCTCTGACTCTGTCTCTGTCTCTGTGTCTCTGTCTCTGTCTCTGTCTCTGTCTCTGTCTCTGTCTCTGTCTCTGTCTCTGTCTCTGTCTCTGTCTCTGTGTCTCTTTCTGTGTGCCTCTGTCTCTGTCTCTGTCTCTGTCTCTGTCTCTGTCTCTGTCTCTGTGTCTCTTTCTGTGTGTCTCTGTCTCTGTGTCTCTCTCTCCGTGTCACTTTCTGTGTGTCTCTTTCTCTGTATCTGTCTTTGTCTCTGTCTCTGACTCTGTCTCTGTCTCTGTGTCTCCGTCTCCTTGTCTCTGTTTTTGTCTCTGCCTTTATCTCTGTCTCTGACTCTGTCTCTGCCTCTGTGTCTCTGTCTACGTGTCTCTGTCTCTGTCTCTGTCTCTGTCTCTGTCTCTGTCTCTGTCTCTGTCTCTGTCTCTGTCTCTGTGTCTCTGTTCCTGTGTCTCTGTCTCTGTGTCTCTGTCTCTGAGTCTCAGTCTCTATGTCTCTTTCTCTGTGCCTCTGTCTCTGTGACTCTGTCTCTATGTCTCTGTCTCTGTCTCTGTTTCTCTTTCTCTGTGTCTCTGTCTCTGTGTCTCTGCATCTGTGTCTCTGTCTCTGTGTCTCCGTCTCTGTGTGTCGGTCTCTATGTCTCTGTCTCTGTGTCTCTGCCTCTGTGTCTCTGTCTCGGTGTCTCTGTCCCTGTGCCTCCGTCTCTGTGTGACTGTCCCTGTGTCTCTGTCTCTGTGTCTGTATCACCGTGTCCCTGTCTCCGTCCCTAGATCTCTGTCTCTGTGTCTCTGTCGCTGGGTCTCTGTCTCTGTCTCTGTCTTTGTCTCTGTCTCTGACTCTGTCTCTGTCTCTGTGTCTCTGTCTCTGTGTCGCTGTTTCTGTTTCTGTCTCTGTCTCAGTGTCTCCATCTCTGTGTCTCTGTCGCTGGGTCTCTGTCTCTGTCTCTGTCTCTGTCCCTGTCTCTGTCTCTGTGTCTCTTTCTGTGTGTATCTGTCTCTGTCTCTGTCTTTGTCGCTGTCTCTGACTCTGTCTCTGTCTCTGTGTCTCTGTCTCTGTGTCTGTCTCTGTGTCAGTGTCTCCATCTCTGTGTCTCTGTCGCTGGGTCTCTGTCTCTGTCTCTGTCTCTGTCTCTGTCTCTGTCCCTGTCTCTGTCTCTGCCTCGGTCTCTGTCTCTGTCTCTGTCTCTGCCATGTCTCTGTCTCTGTGTCTCTGTCTGTGTGTCTCTGACTCTGTGTCTCTCTCTCCGTGTCACTTTCTGTGTGTCTCTTTCTCTGTACCTGTCTTTGTCTCTGTCTCTGTCTCTGTCTCTGTCTCTGTCTCTGTCTCTGTCTCTGTCTCTGTCTCTGTCTCTGTCTCTGTCTCTGTCTCTGTCTCTGTCTCTGTCTCTGTCTCTGTCTCTGTCTCTGTCTCTGTCTCTGTCTCTGTCTCTGTCTCTATCTCTGTGTCTGTCTCTGTCTCTGTCTCTGTCTCTGTCTCTTTCTCTGTCTCTGTGTCTCTGTCCCTGTTTCTCCGTCTCTGTGTCTCTGTCTCTGTCTCTGTGTCTCTGCCTCTGTGTCTCAGTCTCTGTGTCTCCGTCTCTTTGTCTCCGTCTCCGTGTCTCTGTCTCTGTTTCTCTGTCTCTGTCTCTGTCTCTGTGTCTCTGTCACTCTGTCTCTGTCTCTGTCTCTGTCTCGGTGTCTCTGTGTCTCAGTGTCTGTGGCACCGTCTCTGTGTCTCTGCCTCTGCCACTATCTGTCTCTGTCTCTGTCTCTGTCTCTGTCTCTGTCTCTGTCTCTGTTTCTGTCTCTGTCTCTGTCTCTTTCTCTGTCTCTGCCTCTGTCTCTGTCTCTGTCTCTGTCTCTGTCTCTGTCTCTGTCTCTGTCTCTGTCTCTGTCTCTGTCTCTGTCTCTGTCTCTGTCTCTGTCTCTGTCTCTGTCTCTGTCTCTGTCTCTGTCTCTGTCTCTGTCTCGGTCTCTGTCTCTGTCTCTGTCTCTGTCTCTGTCTCTGTCTCTGTCTCTGTCTCTGTCTCTGTCTCTGTCTCTGTGTCTCTTTCTGTGTGCCTCTGTCTCTGTCTCTGTCTCTGTCTCTGTCTCTGTCTCTGTCTCTGTCTCTGTCTCTGTGTCTCTGTCTCTGTGTCGCTGTTTCTGTGTCTGTCTCTGTCTCTGTCTCTGTCTCTGTCTCTGTCTCTGTCTCTGTCTCTGTCTCTGTCTCTGTCTCTGTCTCTGTCTCTGTCTCTGTCTCTGTCTCTGTCTCTGTGTCTCTGTGTCTCTTTCTGTGTGCCTCTGTCTCTGTCTCTGTCTCTGTCTCTGTCTCTGTCTCTGTCTCTGTGTCTCTTTCTGTGTGTCTCTGTCTCTGTGTCTCTCTCTCCGTGTCACTTTCTGTGTGTCTCTTTCTCTGTATCTGTCTTTGTCTCTGTCTCTGACTCTGTCTCTGTCTCTGTGTCTCCGTCTCCTTGTCTCTGTTTTTGTCTCTGCCTTTATCTCTGTCTCTGACTCTGTCTCTGCCTCTGTGTCTCTGTCTACGTGTCTCTGTCTCTGTCTCTGTCTCTGTCTCTGTCTCTGTCTCTGTCTCTGTCTCTGTCTCTGTGTCTCTGTTCCTGTGTCTCTGTCTCTGTGTCTCTGTCTCTGAGTCTCAGTCTCTATGTCTCTTTCTCTGTGCCTCTGTCTCTGTGACTCTGTCTCTATGTCTCTGTCTCTGTCTCTGTTTCTCTTTCTCTGTGTCTCTGTCTCTGTGTCTCTGCATCTGTGTCTCTGTCTCTGTGTCTCCGTCTCTGTGTGTCGGTCTCTATGTCTCTGTCTCTGTGTCTCTGCCTCTGTGTCTCTGTCTCGGTGTCTCTGTCCCTGTGCCTCCGTCTCTGTGTGACTGTCCCTGTGTCTCTGTCTCTGTGTCTGTATCACCGTGTCCCTGTCTCCGTCCCTAGATCTCTGTCTCTGTGTCTCTGTCGCTGGGTCTCTGTCTCTGTCTCTGTCTTTGTCTCTGTCTCTGACTCTGTCTCTGTCTCTGTGTCTCTGTCTCTGTGTCGCTGTTTCTGTTTCTGTCTCTGTCTCAGTGTCTCCATCTCTGTGTCTCTGTCGCTGGGTCTCTGTCTCTGTCTCTGTCTCTGTCCCTGTCTCTGTCTCTGTGTCTCTTTCTGTGTGTATCTGTCTCTGTCTCTGTCTTTGTCGCTGTCTCTGACTCTGTCTCTGTCTCTGTGTCTCTGTCTCTGTGTCTGTCTCTGTGTCAGTGTCTCCATCTCTGTGTCTCTGTCGCTGGGTCTCTGTCTCTGTCTCTGTCTCTGTCTCTGTCTCTGTCCCTGTCTCTGTCTCTGCCTCGGTCTCTGTCTCTGTCTCTGTCTCTGCCATGTCTCTGTCTCTGTGTCTCTGTCTGTGTGTCTCTGACTCTGTGTCTCTCTCTCCGTGTCACTTTCTGTGTGTCTCTTTCTCTGTACCTGTCTTTGTCTCTGTCTCTGTCTCTGTCTCTGTCTCTGTCTCTGTCTCTGTCTCTGTCTCTGTCTCTGTCTCTGTCTCTGTCTCTGTCTCTATCTCTGTGTCTGTCTCTGTCTCTGTCTCTGTCTCTGTCTCTGTCTCTTTCTCTGTCTCTGTGTCTCTGTCCCTGTTTCTCCGTCTCTGTGTCTCTGTCTCTGTCTCTGTGTCTCTGCCTCTGTGTCTCAGTCTCTGTGTCTCCGTCTCTTTGTCTCCGTCTCCGTGTCTCTGTCTCTGTTTCTCTGTCTCTGTCTCTGTGTCTCTGTCACTCTGTCTCTGTCTCTGTCTCTGTCTCGGTGTCTCTGTGTCTCAGTGTCTGTGGCACCGTCTCTGTGTCTCTGCCTCTGCCACTATCTGTCTCTGTCTCTGTCTCTGTCTCTGTCTCTGTTTCTGTCTCTGTCTCTGTCTCTTTCTCTGTCTCTGCCTCTGTCTCTGTCTCTGTCTCTGTCTCTGTCTCTGTCTCTGTCTCTGTCTCTGTCTCTGTCTCTGTCTCTGTCTCTGTCTCTGTCTCTGTCTCTGTCTCTGTGTCTCTTTCTGTGTGCCTCTGTCTCTGTCTCTGTCTCTGTCTCTGTCTCTGTCTCTGTCTCTGTGTCTCTTTCTGTGTGTCTCTGTCTCTGTCTCTGTCTTTGTCGCTGTCTCTGACTCTGTCTCTGTCTCTGTGTCTCTGTCTCTGTCTCTGTCTCTGTCTCTGTCTCTGTCTCTGTCTCTGTCTCTGTCTCTGTCTCTGTCTCTGTGTCTCTTTCTGTGTGCCTCTGTCTCTGTCTCTGTCTCTGTCTCTGTCTCTGTCTCTGTCTCTGTGTCTCTTTCTGTGTGTCTCTGTCTCTGTGTCTCTCTCTCCGTGTCACTTTCTGTGTGTCTCTTTCTCTGTATCTGTCTTTGTCTCTGTCTCTGACTCTGTCTCTGTCTCTGTGTCTCCGTCTCCTTGTCTCTGTTTTTGTCTCTGTCTTTATCTCTGTCTCTGACTCTGTCTCTGCCTCTGTGTCTCTGTCTACGTGTCTCTGTCTCTGTCTCTGTCTCTGTCTCTGTCTCTGTCTCTGTCTCTGTGTCTCTGTTCCTGTGTCTCTGTCTCTGTGTCTCTGTCTCTGAGTCTCAGTCTCTATGTCTCTTTCTCTGTGCCTCTGTCTCTGTGACTCTGTCTCTATGTCTCTGTCTCTGTCTCTGTTTCTCTTTCTCTGTGTCTCTGTCTCTGTGTCTCTGCATCTGTGTCTCTGTCTCTGTGTCTCCGTCTCTGTGTGTCGGTCTCTATGTCTCTGTCTCTGTGTCTCTGCCTCTGTGTCTCTGTCTCGGTGTCTCTGTCCCTGTGCCTCCGTCTCTGTGTGACTGTCCCTGTGTCTCTGTCTCTGTGTCTGTATCACCGTGTCCCTGTCTCCGTCCCTAGATCTCTGTCTCTGTGTCTCTGTCGCTGGGTCTCTGTCTCTGTCTCTGTCTTTGTCTCTGTCTCTGACTCTGTGTCTGTCTCTGTGTCTCTGTCTCTGTGTCGCTGTTTCTGTTCCTGTCTCTGTCTCAGTGTCTCCATCTCTGTGTCTCTGTCGCTGGGTCTCTGTCTCTGTCTCTGTCTCTGTCCCTGTCTCTGTCTCTGTGTCTCTTTCTGTGTGTCTCTGTCTCTGTCTCTGTCTTTGTCGCTGTCTCTGACTCTGTCTCTGTCTCTGTGTCTCTGTCTCTGTGTCTGTCTCTGTGTCAGTGTCCCAATCTCTGTGTCTCTGTCGCTGGGTCTCTGTCTCTGTCTCTGTCTCTGTCTCTGTCTCTGTCCCTGTCTCTGTCTCTGCCTCGGTCTCTGTCTCTGTCTCTGTCTCTGCCATGTCTCTGTCTCTGTGTCTCTGTCTGTGTGTCTCTGACTCTGTGTCTCTCTCTCCGTGTCACTTTCTGTGTGTCTCTTTCTCTGTACCTGTCTTTGTCTCTGTCTCTGTCTCTGTCTCTGTCTCTGTCTCTGTCTCTGTCTCTGTCTCTGTCTCTGTCTCTGTCTCTGTCTCTGTCTCTGTCTCTGTCTCTGTCTCTGTCTCTGTCTCTGTCTCTGTCTCTGTCTCTGTCTCTGTCTCTGTCTCTGTCTCTATCTCTGTGTCTGTCTCTGTCTCTGTCTCTGTCTCTGTCTCTGTCTCTTTCTCTGTCTCTGTGTCTCTGTCCCTGTTTCTCCGTCTCTGTGTCTCTGTCTCTGTCTCTGTGTCTCTGCCTCTGTGTCTCAGTCTCTGTGTCTCCGTCTCTTTGTCTCCGTCTCCGTGTCTCTGTCTCTGTTTCTCTGTCTCTGTCTCTGTCTCTGTGTCTCTGTCACTCTGTCTCTGTCTCTGTCTCTGTCTCGGTGTCTCTGTGTCTCAGTGTCTGTGGCACCGTCTCTGTGTCTCTGCCTCTGCCACTATCTGTCTCTGTCTCTGTCTCTGTCTCTGTCTCTGTCTCTGTCTCTGTTTCTGTCTCTGTCTCTGTCTCTTTCTCTGTCTCTGCCTCTGTCTCTGTCTCTGTCTCTGTCTCTGTCTCTGTCTCTGTCTCTGTCTCTGTCTCTGTCTCTGTCTCTGTCTCTGTCTCTGTCTCTGTCTCTGTCTCTGTCTCTGTCTCTGTCTCTGTCTCTGTCTCTGTCTCGGTCTCTGTCTCTGTCTCTGTCTCTGTCTCTGTCTCTGTCTCTGTCTCTGTCTCTGTCTCTGTCTCTGTCTCTGTGTCTCTTTCTGTGTGCCTCTGTCTCTGTCTCTGTCTCTGTCTCTGTCTCTGTCTCTGTCTCTGTCTCTGTCTCTGTGTCTCTGTCTCTGTGTCGCTGTTTCTGTGTCTGTCTCTGTCTCTGTCTCTGTCTCTGTCTCTGTCTCTGTCTCTGTCTCTGTCTCTGTCTCTGTCTCTGTCTCTGTCTCTGTCTCTGTCTCTGTCTCTGTCTCTGTCTCTGTCTCTGTGTCTCTTTCTGTGTGCCTCTGTCTCTGTCTCTGTCTCTGTCTCTGTCTCTGTCTCTGTCTCTGTCTCTGTCTCTGTCTCTGTCTCTGTCTCTGTCTCTGTCTCTGTCTCTGTCTCTGTCTCTGTGTCTCTTTCTGTGTGTCTCTGTCTCTGTCTCTGTCTCCGTCTCTGTCTCTGTCTCTGTCTCTGTCTCTGTTTCCATCTCTGTGTCTCTGTCGCTGGGTCTCTGTCTCTGTCTCTCTCTCTGCCATGTTTCTGTCTCTGTGTCTCTGTCTGTGTGTCTCTGACTCTGTGTCTCTCTCTCCGTGTCACTTCCTGTGTGTCTCTTCCTCTGTATCTGTCTTTGTCTCTGTCTCTGACTCTGTCTCTGTCTCTGTCTCTGTCTCTGTCTCTGTCTCTGTCTCTGTCTCTGTCTCTGTCTCTGTCTCTGTGTCTCTGTCTCTGTGTCGCTGTTTCTGTGTCTGTCTCTGTCTCTGTCTCTGAGTCTTTGTCTGTGTGACCCTGTCTCTGTGTCTCTGTCCCAGTGTCTGCGTCTCTGTGTATCTGTCTCTCTCTCTCTGTGTCTCTGTCTCTGTGTCTCTGTCTCTGTGACTCTGCCTCTTTGTCCCTGTCTCTGTGTCTCTGTCCCTGTTTCTCCGTCTCTGTGTCTCTGTCTCTGTCTCTGTGTCACTGTCTGTGAACCTCTGTCTCTGTGTCTCCGTCTCTGTGTCTCTGTCGCTGGGTCTCTGTCTCTGTCTCTGTCTCTGTCTCTGTCTCTGTCTCTGTCTCTGTCTCTGTCTCTGTCTCTGTCTCTGTCTCTGTCTCTGTCTCTGTCTCTGTCTCTGTCTCTGTCTCTGTCTCTGTCTCTGTCTCTGTCTCTGTCTCTGTCTCTGTCTCTGTCTCTGTCTCTGTCTCCTTCTCTGTCTCCGTCTCTGACTCTGTCTCTGTCTCTGTGTCTCTGTCTCTGTGTCGCTGTTTCTGTGTCTGTCTCTGTCTCAGTGTCTCCATCTCTGTGTCTCTGACGCTGGGTCTCTGTCTCTGTCTCTGTCTCTGTCTCTGTGTCTCTTTCTGTGTGCCTCTGTCTCTGTCTCTGTCTCTGTCTCTGTCTCTGTCTCTGTCTCTGTCTCTGTGTCTCTTTCTGTGTGTCTCTGTCTCTGTCTCTGTCTCTGTCTTTGTCTCTGTCTCTGACTCTGTCTCGGTCTCTGTCTCTGTCTCTGTCTCTGTCTCTGTCTCTGTCTCTGTCTCTGTCTCTCTCTCTGTCTCTGTCTCTGTGTCTCTTTCTGTGTGTCTCTGTCTCTGTCTCTGTCTTTGTCTCTGTCTCTGACTCTGTCTCTGTCTCTGTGTCTCTGTCTCTGTGTCGCTGTTTCTGTGTCTGTCTCTGTCTCTGAGTCTTTGTCTGTGTGACCCTGTCTCTGTGTCTCTGTCCCAGTGTCTGCGTCTCTGTGTATCTGTCTCTCTCTCTCTGTGTCTCTGTCTCTGTGTCTCTGTCTCTGTGACTCTGCCTCTTTGTCCCTGTCTCTGTGTCTCTGTCCCTGTTTCTCCGTCTCTGTGTCTCTGTCTCTGTCTCTGTGTCACTGTCTGTGAACCTCTGTCTCTGTGTCTCCGTCTCTGTGTCTCTGTCGCTGGGTCTCTGTCTCTGTCTCTGTCTCTGTCTCTGTCTCTGTCTCTGTCTCTGTCTCTGTCTCTGTCTCTGTCTCTGTCTCTGTCTCTGTCTCTGTCTCTATCTCTGTGTCTGTCTCTGTCTCTGTCTCTGTCTCTGTCTCTGTCTCTTTCTCTGTCTCTGTGTCTCTGTCCCTGTTTCTCCGTCTCTGTGTCTCTGTCTCTGTCTCTGTGTCTCTGCCTCTGTGTCTCAGTCTCTGTGTCTCCGTCTCTTTGTCTCCGTCTCCGTGTCTCTGTCTCTGTTTCTCTGTCTCTGTCTCTGTGTCTCTGTCACTCTGTCTCTGTCTCTGTCTCTGTCTCGGTGTCTCTGTGTCTCAGTGTCTGTGGCACCGTCTCTGTGTCTCTGCCTCTGCCACTATCTGTCTCTGTCTCTGTCTCTGTCTCTGTCTCTGTTTCTGTCTCTGTCTCTGTCTCTTTCTCTGTCTCTGCCTCTGTCTCTGTCTCTGTCTCTGTCTCTGTCTCTGTCTCTGTCTCTGTCTCTGTCTCTGTCTCTGTCTCTGTCTCTGTGTCTCTTTCTGTGTGCCTCTGTCTCTGTCTCTGTCTCTGTCTCTGTCTCTGTCTCTGTGTCTCTTTCTGTGTGTCTCTGTCTCTGTCTCTGTCTTTGTCGCTGTCTCTGACTCTGTCTCTGTCTCTGTGTCTCTGTCTCTGTCTCTGTCTCTGTCTCTGTCTCTGTCTCTGTCTCTGTCTCTGTCTCTGTCTCTGTCTCTGTCTCTGTGTCTCTTTCTGTGTGCCTCTGTCTCTGTCTCTGTCTCTGTCTCTGTCTCTGTCTCTGTCTCTGTGTCTCTTTCTGTGTGTCTCTGTCTCTGTGTCTCTCTCTCCGTGTCACTTTCTGTGTGTCTCTTTCTCTGTATCTGTCTTTGTCTCTGTCTCTGACTCTGTCTCTGTCTCTGTGTCTCCGTCTCCTTGTCTCTGTTTTTGTCTCTGTCTTTATCTCTGTCTCTGACTCTGTCTCTGCCTCTGTGTCTCTGTCTACGTGTCTCTGTCTCTGTCTCTGTCTCTGTCTCTGTCTCTGTCTCTGTCTCTGTGTCTCTGTTCCTGTGTCTCTGTCTCTGTGTCTCTGTCTCTGAGTCTCAGTCTCTATGTCTCTTTCTCTGTGCCTCTGTCTCTGTGACTCTGTCTCTATGTCTCTGTCTCTGTCTCTGTTTCTCTTTCTCTGTGTCTCTGTCTCTGTGTCTCTGCATCTGTGTCTCTGTCTCTGTGTCTCCGTCTCTGTGTGTCGGTCTCTATGTCTCTGTCTCTGTGTCTCTGCCTCTGTGTCTCTGTCTCGGTGTCTCTGTCCCTGTGCCTCCGTCTCTGTGTGACTGTCCCTGTGTCTCTGTCTCTGTGTCTGTATCACCGTGTCCCTGTCTCCGTCCCTAGATCTTTGTCTCTGTGTCTCTGTCGCTGGGTCTCTGTCTCTGTCTCTGTCTTTGTCTCTGTCTCTGACTCTGTGTCTGTCTCTGTGTCTCTGTCTCTGTGTCGCTGTTTCTGTTTCTGTCTCTGTCTCAGTGTCTCCATCTCTGTGTCTCTGTCGCTGGGTCTCTGTCTCTGTCTCTGTCTCTGTCCCTGTCTCTGTCTCTGTGTCTCTTTCTGTGTGTCTCTGTCTCTGTCTCTGTCTTTGTCGCTGTCTCTGACTCTGTCTCTGTCTCTGTGTCTCTGTCTCTGTGTCTGTCTCTGTGTCAGTGTCTCCATCTCTGTGTCTCTGTCGCTGGGTCTCTGTCTCTGTCTCTGTCTCTGTCTCTGTCTCTGTCCCTGTCTCTGTCTCTGCCTCGGTCTCTGTCTCTGTCTCTGTCTCTGCCATGTCTCTGTCTCTGTGTCTCTGTCTGTGTGTCTCTGACTCTGTGTCTCTCTCTCCGTGTCACTTTCTGTGTGTCTCTTTCTCTGTACCTGTCTTTGTCTCTGTCTCTGTCTCTGTCTCTGTCTCTGTCTCTGTCTCTGTCTCTGTCTCTGTCTCTGTCTCTGTCTCTGTCTCTGTCTCTGTCTCTGTCTCTGTCTCTGTCTCTGTCTCTGTCTCTGTCTCTGTCTCTGTCTCTGTCTCTGTCTCTGTCTCTATCTCTGTGTCTGTCTCTGTCTCTGTCTCTGTCTCTGTCTCTTTCTCTGTCTCTGTGTCTCTGTCCCTGTTTCTCCGTCTCTGTGTCTCTGTCTCTGTCTCTGTGTCTCTGCCGCTGTGTCTCAGTCTCTGTGTCTCCGTCTCTTTGTCTCCGTCTCCGTGTCTCTGTCTCTGTTTCTCTGTCTCTGTCTCTGTCTCTGTGTCTCTGTCACTCTGTCTCTGTCTCTGTCTCTGTCTCGGTGTCTCTGTGCCTCAGTGTCTGTGGCACCGTCTCTGTGTCTCTGCCTCTGCCACTATCTGTCTCTGTCTCTGTCTCTGTCTCTGTCTCTGTCTCTGTCTCTGTTTCTGTCTCTGTCTCTGTCTCTTTCTCTGTCTCTGCCTCTGTCTCTGTCTCTGTCTCTGTCTCTGTCTCTGTCTCTGTCTCTGTCTCTGACTCTGTCTCTGTCTCTGTCTCTGTCTCTGTCTCTGTCTCTGTCTCTGTCTCTGTCTCTGTCTCTGTCTCTGTCTCGGTCTCTGTCTCTGTCTCTGTCTCTGTCTCTGTCTCTGTCTCTGTCTCTGTCTCTGTCTCTGTCTCTGTCTCTGTGTCTCTTTCTGTGTGCCTCTGTCTCTGTCTCTGTCTCTGTCTCTGTCTCTGTCTCTGTCTCTGTCTCTGTCTCTGTGTCTCTGTCTCTGTGTCGCTGTTTCTGTGTCTGTCTCTGTCTCTGTCTCTGTCTCTGTCTCTGTCTCTGTCTCTGTCTCTGTCTCTGTCTCTGTCTCTGTCTCTGTCTCTGTCTCTGTCTCTGTCTCTGTCTCTGTGTCTCTTTCTGTGTGCCTCTGTCTCTGTCTCTGTCTCTGTCTCTGTCTCTGTCTCTGTCTCTGTCTCTGTCTCTGTCTCTGTCTCTGTCTCTGTCTCTGTCTCTGTCTCTGTCTCTGTGTCTCTTTCTGTGTGTCTCTGTCTCTGTCTCTGTCTCTGTCTCTGTCTCTGTCTCTGTCTCTGTCTCTGTTTCCATCTCTGTGTCTCTGTCGCTGGGTCTCTGTCTCTGTCTCTCTCTCTGCCATGTTTCTGTCTCTGTGTCTCTGTCTGTGTGTCTCTGACTCTGTGTCTCTCTCTCCGTGTCACTTCCTGTGTGTCTCTTCCTCTGTATCTGTCTTTGTCTCTGTCTCTGACTCTGTCTCGGTCTCTGTCTCTGTCTCTGTCTCTGTCTCTGTCTCTGTCTCTGTCTCTGTCTCTGTCTCTGTCTCTGTCTCTGTGTCTCTTTCTGTGTGTCTCTGTCTGTGTCTCTGTCTTTGTCTCTGTCTCTGACTCTGTCTCTGTCTCTGTGTCTCTGTCTCTGTGTCGCTGTTTCTGTGTCTGTCTCTGTCTCTGAGTCTTTGTCTGTGTGACCCTGTCTCTGTGTCTCTGTCCCAGTGTCTGCGTCTCTGTGTATCTGTCTCTCTCTCTCTGTGTCTCTGTCTCTGTATCTCTGTCTTTGTGACTCTGCCTCTTTGTCCCTGTCTCTGTGTCTCTGTCCCTGTTTCTCCGTCTCTATGTCTCTGTCTCTGTCTCTGTGTCACTGTCTGTGAACCTCTGTCTCTGTGTCTCCGTCTCTGTGTCTCTGTCGCTGGGTCTCTGTCTCTGTCTCTGTCTCTGTCTCTGTCTCTGTCTCTGTCTCTGTCTCTGTCTCTGTCTCTGTCTCTGTCTCTGTCTCTGTCTCTGTCTCTGTCTCTGTCTCTGTCTCTGTCTCTGTCTCTGTCTCTGTCTCCGTCTCTGTCTCTGTCTCTGTCTCTGTCTCTGTCTCTGTCTCTGTCTCTGTCTCTGTCTCTGTCTCTCTGTCTCTGTCTCTGTCTCTGTCTCTGTCTCTGTCTCTGTCTCGGTCTCTGTCTCTGTCTCTGTCTCTGTCTCTGTCTCTGTGTCTCTTTCTGTGTGCCTCTGTCTCTGTCTCTGTCTCTGTCTCTGTCTCTGTCTCTGTCTCTGTCTCTGTCTCTGTGTCTCTTTCTGTGTGTCTCTGTCTCTGTCTCTGTCTTTGTCTCTGTCTCTGACTCTGTATCTGTCTCTGTGTCTCTGTCTCTGTGTCGCTGTTGCTGTGTCTGTCTCTGTCTCAGTGTCTCCATCTCTGTGTCTCTGTCGCTGGGTCTCTGTCTCTGTCTCTGTCTCTGTCTCTGTCTCTGTCTCTGTCTCTGTCCCTGTCTCTGTCTCTGTGTCTCTTTCTGTGTGTCTCTGTCTCTGTCTCTGTCTTTGTCTCTGTCTCTGACTCTGTCTCTGTCTCTGTGTCTCTGTCTCTGTGTCGCTGTTTCTGTGTCTGTCTCTGTCTCTGAGTCTTTGTCTGTGTGACCCTGTCTCTGTGTCTCTGTCCCAGTGTCTGCGCCTCTGTGTATCTGTCTCTCTCTCTCTGTGTCTCTGTCTCTGTGACTCTGCCTCTTTGTCCCTGTCTCTGTGTCTCTGTCCCTGTTTCTCCGTCTCTGTGTCTCTGTCTCTGTCTCTGTCTCTGTGTCTCTTTCTGTGTGTCTCTGTCTCTGTCTCTGTCTTTGTCTCTGTCTCTGTCTCTGTCTCTGTCTCTGTCTCTGTCTCTGTCTCTGTCTCTGTCTCTGACTCTGTCTCTGTCTCTGTGTCTCTGTCTCTGTGTCGCTGTTTCTGTGTCTGTCTCTGTCTCAGTGTCTCCATCTCTGTGTCTCTGTCGCTGGGTCTCTGTCTCTGTCTCTGTCTCTGTCTCTGTCTCTGACTCTGTCTCTGTCTCTGTGTCTCCGTCTCCTTGTCTCTGTTTTTGTCTCTGTCTTTATCTCTGTCTCTGACTCTGTCTCTGCCTCTGTGTCTCTGTCTGCGTGTCTCTGTCTCTGTCTCTGTCTCTGTCTCTGTCTCTGTCTCTGTGTTCCTGTCTCTGTTTCTCTGTCTCTGTCACTGTGTCTCTGTCTCTGTGCCTCTGTCTCTGTGTCACTGTCTCTGAGAATCTGTCTCTGTGTTTCTGTCTCTGTGTCACTGTCTCGGTGTCTCTGTCTCTGTGTCTCTGTCTCTGTGTCTCTGTCTGTGTGCCGCTGTCTCTGTGTCTCTCTCTCCGTGTCACTTTCTGTGTGTCTCTTCCTCTGTATCTGTCTTCGTCTCTGTCTCTGACACTGTCTCTGTCTCTGTGTCTCCGTCTCCTTGTCTCTGTTTTTGTCTCTGTCTTTATCTCTGTCTCTGACTCTGTCTCTGCCTCTGTGTCTCTGTCTGCGTGTCTCTGTCTCTGTCTCTGTCTCTGTCTCAGTCTCTGTCTCTGTCTCTGTCTCTGTGTCTCTGTCTCTGTGAATCTGTCTCTGTGTTTCTGTCTCTGTGTCTCTGGCCCTGTGTCTCCGTTTCTGTATCTCTGTCCCCTGACTCTGTCTCTGTGTCACTGCGTCTGAATCTCTGTCTCCGCGTCTCCGTCTCTGTGTATCTGTCTCTGTGTCTCTGTCTCTATGTCCATGTCTCTGTGTCTCTATCTCTGTGTCTCTGTCTCTGTGCCTCTGTCTCTGTGTCTCTGTCTCTGAGAATCTGTCTCTGTGTTTCTGTCCCTGTGTCACTGTCTCGGTGTCTCTGTCTCTGTGCCTCTGTCTCTGTCTCTGTGTTCCTGTCTCTGTTTCTCTGTCTCTGTCTCTGAGTTTTTGTCTGTGTGACCCTGTCCCTGTGTCTCTGTCCCAGTGTCTGCGTCTCTGTGTATCTGTCTCTCTCTCTCTCTGTGTCTCTGTCTCTGTATCTCTGTCTCTGTGACTCTGCCTCTTTGTCCCTGTCTCTGTGTCTCTGTTCCTGTTTCTCCGTCTCTGTGTCTCTGTCTCTGTCTCTGTGTCACTGTCTGTGAATCTCTGTCGCTGGGTCTCTGCCTCTGTCTCTGTCTCTGTCTCTGTCTCTGTCTCTGTCTCTGTCTCTGTCTCTGTCTCTGTCTCTGTCTCTGTCTCTGTCTCCGTCTCGGTCTCTGTCTCTGTCTCTGTCTCTGTCTCTGTCTCTGTCTCTGTCTCTGTCTCTGTCTCTGTCTCTGTCTCTGTCTCTGTCTCTGTCTCTGTGTCTCTTTCTGTGTGCCTCTGTCTCTGTCTCTGTCTCTGTCTCTGTCTCTGTCTCTGTCTCTGTCTCTGTGTCTCTGTCTCTGTGTCGCTGTTTCTGTGTCTGTCTCTGTCTCTGTCTCTGTCTCTGTCTCTGTCTCTGTCTCTGTCTCTGTCTCTGTCTCTGTCTCTGTCTCTGTCTCTGTCTCTGTCTCTGTCTCTGTCTCTGTCTCCATCTCTGTGTCTCTGTCGCTGGGTCTCTGTCTCTGTCTCTCTCTCTGCCATGTCTCTGTCTCTGTGTCTCTGTCTGTGTGTCTCTGACTCTGTGTCTCTCTCTCCGTGTCACTTCCTGTGTGTCTCTTGCTCTGTATCTGTCTTTGTCTCTGTCTCTGACTCTGTCTCGGTCTCTGTCTCTGTCTCTGTCTCTGTCTCTGTCTCTGTCTCTGTCTCTGTCTCTGTGTCTCTTTCTGTGTGTCTCTGTCTCTGTCTCTGTCTTTGTCTCTGTCTCTGACTCTGTCTCTGTCTCTGTGTCTCTGTCTCTGTGTCGCTGTTTCTGTGTCTGTCTCTGTCTCTGAGTCTTTGTCTGTGTGACCCTGTCTCTGTGTCTCTGTCCCAGTGTCTGCGTCTCTGTGTATCTGTCTCTCTCTCTCTGTGTCTCTGTCTCTGTCTCTGTCTCTGTCACTCTGCCTCTTTGTCCCTGTCTCTGTGTCTCTGTCCCTGTTTCTCCGTCTCTGTGTCTCTGTCTCTGTCTCTGTGTCACTCTCTGTGAATCTCTGTCTCTGTGTCTCCGTCTCTGTGTCTCTGTCGCTGGGTCTCTGTCTCTGTCTCTGTCTCTGTCTCTGTCTCTGTCTCTGTCTCTGTCTCTGTCTCTGTCTCTGTCTCTGTCTCTGTCTCTGTCTCTGTCTCTGTCTCTGTCTCTGTCTCTGTCTCTGTCTCTGTCTCTGTTTCTGTCTCTGTCTCTGTCTCTGTCTCTGTCTCTGTCTCTGTCTCTGTCTCTGTCTCTGTCTCTGTGTATCTTTCTGTGTGCCTCTGTCTCTGTCTCTGTCTCTGTCTCTGTCTCTGTCTCTGTCTCTGTCTGTGTCTCTGTCTCTGTCTCTGTCTCTGTGTGTCGGTCTCTATGTCTCTGTCTCTGTGTCTCTGCCTCTGTGTCTCTGTCTCGGTGTCTCTGTCCCTGTGCCTCCGTCTTTGTGTGACTGTCTCGGTGTCTCTGTCCCTGTGTCTGTATCACCGTGTCCCTGTCTCCGTCCCTATGTCTCTGTCTCTGTGTCTCTGTATCTGTGAATCTGTCTCTGTGTTTCTGTCTCTGTGTCTCTAGCCCTGTGTCTCCGTCTCTGTATCTCTGTCCGCTGACTCTGTCTCTGTGTCAATGTGTCTGAATCTCTGTCTCTGCGTCTCTGTCTCTGTGTATCTGTCTCTGTGTCTCTGTCTCTATGTCCATGTCCCTGTGTCTCTATCTCTGTGTCTCTGTCTCTGTGCCTCTGTCTCTGTGTCTCTGTCTCTGAGAATCTGTCTCTGTGTTTCTGTCCCTGTGTCACTGTCTCGGTGTCTCTGTCTCTGTGCCTCTGTCTCTGTCTCTGTGTTCCTGTCTCTGTTTCTCTGTCTCTGTGTCTGTGTCACCGTGTCCCTGTCTCCGTCCCTATGTGTCTGTTTCTGTGTCTCTGTCTCTGTGAATCTGTCTCTCTGTTTCTGTTTCTGTGTCTCTGTCTCTGTGTCTCTGTCTCTGTGTCTCTGTCTCTGTGTCTCTGTCTCTGTGTCTCTGCCTCTGTGTCTCAGTCTCTGTGTCTCCGTCCCTTTGTCTCTGTCTCCGTGTCTCTGTCTCTGTGTCTCTGTCACGCTGTCTCTGTCTCTGTCTCTGTCTCTGTGTCTCTGTGTCTCAGTCTCCGTGGCACCGTCTCTGTGTCTCTGCCTCTGCCACTATCTGACTCTGTCTCTGTCTCTGTCTCTGTCTCTGTCTCTGTCTCTGTCTCTGTCTCTGTCTCGGTCTCTGTCTCTGTCTCTGTGTCTCTTTCTGTGTGTCTCTGTCTCTGTCTCTGTCTTTGTCGCTGTCTCTGACTCTGTCTCTGTCTCTGTCTTTGTCGCTGTCTCTGACTCTGTCTCTGTCTCTGTGTCTCTGTCTCTGTGTCTCTGTCTCTGTGTCGCTGTTTCTGTGTCTGTCTCTGTCTCAGTGTCTCCATCTCTGTGTCTCTGTCGCTGGGTCTCTGTCTCTGTCTCTGTCTCTGTCTCTGTCTCTGTCTCTGTCTCTGCCTCGGTCTCTGTCTCTGTCTCTGCCATGTCTCTGTCTCTGTGTCTCTGTCTGTGTGTCTCTGACTCTGTGTCTCTCTCTCCGTGTCACTTTCTGTGTGTCTCTTTCTCTGTATCTGTCTTTGTCTCTGTCTCTGTCTCTGTCTCTGACTCTGTCTCTGTCGCTGTCTGTGTCTCTGTCTCTGTCTCTGTCTCTGTCTCTGTCTCTGACTCTGTCTCTGTCTCTGTCTCCGTGTCTCTTTCTGTGTGCCTCTGTCTCTGTCTCTGTCTCTGTCTCTGTCTCTGTCTCTGTCTCTGTCTCTGTCTCTGTCTCTGTGTCTCTTTCTGTGTGTCTCTGTCTCTGTCTTTGTCTCTATCTCTGACTCTGTCTCTGTCTCTGTGTCTCTGTCTCTGTGTCGCTGTTTCTGTGTCTGTCTCTGTCTCAGTGTCTCTGTTCCTGTGTCTCTGTCTATGTGTCTCTGTCTCTGAGTCTCAGTCTCTATGTCTCTTTCTCTGTGCCTCTGTCTCTGTGTCCCTGTCTCCGTGTCTCTGTCTCTGTGTCTCTGTCTCTGTGTATCTGTCTCTGTGTCTCTTTCTCTATGTCTCTGTCTCTGTCTCTGTTTCTCTTTCTCCGTGTCTCTGTCTCTGTATCTCTGTCCCTGTATCTCCGTCTCTGTGCGTCTGTCTCTGTTGTTATGTCTCTGTGTCTCCGTCCCTGTGTCTCTGTCTCTGTGTCACTGTCTCTGTGTCTCTGTCTCTGAGTCTCTGCATCTGTGTCTCTGTGCCTCTGCCTCTGTGTATCTGTCTATGTGTCTCTGTCTCCTTGTCTCTGCCTCAGTGTCTCTGTCTCTTTTTTCTCTGTCTCTGTGTCTCTGTCTCCATCTCTGTGTCTCTGTCTATGTGTCTCCGTCCCTGTGTCTCCGTCTCTGTGTCACTGTCTCTGTGTCTCTGTCTCTGAGTCTCTGCATCTGTGTCTCTGTCTCTGTCTCTCCGTCTACGCGTCTCGTTCTCTGTGTCTGTGTCTCCGTCTCTGTGTCTCTGTCTCTGTCTCTGTGTCACTGTCTGTGAATCTCTGTCTCTGTGTCTCCGTCTCTGTGTCTCCGTCTCTGTGTCTCTGTCTCTGTGTCTCTGTCTCTGTGTCTCTGTCTCTGTGACTCTGTCTCTGTGTCTCTGTCTCTGTGTCTCTGTCTCTGTGTCTCCGTCTCTGTGTGTCGGTCTCTATGTCTCTGCCTCTGTGTCTCTGCCTCTGTGTCTCTGTCTCGGTGTCTCTGTCCCTGTGACTCCGTCTCTGTGTGACTGTCTCTGTGTCTCTGTCCCTGTGTCTGTATCACCGTGTCCCTGTCTCCGTCCCTATGTCTCTGTCTCTGTGTCTCTGTCTCTGTGAATCTGTCTCTGTGTTTCTGTCTCTGTGTCTCTAGCCCTGTGTCTCCGTCTCTGTATCTCTGTCCCCTGACTCTGTCTCTGTGTCAATGTGTCTGAATCTCTGTCTCTGCGTCTCTGTCTCTGTGTATCTGTCTCTGTGTCTCTGTCTCTATGTCCATGTTCATGTGTCTCTATCTCTGTGTCTCTGTTTCTGTGCCTCTGTCTCTGTGTCTCTGTCTCTGAGAATCTGTCTCTGTGTTTCTGTCCCTGTGTCACTGTCTCGGTGTCTCTGTCTCTGTGCCTCTGTCTCTGTCTCTGTGTTCCTGTCTCTGTTTCTCTGTCTCTGTCTCTGAGTCTTTGTCTGTGTGACCCTGTCTCTGTGTCTCTGTCCCAGTGTCTCCGTCTCTGTGTATCTGTCTCTCTCTCTCTGTGTCTCTGTCTCTGTATCTCTGTCTCTGTGACTCTGCCTCTTTGTCCCTGTCTCCGTGTCTCTGTCCCTGTGTCTCCGTCTCTGAGTCTCTGTCGCTGGGTCTCTGTCTCTGTCTCTGTTTCTGTCTCTGTCTCTGCCTCTGTCTCTGTCTGTGTCTCTGTCTCTGTCTCTGTCTCTGTCTCTATCTCTGTCTCTGTCTCTGTCTCTGTCTCTGTCTCTGTCTCTGTCTCTGTCTCTGTCTCTGTGTCTCTGTCTCTGTGTCGCTGTTTCTGTGTCTGTCTCTGTCTCAGTGTCTCCATCTCTGTGTCTCTGTCGTTGGGTCTCTGTCTCTGTCGTTGGGTCTCTGTCTCTGTCTCTGTCTCTGTCTCTGTCTCTGTCTCTGTCTCTGTCTCTGTCTCTGTGTCTCTTTCTGTGTGTCTCTGTCTCTGTCTCTGTCTTTGTCGCTGTCTCAGACTCTGTCTCTGTCTCTGTGTCTCTGTCTCTGTGTCGCTGTTTCTGTGTCTGTCTCTGTCTCAGTGTCTCCATCTCTGTGTCTCTGTCGCTGGGTCTCTGTCTCTGTCTCTGTCTCTGTCTCTGTCTCTGTCTCTGTCTCTGTCTCTGTCTCTGTCTCTGTCTCTGCCTCGGTCTCTGTCTCTGTCTCTGTCTCTGCCATGTCTCTGTCTCTGTGTCTCTGTCTGTGTGTCTCTGACTCTGTGTCTCTCTCTCCGTGTCACTTTCTGTGTGTCTCTTTCTCTGTATCTGTCTTTGTCTCTGTCTCTGTCGCTGTCTCTGTCTCTGTCTCTGTCTCTGTCTCTGTCTCTGTCTCTGTCTCTGTCTCTGTCTCTGTCTCTGTCTCTGTCTCTGTCTCCGTCTCTGTCTCTGTCTCTGTCTCTGTCTCTGTCTCTGTCTCTGTCTCTGTCTCTGTCTCTGTCCCTGTCTCTGTCTCTGTCTCTGTCTCTGTCTCTGTCTCTGTGTCTCTTTCTGTGTGTCTCTGTCTCTGTCTCTGTGTCTCTGTCTCTGTGTCTCTGTCTCTGTGTCTCTGTCTCTGTGTCGCTGTTTCTGTGTCTGTCTCTGTCTCAGTGTCTCCATCTCTGTGTCTCTGTCTCTGTCTCCGTGTCTCTGTCTCTGTGTCTCTGTCTCTGTGTATCCGTCTCTGTGTCTCCGTCTCTGTGTCTCTGTCTCTGTGTCTCTGTCTCTGTATCTCTGTCTCTGTGGCTCTGCCTCTTTGTCCCTGTCTCTGTGTCTCTCTCCCTGTGTCTCCATCTCCGTGTCCCTGTCGCTGGGTCTCTGTCTCTGTCTCTCTCTCTGCCGTGTCTCTGTCTCTGTGTTTCTGTCTGTGTGTCTCTGACTCTGTGTCTCTCTCTCCGTGTCACTTTCTGTGTGTCTCTTCCTCTGTATCTGGCTTTGTCTCTGTCTCTGACTCTGTCTCGGTCTCTGTCTCTGTCTCTGTCTCTGCCATGTCTCTGTCTCTGTGTCTCTGTCTGTGTGTCTCTGACTCTGTGTCTCTCTCTCCGTGTCACTTTCTGTGTGTCTCTTTCTCTGTATCTGTCTTTGTCTCTGTCTCTGTCTCTGTCTCTGTCTCTGTCTCTGTCTCTGTCTCTGTCTCTGTCTCTGTCTCTGTCTCTGTCTCTGTCTCTGTCTCTGTCTCTGTCTCTGTCTCTGCCTCTGTCTCTGTCTCTGTCTCTGTCTCTGTCTCTGTCTCTGTCTCTGTCTCTGTCTCTGTCTCTGTCTCTGTCTCTGTCTCTGTCTCTGTATCTGTCTCTGTCTCTGTCTCTGTCCCTGTCTCTGTCTCTGTCTCTGTCTCTGTGTCTCTCTCTGTGTGTCTCTGTCTCTGTCTCTGTCTCTGTCTCTGTCTCTGTCTCTGTCTCTGTCTCTGTCTCTGTCTCTGTCTCTGTATCTGTCTCTGTCTCTGTCTCTGTCTCTGTCTCTGTGTCTCTTTCTGTGTGTCTCTGTCTCTGTCTCTGTCTTTGTCTCTGTCTCTGACTCTGTCTCTGTCTCTGTGTCTCTGTCTCTGTGTCGCTGTTTCTGTGTCTGTCTCTGTCTCTGAGTCTTTGTCTGTGTGACCCTGTCTCTGTGTCTCTGTCCCAGTGTCTGCGTCTCTGTGTATCTGTCTCTCTCTCTCTGTGTCTCTGTCTCTGTATCTCTGTCTCTGTGACTCTGCCTCTTTGTCCCTGTCTCTGTGTCTCTGTCCCTGTTTCTCCGTCTCTGTGTCTCTGTCTCTGTCTCTGTGTCACTGTCTGTGAACCTCTGTCTCTGTGTCTCCGTCTCTGTGTCTTTGTCGCTGGGTCTCTGTCTCTGTCTCTGTCTCTGTCTCTGTCTCTGTCTCTGTCTCTGTCTCTGTGTCTCTTTCTGTCTGTCTCTGTCTCTGTCTCTGTCTCTGTCTCTGTCTCTGTCTCTGTCTCTGTCTCTGTCTCTGTCTCTGTCTCTGTCTCTGTCTCTGTCTCTGTCTCTGTCTCTGTCTCTGTCTCTGTCTCTGTCTCTGTCTCTGTCTCTGTCTCTGTCTCTGTCTCTGTCTCTGTCTCTGTCTCTGTCTCTGTCTCTGTCTCTGTCTCTGTCTCTGTCTCTGTCTCTGTCTCTGTCTCTGTCTCTGTCTCTGTCTCTGTCTCTGTCTCTGTGTCTCTTTCTGTGTGTCTCTGTCTCTGTCTCTGTCTCTGTCTTTGTCTCCGTCTATGACTCTGTCTCTGTCTCTGTGTCTCTGTCTCTGTGTCGCTGTTTCTGTGTCTGTCTCTGTCTCTGCCTCTGTCTCTGTCTCTGTCTCTGTCTCTGTCTCTGTCTCTGCCTCTGTCTCTGTCTCTGTCTCTGTCTCTGTCTCTGTCTCTGTCTCTGTCTCTGTCTCTGTCTCTGTCTCTGTCTCTGTCTCTGTCTCTGTCTCTGTATCTGTCTCTGTCTCTGTCGCTGTCTCTGTCTCTGTCTCTGTCTCTGTGTCTCTCTCTGTGTGTCTCTGTCTCTGTTTCTGTCTCTGTCTCTGTGTCGCTGTTTCTGTGTCTGTCTCTGTCTCTGAGTCTTTGTCTGTGTGACCCTGTCTCTGTGTCTCTGTCCCAGTGTCTGCGTCTCTGTGTATCTGTCTCTCTCTCTCTGTGTCTCTGTCTCTGTATCTCTGTCTCTGTGACTCTGCCTCTTTGTCCCTGTCTCTGTGTCTCTGTCCCTGTTTCTCCGTCTCTGTGTCTCTGTCTCTGTCTCTGTGTCACTGTCTGTGAACCTCTGTCTCTGTGTCTCCGTCTCTGTGTCTTTGTCGCTGGGTCTCTGTCTCTGTCTCTGTCTCTGTCTCTGTCTCTGTCTCTGTCTCTGTCTCTGTCTCTGTCTCTGTGTCTCTTTCTGTCTGTCTCTGTCTCTGTCTCTGTCTCTGTCTCTGTCTCTGTCTCTGTCTCTGTCTCTGTCTCTGTCTCTGTCTCTGTCTCTGTCTCTGTCTCTGTCTCTGTCTCTGTCTCTGTCTCTGTCTCTGTCTCTGTCTCTGTCTCTGTCTCTGTCTCTGTCTCTGTCTCTGCCTCTGTCTCTGTGTCTCTTTCTGTGTGTCTCTGTCTCTGTCTCTGTCTCTGTCTTTGTCTCCGTCTATGACTCTGTCTCTGTCTCTGTGTCTCTGTCTCTGTGTCGCTGTTTCTGTGTCTGTCTCTGTCTCTGCCTCTGTCTCTGTCTCTGTCTCTGTCTCTGTCTCTGTCTCTGTCTCTGCCTCTGTCTCTGTCTCTGTCTCTGTCTCTGTCTCTGTCTCTGTCTCTGTCTCTGTCTCTGTCTCTGTCTCTGTCTCTGTCTCTGTCTCTGTCTCTGTCTCTGTCTCTGTCTCTGTCTCTGTCTCTGTGTCTCTTTCTGTGTGTCTCTGTCTCTGTCTCTGTCTCTGTCTTTGTCTCTGTCTCTGTCTCTGACTCTGTCTCTGTCTCTGTGTCTCTGTCTCTCTGTCGCTGTTTCTGTGTCTGTCTCTGTCTCTGAGTCTTTGTCTGTGTGACCCTGTCTCTGTGTCTCTGTCCCAGTGTCTGCGTCTCTGTGTATCTGTCTCTCTCTCTCTGTGTCTCTGTCTCTGTATCTCTGTCTCTGTGACTCTGCCTCTTTGTCCCTGTCTCTGTGTCTCTGTCCCTGTTTCTCCGTCTCTGTGTCTCTGTCTCTGTCCCTGTGTCACTGTCTGTGAACCTCTGTCTCTGTGTCTCCGTCTCTGTGTCTCTGTCGCTGGGTCTCTGTCTCTGTCTCTGTCTCTGTCTCTGTCTCTGTCTCTGTCTCTGTCTCTGTCTCTGTCTCTGTCTCTGTCTCTGTCTCTGTCTCTGACTCTGTCTCTGTCTCTGTCTCTGTCTCTGTCTCTGTGTCTCTGTCTCTGTGTCGCTGTTTCTGTGTCTGTCTCTGTCTCAGTGTCTCCATCTCTGTGTCTCTGTCGCTGGGTCTCTGTCTCTGTCTCTGTCTCTGTGTCTCTTTCTGTGTGTCTCTGTCTCTGTCTCTGTCTTTGTCGCTGTCTCTGACTCTGTCTCTGTCTCTGTGTCTCTGTCTCTGTCTCTGTCTCTGTTTCTGTCTCTGTCTCTGTGTCTCTTTCTGTGTGCCTCTGTCTCTGTCTCTGTCTCTGTCTCTGTCTCTGTCTCTGTCTCTGTCTCTGTCTCTGTCTCTGTCTCTGTCTCTGTCTCTGTCTCTGTGTCTCTGTCTCTGTGTCGCTGTTTCTGTGTCTGTCTCTGTCTCAGTGTCTCCATCTCTGTGTCTCTGTCGCTGGGTCTCTGTCTCTGTCTCTGTCTCTGTCTCCGTCTCTGTCTCTGACTCTGTCTCTGTCTCTGTGTCTCCGTCTCCTTGTCTCTGTTTTTGTCTCTGTCTTTATCTCTGTCTCTGACTCTGTCTCTGCCTCTGTGTCTCTGTCTGCGTGTCTCTGTCTCTGTCTCTGTCTCTGTCTCTGTCTCTGTCTCTGTGTCTCTGTCTCTGTGTCTCTGTTCCTGTGTCTCTGTCTCTGTTTCTGTCTCTGTGTCTCTGTCTCTGAGTCTCTGTCTCCATGTCTCTTTCTCTGTGTCTCTGTCTCTGTGACTCTGTCTCTATGTCTCTGTCTCTGTCCCTGTTTCTCTTTCTCTGTGTCTCTGTCTCTGTGTCTCTGTCCCTGCATCTCCGTCTCTGTGTGTCTGTCTCTGTGTCTCCGTCCCTGTGTCTCTGTCTCTGCCTCTGTGTCTCTGTCTCCGTGTCTCTGTCTCTGTGTCTCTGCCTCTGTGTATCCGTCTCTGTGTCTCCGTCTCTGTGTCTCTGTCTCTGTGTCTCTGTCTCTGTGTCTCTGTCTCTGTGTCTCTGTCTCTGTGACTCTGTCTCTGTGTCTCTGTCTCTGTGTCTCTGTCTCTGTGTCTCCGTCTCTGTGTGTCGGTCTCTATGTCTCTGTCTCTGTGTCTCTGCCTCTGTGTCTCTGTCTCGGTGTCTCTGTCCCTGTGCCTCCGTCTCTGTGTGACTGTCTCGGTGTCTCTGTCCCTGTGTCTGTATCACCGTGTCCCTGTCTCCGTCCCTATGTCTCTGTCTCTGTGTCTCTGTCTCTGTGAATCTGTCTCTGTGTTTCTGTCTCTGTGTCTCTAGCCCTGTGTCTCCGTCTCTGTATCTCTGTCCCCTGACTCTGTCTCTGTGTCAATGTGTCTGAATCTCTGTCTCTGCGTCTCTGTCTCTGTGTATCTGTCTCTTTGTCTCTGTCTCTATGTCCATGTCCCTGTGTCTCTATCTCTGTGTCTCTGTCTCTGTGCCTCTGTCTCTGTGTCTCTGTCTCTGAGAATCTGTCTCTGTGTTTCTGTCCCTGTGTCACTGTCTCGGTGTCTCTGTCTCTGTGTCAATGTGTCTGAATCTCTGTCTCTGCGTCTCTGTCTCTGTGTATCTGTCTCTGTGTCTCTGTCTCTATGTCCATGTCCCTGTGTCTCTATCTCTGTGTCTCTGTCTCTGTGCCTCTGTCTCTGTGTCTCTGTCTCTGAGAATCTGTCTCTGTGTTTCTGTCCCTGTGTCACTGTCTCGGTGTCTCTGTCCCTGTGCCTCTGTCTCTGTGTTCCTGTCTCTGTTTCTCTGTCTCTGTCTCTGAGTCTTTGTCTGTGTGACCCTGTCTCTGTGTCTCTGTCCCAGTGTCTCCGTCTCTGTGTATCTGTCTCTCTCTCTCTGTGTCTCTGTCTCTGTATCTCTGTCTCTGTGGCTCTGCCTCTTTGTCCCTGTCTCTGTGTCTCTCTCCCTGTGTCTCCGTCTCTGTGTCTCTGTCTGTGTCTCTGCGTCACTGTCTGTGAATCTCTGTCTCTGTGTCTCCGTCTCTGTGTCTCTGTCGCTGGGTCTCTGTCTCCGTGTCACTTTCTGTGTGTCTCTTTCTCTGTATCTGTCTCTGTCTCTGTCTCTGTCTGTGTCTCTGTCTCTGTCTCTGTCTCTGTCTCTGTCTCTGTCTCTGTCTCTGTGTCTCTTTCTGTGTGTCTCTGTCTCTGTCTCTGTCTTTGTCTCTGTCTATGACTCTGTCTCTGTCTCTGTGTCTCTGTCTCTGTGTCGCTGTTTCTGTGTCTGTCTCTGTCTCAGTGTCTCCATCTCTGTGTCTCTGTCGCTGGGTCTCTGTCTCTGTCTCTCTCTCTGCCGTGTCTCTGTCTCTGTGTTTCTGTCTGTGTGTCTCTGACTCTGTGTCTCTCTCTCCGTGTCACTTTCTGTGTGTCTCTTCCTCTGTATCTGTCTTTGTCTCTGTCTCTGACTCTGTCTCGGTCTCTGTCTCTGTCTCTGTCTCTGCCATGTCCCTGTCTCTGTGTTTCTGTCTGTGTGTCTCTGACTCTGTGTCTCTCTCTCCGTGTCACTTTCTGTGTGTCTCTTTCTCTGTATCTGTCTTTGTCTCTGTCTCTGTCTCTGTCTCTGTCTCTGTCTCTGTCTCTGTCTCTGTCTCTGTCTCTGTCTCTGCCTCTGTCTCTGTCTCTGTCTCTGTCTCTGTCTCTGTCTCTGTCTCTGTCTCTGTCTCTGTCTCTGTCTCTGTCTCTGCCTCTGTCTCTGTCTCTGTCTCTGTCTCTGTCTCTGTCTCTGTCCCTGTTTCTCTTTCTCTGTGTCTCTGTCTCTGTGTCTCTGTCCCTGTATCTCCGTCTCTGTGTGTCTGGCTCTGTTGTTATGTCTCTGTGTCTCCGTCCCTGTGTCTCTGTCTCTGCCTCTGTGTCTCTGTCTCCGTGTCTCTGTATCTGTGTCTCTGTCTCTGTGTATCCGTCTCTGTGTCTCCGTCTCTGTGTCTCTGTCTCTGTGTCTCTGTCTCTGTGTCTCTGTCCCAGTGTCTCCGTCTCTGTGTATCTGTCTCTCTCTCTCTGTGTCTCTGTCTCTGTATCTCTGTCTCTGTGGCTCTGCCTCTTTGTCCCTGTCTCTGTGTCTCCGTCCCTGTGTCTCTGTCTCTGTGTCTCTGTCTCTGTGTCTCTGTCTCTGTGTCTCTGTCCCTGTATCTCCGTCTCTGTGTATCTGTCTCTCTCTCTCTGTGGCTCTGTCTCTGTATCTCTGTCTCTGTGGCTCTGCCTCTTTGTCCCTGTCTCTGTGTCTCTGTCCCTGGGTCTCCGTCTCTGTGTCTCTGTCTCTGTCTCTGTGCACTGTCTGTGAATCTCTGTCTCTGTGTCTCCGTCTCTGTGTCTCTGTCGCTGGGTCTCTGTCTCTGTCTCTGTCTCTGTCTCTGTCTCTGTCTCTGTCTCTGTCTCTGTCTCTGTCTCTGTGTCTCTTTCAGTGTGTCTCTGTCTCTGTCTCTGTCTTTGTCTCTGTCTCTGTCTCTGTCTCTGTCTCTGTCTCTGTCTCTGTCTCTGACTCTGTCTCTGTCTCTGTGTCTCTGTCTCTGTGTCGCTGTTTCTGTGTCTGTCTCTGTCTCAGTGTCTCCATCTCTGTGTCTCTGTCGCTGGGTCTCTGTCTCTGTCTCTGTCTCTGTCTCTGTCTCTGTCTCTGTCTCTGTCTCTGTCTCTGTCTCTGTCTCTGTCTCTGTCTCTGTCTCTGTCTCTGTGTCTGTCTCTGTCTCTGTCTCTGTCTCTGTCTCTGTCTCTGTCTCTGTCTCTGTCTCTGCCTCTGTCTCTGTCTCTGTCTCTGTCTCTGTCTCTGTGTCTCTTTCTGTGTGTCTCTGTCTCTGTCTCTGTCTCTGTCTTTGTCTCTGTCTCTGACTCTGTCTCTGTCTCTGTGTCTCTGTCCCTGTGTCGCTGTTTCTGTGTCTGTCTCTGTCTCTGTCTCTGTGTCTCTTTCTGTGTGTCTCTGTCTCTGTCTCTGTCTTTGTCTCTGTCTCTGTCTCTGTCTCTGTCTCTGTCTCTGTCTCTGTCTCTGTCTGTGTCTCTGTCTCTGTCTCTGACTCTGTCTCTGTCTCTGTCTCTGTCTCTGTGTCTCTGTCTCTGTGTCGCTGTTTCTGTGTCTGTCTCTGTCTCAGTGTCTCCAACTCTGTGTCTCTGTCGCTGGGTCACTTCCTGTGTGCCTCTTCCTCTGTATCTGTCTTTGTCTCTGTCTCTGACTCTGTCTCGGTCTCTGTCTCTGTCTCTGTCTCTGTCTCTGTCTCTGTCTCTGTCTCTGTCTCTGTCTCTGTCTCTGTCTCTGTGTCTCTTTCTGTGTGTCTCTGTCTCTGTCTCTGTCTTTGTCTCTGTCTCTGACTCTGTCTCTGTCTCTGTGTCGCTGTTTCTGTGTCTGTCTCTGTCTCTGAGTCTTTGTCTGTGTGACCCTGTCTCTGTGTCTCTGTCCCAGTGTCTGCGTCTCTGTGTATCTGTCTCTCTCTCTCTGTGTCTCTGTCTCTGTATCTCTGTCTTTGTGACTCTGCCTCTTTGTCCCTGTCTCTGTGTCTCTGTCCCTGTTTCTCCGTCTCTGTGTCTCTGTCTCTGTCTCTGTGTCACTGTCTGTGAACCTCTGTCTCTGTGTCTCCGTCTCTGTGTCTCTGTCGCTGGGTCTCTGTCTCTGTCTCTGTCTCTGTCTCTGTCTCTGTCTCTGTCTCTGTCTCTGTCTCTGTCTCTGTGTCTCTTTCTGTGTGCCTCTGTCTCTGTCTCTGTCTCTGTCTCTGTCTCTGTCTCTGTCTCTGTCTCTGTCTCTGTGTCTCTTTCTGTGTGTCTCTGTCTCTGTCTCTGTCTCTGTCTTTGTCGCTGTCTCTGACTCTTTCTCTGTCTCTGTGTCTCTGTCTCTGTGTCGCTGTTTCTGTGTCTGTCTCTGTCTCAGTGTCTCCATCTCTGTGTCTCTGTCGCTGGGTCTCTGTCTCTGTCTCTGTCTCTGTCTCTGTCTCTGTCTCTGTCTCTGTCTCTGTCTCTGTCTCTGTCTCTGTCTCTGTCTCTGTCTCTGTCTCTGTCTCTGTCTCTGTCTCTGTCTCTGTGTCTCTTTCTGTGTGTCTCTGTCTCTGTCTCTGTCTTTGTCGCTGTCTCTGACTCTGTCTCTGTCTCTGTGTCTCTGTCTCTGTGTCGCTGTTTCTGTGTCTGTCTCTGTCTCAGTGTCTCCATCTCTGTCTCTGTCTCTGTCTCTGTCTCTGTCTCTGTCTCTGTCACTGTCTCTGTCTCTGTCTCTGTCTCTGTCTCTGTCTCTGTCTCTGTCTCTGTCTCTGTCTCTGTCTCTGTCTCTGTCTCTGTCTCTGTCTCTGTCTCTGTCTCTGTCTCTGTCTCTGTCTCTGTCTCTGTCTCTGTCTCTGTCTCTGTCTCTGTCTCTGTCTCTGTCTCTGTCTCTGTGTCTCTTTCTGTGTGCCTCTGTCTCTGTCTCTGTCTCTGTCTCTGTCTCTGTCTCTGTCTCTGTCTCTGTCTCTGTCTCTGTCTCTGTCTCTGTCTCTGTCTCTGTCTCTGCCTCTGTCTCTGTCTCTGTCTCTGTCTCTGTCTCTGTCTCTGTCCCTGTTTCTCTTTCTCTGTGTCTCTGTCTCTGTGTCTCTGTCCCTGTATCTCCGTCTCTGTGTGTCTGTCTCTGTTGTTATGTCTCTGTGTCTCCGTCCCTGTGTCTCTGTCTCTGCCTCTGTGTCTCTGTCTCCGTGTCTCTGTATCTGTGTCTCTGTCTCTGTGTATCCGTCTCTGTGTCTCCGTCTCTGTGTCTCTGTCTCTGTGTCTCTGTCTCTGTGTCTCTGTCCCAGTGTCTCCGTCTCTGTGTATCTGTCTCTCTCTCTCTGTGTCTCTGTCTCTGTATCTCTGTCTCTGTGGCTCTGCCTCTTTGTCCCTGTCTCTGTGTCTCCGTCCCTGTGTCTCTGTCTCTGTGTCTCTGTCTCTGTGTCTCTGTCTCTGTGTCTCTGTCCCTGTATCTCCGTCTCTGTGTATCTGTCTCTCTCTCTCTGTGGCTCTGTCTCTGTATCTCTGTCTCTGTGGCTCTGCCTCTTTGTCCCTGTCTCTGTGTCTCTGTCCCTGGGTCTCCGTCTCTGTGTCTCTGTCTCTGTCTCTGTGCACTGTCTGTGAATCTCTGTCTCTGTGTCTCCGTCTCTGTGTCTCTGTCGCTGGGTCTCTGTCTCTGTCTCTGTCTCTGTCTCTGTCTCTGTCTCTGTCTCTGTCTCTGTCTCTGTGTCTCTTTCTGTGTGTCTCTGTCTCTGTCTCTGTCTTTGTCTCTGTCTCTGTCTCTGTCTCTGTCTCTGTCTCTGTCTCTGTCTCTGACTCTGTCTCTGTCTCTGTGTCTCTGTCTCTGTGTCGCTGTTTCTGTGTCTGTCTCTGTCTCAGTGTCTCCATCTCTGTGTCTCTGTCGCTGGGTCTCTGTCTCTGTCTCTGTCTCTGTCTCTGTCTCTGTCTCTGTCTCTGTCTCTGTCTCTGTCTCTGTCTCTGTCTCTGTCTCTGTCTCTGTCTCTGTCTCTGTCTCTGTCTCTGTCTCTGTCTCTGTCTCTGTCTCTGTCTCTGTCTCTGTCTCTGCCTCTGTCTCTGTCTCTGTCTCTGTCTCTGTCTCTGTGTCTCTTTCTGTGTGTCTCTGTCTCTGTCTCTGTCTCTGTCTTTGTCTCTGTCTCTGACTCTGTCTCTGTCTCTGTGTCTCTGTCCCTGTGTCGCTGTTTCTGTGTCTGTCTCTGTCTCTGTCTCTGTGTCTCTTTCTGTGTGTCTCTGTCTCTGTCTCTGTCTTTGTCTCTGTCTCTGTCTCTGTCTCTGTCTCTGTCTCTGTCTCTGTCTCTGTCTCTGTCTGTGTCTCTGTCTCTGTCTCTGACTCTGTCTCTGTCTCTGTCTCTGTCTCTGTGTCTCTGTCTCTGTGTCGCTGTTTCTGTGTCTGTCTCTGTCTCAGTGTCTCCAACTCTGTGTCTCTGTCGCTGGGTCACTTCCTGTGTGTCTCTTCCTCTGTATCTGTCTTTGTCTCTGTCTCTGACTCTGTCTCGGTCTCTGTCTCTGTCTCTGTCTCTGTCTCTGTCTCTGTCTCTGTCTCTGTCTCTGTCTCTGTCTCTGTGTCTCTTTCTGTGTGTCTCTGTCTCTGTCTCTGTCTTTGTCTCTGTCTCTGACTCTGTCTCTGTCTCTGTGTCGCTGTTTCTGTGTCTGTCTCTGTCTCTGAGTCTTTGTCTGTGTGACCCTGTCTCTGTGTCTCTGTCCCAGTGTCTGCGTCTCTGTGTATCTGTCTCTCTCTCTCTGTGTCTCTGTCGCTGTATCTCTGTCTTTGTGACTCTGCCTCTTTGTCCCTGTCTCTGTGTCTCTGTCCCTGTTTCTCCGTCTCTGTGTCTCTGTCTCTGTCTCTGTGTCACTGTCTGTGAACCTCTGTCTCTGTGTCTCCGTCTCTGTGTCTCTGTCGCTGGGTCTCTGTCTCTGTCTCTGTCTCTGTCTCTGTCTCTGTCTCTGTCTCTGTCTCTGTCTCTGTCTCTGTGTCTCTTTCTGTGTGCCTCTGTCTCTGTCTCTGTCTCTGTCTCTGTCTCTGTCTCTGTCTCTGTCTCTGTCTCTGTCTCTGTGTCTCTTTCTGTGTGTCTCTGTCTCTGTCTCTGTCTCTGTCTTTGTCGCTGTCTCTGACTCTTTCTCTGTCTCTGTGTCTCTGTCTCTGTGTCGCTGTTTCTGTGTCTGTCTCTGTCTCAGTGTCTCCATCTCTGTGTCTCTGTCGCTGGGTCTCTGTCTCTGTCTCTGTCTCTGTCTCTGTCTCTGTCTCTGTCTCTGTCTCTGTCTCTGTCTCTGTCTCTGTCTCTGTCTCTGTCTCTGTCTCTGTCTCTGTCTCTGTCTCTGTCTCTGTCTCTGTCTCTGTCTCTGTCTCTGTGTCTCTTTCTGTGTGTCTCTGTCTCTGTCTCTGTCTTTGTCGCTGTCTCTGACTCTGTCTCTGTCTCTGTGTCTCTGTCTCTGTGTCGCTGTTTCTGTGTCTGTCTCTGTCTCAGTGTCTCCATCTCTGTCTCTGTCTCTGTCTCTGTCTCTGTCTCTGTCTCTGTCACTGTCTCTGTCTCTGTCTCTGTCTCTGTCTCTGTCTCTGTCTCTGTCTCTGTCTCTGTCTCTGTCTCTGTCTCTGTCTCTGTCTCTGTCTCTGTCTCTGTGTCTGTTTCTGTGTGTCTCTGTCTCTGTCTCTGTCTCTGTCTCTGTCTCTGTCTCTGTCTCTGTCTCTGTCTCTGTCTCCATCTCTGTGTCTCTGTCGCTGGGTCTCTGTCTCTGTCTCTCTCTCTGCCATGTCTCTGTCTCTGTGTCTCTGTCTGTGTGTCTCTGACTCTGTGTCTCTCTCTCCGTGTCACTTCCTGTGTGTCTCTTCCTCTGTATCTGTCTTTGTCTCTGTCTCTGACTCTGTCTCGGTCTCTGTCTCTGTCTCTGTCTCTGTCTCTGTCTCTGTCTCTGTCTCTGTCTCTGTGTCTCTTTCTGTGTGTCTCTGTCTCTGTCTCTGTCTTTGTCTCTGTCTCTGACTCTGTCTCTGTCTCTGTGTCTCTGTCTCTGTGTCGCTGTTTCTGTGTCTGTCTCTGTCTCTGAGTCTTTGTCTGTGTGACCCTGTCTCTGTGTTTCTGTCCCAGTGTCTGCGTCTCTGTGTATCTGTCTCTCTCTCTCTGTGTCTCTGTCTCTGTATCTCTGTCTTTGTGACTCTGCCTCTTTGTCCCTGTCTCTGTGTCTCTGTCCCTGTTTCTCCGTCTCTGTGTCTCTGTCTCTGTCTCTGTGTCACTGTCTGTGAACCTCTGTCTCTGTGTCTCCGTCTCTGTGTCTCTGTCGCTGGGTCTCTGTCTCTGTCTCTGTCTCTGTCTCTGTCTCTGTCTCTGTCTCTGTCTCTGTCTCTGTCTCTGTCTCTGTCTCTGTCTCTGTCTCTGTCTCTGTCTCTGTCTCCGTCTCTGTGTCTGTCTCTGTCTCTGTCTCTGTCTCTGTCTCTGTCTCTGTCTCTGTCTCTGTCTCTGTCTCTCTGTCTCTGTCTCTGTCTCTGTCTCTGTCTCTGTCTCTGTCTCTGTGTCCCTTTCTGTGTGCCTCTGTCTCTGTCTCTGTCTCTGTCTCTGTCTCTGTCTCTGTCTCTGTCTCTGTGTCTCTTTCTGTGTGTCTCTGTCTCTGTCTCTGTCTCTGTGTCTCTTTCTGTGTGTCTCTGTCTCTGTCTCTGTCTTTGTCTCTGTCTCTGACTCTGTCTCTGTCTCTGTGTCTCTGTCTCTGTGTCGCTGTTGCTGTGTCTGTCTCTGTCTCAGTGTCTCCATCTCTGTGTCTCTGTCGCTGGGTCTCTGTCTCTGTCTCTGTCTCTGTCTCTGTCTCTGTCTCTGTCCCTGTCTCTGTCTCTGTGTCTCTTTCTGTGTGTCTCTGTCTCTGTCTCTGTCTTTGTCTCTGTCTCTGACTCTGTCTCTGTCTCTGTGTCTCTGTCTCTGTGTCGCTGTTTCTGTGTCTGTCTCTGTCTCTGAGTCTTTGTCTGTGTGACCCTGTCTCTGTGTCTCTGTCCCAGTGTCTGCGCCTCTGTGTATCTGTCTCTCTCTCTCTGTGTCTCTGTCTCTGTGACTCTGCCTCTTTGTCCCTGTCTCTGTGTCTCTGTCCCTGTTTCTCCGTCTCTGTGTCTCTGTCTCTGTCTCTGTCTCTGTGTCTCTTTCTGTGTGTCTCTGTCTCTGTCTCTGTCTTTGTCTCTGTCTCTGTCTCTGTCTCTGTCTCTGTCTCTGTCTCTGTCTCTGTCTCTGTCTCTGTCTCTGTCTCTGACTCTGTCTCTGTCTCTGTGTCTCTGTCTCTGTGTCGCTGTTTCTGTGTCTGTCTCTGTCTCAGTGTCTCCATCTCTGTGTCTCTGTCGCTGGGTCTCTGTCTCTGTCTCTGTCTCTGTCTCTGTCTCTGTCTCTGACTCTGTCTCTGTCTCTGTGTCTCCGTCTCCTTGTCTCTGTTTTTGTCTCTGTCTTTATCTCTGTCTCTGACTCTGTCTCTGCCTCTGTGTCTCTGTCTGCGTGTCTCTGTCTCTGTCTCTGTCTCTGTCTCTGTCTCTGTCTCTGTCTCTGTGTTCCTGTCTCTGTTTCTCTGTCTCTGTCACTGTGTCTCTGTCTCTGTGACTCTGTCTCTGTGTCACTGTCTCTGAGAATCTGTCTCTGTGTTTCTGTCTCTGTGTCACTGTCTCGGTGTCTCTGTCTCTGTGTCTCTGTCTCTGTGTCTCTGTCTGTGTGCCGCTGTCTCTGTGTCTCTCTCTCCGTGTCACTTTCTGTGTGTCTCTTCCTCTGTATCTGTCTTTGTCTCTGTCTCTGACACTGTCTCTGTCTCTGTGTCTCCGTCTCCTTGTCTCTGTTTTTGTCTCTGTCTTTATCTCTGTCTCTGACTCTGTCTCTGCCTCTGTGTCTCTGTCTGCGTGTCTCTGTCTCTGTCTCTGTCTCTGTCTCAGTCTCTGTCTCTGTCTCTGTCTCTGTGTCTCTGTCTCTGTGAATCTGTCTCTGTGTTTCTGTCTCTGTGTCTCTGGCCCTGTGTCTCCGTTTCTGTATCTCTGTCCCCTGACTCTGTCTCTGTATCACTGCGTCTGAATCTCTGTCTCTGCGTCTCTGTCTCTGTGTATCTGTCTCTGTGTCTCTGTCTCTATGTCCATGTCTCTGTGTCTCTATCTCTGTGTCTCTGTCTCTGTGCCTCTGTCTCTGTGTCTCTGTCTCTGAGAATCTGTCTCTGTGTTTCTGTCCCTGTGTCACTGTCTCGGTGTCTCTGTCTCTGTGCCTCTGTCTCTGTCTCTGTGTTCCTGTCTCTGTTTCTCTGTCTCTGTCTCTGAGTTTTTGTCTGTGTGACCCTGTCTCTGTGTCTCTGTCCCAGTGTCTGCGCCTCTGTGTATCTGTCTCTCTCTCTCTGTGTCTCTGTCTCTGTGACTCTGCCTCTTTGTCCCTGTCTCTGTGTCTCTGTCCCTGTTTCTCCGTCTCTGTGTCTCTGTCTCTGTCTCTGTCTCTGTGTCTCTTTCTGTGTGTCTCTGTCTCTGTCTCTGTCTTTGTCTCTGTCTCTGTCTCTGTCTCTGTCTCTGTCTCTGTCTCTGTCTCTGTCTCTGTCGCTGTCTCTGTCTCTGCCTCTGTCTCTGTCTCTGTGTCTCTGTCTCTGTGTCGCTGTTTCTGTGTCTGTCTCTGTCTCAGTGTCTCCATCTGTGTGTCTCTGTCGCTGGGTCTCTGTCTCTGTCTCTGTCTCTGTCTCTGTCTCTGACTCTGTCTCTGTCTCTGTGTCTCCGTCTCCGTGTCTCTGTTTTTGTCTCTGTCTTTATCTCTGTCTCTGACTCTGCCTCTGCCTCTGTGTCTCTGTCTGCGTGTCTCTGTCTCTGTCTCTGTCTCTGTCTCTGTCTCTGTCTCTGTCTCTGTCTCTGTCTCTGTCTCTGTCTCTGTCTCTGTCTCTGTCTCTGTCTCTGTCTCTGTCTCTGTCTCTGTCTCCATCTCTGTGTCTCTGTCGCTGGGTCTCTGTCTCTGTCTCTCTCTCTGCCATGTCTCTGTCTCTGTGTCTCTGTCTGTGTGTCTCTGACTCTGTGTCTCTCTCTCCGTGTCACTTCCTGTGTGTCTCTTCCTCTGTATCTGTCTTTGTCTCTGTCTCTGACTCTGTCTCGGTCTCTGTCTCTGTCTCTGTCTCTGTCTCTGTCTCTGTCTCTGTCTCTGTCTCTGTGTCTCTTTCTGTGTGTCTCTGTCTCTGTCTCTGTCTTTGTCTCTGTCTCTGTCTCTGTCTCTGTCTCTGTGTCTCTGTCTCTGTGTCGCTGTTTCTGTGTCTGTCTCTGTCTCTGAGTCTTTGTCTGTGTGACCCTGTCTCTGTGTCTCTGTCCCAGTGTCTGCGTCTCTGTGTATCTGTCTCTCTCTCTCTGTGTCTCTGTCTCTGTATCTCTGTCTTTGTGACTCTGCCTCTTTGTCCCTGTCTCTGTGTCTCTGTCCCTGTTTCTCCGTCTCTGTGTCTCTGTCTCTGTCTCTGTGTCACTCTCTGTGAACCTCTGTCTCTGTGTCTCCGTCTCTGTGTCTCTGTCGCTGGGTCTCTGTCTCTGTCTCTGTCTCTGTCTCTGTCTCTGTCTCTGTCTCTGTCTCTGTCTCTGTCTCTGTCTCTGTCTCTGTCTCTGTCTCTGTCTCTGTCTCCGTCTCTGTCTCTGTCTCTGTCTCTGTCTCTGTCTCTGTCTCTGTCTCTGTCTCTGTCTCTGTCTCTGTGTCTCTGTCTCTGTCTCTGTCTCTGTCTCTGTCTCTGTCTCTGTCTCTGTCTCTGTGTCTCTTTCTGTGTGCCTCTGTCTCTGTCTCTGTCTCTGTCTCTGTCTCTGTCTCTGTCTCTGTCTCTGTGTCTCTTTCTGTGTGTCTCTGTCTCTGTCTCTGTCTCTGTGTCTCTTTCTGTGTGTCTCTGTCTCTGTCTCCGTCTTTGTCTCTGTCTCTCACTCTGTCTCTGTCTCTGTGTCTCTGTCTCTGTGTCGCTGTTGCTGTGTCTGTCTCTGTCTCAGTGTCTCCATCTCTGTGTCTCTGTCGCTGGGTCTCTGTCTCTGTCTCTGTCTCTGTCTCTGTCTCTGTCTCTGTCCCTGTCTCTGTCTCTGTGTCTCTTTCTGTGTGTCTCTGTCTCTGTCTCTGTCTTTGTCTCTGTCTCTGACTCTGTCTCTGTCTCTGTGTCTCTGTCTCTGTGTCGCTGTTTCTGTGTCTGTCTCTGTCTCTGAGTCTTTGTCTGTGTGACCCTGTCTCTGTGTCTCTGTCCCAGTGTCTGCGCCTCTGTGTATCTGTCTCTCTCTCTCTGTGTCTCTGTCTCTGTGACTCTGCCTCTTTGTCCCTGTCTCTGTGTCTCTGTCCCTGTTTCTCCGTCTCTGTGTCTCTGTTTCTGTCTCTGTCTCTGTGTCTCTTTCTGTGTGTCTCTGTCTCTGTCTCTGTCTTTGTCTCTGTCACTGTCTCTGTCTCTGTCTCTGTCTCTGTCTCTGTCTCTGACTCTGTCTCTGTCTCTGTGTCTCTGTCTCTGTGTGGCTGTTTCTGTGTCTGTCTCTGTCTCAGTGTCTCCATCTCTGTGTCTCTGTCGCTGGGTCTCTGTCTCTGTCTCTGTCTCTGTCTCTGTCTCTGACTCTGTCTCTGTCTCTGTGTCTCCGTCTCCTTGTCTCTGTTTTTGTCTCTGTCTTTATCTCTATCTCTGACTCTGTCTCTGCCTCTGTGTCTCTGTCTGCGTGTCTCTGTCTCTGTCTCTGTCTCTGTCTCTGTCTCTGTCTCTGTCTCTGTCTCTGTCTCTGTCTCTGTCTCTGTCTCTGTCTCTGTCTCTGTCTCTGTCTCTGTCTTTGTCTCTGTCTCTGTCTCTGTCTCTGTCTCTGTCTCTGTCTCTGTCTCTGTCTCTGTCTCTGTCTCTGTCTCTGTCTCTGTCTCTGTCTCTGTCTCTGTCTCTGTCTCCGTCTCTGTCTCTGTCTCTGTCTCTGTCTCGGTCTCTCTCTCTGTCTCTGTCTCTGCCTCTGTCTCTGTCTCTGTCTCTGTCTCTGTCTCTGTCTCTGTCTCTGTCTCTGTCTCTGTCTCTGTCTCTGTCTCTGTCTCTGTCTCTGTCTCTGTGTCTCTTTCTGTGTGCCTCTGTCTCTGTCTCTGTCTCTGTCTCTGTCTCTGTCTCTGTCTCTGTCTCTGTGTCTCTTTCTGTGTGTCTCTGTCTCTGTCTCTGTCTTTGTCTCTGTCTCTGACTCTGTCTCTGTCTCTGTCTCTGTCTCTGTCTCTGTCTCTGTCTCTGTCTCTGTCTCTGTCTCTGTCTCTGTCTCTGTCTCTGTCTCTGTCTCTGTCTCTGTCTCTGTCTCTGTCTCTGTCTCTGTCTCTGTCTCTGTCTCTGTCTCTGTCTCTGTCTCTGTCTCTTTCTCTGTCTCTGTCTCTTTCTCTGTCTCTGTCTCTGTCTCTGTCTCTGTCTCTGTCTCTGTCTCTGTCTCTGTCTCTGTCTCTGTCTCTGTGTCTCTGTCTCTGTGTCTCTAGCCCTGTGTCTCCGTCTCTGTATCTCTGTCCCCTGACTCTGTCTCTGTGTCAATGTGTCTGAATCTCTGTCTCTGCGTCTCTGTCTCTGTGTATCTGTCTCTGTGTCTCTGTCTCTATGTCCATGTCCCTGTGTCTCTATCTCTGTGTCTCTGTCTCTGTGCCTCTGTCTCTGTGTCTCTGTCTCTGAGAATCTGTCTCTGTGTTTCTGTCCCTGTGTCACTGTCTCGGTGTCTCTGTCTCTGTGCCTCTGTCTCTGTCTCTGTGTTCCTGTCTCTGTTTCTCTGTCTCTGTGTCTGTGTCACCGTGTCCCTGTCTCCGTCCCTATGTCTCTGTCTCTGTGTCTCTGTCTCTGTGAATCTGTCTCTCTGTTTCTGTTTCTGTGTCTCTGTCTCTGTGTCTCTGTCTCTGTGTCTCTGTCTCTGTGTCTCTGTCTCTGTGTCTCTGCCTCTGTGTCTCAGTCTCTGTGTCTCCGTCTCTTTGTCTCTGTCTCCGTGTCTCTGTCTCTGTGTCTCTGTCACGCTGTCTCTGTCTCTGTCTCTGTCTCTGTGTCTCTGTGTCTCAGTCTCCGTGGCACCGTCTCTGTGTCTCTGCCTCTGCCACTATCTGACTCTGTCTCTGTCTCTGTCTCTGTCTCTGTCTCTGTCTCTGTCTCGGTCTCTGTCTCTGTCTCTGTGTCTCTTTCTGTGTGTCTCTGCCTCTGTCTCTGTCTTTGTCGCTGTCTCTGACTCTGTCTCTGTCTCTGTCTTTGTCGCTGTCTCTGACTCTGTCTCTGTCTCTGTGTCTCTGTCTCTGTGTCTCTGTCTCTGTGTCGCTGTTTCTGTGTCTGTCTCTGTCTCAGTGTCTCCATCTCTGTGTCTCTGTCGCTGGGTCTCTGTCTCTGTCTCTGTCTCTGTCTCTGTCTCTGTCTCTGTCTCTGTCTCTGTCTCTGTCTCTGTCTCTGTCTCTGCCTCGGTCTCTGTCTCTGTCTCTGCCATGTCTCTGTCTCTGTGTCTCTGTCTGTGTGTCTCTGACTCTGTGTCTCTCTCTCCGTGTCACTTTCTGTCTGTCTCTTTCTCTGTCTCTGTCTCTTTCTCTGTCTCTGTCTCTGTCTCTGTCTCTGTCTCTGTCTCGGTCTCTGTCTCTGTCTCTGTCTCTGTCTCTGTCTCTGTGTCTCTTTCTGTGTGCCTCTGTCTCTGTCTCTGTCTCTGTGACTCTGCCTCTTTGTCCCTGTCTCTGTGTCTCTGTCCCTGTTTCTCCGTCTCTGTGTCTCTGTCTCTGTCTCTGTGTCACTGTCTGTGAATCTCTGTCTCTGTGTCTCCGTCTCTGTGTCTCTGTCGCTGGGTCTCTGTCTCTGTCTCTGTCTCTGTCTCTGTCTCTGTCTCTGTCTCTGTCTCTGTCTCTGTCTCTGTCTCTGTCTCTGTCTCTGTCTCTGTCTCTGTCTCTGTCTCTGTCTCTGTCTCTGTCTCTGTTTCTGTCTCTGTCTCTGTCTCTGTCTCTGTCTCTGTCTCTGTCTCTGTCTCTGTCTCTGTCTCTGTCTCTGTCTCTGTGTCTCTTTCTGTGTGCCTCTGTCTCTGTCTCTGTCTCTGTCTCTGTCTCTGTCTCTGTCTGTGTCTCTGTCTCTGTCTCTGTCTCTGTGTGTCGGCCTCTATGTCTCTGTCTCTGTGTCTCTGCCTCTGTGTCTCTGTCTCGGTGTCTCTGTCCCTGTGCCTCCGTCTCTGTGTGACTGTCTCGGTGTCTCTGTCCCTGTGTCTGTATCACCGTGTCCCTGTCTCCGTCCCTATGTCTCTGTCTCTGTGTCTCTGTATCTGTGAATCTGTCTCTGTGTTTCTGTCTCTGTGTCTCTAGCCCTGTGTCTCCGTCTCTGTATCTCTGTCCCCTGACTCTGTCTCTGTGTCAATGTGTCTGAATCTCTGTCTCTGCGTCTCTGTCTCTGTGTATCTGTCTCTGTGTCTCTGTCTCTATGTCCATGTCCCTGTGTCTCTATCTCTGTGTCTCTGTCTCTGTGCCTCTGTCTCTGTGTCTCTGTCTCTGAGAATCTGTCTCTGTGTTTCTGTCCCTGTGTCACTCTCTCGGTGTCTCTGTCTCTGTGCCTCTGTCTCTGTCTCTGTGTTCCTGTCTCTGTTTCTCTGTCTCTGTGTCTGTGTCACCGTGTCCCTGTCTCCGTCCCTATGTCTCTGTCTCTGTGTCTCTGTCTCTGTGAATCTGTCTCTCTGTTTCTGTTTCTGTGTCTCTGTCTCTGTTTCTGTGTCTCTGTCTCTGTGTCTCTGTCTCTGTGTCTCTGTCTCTGTGTCTCTGTCTCTGTGTCTCTGCCTCTGTGTCTCAGTCTCTGTGTCTCCGTCTCTTTGTCTCTGTCTCCGTGTCTCTGTCTCTGTCTCTGTGTCTCTGTGTCTCAGTCTCCGTGGCACCGTCTCTGTGTCTCTGCCTCTGCCACTATCTGACTCTGTCTCTGTCTCTGTCTCTGTCTCTGTCTCGGTCTCTGTCTCTGTCTCGGTCTCTGTCTCTGTCTCTGTGTCTCTTTCTGTGTGTCTCTGTCTCTGTCTCTGTCTTTGTCGCTGTCTCTGACTCTGTCTCTGTCTCTGTCTCTGTCTCTGTCTCTGTCTCTGTCTCTGTGTCTCTGTCTCTGTGTATCTGTCTCTGTGTCTCTGTCTCTATGTCCATGTCCCTGTGTCTCTATCTCTGTGTCTCTGTCTCTGTGCCTCTGTCTCTGTGTCTCTGTCTCTGAGAATCTGTCTCTGTGTTTCTGTCCCTGTGTCACTCTCTCGGTGTCTCTGTCTCTGTGCCTCTGTCTCTGTCTCTGTGTTCCTGTCTCTGTTTCTCTGTCTCTGTGTCTGTGTCACCGTGTCCCTGTCTCCGTCCCTATGTCTCTGTCTCTGTGTCTCTGTCTCTGTGAATCTGTCTCTCTGTTTCTGTTTCTGTGTCTCTGTCTCTGTGTCTCTGTCTCTGTGTCTCTGTATCTGTGTCTCTGTCTCTGTGTCTCTGCCTCTGTGTCTCAGTCTCTGTGTCTCCGTCTCTTTGTCTCTGTCTCCGTGTCTCTGTCTCTGTCTCTGTGTCTCTGTGTCTCAGTCTCCGTGGAACCGTCTCTGTGTCTCTGCCTCTGCCACTATCTGACTCTGTCTCTGTCTCTGTCTCTGTCTCTGTCTCTGTCTCTGTCTCTGTCTCGGTCTCTGTCTCTGTCTCTGTGTCTCTTTCTGTGTGTCTCTGTCTCTGTCTCTGTCTTTGTCGCTGTCTCTGACTCTGTCTCTGTCTCTGTCTCTGTCTCTGTCTCTGTCTCTGTCTCTGTGTCTCTGTCTCTGTGTCGCTGTTTCTGTGTCTGTCTCTGTCTCTGTCTCTGTCTCTGTCTCTGTCTCTGTCTCTGTCTCTGTCTCTGTCTCTGTCTCTGTCTCTGTCTCTGTCTCTGTGTCTCTTTCTGTGTGCCTCTGTCTCTGTCTCTGTCTCTGTCTCTGTCTCTGTCTCTGTCTCTGTCTCTGTCTCTGTCTCTGTCTCTGTCTCTGTCTCTGTGTCTCTTTCTGTGTGTCTCTGTCTCTGTCTCTGTCTCTGTCTCCATCTCTGTGTCTCTTTCTGTGTGTCTCCGTCTCTGTCTCTGTCTTTGTCTCTGTCTCTGACTCTGTCTCTGTCTCTGTGTCTCTGTCTCTGTGTCGCTGTTTCTGTGTCTGTCTCTGTCTCTGAGTCTTTGTCTGTGTGACCCTGTCTCTGTGTCTCTGTCCCAGTGTCTGCGTCTCTGTGTATCTGTCTCTCTCTCTCTGTGTCTCTGTCTCTGTATCTCTGTCTTTGTGACTCTGTCTCTTTGTCCCTGTCTCTGTGTCTCTGTCCCTGTTTCTCCGTCTCTGTGTCTCTGTCTCTGTCTCTGTGTCACTCTCTGTGAACCTCTGTCTCTGTGTCTCCGTCTCTGTGTCTCTGTCGCTGGGTCTCTGTCTCTGTCTCTGTCTCTGTCTCTGTCTCTGTCTCTGTCTCTGTCTCTGTCTCTGTCTCTGTCTCTGTCTCTGTCTCTGTCTCTGTCTCTGTCTCTGTCTCTGTCTCTGTCTCTGTCTCTGTCTCTGTCTCTGTCTCTGTCTCGGTCTCTCTCTCTGTCTCTGTCTCTGCCTCTGTCTCTGTCTCTGTCTCTGTCTCTGTCTCTGTCTCTGTCTCTGTCTCTGTCTCTGTCTCTGTGTCTCTTTCTGTGTGTCTCTGTCTCTGTCTCTGTCTTTGTCTCTGTCTCTGACTCTGTCTCTGTCTCTGTGTCTCTGTCTCTGTGTCGCTGTTTCTGTGTCTGTCTCTGTCTCTGAGTCTTTGTCTGTGTGACCCTGTCTCTGTGTCTCTGTCCCAGTGTCTGCGTCTCTGTGTATCTGTCTCTCTCTCTCTGTGTCTCTGTCTCTGTATCTCTGTCTTTGTGACTCTGCCTCTTTGTCCCTGTCTCTGTGTCTCTGTCCCTGTTTCTCCGTCTCTGTGTCTCTGTCTCTGTCTCTGTGTCACTCTCTGTGAACCTCTGTCTCTGTGTCTCCGTCTCTGTGTCTCTGTCGCTGGGTCTCTGTCTCTGTCTCTGTCTCTGTCTCTGTCTCTGTCTCTGTCTCTGTCTCTGTCTCTGTCTCTGTCTCTGTCTCCGTCTCTGTCTCTGTCTCTGTCTCTGTCTCTGTCTCTGTCTCTGTCTCTGTCTCTGTCTCTGTCTCTGTGTCTCTGTCTCTGTCTCTGTCTCTGTCTCTGTCTCTGTCTCTGTCTCTGTGTCTCTTTCTGTGTGCCTCTGTCTCTGTCTCTGTCTCTGTCTCTGTCTCTGTCTCTGTCTCTGTCTCTGTGTCTCTTTCTGTGTGTCTCTGTCTCTGTCTCTGTCTCTGTGTCTCTTTCTGTGTGTCTCTGTCTCTGTCTCTGTCTTTGTCTCTGTCTCTCACTCTGTCTCTGTCTCTGTGTCTCTGTCTCTGTGTCGCTGTTGCTGTGTCTGTCTCTGTCTCAGTGTCTCCATCTCTGTGTCTCTGTCGCTGGGTCTCTGTCTCTGTCTCTGTCTCTGTCTCTGTCTCTGTCTCTGTCCCTGTCTCTGTCTCTGTGTCTCTTTCTGTGTGTCTCTGTCTCTGTCTCTGTCTTTGTCTCTGTCTCTGACTCTGTCTCTGTCTCTGTGTCTCTGTCTCTGTGTCGCTGTTTCTGTGTCTGTCTCTGTCTCTGAGTCTTTGTCTGTGTGACCCTGTCTCTGTGTCTCTGTCCCAGTGTCTGCGCCTCTGTGTATCTGTCTCTCTCTCTCTGTGTCTCTGTCTCTGTGACTCTGCCTCTTTGTCCCTGTCTCTGTGTCTCTGTCCCTGTTTCTCCGTCTCTGTGTCTCTGTCTCTGTCTCTGTCTCTGTGTCTCTTTCTGTGTGTCTCTGTCTCTGTCTCTGTCTTTGTCTCTGTCACTGTCTCTGTCTCTGTCTCTGTCTCTGTCTCTGTCTCTGACTCTGTCTCTGTCTCTGTGTCTCTGTCTCTGTGTGGCTGTTTCTGTGTCTGTCTCTGTCTCAGTGTCTCCATCTCTGTGTCTCTGTCGCTGGGTCTCTGTCTCTGTCTCTGTCTCTGTCTCTGTCTCTGACTCTGTCTCTGTCTCTGTGTCTCCGTCTCCTTGTCTCTGTTTTTGTCTCTGTCTTTATCTCTATCTCTGACTCTGTCTCTGCCTCTGTGTCTCTGTCTGCGTGTCTCTGTCTCTGTCTCTGTCTCTGTCTCTGTCGCTGTCTCTGTCTCTGTCTCTGTCTCTGTCTCTGTCTCTGTCTCTGTCTCTGTCTCTGTCTCTGTCTCTGTCTTTGTCTCTGTCTCTGTCTCTGTCTCTGTCTCTGTCTCTGTCTCTGTCTCTGTCTCTGTCTCTGTCTCTGTCTCTGTCTCTGTCTCTGTCTCTGTCTCTGTCTCTGTCTCTGTCTCTGTCTCTGTCTCTGTCTCGGTCTCTCTCTCTGTCTCTGTCTCTGCCTCTGTCTCTGTCTCTGTCTCTGTCTCTGTCTCTGTCTCTGTCTCTGTCTCTGTCTCTGTGTCTCTTTCTGTGTGCCTCTGTCTCTGTCTCTGTCTCTGTCTCTGTCTCTGTCTCTGTCTCTGTCTCTGTGTCTCTTTCTGTGTGTCTCTGTCTCTGTCTCTGTCTTTGTCTCTGTCTCTGACTCTGTCTCTGTCTCTGTCTCTGTCTCTGTCTCTGTCTCTGTCTCTGTCTCTGTCTCTGTCTCTGTCTCTGTCTCTGTCTCTGTCTCTGTCTCTGTCTCTGTCTCTGTCTCTGCCTCTGTCTCTGTCTCTGTCTCTGTCTCTGTCTCTGTCTCTGTCTCTGTCTCTGTCTCTGTCTCTGTCTCTGTCTCTGTGTCTCTTTCTGTGTGTCTCTGTCTCTGTCTCTGTCTTTGTCTCTGTCTCTGACTCTGTCTCTGTCTCTGTGTCTCTGTCTCTGTGTCGCTGTTTCTGTGTCTGTCTCTGTCTCTGAGTCTTTGTCTGTGTGACCCTGTCTCTGTGTCTCTGTCCCAGTGTCTGCGTCTCTGTGTATCTGTCTCTCTCTCTCTGTGTCTCTGTCTCTGTATCTCTGTCTTTGTGACTCTGCCTCTTTGTCCCTGTCTCTGTGTCTCTGTCCCTGTTTCTCCGTCTCTGTGTCTCTGTCTCTGTCTCTGTGTCACTCTCTGTGAACCTCTGTCTCTGTGTCTCCGTCTCTGTGTCTCTGTCGCTGGGTCTCTGTCTCTGTCTCTGTCTCTGTCTCTGTCTCTGTCTCTGTCTCTGTCTCTGTCTCTGTCTCTGTCTCTGTCTCTGTCTCTGTCTCTGTCTCTGTCTCTGTCTCTGTCTCTGTCTCCGTCTCTGTCTCTGTCTCTGTCTCTGTCTCTGTCTCTGTCTCTGTCTCTGTCTCTGTCTCTGTCTCTGTGTCTCTGTCTCTGTCTCTGTCTCTGTCTCTGTCTCTGTCTCTGTCTCTGTGTCTCTTTCTGTGTGCCTCTGTCTCTGTCTCTGTCTCTGTCTCTGTCTCTGTCTCTGTCTCTGTCTCTGTGTCTCTTTCTGTGTGTCTCTGTCTCTGTCTCTGTCTCTGTGTCTCTTTCTGTGTGTCTCTGTCTCTGTCTCTGTCTTTGTCTCTGTCTCTCACTCTGTCTCTGTCTCTGTGTCTCTGTCTCTGTGTCGCTGTTGCTGTGTCTGTCTCTGTCTCAGTGTCTCCATCTCTGTGTCTCTGTCGCTGGGTCTCTGTCTCTGTCTCTGTCTCTGTCTCTGTCTCTGTCTCTGTCCCTGTCTCTGTCTCTGTGTCTCTTTCTGTGTGTCTCTGTCTCTGTCTCTGTCTTTGTCTCTGTCTCTGACTCTGTCTCTGTCTCTGTGTCTCTGTCTCTGTGTCGCTGTTTCTGTGTCTGTCTCTGTCTCTGAGTCTTTGTCTGTGTGACCCTGTCTCTGTGTCTCTGTCCCAGTGTCTGCGCCTCTGTGTATCTGTCTCTCTCTCTCTGTGTCTCTGTCTCTGTGACTCTGCCTCTTTGTCCCTGTCTCTGTGTCTCTGTCCCTGTTTCTCCGTCTCTGTGTCTCTGTCTCTGTCTCTGTCTCTGTGTCTCTTTCTGTGTGTCTCTGTCTCTGTCTCTGTCTTTGTCTCTGTCACTGTCTCTGTCTCTGTCTCTGTCTCTGTCTCTGTCTCTGTCTCTGACTCTGTCTCTGTCTCTGTGTCTCTGTCTCTGTGTGGCTGTTTCTGTGTCTGTCTCTGTCTCAGTGTCTCCATCTCTGTGTCTCTGTCGCTGGGTCTCTGTCTCTGTCTCTGTCTCTGACTCTGTCTCTGTCTCTGTGTCTCCGTCTCCTTGTCTCTGTTTTTGTCTCTGTCTTTATCTCTATCTCTGACTCTGTCTCTGCCTCTGTGTCTCTGTCTGCGTGTCTCTGTCTCTGTCTCTGTCTCTGTCTCTGTCTCTGTCTCTGTCTCTGTCTCTGTCTCTGTCTCTGTCTCTGTCTCTGTCTCTGTCTCTGTCTCTGTCTCTGTCTCTGTCTCTGTCTCTGTCTCTGTCTCTGTCTCTGTCTCTGTCTCTGTCTCTGTCTCTGTCTCTGTCTCTGTCTCTGTCTCTGTCTCTGTCTCTGTCTCTGTCTCTGTCTCTGTCTCTGTCTCTGTCTCTGTCTCTGTCTCTGTCTCTGTCTCGGTCTCTCTCTCTGTCTCTGTCTCTGCCTCTGTCTCTGTCTCTGTCTCTGTCTCTGTCTCTGTCTCTGTCTCTGTCTCTGTCTCTGTGTCTCTTTCTGTGTGCCTCTGTCTCTGTCTCTGTCTCTGTCTCTGTCTCTGTCTCTGTCTCTGTCTCTGTCTCTGTCTCTGTCTCTGTCTCTGTGTCTCTTTCTGTGTGTCTCTGTCTCTGTCTCTGTCTTTGTCTCTGTCTCTGACTCTGTCTCTGTCTCTGTCTCTGTCTCTGTCTCTGTCTCTGTCTCTGTCTCTGTCTCTGTCTCTGTCTCTGTCTCTGTCTCTGTCTCTGTCTCTGTCTCTGTCTCTGTCTCTGTCTCTGTCTCTGTCTCTGTCTCTGTCTCTGTCTCTGTCTCTGTCTCTGTCTCTGTCTCTGTCTCTGTCTCTGTCTCTGTCTCTGTCTCTTTCTCTGTCTCTGTCTCTTTCTCTGTCTCTGTCTCTGTCTCTGTCTCTGTCTCTGTCTCTGTCTCTGTCTCTGTCTCTGTCTCTGTCTCTGTGTCTCTGTCTCTGTGTCTCTAGCCCTGTGTCTCCGTCTCTGTATCTCTGTCCCCTGACTCTGTCTCTGTGTCAATGTGTCTGAATCTCTGTCTCTGCGTCTCTGTCTCTGTGTATCTGTCTCTGTGTCTCTGTCTCTATGTCCATGTCCCTGTGTCTCTATCTCTGTGTCTCTGTCTCTGTGCCTCTGTCTCTGTGTCTCTGTCTCTGAGAATCTGTCTCTGTGTTTCTGTCCCTGTGTCACTGTCTCGGTGTCTCTGTCTCTGTGCCTCTGTCTCTGTCTCTGTGTTCCTGTCTCTGTTTCTCTGTCTCTGTGTCTGTGTCACCGTGTCCCTGTCTCCGTCCCTATGTCTCTGTCTCTGTGTCTCTGTCTCTGTGAATCTGTCTCTCTGTTTCTGTTTCTGTGTCTCTGTCTCTGTGTCTCTGTCTCTGTGTCTCTGTCTCTGTGTCTCTGTCTCTGTGTCTCTGCCTCTGTGTCTCAGTCTCTGTGTCTCCGTCTCTTTGTCTCTGTCTCCGTGTCTCTGTCTCTGTGTCTCTGTCACGCTGTCTCTGTCTCTGTCTCTGTCTCTGTGTCTCTGTGTCTCAGTCTCCGTGGCACCGTCTCTGTGTCTCTGCCTCTGCCACTATCTGACTCTGTCTCTGTCTCTGTCTCTGTCTCTGTCTCTGTCTCTGTCTCGGTCTCTGTCTCTGTCTCTGTGTCTCTTTCTGTGTGTCTCTGTCTCTGTCTCTGTCTTTGTCGCTGTCTCTGACTCTGTCTCTGTCTCTGTCTTTGTCGCTGTCTCTGACTCTGTCTCTGTCTCTGTGTCTCTGTCTCTGTGTCTCTGTCTCTGTGTCGCTGTTTCTGTGTCTGTCTCTGTCTCAGTGTCTCCATCTCTGTGTCTCTGTCGCTGGGTCTCTGTCTCTGTCTCTGTCTCTGTCTCTGTCTCTGTCTCTGTCTCTGTCTCTGTCTCTGTCTCTGTCTCTGTCTCTGTCTCTGTCTCTGCCTCGGTCTCTGTCTCTGTCTCTGCCATGTCTCTGTCTCTGTGTCTCTGTCTGTGTGTCTCTGACTCTGTGTCTCTCTCTCCGTGTCACTTTCTGTCTGTCTCTTTCTCTGTCTCTGTCTCTTTCTCTGTCTCTGTCTCTGTCTCTGTCTCTGTCTCTGTCTCTGTCTCGGTCTCTGTCTCTGTCTCTGTCTCTGTCTCTGTCTCTGTGTCTCTTTCTGTGTGCCTCTGTCTCTGTCTCTGTCTCTGTGACTCTGCCTCTTTGTCCCTGTCTCTGTGTCTCTGTCCCTGTTTCTCCGTCTCCGTGTCTCTGTCTCTGTCTCTGTGTCACTGTCTGTGAATCTCTGTCTCTGTGTCTCCGTCTCTGTGTCTCTGTCGCTGGGTCTCTGTCTCTGTCTCTGTCTCTGTCTCTGTCTCTGTCTCTGTCTCTGTCTCTGTCTCTGTCTCTGTCTCTGTCTCTGTCTCTGTCTCTGTCTCTGTCTCTGTCTCTGTCTCTGTCTCTGTTTCTGTCTCTGTCTCTGTCTCTGTCTCTGTCTCTGTCTCTGTCTCTGTCTCTGTCTCTGTCTCTGTGTCTCTTTCTGTGTGCCTCTGTCTCTGTCTCTGTCTCTGTCTCTGTCTCTGTCTCTGTCTGTGTCTCTGTCTCTGTCTCTGTCTCTGTGTGTCGGTCTCTATGTCTCTGTCTCTGTGTCTCTGCCTCTGTGTCTCTGTCTCGGTGTCTCTGTCCCTGTGCCTCCGTCTCTGTGTGACTGTCTCGGTGTCTCTGTCCCTGTGTCTGTATCACCGTGTCCCTGTCTCCGTCCCTATGTCTCTGTCTCTGTGTCTCTGTATCTGTGAATCTGTCTCTGTGTTTCTGTCTCTGTGTCTCTAGCCCTGTGTCTCCGTCTCTGTATCTCTGTCCCCTGACTCTGTCTCTGTGTCAATGTGTCTGAATCTCTGTCTCTGCGTCTCTGTCTCTGTGTATCTGTCTCTGTGTCTCTGTCTCTATGTCCATGTCCCTGTGTCTCTATCTCTGTGTCTCTGTCTCTGTGCCTCTGTCTCTGTGTCTCTGTCTCTGAGAATCTGTCTCTGTGTTTCTGTCCCTGTGTCACTCTCTCGGTGTCTCTGTCTCTGTGCCTCTGTCTCTGTCTCTGTGTTCCTGTCTCTGTTTCTCTGTCTCTGTGTCTGTGTCACCGTGTCCCTGTCTCCGTCCCTATGTCTCTGTCTCTGTGTCTCTGTCTCTGTGAATCTGTCTCTCTGTTTCTGTTTCTGTGTCTCTGTCTCTGTGTCTCTGTCTCTGTGTCTCTGTCTCTGTGTCTCTGTCTCTGTGTCTCTGCCTCTGTGTCTCAGTCTCTGTGTCTCCGTCTCTTTGTCTCTGTCTCCGTGTCTCTGTCTCTGTCTCTGTGTCTCTGTGTCTCAGTCTCCGTGGCACCGTCTCTGTGTCTCTGCCTCTGCCACTATCTGACTCTGTCTCTGTCTCTGTCTCTGTCTCTGTCTCGGTCTCTGTCTCTGTCTCGGTCTCTGTCTCTGTCTCTGTGTCTCTTTCTGTGTGTCTCTGTCTCTGTCTCTGTCTTTGTCGCTGTCTCTGACTCTGTCTCTGTCTCTGTCTCTGTCTCTGTCTCTGTCTCTGTCTCTGTGTCTCTGTCTCTGTGTATCTGTCCCTGTGTCTCTGTCTCTATGTCCATGTCCCTGTGTCTCTATCTCTGTGTCTCTGTCTCTGTGCCTCTGTCTCTGTGTCTCTGTCTCTGAGAATCTGTCTCTGTGTTTCTGTCCCTGTGTCACTCTCTCGGTGTCTCTGTCTCTGTGCCTCTGTCTCTGTCTCTGTGTTCCTGTCTCTGTTTCTCTGTCTCTGTGTCTGTGTCACCGTGTCCCTGTCTCCGTCCCTATGTCTCTGTCTCTGTGTCTCTGTCTCTGTGAATCTGTCTCTCTGTTTCTGTTTCTGTGTCTCTGTCTCTGTGTCTCTGTCTCTGTGTCTCTGTCTCTGTGTCTCTGTCTCTGTGTCTCTGCCTCTGTGTCTCAGTCTCTGTGTCTCCGTCTCTTTGTCTCTGTCTCCGTGTCTCTGTCTCTGTCTCTGTGTCTCTGTGTCTCAGTCTCCGTGGCACCGTCTCTGTGTCTCTGCCTCTGCCACTATCTGACTCTGTCTCTGTCTCTGTCTCTGTCTCTGTCTCTGTCTCTGTCTCTGTCTCTGTCTCGGTCTCTGTCTCTGTCTCTGTGTCTCTTTCTGTGTGTCTCTGTCTCTGTCTCTGTCTTTGTCGCTGTCTCTGACTCTGTCTCTGTCTCTGTCTCTGTCTCTGTCTCTGTCTCTGTCTCTGTGTCTCTGTCTCTGTGTCGCTGTTTCTGTGTCTGTCTCTGTCTCTGTCTCTGTCTCTGTCTCTGTCTCTGTCTCTGTCTCTGTCTCTGTCTCTGTCTCTGTCTCTGTCTCTGTCTCTGTGTCTCTTTCTGTGTGCCTCTGTCTCTGTCTCTGTCTCTGTCTCTGTCTCTGTCTCTGTCTCTGTCTCTGTCTCTGTCTCTGTCTCTGTCTCTGTCTCTGTCTCTGTCTCTGTGTCTCTTTCTGTGTGTCTCTGTCTCTGTCTCTGTCTCTGTCTCCATCTCTGTGTCTCTTTCTGTGTGTCTCTGTCTCTGTCTCTGTCTTTGTCTCTGTCTCTGACTCTGTCTCTGTCTCTGTGTCTCTGTCTCTGTGTCGCTGTTTCTGTGTCTGTCTCTGTCTCTGAGTCTTTGTCTGTGTGACCCTGTCTCTGTGTCTCTGTCCCAGTGTCTGCGTCTCTGTGTATCTGTCTCTCTCTCTCTGTGTCTCTGTCTCTGTATCTCTGTCTTTGTGACTCTGCCTCTTTGTCCCTGTCTCTGTGTCTCTGTCCCTGTTTCTCCGTCTCTGTGTCTCTGTCTCTGTCTCTGTGTCACTGTCTGTGAACCTCTGTCTCTGTGTCTCCGTCTCTGTGTCTCTGTCGCTGGGTCTCTGTCTCTGTCTCTGTCTCTGTCTCTGTCTCTGTCTCTGTCTCTGTCTCTGTCTCTGTCTCTGTCTCTGTCTCTGTCTCTGTCTCTGTCTCTGTCTCTGTCTCTGTCTCTGTCTCTGTCTCTGTCTCGGTCTCTCTCTCTGTCTCTGTCTCTGCCTCTGTCTCTGTCTCTGTCTCTGTCTCTGTCTCTGTCTCTGTCTCTGTCTCTGTCTCTGTGTCTCTTTCTGTGTGCCTCTGTCTCTGTCTCTGTCTCTGTCTCTGTCTCTGTCTCTGTCTCTGTCTCTGTCTCTGTCTCTGTCTCTGTCTCTGTGTCTCTTTCTGTGTGTCTCTGTCTCTGTCTCTGTCTTTGTCTCTGTCTCTGACTCTGTCTCTGTCTCTGTCTCTGTCTCTGTCTCTGTCTCTGTCTCTGTCTCTGTCTCTGTCTCTGTCTCTGTCTCTGTCTCTGTCTCTGTCTCTGTCTCTGTCTCTGTCTCTGTCTCTGTCTCTGTCTCTGTCTCTGTCTCTGTCTCTGTCTCTGTCTCTGTCTCTGTCTCTGTCTCTTTCTCTGTCTCTGTCTCTTTCTCTGTCTCTGTCTCTGTCTCTGTCTCTGTCTCTGTCTCTGTCTCTGTCTCTGTCTCTGTCTCTGTGTCTCTGTCTCTGTGTCTCTAGCCCTGTGTCTCCGTCTCTGTATCTCTGTCCCCTGACTCTGTCTCTGTGTCAATGTGTCTGAATCTCTGTCTCTGCGTCTCTGTCTCTGTGTATCTGTCTCTGTGTCTCTGTCTCTATGTCCATGTCCCTGTGTCTCTATCTCTGTGTCTCTGTCTCTGTGCCTCTGTCTCTGTGTCTCTGTCTCTGAGAATCTGTCTCTGTGTTTCTGTCCCTGTGTCACTGTCTCGGTGTCTCTGTCTCTGTGCCTCTGTCTCTGTCTCTGTGTTCCTGTCTCTGTTTCTCTGTCTCTGTGTCTGTGTCACCGTGTCCCTGTCTCCGTCCCTATGTCTCTGTCTCTGTGTCTCTGTCTCTGTGAATCTGTCTCTCTGTTTCTGTTTCTGTGTCTCTGTCTCTGTGTCTCTGTCTCTGTGTCTCTGTCTCTGTGTCTCTGTCTCTGTGTCTCTGTCTCTGTGTCTCTGCCTCTGTGTCTCAGTCTCTGTGTCTCCGTCTCTTTGTTTCTGTCTCCGTGTCTCTGTCTCTGTGTCTCTGTCACGCTGTCTCTGTCTCTGTCTCTGTCTCTGTGTCTCTGTGTCTCAGTCTCCGTGGCACCGTCTCTGTGTCTCTGCCTCTGCCACTATCTGACTCTGTCTCTGTCTCTGTCTCTGTCTCTGTCTCTGTCTCTGTCTCGGTCTCTGTCTCTGTCTCTGTGTCTCTTTCTGTGTGTCTCTGTCTCTGTCTCTGTCTTTGTCGCTGTCTCTGACTCTGTCTCTGTCTCTGTCTTTGTCGCTGTCTCTGACTCTGTCTCTGTCTCTGTGTCTCTGTCTCTGTGTCTCTGTCTCTGTGTCGCTGTTTCTGTGTCTGTCTCTGTCTCAGTGTCTCCATCTCTGTGTCTCTGTCGCTGGGTCTCTGTCTCTGTCTCTGTCTCTGTCTCTGTCTCTGTCTCTGTCTCTGTCTCTGTCTCTGTCTCTGTCTCTGTCTCTGCCTCGGTCTCTGTCTCTGTCTCTGCCATGTCTCTGTCTCTGTGTCTCTGTCTGTGTGTCTCTGACTCTGTGTCTCTCTCTCCGTGTCACTTTCTGTCTGTCTCTTTCTCTGTCTCTGTCTCTTTCTCTGTCTCTGTCTCTGTCTCTGTCTCTGTCTCTGTCTCGGTCTCTGTCTCTGTCTCTGTCTCTGTCTCTGTCTCTGTGTCTCTTTCTGTGTGCCTCTGTCTCTGTCTCTGTCTCTGTGACTCTGCCTCTTTGTCCCTGTCTCTGTGTCTCTGTCCCTGTTTCTCCGTCGCTGTGTCTCTGTCTCTGTCTCTGTGTCACTGTCTGTGAATCTCTGTCTCTGTGTCTCCGTCTCTGTGTCTCTGTCGCTGGGTCTCTGTCTCTGTCTCTGTCTCTGTCTCTGTCTCTGTCTCTGTCTCTGTCTCTGTCTCTGTCTCTGTCTCTGTCTCTGTCTCTGTGTCTCTTTCTGTGTGCCTCTGTCTCTGTCTCTGTCTCTGTCTCTGTCTCTGTCTCTGTCTCTGTCTCTGTCTCTGTCTCTGTCTCTGTCTCTGTCTCTGTCTCTGTCTCTGTTTCTGTCTCTGTCTCTGTCTCTGTCTCTGTCTCTGTCTCTGTCTCTGTCTCTGTCTCTGTCTCTGTGTCTCTTTCTGTGTGCCTCTGTCTCTGTCTCTGTCTCTGTCTCTGTCTCTGTCTCTGTCTGTGTCTCTGTCTCTGTCTCTGTCTCTGTGTGTCGGTCTCTATGTCTCTGTCTCTGTGTCTCTGCCTCTGTGTCTCTGTCTCGGTGTCTCTGTCCCTGTGCCTCCGTCTCTGTGTGACTGTCTCGGTGTCTCTGTCCCTGTGTCTGTATCACCGTGTCCCTGTCTCCGTCCCTATGTCTCTGTCTCTGTGTCTCTGTATCTGTGAATCTGTCTCTGTGTTTCTGTCTCTGTGTCTCTAGCCCTGTGTCTCCGTCTCTGTATCTCTGTCCCCTGACTCTGTCTCTGTGTCAATGTGTCTGAATCTCTGTCTCTGCGTCTCTGTCTCTGTGTATCTGTCTCTGTGTCTCTGTCTCTATGTCCATGTCCCTGTGTCTCTATCTCTGTGTCTCTGTCTCTGTGCCTCTGTCTCTGTGTCTCTGTCTCTGAGAATCTGTCTCTGTGTTTCTGTCCCTGTGTCACTCTCTCGGTGTCTCTGTCTCTGTGCCTCTGTCTCTGTCTCTGTGTTCCTGTCTCTGTTTCTCTGTCTCTGTGTCTGTGTCACCGTGTCCCTGTCTCCGTCCCTATGTCTCTGTCTCTGTGTCTCTGTCTCTGTGAATCTGTCTCTCTGTTTCTGTTTCTGTGTCTCTGTCTCTGTGTCTCTGTCTCTGTGTCTCTGTCTCTGTGTCTCTGTCTCTGTGTCTCTGTCTCTGTGTCTCTGCCTCTGTGTCTCAGTCTCTGTGTCTCCGTCTCTTTGTCTCTGTCTCCGTGTCTCTGTCTCTGTCTCTGTGTCTCTGTGTCTCAGTCTCCGTGGCACCGTCTCTGTGTCTCTGCCTCTGCCACTATCTGACTCTGTCTCTGTCTCTGTCTCTGTCTCTGTCTCGGTCTCTGTCTCTGTCTCGGTCTCTGTCTCTGTCTCTGTGTCTCTTTCTGTGTGTCTCTGTCTCTGTCTCTGTCTTTGTCGCTGTCTCTGACTCTGTCTCTGTCTCTGTCTCTGTCTCTGTCTCTGTCTCTGTCTCTGTGTCTCTGTCTCTGTGTATCTGTCTCTGTGTCTCTGTCTCTATGTCCATGTCCCTGTGTCTCTATCTCTGTGTCTCTGTCTCTGTGCCTCTGTCTCTGTGTCTCTGTCTCTGAGAATCTGTCTCTGTGTTTCTGTCCCTGTGTCACTCTCTCGGTGTCTCTGTCTCTGTGCCTCTGTCTCTGTCTCTGTGTTCCTGTCTCTGTTTCTCTGTCTCTGTGTCTGTGTCACCGTGTCCCTGTCTCCGTCCCTATGTCTCTGTCTCTGTGTCTCTGTCTCTGTGAATCTGTCTCTCTGTTTCTGTTTCTGTGTCTCTGTCTCTGTGTCTCTGTCTCTGTGTCTCTGTCTCTGTGTCTCTGTCTCTGTGTCTCTGCCTCTGTGTCTCAGTCTCTGTGTCTCCGTCTCTTTGTCTCTGTCTCCGTGTCTCTGTCTCTGTCTCTGTGTCTCTGTGTCTCAGTCTCCGTGGCACCGTCTCTGTGTCTCTGCCTCTGCCACTATCTGACTCTGTCTCTGTCTCTGTGTCTGTCTCTGTCTCTGTCTCTGTCTCTGTCTCGGTCTCTGTCTCTGTCTCTGTGTCTCTTTCTGTGTGTCTCTGTCTCTGTCTCTGTCTTTGTCGCTGTCTCTGACTCTGTCTCTGTCTCTGTCTCTGTCTCTGTCTCTGTCTCTGTCTCTGTGTCTCTGTCTCTGTGTCGCTGTTTCTGTGTCTGTCTCTGTCTCTGTCTCTGTCTCTGTCTCTGTCTCTGTCTCTGTCTCTGTCTCTGTCTCTGTCTCTGTCTCTGTCTCTGTCTCTGTGTCTCTTTCTGTGTGCCTCTGTCTCTGTCTCTGTCTCTGTCTCTGTCTCTGTCTCTGTCTCTGTCTCTGTCTCTGTCTCTGTCTCTGTCTCTGTCTCTGTGTCTCTTTCTGTGTGTCTCTGTCTCTGTCTCTGTCTCTGTCTCCATCTCTGTGTCTCTTTCTGTGTGTCTCTGTCTCTGTCTCTGTCTTTGTCTCTGTCTCTGACTCTGTATCTGTCTCTGTGTCTCTGTCTCTGTGTCGCTGTTTCTGTGTCTGTCTCTGTCTCTGAGTCTTTGTCTGTGTGACCCTGTCTCTGTGTCTCTGTCCCAGTGTCTGCGTCTCTGTGTATCTGTCTCTCTCTCTCTGTGTCTCTGTCTCTGTATCTCTGTCTTTGTGACTCTGCCTCTTTGTCCCTGTCTCTGTGTCTCTGTCCCTGTTTCTCCGTCTCTGTGTCTCTGTCTCTGTCTCTGTGTCACTCTCTGTGAACCTCTGTCTCTGTGTCTCCGTCTCTGTGTCTCTGTCGCTGGGTCTCTGTCTCTGTCTCTGTCTCTGTCTCTGTCTCTGTCTCTGTCTCTGTCTCTGTCTCTGTCTCTGTCTCTGTCTCTGTCTCTGTCTCTGTCTCTGTCTCTGTCTCTGTCTCTGTCTCTGTCTCTGTCTCTGTCTCTGTCTCTGTCTCTGTCTCTGTCTCTGTCTCTGTCTCTGTCTCTGTCTCTGTCTCTGTCTCTGTCTCTGTCTCTGTCTCTGTCTCGGTCTCTCTCTCTGTCTCTGTCTCTGCCTCTGTCTCTGTCTCTGTCTCTGTCTCTGTCTCTGTCTCTGTCTCTGTCTCTGTCTCTGTCTCTGTGTCTCTTTCTGTGTGCCTCTGTCTCTGTCTCTGTCTCTGTCTCTGTCTCTGTCTCTGTCTCTGTCTCTGTCTCTGTCTCTGTCTCTGTCTCTGTCTCTGTCTCTGTGTCTCTTTCTGTGTGTCTCTGTCTCTTTCTGTGTGTCTCTGTCTCTGTCTCTGACTCTGTCTCTGTCTCTGTCTCTGTCTCTGTCTCTGTCTCTGTCTCTGTCTCTGTCTCTGTCTCTGTCTCTGTCTCTGTCTCTGTCTCTGTCTCTGTCTCTGTCTCTGTCTCTGTCTCTGTCTCTGTCTCTGTCTCTGTCTCTGTCTCTGTCTCTGTCTCTGTCTCTGTCTCTTTCTCTGTCTCTGTCTCTTTCTCTGTCTCTGTCTCTGTCTCTGTCTCTGTCTCTGTCTCTGTCTCTGTCTCTGTCTCTGTCTCTGTCTCTGTGTCTCTGTCTCTGTGTCTCTAGCCCTGTGTCTCCGTCTCTGTATCTCTGTCCCCTGACTCTGTCTCTGTGTCAATGTGTCTGAATCTCTGTCTCTGCGTCTCTGTCTCTGTGTATCTGTCTCTGTGTCTCTGTCTCTATGTCCATGTCCCTGTGTCTCTATCTCTGTGTCTCTGTCTCTGTGCCTCTGTCTCTGTGTCTCTGTCTCTGAGAATCTGTCTCTGTGTTTCTGTCCCTGTGTCACTGTCTCGGTGTCTCTGTCTCTGTGCCTCTGTCTCTGTCTCTGTGTTCCTGTCTCTGTTTCTCTGTCTCTGTGTCTGTGTCACCGTGTCCCTGTCTCCGTCCCTATGTCTCTGTCTCTGTGTCTCTGTCTCTGTGAATCTGTCTCTCTGTTTCTGTTTCTGTGTCTCTGTCTCTGTGTCTCTGTCTCTGTGTCTCTGTCTCTGTGTCTCTGTCTCTGTGTCTCTGCCTCTGTGTCTCAGTCTCTGTGTCTCCGTCTCTTTGTCTCTGTCTCCGTGTCTCTGTCTCTGTGTCTCTGTCACGCTGTCTCTGTCTCTGTCTCTGTCTCTGTGTCTCTGTGTCTCAGTCTCCGTGGCACCGTCTCTGTGTCTCTGCCTCTGCCACTATCTGACTCTGTCTCTGTCTCTGTCTCTGTCTCTGTCTCTGTCTCTGTCTCGGTCTCTGTCTCTGTCTCTGTGTCTCTTTCTGTGTGTCTCTGTCTCTGTCTCTGTCTTTGTCGCTGTCTCTGACTCTGTCTCTGTCTCTGTCTTTGTCGCTGTCTCTGACTCTGTCTCTGTCTCTGTGTCTCTGTCTCTGTGTCTCTGTCTCTGTGTCTCTGTCTCTGTGTCGCTGTTTCTGTGTCTGTCTCTGTCTCAGTGTCTCCATCTCTGTGTCTCTGTCGCTGGGTCTCTGTCTCTGTCTCTGTCTCTGTCTCTGTCTCTGTCTCTGTCTCTGTCTCTGTCTCTGTCTCTGTCTCTGTCTCTGCCTCGGTCTCTGTCTCTGTCTCTGCCATGTCTCTGTCTCTGTGTCTCTGTCTGTGTGTCTCTGACTCTGTGTCTCTCTCTCCGTGTCACTTTCTGTCTGTCTCTTTCTCTGTCTCTGTCTCTTTCTCTGTCTCTGTCTCTGTCTCTGTCTCTGTCTCTGTCTCGGTCTCTGTCTCTGTCTCTGTCTCTGTCTCTGTCTCTGTGTCTCTTTCTGTGTGCCTCTGTCTCTGTCTCTGTCTCTGTGACTCTGCCTCTTTGTCCCTGTCTCTGTGTCTCTGTCCCTGTTTCTCCGTCTCTGTGTCTCTGTCTCTGTCTCTGTGTCACTGTCTGTGAATCTCTGTCTCTGTGTCTCCGTCTCTGTGTCTCTGTCGCTGGGTCTCTGTCTCTGTCTCTGTCTCTGTCTCTGTCTCTGTCTCTGTCTCTGTCTCTGTCTCTGTCTCTGTCTCTGTCTCTGTCTCTGTCTCTGTCTCTGTCTCTGTCTCTGTCTCTGTCTCTGTCTCTGTCTCTGTCTCTGTCTCTGTCTCTGTCTCTGTTTCTGTCTCTGTCTCTGTCTCTGTCTCTGTCTCTGTCTCTGTCTCTGTCTCTGTCTCTGTCTCTGTGTCTCTTTCTGTGTGCCTCTGTCTCTGTCTCTGTCTCTGTCTCTGTCTCTGTCTCTGTCTGTGTCTCTGTCTCTGTCTCTGTCTCTGTGTGTCGGTCTCTATGTCTCTGTCTCTGTGTCTCTGCCTCTGTGTCTCTGTCTCGGTGTCTCTGTCCCTGTGCCTCCGTCTCTGTGTGACTGTCTCGGTGTCTCTGTCCCTGTGTCTGTATCACCGTGTCCCTGTCTCCGTCCCTATGTCTCTGTCTCTGTGTCTCTGTATCTGTGAATCTGTCTCTGTGTTTCTGTCTCTGTGTCTCTAGCCCTGTGTCTCCGTCTCTGTATCTCTGTCCCCTGACTCTGTCTCTGTGTCAATGTGTCTGAATCTCTGTCTCTGCGTCTCTGTCTCTGTGTATCTGTCTCTGTGTCTCTGTCTCTATGTCCATGTCCCTGTGTCTCTATCTCTGTGTCTCTGTCTCTGTGCCTCTGTCTCTGTGTCTCTGTCTCTGAGAATCTGTCTCTGTGTTTCTGTCCCTGTGTCACTCTCTCGGTGTCTCTGTCTCTGTGCCTCTGTCTCTGTCTCTGTGTTCCTGTCTCTGTTTCTCTGTCTCTGTGTCTGTGTCACCGTGTCCCTGTCTCCGTCCCTATGTCTCTGTCTCTGTGTCTCTGTCTCTGTGAATCTGTCTCTCTGTTTCTGTTTCTGTGTCTCTGTCTCTGTGTCTCTGTCTCTGTGTCTCTGTCTCTGTGTCTCTGTCTCTGTGTCTCTGCCTCTGTGTCTCAGTCTCTGTGTCTCCGTCTCTTTGTCTCTGTCTCCGTGTCTCTGTCTCTGTCTCTGTGTCTCTGTGTCTCAGTCTCCGTGGCACCGTCTCTGTGTCTCTGCCTCTGCCACTATCTGACTCTGTCTCTGTCTCTGTCTCTGTCTCTGTCTCTGTCTCTGTCTCTGTCTCGGTCTCTGTCTCTGTCTCTGTGTCTCTTTCTGTGTGTCTCTGTCTCTGTCTCTGTCTTTGTCGCTGTCTCTGACTCTGTCTCTGTCTCTGTCTTTGTCTCTGTCTCTGTCTCTGTCTCTGTGTCTCTGTCTCTGTGTCGCTGTTTCTGTGTCTGTCACTGTCTCTGTCTCTGTCTCTGTCTCTGTCTCTGTCTCTGTCTCTGTCTCTGTGTCTCTTTCTGTGTGCCTCTGTCTCTGTCTCTGTCTCTGTCTCTGTCTCTGTCTCTGTCTCTGTCTCTGTCTCTGTCTCTGTCTCTGTCTCTGTCTCTGTCTCTGTCTCTGTCTCTGTCTCTGTGTCTCTTTCTGTGTGTCTCTGTCTCTGTCTCTGTCTCTGTCTCCATCTCTGTGTCTCTGTCGCTGGGTCTCTGTCTCTGTCTCTCTCTCTGCCATGTTTCTGTCTCTGTGTCTCTGTCTGTGTGTCTCTGACTCTGTGTCTCTCTCTCCGTGTCACTTCCGGTGTGTCTCTTCCTCTGTATCTGTCTTTGTCTCTGTCTCTGACTCTGTCTCGGTCTCTGTCTCTGTCTCTGTCTCTGTCTCTGTCTCTGTCTCTGTCTCTGTCTCTGTCTCTGTCTCTGTGTCTCTTTCTGTGTGTCTCTGTCTGTGTCTCTGTCTTTGTCTCTGTCTCTGACTCTGTCTCTGTCTCTGTGTCACTGTCTCTGTGTCGCTGTTTCTGTGTCTGTCTCTGTCTCTGAGTCTTTGTCTGTGTGACCCTGTCTCTGTGTCTCTGTCCCAGTGTCTGCGTCTCTGTGTATCTGTCTCTCTCTCTCTGTGTCTCTGTCTCTGTATCTCTGTCTTTGTGACTCTGCCTCTTTGTCCCTGTCTCTGTGTCTCTGTCCCTGTTTCTCCGTCTCTATGTCTCTGTCTCTGTCTCTGTGTCACTGTCTGTGAACCTCTGTCTCTGTGTCTCCGTCCCTGTGTCTCTGTCGCTGGGTCTCTGTCTCTGTCTCTGTCTCTGTCTCTGTCTCTGTCTCTGTCTCTGTCTCTGTCTCTGTCTCTGTCTCTGTCTCTGTCTCTGTCTCTGTCTCTGTCTCTGTCTCTGTCTCTGTCTCTGTCTCTGTCTCTGTCTCTGTCTCTGTGTCTCTTTCTGTGTGCCTCTGTCTCTGTCTCTGTCTCTGTCTCTGTCTCTGACTCTGTCTCTGTCTCTGTGTCTCTGTCTCTGTGTCGCTGTTTCTGTGTCTGTCTCTGTCTCAGTGTCTCCATCTCTGTGTCTCTGTCGCTGGGTCTCTGTCTCTGTCTCTGTCTCTGTCTCTGTCTCTGACTCTGTCTCTGTCTCTGTGTCTCCGTCTCCTTGTCTCTGTTTTTGTCTCTGTCTTTATCTCTGTCTCTGACTCTGTCTCTGCCTCTGTGTCTCTGTCTGCGTGTCTCTGTCTCTGTCTCTGTCTCTGTCTCTGTCTCTGTCTCTGTGTTCCTGTCTCTGTTTCTCTGTCTCTGTCACTGTGTCTCTGTCTCTGTGCCTCTGTCTCTGTGTCACTGTCTCTGAGAATCTGTCTCTGTGTTTCTGTATCTGTGTCACTGTCTCGGTGTCTCTGTCTCTGTGTCTCTGTCTCTGTGTCTCTGTCTGTGTGCCGCTGTCTCTGTGTCTCTCTCTCCGTGTCACTTTCTGTGTGTCTCTTCCTCTGTATCTGTCTTTGTCTCTGTCTCTGACACTGTCTCTGTCTCTGTGTCTCCGTCTCCTTGTCTCTGTTTTTGTCTCTGTCTTTATCTCTGTCTCTGACTCTGTCTCTGCCTCTGTGTCTCTGTCTGCGTGTCTCTGTCTCTGTCTCTGTCTCTGTCTCAGTCTCTGTCTCTGTCTCTGTCTCTGTGTCTCTGTCTCTGTGAATCTGTCTCTGTGTTTCTGTCTCTGTGTCTCTGGCCCTGTGTCTCCGTTTCTGTATCTCTGTCCCCTGACTCTGTCTCTGTATCACTGCGTCTGAATCTCTGTCTCTGCGTCTCTGTCTCTGTGTATCTGTCTCTGTGTCTCTGTCTCTATGTCCATGTCTCTGTGTCTCTATCTCTGTGTCTCTGTCTCTGTGCCTCTGTCTCTGTGTCTCTGTCTCTGAGAATCTGTCTCTGTGTTTCTGTCCCTGTGTCACTGTCTCGGTGTCTCTGTCTCTGTGCCTCTGTCTCTGTCTCTGTGTTCCTGTCTCTGTTTCTCTGTCTCTGTCTCTGAGTTTTTGTCTGTGTGACCCTGTCTCTGTGTCTCTGTCCCAGTGTCTGCGCCTCTGTGTATCTGTCTCTCTCTCTCTGTGTCTCTGTCTCTGTGACTCTGCCTCTTTGTCCCTGTCTCTGTGTCTCTGTCCCTGTTTCTCCGTCTCTGTGTCTCTGTCTCTGTCTCTGTCTCTGTGTCTCTTTCTGTGTGCCTCTGTCTCTGTCTCTGTCTCTGTGACTCTGCCTCTTTGTCCCTGTCTCTGTGTCTCTGTCCCTGTTTCTCCGTCTCTGTGTCTCTGTCTCTGTCTCTGTGTCACTGTCTGTGAATCTCTGTCTCTGTGTCTCCGTCTCTGTGTCTCTGTCGCTGGGTCTCTGTCTCTGTCTCTGTCTCTGTCTCTGTCTCTGTCTCTGTCTCTGTCTCTGTCTCTGTCTCTGTCTCTGTCTCTGTCTCTGTCTCTGTCTCTGTCTCTGTCTCTGTCTCTGTCTCTGTCTCTGTCTCTGTCTCTGTCTCTGTCTCTGTTTCTGTCTCTGTCTCTGTCTCTGTCTCTGTCTCTGTCTCTGTCTCTGTCTCTGTCTCTGTCTCTGTGTCTCTTTCTGTGTGCCTCTGTCTCTGTCTCTGTCTCTGTCTCTGTCTCTGTCTCTGTCTGTGTCTCTGTCTCTGTCTCTGTCTCTGTGTGTCGGTCTCTATGTCTCTGTCTCTGTGTCTCTGCCTCTGTGTCTCTGTCTCGGTGTCTCTGTCCCTGTGCCTCCGTCTCTGTGTGACTGTCTCGGTGTCTCTGTCCCTGTGTCTGTATCACCGTGTCCCTGTCTCCGTCCCTATGTCTCTGTCTCTGTGTCTCTGTATCTGTGAATCTGTCTCTGTGTTTCTGTCTCTGTGTCTCTAGCCCTGTGTCTCCGTCTCTGTATCTCTGTCCCCTGACTCTGTCTCTGTGTCAATGTGTCTGAATCTCTGTCTCTGCGTCTCTGTCTCTGTGTATCTGTCTCTGTGTCTCTGTCTCTATGTCCATGTCCCTGTGTCTCTATCTCTGTGTCTCTGTCTCTGTGCCTCTGTCTCTGTGTCTCTGTCTCTGAGAATCTGTCTCTGTGTTTCTGTCCCTGTGTCACTCTCTCGGTGTCTCTGTCTCTGTGCCTCTGTCTCTGTCTCTGTGTTCCTGTCTCTGTTTCTCTGTCTCTGTGTCTGTGTCACCGTGTCCCTGTCTCCGTCCCTATGTCTCTGTCTCTGTGTCTCTGTCTCTGTGAATCTGTCTCTCTGTTTCTGTTTCTGTGTCTCTGTCTCTGTGTCTCTGTCTCTGTGTCTCTGTCTCTGTGTCTCTGTCTCTGTGTCTCTGCCTCTGTGTCTCAGTCTCTGTGTCTCCGTCTCTTTGTCTCTGTCTCCGTGTCTCTGTCTCTGTCTCTGTGTCTCTGTGTCTCAGTCTCCGTGGCACCGTCTCTGTGTCTCTGCCTCTGCCACTATCTGACTCTGTCTCTGTCTCTGTCTCTGTCTCTGTCTCTGTCTCTGTCTCTGTCTCGGTCTCTGTCTCTGTCTCTGTGTCTCTTTCTGTGTGTCTCTGTCTCTGTCTCTGTCTTTGTCGCTGTCTCTGACTCTGTCTCTGTCTCTGTCTTTGTCTCTGTCTCTGTCTCTGTCTCTGTGTCTCTGTCTCTGTGTCGCTGTTTCTGTGTCTGTCTCTGTCTCTGTCTCTGTCTCTGTCTCTGTCTCTGTCTCTGTCTCTGTCTCTGTGTCTCTTTCTGTGTGCCTCTGTCTCTGTCTCTGTCTCTGTCTCTGTCTCTGTCTCTGTCTCTGTCTCTGTCTCTGTCTCTGTCTCTGTCTCTGTCTCTGTCTCTGTCTCTGTCTCTGTGTCTCTTTCTGTGTGTCTCTGTCTCTGTCTCTGTCTCTGTCTCTGTCTCCATCTCTGTGTCTCTGTCGCTGGGTCTCTGTCTCTGTCTCTCTCTCTGCCATGTTTCTGTCTCTGTGTCTCTGTCTGTGTGTCTCTGACTCTGTGTCTCTCTCTCCGTGTCACTTCCTGTGTGTCTCTTCCTCTGTATCTGTCTTTGTCTCTGTCTCCGACTCTGTCTCGGTCTCTGTCTCTGTCTCTGTCTCTGTCTCTGTCTCTGTCTCTGTCTCTGTCTCTGTCTCTGTCTCTGTGTCTCTTTCTGTGTGTCTCTGTCTGTGTCTCTGTCTTTGTCTCTGTCTCTGACTCTGTCTCTGTCTCTGTGTCACTGTCTCTGTGTCGCTGTTTCTGTGTCTGTCTCTGTCTCTGAGTCTTTGTCTGTGTGACCCTGTCTCTGTGTCTCTGTCCCAGTGTCTGCGTCTCTGTGTATCTGTCTCTCTCTCTCTGTGTCTCTGTCTCTGTATCTCTGTCTTTGTGACTCTGCCTCTTTGTCCCTGTCTCTGTGTCTCTGTCCCTGTTTCTCCGTCTCTATGTCTCTGTCTCTGTCTCTGTGTCACTGTCTGTGAACCTCTGTCTCTGTGTCTCCGTCCCTGTGTCTCTGTCGCTGGGTCTCTGTCTCTGTCTCTGTCTCTGTCTCTGTCTCTGTCTCTGTCTCTGTCTCTGACTCTGTCTCGGTCTCTGTCTCTGTCTCTGTCTCTGTCTCTGTCTCTGTCTCTGTCTCTGTCTCTGTCTCTGTCTCTGTGTCTCTTTCTGTGTGTCTCTGTCTGTGTCTCTGTCTTTGTCTCTGTCTCTGACTCTGTCTCTGTCTCTGTGTCTCTGTCTCTGTGTCGCTGTTTCTGTGTCTGTCTCTGTCTCTGAGTCTTTGTCTGTGTGACCCTGTCTCTGTGTCTCTGTCCCAGTGTCTGCGTCTCTGTGTATCTGTCTCTCTCTCTCTGTGTCTCTGTCTCTGTATCTCTGTCTTTGTGACTCTGCCTCTTTGTCCCTGTCTCTGTGTCTCTGTCCCTGTTTCTCCGTCTCTATGTCTCTGTCTCTGTCTCTGTGTCACTGTCTGTAAACCTCTGTCTCTGTGTCTCCGTCCCTGTGTCTCTGTCGCTGGGTCTCTGTCTCTGTCTCTGTCTCTGTCTCTGTCTCTGTCTCTGTCTCTGTCTCTGTCTCTGTCTCTGTCTCGGTCTCTGTCTCTGTCTCTGTGTCTCTTTCTGTGTGTCTCTGTCTCTGTCTCTGTCTTTGTCGCTGTCTCTGACTCTGTCTCTGTCTCTGTCTTTGTCTCTGTCTCTGTCTCTGTCTCTGTGTCTCTGTCTCTGTGTCGCTGTTTCTGTGTCTGTCTCTGTCTCTGTCTCTGTCTCTGTCTCTGTCTCTGTCTCTGTCTCTGTCTCTGTGTCTCTTTCTGTGTGCCTCTGTCTCTGTCTCTGTCTCTGTCTCTGTCTCTGTCTCTGTCTCTGTCTCTGTCTCTGTCTCTGTCTCTGTCTCTGTCTCTGTCTCTGTCTCTGTCTCTGTGTCTCTTTCTGTGTGTCTCTGTCTCTGTCTCTGTCTCTGTCTCCATCTCTGTGTCTCTGTCGCTGGGTCTCTGTCTCTGTCTCTCTCTCTGCCATGTTTCTGTCTCTGTGTCTCTGTCTGTGTGTCTCTGACTCTGTGTCTCTCTCTCCGTGTCACTTCCTGTGTGTCTCTTCCTCTGTATCTGTCTTTGTCTCTGTCTCTGACTCTGTCTCGGTCTCTGTCTCTGTCTCTGTCTCTGTCTCTGTCTCTGTCTCTGTCTCTGTCTCTGTCTCTGTCTCTGTGTCTCTTTCTGTGTGTCTCTGTCTGTGTCTCTGTCTTTGTCTCTGTCTCTGACTCTGTCTCTGTCTCTGTGTCACTGTCTCTGTGTCGCTGTTTCTGTGTCTGTCTCTGTCTCTGAGTCTTTGTCTGTGTGACCCTGTCTCTGTGTCTCTGTCCCAGTGTCTGCGTCTCTGTGTATCTGTCTCTCTCTCTCTGTGTCTCTGTCTCTGTATCTCTGTCTTTGTGACTCTGCCTCTTTGTCCCTGTCTCTGTGTCTCTGTCCCTGTTTCTCCGTCTCTATGTCTCTGTCTCTGTCTCTGTGTCACTGTCTGTGAACCTCTGTCTCTGTGTCTCCGTCCCTGTGTCTCTGTCGCTGGGTCTCTGTCTCTGTCTCTGTCTCTGTCTCTGTCTCTGTCTCTGTCTCTGTCTCTGTCTCTGTCTCTGTCTCTGTCTCTGTCTCTGTCTCTGTCTCTGTGTCTCTTTCTGTGTGCCTCTGTCTCTGTCTCTGTCTCTGTCTCTGTCTCTGACTCTGTCTCTGTCTCTGTGTCTCTGTCTCTGTGTCGCTGTTTCTGTGTCTCTGTCTCTGTCTCTGTCTCTGTGTCTCTTTCTGTGTGCCTCTGTCTCTGTCTCTGTCTCTGTGACTCTGCCTCTTTGTCCCTGTCTCTGTGTCTCTGTCCCTGTTTCTCCGTCTCTGTGTCTCTGTCTCTGTCTCTGTGTCACTGTCTGTGAATCTCTGTCTCTGTGTCTCCGTCTCTGTGTCTCTGTCGCTGGGTCTCTGTCTCTGTCTCTGTCTCTGTCTCTGTCTCTGTCTCTGTCTCTGTCTCTGTCTCTGTCTCTGTCTCTGTCTCTGTCTCTGTCTCTGTCTCTGTCTCTGTCTCTGTCTCTGTCTCTGTCTCTGTCTCTGTCTCTGTCTCTGTCTCTGTCTCTGTTTCTGTCTCTGTCTCTGTCTCTGTCTCTGTCTCTGTCTCTGTCTCTGTCTCTGTCTCTGTCTCTGTCTCTGTGTCTCTTTCTGTGTGCCTCTGTCTCTGTCTCTGTCTCTGTCTCTGTCTCTGTCTCTGTCTGTGTCTCTGTCTCTGTCTCTGTCTCTGTGTGTCGGTCTCTATGTCTCTGTCTCTGTGTCTCTGCCTCTGTGTCTCTGTCTCGGTGTCTCTGTCCCTGTGCCTCCGTCTCTGTGTGACTGTCTCGGTGTCTCTGTCCCTGTGTCTGTATCACCGTGTCCCTGTCTCCGTCCCTATGTCTCTGTCTCTGTGTCTCTGTATCTGTGAATCTGTCTCTGTGTTTCTGTCTCTGTGTCTCTAGCCCTGTGTCTCCGTCTCTGTATCTCTGTCCCCTGACTCTGTCTCTGTGTCAATGTGTCTGAATCTCTGTCTCTGCGTCTCTGTCTCTGTGTATCTGTCTCTGTGTCTCTGTCTCTATGTCCATGTCCCTGTGTCTCTATCTCTGTGTCTCTGTCTCTGTGCCTCTGTCTCTGTCTCTGTGTTCCTGTCTCTGTTTCTCTGTCTCTGTGTCTGTGTCACCGTGTCCCTGTCTCCGTCCCTATGTCTCTGTCTCTGTGTCTCTGTCTCTGTGAATCTGTCTCTCTGTTTCTGTTTCTGTGTCTCTGTCTCTGTGTCTCTGTCTCTGTGTCTCTGTCTCTGTGTCTCTGCCTCTGTGTCTCTGCCTCTGTGTCTCAGTCTCTGTGTCTCCGTCTCTTTGTCTCTGTCTCCGTGTCTCTGTCTCTGTCTCTGTGTCTCTGTGTCTCAGTCTCCGTGGCACCGTCTCTGTGTCTCTGCCTCTGCCACTATCTGACTCTGTCTCTGTCTCTGTCTCTGTCTCTGTCTCTGTCTCTGTCTCTGTCTCGGTCTCTGTCTCTGTCTCTGTGTCTCTTTCTGTGTGTCTCTGTCTCTGTCTCTGTCTTTGTCGCTGTCTCTGACTCTGTCTCTGTCTCTGTCTCTGTCTCTGTCTCTGTCTCTGTCTCTGTCTCTGTGTCTCTGTCTCTGTGTCGCTGTTTCTGTGTCTGTCTCTGTCTCTGTCTCTGTCTCTGTCTCTGTCTCTGTCTCTGTCTCTGTCTCTGTCTCTGTCTCTGTCTCTGTCTCTGTCTCTGTCTCTGTGTCTCTTTCTGTGTGCCTCTGTCTCTGTCTCTGTCTCTGTCTCTGTCTCTGTCTCTGTCTCTGTCTCTGTCTCTGTCTCTGTCTCTGTCTCTGTCTCTGTCTCTGTCTCTGTCTCTGTCTCTGTGTCTCTTTCTGTGTGTCTCTGTCTCTGTCTCTGTCTCTGTCTCCATCTCTGTGTCTCTGTCGCTGGGTCTCTGTCTCTGTCTCTCTCTCTGCCATGTTTCTGTCTCTGTGTCTCTGTCTGTGTGTCTCTGACTCTGTGTCTCTCTCTCCGTGTCACTTCCTGTGTGTCTCTTCCTCTGTATCTGTCTTTGTCTCTGTCTCTGACTCTGTCTCGGTCTCTGTCTCTGTCTCTGTCTCTGTCTCTGTCTCTGTCTCTGTCTCTGTCTCTGTCTCTGTCTCTGTCTCTGTGTCTCTTTCTGTGTGTCTCTGTCTGTGTCTCTGTCTTTGTCTCTGTCTCTGACTCTGTCTCTGTCTCTGTGTCTCTGTCTCTGTGTCGCTGTTTCTGTGTCTGTCTCTGTCTCTGAGTCTTTGTCTGTGTGACCCTGTCTCTGTGTCTCTGTCCCAGTGTCTGCGTCTCTGTGTATCTGTCTCTCTCTCTCTGTGTCTCTGTCTCTGTATCTCTGTCTTTGTGACTCTGCCTCTTTGTCCCTGTCTCTGTGTCTCTGTCCCTGTTTCTCCGTCTCTATGTCTCTGTCTCTGTCTCTGTGTCACTGTCTGTAAACCTCTGTCTCTGTGTCTCCGTCCCTGTGTCTCTGTCGCTGGGTCTCTGTCTCTGTCTCTGTCTCTGTCTCTGTCTCTGTCTCTGTCTCTGTCTCTGTCTCTGTCTCTGTCTCTGTCTCTGTCTCTGTCTCTGTCTCTGTCTCTGTCTCTGTCTCTGTCTCTGTCTCTGTCTCTGTCTCCGTCTCTGTCTCTGTCTCTGTCTCTGTCTCTGTCTCTGTCTCTGTCTCTGTCTCTGTCTCTGTCTCTGTCTCTGTCTCTGTCTCTGTCTCTCTGTCTCTGTCTCTGTCTCTGTCTCTGTCTCTGTCTCTGTCTCTGTCTCTGTCTCTGTCTCTGTCTCTGTCTCTGTCTCTGTGTCTCTTTCTGTGTGCCTCTGTCTCTGTCTCTGTCTCTGTCTCTGTCTCTGACTCTGTCTCTGTCTCTGTGTCTCTGTCTCTGTGTCGCTGTTTCTGTGTCTGTCTCTGTCTCAGTGTCTCCATCTCTGTGTCTCTGTCGCTGGGTCTCTGTCTCTGTCTGTGTCTCTGTCTCTGTCTCTGTCTCTGTCTCTGTCTCTGTCTCTGTCTCTGTCTCTGTCTCTGCCTCGGTCTCTGTCTCTGTCTCTGCCATGTCTCTGTCTCTGTGTCTCTGTCTGTGTGTCTCTGACTCTGTGTCTCTCTCTCCGTGTCACTTTCTGTCTGTCTCTTTCTCTGTCGCTGTCTCTTTCTCTGTCTCTGTCTCTGTCTCTGTCTCTGTCTCTGTCTCGGTCTCTGTCTCTGTCTCTGTCTCTGTCTCTGTCTCTGTGTCTCTTTCTGTGTGCCTCTGTCTCTGTCTCTGTCTCTGTGACTCTGCCTCTTTGTCCCTGTCTCTGTGTCTCTGTCCCTGTTTCTCCGTCTCTGTGTCTCTGTCTCTGTCTCTGAGTCACTGTCTGTGAATCTCTGTCTCTGTGTCTCCGTCTCTGTGTCTCTGTCGCTGGGTCTCTGTCTCTGTCTCTGTCTCTGTCTCTGTCTCTGTCTCTGTCTCTGTCTCTGTCTCTGTCTCTGTCTCTGTCTCTGTCTCTGTCTCTGTCTCTGTCTCTGTCTCTGTCTCTGTCTCTGTCTCTGTCTCTGTCTCTGTCTCTGTCTCTGTTTCTGTCTCTGTCTCTGTCTCTGTCTCTGTCTCTGTCTCTGTCTCTGTCTCTGTCTCTGTCTCTGTGTCTCTTTCTGTGTGCCTCTGTCTCTGTCTCTGTCTCTGTCTCTGTCTCTGTCTCTGTCTGTGTCTCTGTCTCTGTCTCTGTCTCTGTGTGTCGGTCTCTATGTCTCTGTCTCTGTGTCTCTGCCTCTGTGTCTCTGTCTCGGTGTCTCTGTCCCTGTGCCTCCGTCTCTGTGTGACTGTCTCGGTGTCTCTGTCCCTGTGTCTGTATCGCCGTGTCCCTGTCTCCGTCCCTATGTCTCTGTCTCTGTGTCTCTGTATCTGTGAATCTGTCTCTGTGTTTCTGTCTCTGTGTCTCTAGCCCTGTGTCTCCGTCTCTGTATCTCTGTCCCCTGACTCTGTCTCTGTGTCAATGTGTCTGAATCTCTGTCTCTGCGTCTCTGTCTCTGTGTATCTGTCTCTGTGTCTCTGTCTCTATGTCCATGTCCCTGTGTCTCTATCTCTGTGTCTCAGTCTCTGTGCCTCTGTCTCTGTGTCTCTGTCTCTGAGAATCTGTCTCTGTGTTTCTGTCCCTGTGTCACTCTCTCGGTGTCTCTGTCTCTGTGCCTCTGTCTCTGTCTCTGTGTTCCTGTCTCTGTTTCTCTGTCTCTGTGTCTGTGTCACCGTGTCCCTGTCTCCGTCCCTATGTCTCTGTCTCTGTGTCTCTGTCTCTGTGAATCTGTCTCTCTGTTTCTGTTTCTGTGTCTCTGTCTCTGTGTCTCTGTCTCTGTGTCTCTGTCTCTGTGTCTCTGTCTCTGTGTCTCTGCCTCTGTGTCTCAGTCTCTGTGTCTCCGTCTCTTTGTCTCTGTCTCCGTGTCTCTGTCTCTGTCTCTGTGTCTCTGTGTCTCAGTCTCCGTGGCACCGTCTCTGTGTCTCTGCCTCTGCCACTATCTGACTCTGTCTCTGTCTCTGTCTCTGTCTCTGTCTCTGTCTCTGTCTCTGTCTCGGTCTCTGTCTCTGTCTCTGTGTCTCTTTCTGTGTGTCTCTGTCTCTGTCTCTGTCTTTGTCGCTGTCTCTGACTCTGTCTCTGTCTCTGTCTTTGTCTCTGTCTCTGTCTCTGTCTCTGTGTCTCTGTCTCTGTGTCGCTGTTTCTGTGTCTGTCTCTGTCTCTGTCTCTGTCTCTGTCTCTGTCTCTGTCTCTGTCTCTGTCTCTGTCTCTGTCTCTGTCTCTGTGTCTCTTTCTGTGTGCCTCTGTCTCTGTCTCTGTCTCTGTCTCTGTCTCTGTCTCTGTCTCTGTCTCTGTCTCTGTCTCTGTCTCTGTCTCTGTCTCTGTCTCTGTCTCTGTCTCTGTGTCTCTTTCTGTGTGTCTCTGTCTCTGTCTCTGTCTCTGTCTCCATCTCTGTGTCTCTGTCGCTGGGTCTCTGTCTCTGTCTCTCTCTCTGCCATGTTTCTGTCTCTGTGTCTCTGTCTGTGTGTCTCTGACTCTGTGTCTCTCTCTCCGTGTCACTTCCTGTGTGTCTCTTCCTCTGTATCTGTCTTTGTCTCTGTCTCTGACTCTGTCTCGGTCTCTGTCTCTGTCTCTGTCTCTGTCTCTGTCTCTGTCTCTGTCTCTGTCTCTGTCTCTGTCTCTGTCTCTGTGTCTCTTTCTGTGTGTCTCTGTCTGTGTCTCTGTCTTTGTCTCTGTCTCTGACTCTGTCTCTGTCTCTGTGTCACTGTCTCTGTGTCGCTGTTTCTGTGTCTGTCTCTGTCTCTGAGTCTTTGTCTGTGTGACCCTGTCTCTGTGTCTCTGTCCCAGTGTCTGCGTCTCTGTGTATCTGTCTCTCTCTCTCTGTGTCTCTGTCTCTGTATCTCTGTCTTTGTGACTCTGCCTCTTTGTCCCTGTCCCTGTGTCTCTGTCCCTGTTTCTCCGTCTCTATGTCTCTGTCTCTGTCTCTGTGTCACTGTCTGTGAACCTCTGTCTCTGTGTCTCCGTCCCTGTGTCTCTGTCGCTGGGTCTCTGTCTCTGTCTCTGTCTCTGTCTCTGTCTCTGTCTCTGTCTCTGTCTCTGTCTCTGTCTCTGTCTCTGTCTCTGTCTCTGTCTCTGTCTCTGTCTCTGTCTCTGTCTCTGTCTCCGTCTCTGTCTCTGTCTCTGTCTCTGTCTCTGTCTCTGTCTCTGTCTCTGTCTCTGTCTCTGTCTCTGTCTCTCTGTCTCTGTCTCTGTCTCTGTCTCTGTCTCTGTCTCTGTCTCTGTCTCTGTCTCTGTCTCTGTCTCTGTCTCTGTCTCTGTGTCTCTTTCTGTGTGCCTCTGTCTCTGTCTCTGTCTCTGTCTCTGTCTCTGACTCTGTCTCTGTCTCTGTGTCTCTGTCTCTGTGTCGCTGTTTCTGTGTCTGTCTCTGTCTCAGTGTCTCCATCTCTGTGTCTCTGTCGCTGGGTCTCTGTCTCTGTCTCTGTCTCTGTCTCTGTCTCTGTCTCTGACTCTGTCTCTGTCTCTGTGTCTCCGTCTCCTTGTCTCTGTTTTTGTCTCTGTCTTTATCTCTGTCTCTGACTCTGTCTCTGCCTCTGTGTCTCTGTCTGCGTGTCTCTGTCTCTGTCTCTGTCTCTGTCTCTGTCTCTGTCTCTGTGTTCCTGTCTCTGTTTCTCTGTCTCTGTCACTGTGTCTCTGTCTCTGTGCCTCTGTCTCTGTGTCACTGTCTCTGAGAATCTGTCTCTGTGTTTCTGTCTCTGTGTCACTGTCTCGGTGTCTCTGTCTCTGTGTCTCTGTCTCTGTGTCTCTGTCTGTGTGCCGCTGTCTCTGTGTCTCTCTCTCCGTGTCACTTTCTGTGTGTCTCTTCCTCTGTATCTGTCTTTGTCTCTGTCTCTGACACTGTCTCTGTCTCTGTGTCTCCGTCTCCTTGTCTCTGTTTTTGTCTCTGTCTTTATCTCTGTCTCTGACTCTGTCTCTGCCTCTGTGTCTCTGTCTGCGTGTCTCTGTCTCTGTCTCTGTCTCTGTCTCAGTCTCTGTCTCTGTCTCTGTCTCTGTGTCTCTGTCTCTGTGAATCTGTCTCTGTGTTTCTGTCTCTGTGTCTCTGGCCCTGTGTCTCCGTTTCTGTATCTCTGTCCCCTGACTCTGTCTCTGTATCACTGCGTCTGAATCTCTGTCTCTGCGTCTCTGTCTCTGTGTATCTGTCTCTGTGTCTCTGTCTCTATGTCCATGTCTCTGTGTCTCTATCTCTGTGTCTCTGTCTCTGTGCCTCTGTCTCTGTGTCTCTGTCTCTGAGAATCTGTCTCTGTGTTTCTGTCCCTGTGTCACTGTCTCGGTGTCTCTGTCTCTGTGCCTCTGTCTCTGTCTCTGTGTTCCTGTCTCTGTTTCTCTGTCTCTGTCTCTGAGTTTTTGTCTGTGTGACCCTGTCTCTGTGTCTCTGTCCCAGTGTCTGCGCCTCTGTGTATCTGTCTCTCTCTCTCTGTGTCTCTGTCTCTGTGACTCTGCCTCTTTGTCCCTGTCTCTGTGTCTCTGTCCCTGTTTCTCCGTCTCTGTGTCTCTGTCTCTGTCTCTGTCTCTGTGTCTCTTTCTGTGTGCCTCTGTCTCTGTCTCTGTCTCTGTGACTCTGCCTCTTTGTCCCTGTCTCTGTGTCTCTGTCCCTGTTTCTCCGTCTCTGTGTCTCTGTCTCTGTCTCTGTGTCACTGTCTGTGAATCTCTGTCTCTGTGTCTCCGTCTCTGTGTCTCTGTCGCTGGGTCTCTGTCTCTGTCTCTGTCTCTGTCTCTGTCTCTGTCTCTGTCTCTGTCTCTGTCTCTGTCTCTGTCTCTGTCTCTGTCTCTGTCTCTGTCTCTGTCTCTGTCTCTGTCTCTGTCTCTGTCTCTGTCTCTGTCTCTGTCTCTGTCTCTGTCTCTGTTTCTGTCTCTGTCTCTGTCTCTGTCTCTGTCTCTGTCTCTGTCTCTGTCTCTGTCTCTGTCTCTGTCTCTGTGTCTCTTTCTGTGTGCCTCTGTCTCTGTCTCTGTCTCTGTCTCTGTCTCTGTCTCTGTCTGTCTCTGTCTCTGTCTCGGTCTCTGTGTGTCGGTCTCTATGTCTCTGTCTCTGTGTCTCTGCCTCTGTGTCTCTGTCTCGGTGTCTCTGTCCCTGTGCCTCCGTCTCTGTGTGACTGTCTCGGTGTCTCTGTCCCTGTGTCTGTATCACCGTGTCCCTGTCTCCGTCCCTATGTCTCTGTCTCTGTGTCTCTGTATCTGTGAATCTGTCTCTGTGTTTCTGTCTCTGTGTCTCTAGCCCTGTGTCTCCGTCTCTGTATCTCTGTCCCCTGACTCTGTCTCTGTGTCAATGTGTCTGAATCTCTGTCTCTGCGTCTCTGTCTCTGTGTATCTGTCTCTGTGTCTCTGTCTCTATGTCCATGTCCCTGTGTCTCTATCTCTGTGTCTCTGTCTCTGTGCCTCTGTCTCTGTCTCTGTGTTCCTGTCTCTGTTTCTCTGTCTCTGTGTCTGTGTCACCGTGTCCCTGTCTCCGTCCCTATGTCTCTGTCTCTGTGTCTCTGTCTCTGTGAATCTGTCTCTCTGTTTCTGTTTCTGTGTCTCTGTCTCTGTGTCTCTGTCTCTGTGTCTCTGTCTCTGTGTCTCTGTCTCTGTGTCTCTGCCTCTGTGTCTCAGTCTCTGTGTCTCCGTCTCTTTGTCTCTGTCTCCGTGTCTCTGTCTCTGTCTCTGTGTCTCTGTGTCTCAGTCTCCGTGGCACCGTCTCTGTGTCTCTGCCTCTGCCACTATCTGACTCTGTCTCTGTCTCTGTCTCTGTCTCTGTCTCTGTCTCTGTCTCTGTCTCGGTCTCTGTCTCTGTCTCTGTGTCTCTTTCTGTGTGTCTCTGTCTCTGTCTCTGTCTTTGTCGCTGTCTCTGACTCTGTCTCTGTCTCTGTCTCTGTCTCTGTCTCTGTCTCTGTCTCTGTCTCTGTGTCTCTGTCTCTGTGTCGCTGTTTCTGTGTCTGTCTCTGTCTCTGTCTCTGTCTCTGTCTCTGTCCCTGTCTCTGTCTCTGTCTCTGTCTCTGTCTCTGTCTCTGTGTCTCTTTCTGTGTGCCTCTGTCTCTGTCTCTGTCTCTGTCTCTGTCTCTGTCTCTGTCTCTGTCTCTGTCTCTGTCTCTGTCTCTGTCTCTGTCTCTGTCTCTGTCTCTGTCTCTGTCTCTGTGTCTCTTTCTGTGTGTCTCTGTCTCTGTCTCTGTCTCTGTCTCCATCTCTGTGTCTCTGTCGCTGGGTCTCTGTCTCTGTCTCTCTCTCTGCCATGTTTCTGTCTCTGTGTCTCTGTCTGTGTGTCTCTGACTCTGTGTCTCTCTCTCCGTGTCACTTCCTGTGTGTCTCTTCCTCTGTATCTGTCTTTGTCTCTGTCTCTGACTCTGTCTCGGTCTCTGTCTCTGTCTCTGTCTCTGTCTCTGTCTCTGTCTCTGTCTCTGTCTCTGTCTCTGTCTCTGTCTCTGTGTCTCTTTCTGTGTGTCTCTGTCTGTGTCTCTGTCTTTGTCTCTGTCTCTGACTCTGTCTCTGTCTCTGTGTCTCTGTCTCTGTGTCGCTGTTTCTGTGTCTGTCTCTGTCTCTGAGTCTTTGTCTGTGTGACCCTGTCTCTGTGTCTCTGTCCCAGTGTCTGCGTCTCTGTGTATCTGTCTCTCTCTCTCTGTGTCTCTGTCTCTGTATCTCTGTCTTTGTGACTCTGCCTCTTTGTCCCTGTCTCTGTGTCTCTGTCCCTGTTTCTCCGTCTCTATGTCTCTGTCTCTGTCTCTGTGTCACTGTCTGTAAACCTCTGTCTCTGTGTCTCCGTCCCTGTGTCTCTGTCGCTGGGTCTCTGTCTCTGTCTCTGTCTCTGTCTCTGTCTCTGTCTCTGTCTCTGTCTCTGTCTCTGTCTCTGTCTCTGTCTCTCTGTCTCTGTCTCTGTCTCTGTCTCTGTCTCCGTCTCTGTCTCTGTCTCTGTCTCTGTCTCTGTCTCTGTCTCTGTCTCTGTCTCTGTCTCTGTCTCTGTCTCTGTCTCTCTGTCTCTGTCTCTGTCTCTGTCTCTGTCTCTGTCTCTGTCTCTGTCTCTGTCTCTGTCTCTGTCTCTGTCTCTGTCTCTGTCTCTGTCTCTGTGTCTCTTTCTGTGTGCCTCTGTCTCTGTCTCTGTCTCTGTCTCTGTCTCTGACTCTGTCTCTGTCTCTGTGTCTCTGTCTCCGTGTCGCTGTTTCTGTGTCTGTCTCTGTCTCAGTGTCTCCATCTCTGTGTCTCTGTCGCTGGGTCTCTGTCTCTGTCTCTGTCTCTGTCTCTGTCTCTGACTCTGTCTCTGTCTCTGTGTCTCCGTCTCCTTGTCTCTGTTTTTGTCTCTGTCTTTATCTCTGTCTCTGACTCTGTCTCTGCCTCTGTGTCTCTGTCTGCGTGTCTCTGTCTCTGTCTCTGTCTCTGTCTCTGTCTCTGTCTCTGTGTTCCTGTCTCTGTTTCTCTGTCTCTGTCACTGTGTCTCTGTCTCTGTGCCTCTGTCTCTGTGTCACTGTCTCTGAGAATCTGTCTCTGTGTTTCTGTCTCTGTGTCACTGTCTCGGTGTCTCTGTCTCTGTGTCTCTGTCTCTGTGTCTCTGTCTGTGTGCCGCTGTCTCTGTGTCTCTCTCTCCGTGTCACTTTCTGTGTGTCTCTTCCTCTGTATCTGTCTTTGTCTCTGTCTCTGACACTGTCTCTGTCTCTGTGTCTCCGTCTCCTTGTCTCTGTTTTTGTCTCTGTCTTTATCTCTGTCTCTGACTCTGTCTCTGCCTCTGTGTCTCTGTCTGCGTGTCTCTGTCTCTGTCTCTGTCTCTGTCTCAGTCTCTGTCTCTATCTCTGTCTCTGTGTCTCTGTCTCTGTGAATCTGTCTCTGTGTTTCTGTCTCTGTGTCTCTGGCCCTGTGTCTCCGTTTCTGTATCTCTGTCCCCTGACTCTGTCTCTGTATCACTGCGTCTGAATCTCTGTCTCTGCGTCTCTGTCTCTGTGTATCTGTCTCTGTGTCTCTGTCTCTATGTCCATGTCTCTGTGTCTCTATCTCTGTGTCTCTGTCTCTGTGCCTCTGTCTCTGTGTCTCTGTCTCTGAGAATCTGTCTCTGTGTTTCTGTCCCTGTGTCACTGTCTCGGTGTCTCTGTCTCTGTGCCTCTGTCTCTGTCTCTGTGTTCCTGTCTCTGTTTCTCTGTCTCTGTCTCTGAGTTTTTGTCTGTGTGACCCTGTCTCTGTGTCTCTGTCCCAGTGTCTGCGCCTCTGTGTATCTGTCTCTCTCTCTCTGTGTCTCTGTCTCTGTGACTCTGCCTCTTTGTCCCTGTCTCTGTGTCTCTGTCCCTGTTTCTCCGTCTCTGTGTCTCTGTCTCTGTCTCTGTCTCTGTGTCTCTTTCTGTGTGTCTCTGTCTCTGTCTCTGTCTTTGTCTCTGTCTCTGTCTCTGTCTCTGTCTCTGTCTCTGTCTCTGTCTCTGACTCTGTCTCTGTCTCTGTGTCTCTGTCTCTGTGTCGCTGTTTCTGTGTCTGTCTCTGTCTCAGTGTCTCCATCTGTGTGTCTCTGTCGCTGGGTCTCTGTCTCTGTCTCTGTCTCTGTCTCTGTCTCTGACTCTGTCTCTGTCTCTGTGTCTCCGTCTCCGTGTCTCTGTTTTTGTCTCTGTCTTTATCTCTGTCTCTGACTCTGCCTCTGCCTCTGTGTCTCTGTCTGCGTGTCTCTGTCTCTGTCTCTGTCTCTGTCTCTGTCTCTGTCTCTGTCTCTGTCTCTGTGTTCCTGTCTCTGTTTCTCTGTCTCTGTCACTGTGTCTCTGTCTCTGTGCCTCTGTCTCTGTGTCACTGTCTCTGTGTCTCTGTCTCTGTGTCTCTGTCTGTGTGCCGCTGTCTCTGTGTCTCTCTCTCCGTGTCACTTTCTGTGTGTCTCTTCCTCTGTATCTGTCTTCGTCTCTGTCTCTGACACTGTCTCTGTCTCTGTGTCTCCGTCTCCTTGTCTCTGTTTTTGTCTCTGTCTTTATCTCTGTCTCTGACTCTGTCTCTGCCTCTGTGTCTCTGTCTGCGTGTCTCTGTCTCTGTCTCTGTCTCTGTCTCAGTCTCTGTCTCTGTCTCTGTCTCTGTGTCTCTGTCTCTGTGAATCTGTCTCTGTGTTTCTGTCTCTGTGTCTCTGGCCCTGTGTCTCCGTTTCTGTATCTCTGTCCCCTGACTCTGTCTCTGTGTCACTGCGTCTGAATCTCTGTCTCTGCGTCTCTGTCTCTGTGTATCTGTCTCTGTGTCTCTGTCTCTATGTCCATGTCTCTGTGTCTCTATCTCTGTGTCTCTGTCTCTGTGCCTCTGTCTCTGTGTCTCTGTCTCTGAGAATCTGTCTCTGTGTTTCTGTCCCTGTGTCACTGTCTCGGTGTCTCTGTCTCTGTGCCTCTGTCTCTGTCTCTGTGTTCCTGTCTCTGTTTCTCTGTCTCTGTCTCTGAGTTTTTGTCTGTGTGACCCTGTCCCTGTGTCTCTGTCCCAGTGTCTGCGTCTCTGTGTATCTGTCTCTCTCTCTCTCTGTGTCTCTGTCTCTGTATCTCTGTCTCTGTGACTCTGCCTCTTTGTCCCTGTCTCTGTGTCTCTGTTCCTGTTTCTCCGTCTCTGTGTCTCTGTCTCTGTCTCTGTGTCACTGTCTGTGAATCTCTGTCGCTGGGTCTCTGCCTCTGTCTCTGTCTCTGTCTCTGTCTCTGTCTCTGTCTCTGTCTCTGTCTCTGTCTCTGTCTCTGTCTTTGTCTCTGTCTCTGTCTCTGTCTCTGTCTCTGTCTCTGTCTCTGTCTCTGTCTCTGTCTCTGTCTCTGTCTCTGTCTCTGTCTCTGTCTCTGTCTCTGTCTCTGTCTCTGTCTCTGTCTCTGTCTCTGTCTCTGTCTCTGTCTCCGTCTCGGTCTCTGTCTCTGTCTCTGTCTCTGTCTCTGTCTCTGTCTCTGTCTCTGTCTCTGTCTCTGTCTCTGTCTCTGTCTCTGTCTCTGTCTCTGTGTCTCTTTCTGTGTGCCTCTGTCTCTGTCTCTGTCTCTGTCTCTGTCTCTGTCTCTGTCTCTGTCTCTGTCTCTGTCTCTGTGTCTCTGTCTCTGTGTCGCTGTTTCTGTGTCTGTCTCTGTCTCTGTCTCTGTCTCTGTCTCTGTCTCTGTCTCTGTCTCTGTCTCTGTCTCTGTCTCTGTCTCTGTCTCTGTCTCTGTCTCTGTCTCTGTCTCTGTCTCTGTCTCTGTCTCTGTCTCTGTCTCTGTCTCTGTCTCTGTCTCTGTCTCTGTCTCTGTCTCTGTCTCTGTCTCTGTCTCTGTCTCTGTCTCTGTCTCTGTCTCTGTCTCTGTCTCTGTCTCTGTCTCTGTCTCTGTCTCTGTCTCTGTCTCTGTCTCTGTCTCTGTGTCTCTTTCTGTGTGCCTCTGTCTCTGTCTCTGTCTCTGTCTCTGTCTCTGTCTCTGCCTCTGTCTCTGTCTCTGTCTCTGTCTCTGTCTCTGTCTCTGTCTCTGTCTCTGTCTCTGTGTCTCTTTCTGTGTGTCTCTGTCTCTGTCTCTGTCTCTGTCTCTGTCTCTGTCTCTGTCTCTGTCTCTGTCTCTGTCTCTGTCTCTGTCTCTGTCTCTGTCTCCATCTCTGTGTCTCTGTCGCTGGGTCTCTGTCTCTGTCTCTCTCTCTGCCATGTCTCTGTCTCTGTGTCTCTGTCTGTGTGTCTCTGACTCTGTGTCTCTCTCTCCGTGTCACTTCCTGTGTGTCTCTTCCTCTGTATCTGTCTTTGTCTCTGTCTCTGACTCTGTCTCGGTCTCTGTCTCTGTCTCTGTCTCTGTCTCTGTCTCTGTCTCTGTCTCTGTCTCTGTGTCTCTTTCTGTGTGTCTCTGTCTCTGTCTCTGTCTTTGTCTCTGTCTCTGACTCTGTCTCTGTCTCTGTGTCTCTGTCTCTGTGTCGCTGTTTCTGTGTCTGTCTCTGTCTCTGAGTCTTTGTCTGTGTGACCCTGTCTCTGTGTCTCTGTCCCAGTGTCTGCGTCTCTGTGTATCTGTCTCTCTCTCTCTGTGTCTCTGTATCTGTATCTCTGTCTTTGTGACTCTGCCTCTTTGTCCCTGTCTCTGTGTCTCTGTCCCTGTTTCTCCGTCTCTGTGTCTCTGTCTCTGTCTCTGTGTCACTCTCTGTGAACCTCTGTCTCTGTGTCTCCGTCTCTGTGTCTCTGTCGCTGGGTCTCTGTCTCTGTCTCTGTCTCTGTCTCTGTCTCTGTCTCTGTCTCTGTCTCTGTCTCTGTCTCTGTCTCTGTCTCTGTCTCTGTCTCTGTCTCTGTCTCTGTCTCTGTCTCTGTCTCTGTCTCTGTCTCTGTCTCTGTCTCTGTGTCTCTTTCTGTGTGTCTCTGTCTCTGTCTCTGTCTTTGTCTCTGTCTATGACTCTGTCTCTGTCTCTGTGTCTCTGTCTCTGTGTCGCTGTTTCTGTGTCTGTCTCTGTCTCAGTGTCTCCATCTCCGTGTCCCTGTCGCTGGGTCTCTGTCTCTGTCTCTCTCTCTGCCGTGTCTCTGTCTCTGTGTTTCTGTCTGTGTGTCTCTGACTCTGTGTCTCTCTCTCCGTGTCACTTTCTGTGTGTCTCTTCCTCTGTATCTGTCTTTGTCTCTGTCTCTGACTCTGACTCTGTCTCGGTCTCTGTCTCTGTCTCTGTCTCTGCCATGTCTCTGTCTCTGTGTCTCTGTCTGTGTGTCTCTGACTCTGTGTCTCTCTCTCCGTGTCACTTTCTGTGTGTCTCTTTCTCTGTATCTGACTTTGTCTCTGTCTCTGTCTCTGTCTCTGTCTCTGTCTCTGTCTCTGTCTCTGTCTCTGTCTCTGTGTCTGTCTCTGTCTCTGTCTCTGTCTCTGTCTCTGTCTCTGTCTCTGTCTCTGCCTCTGTCTCTGTCTCTGTCTCTGTCTCTGTCTCTGTCTCTGTCTCTGTCTCTGTCTCTGTCTCTGTCTCTGTCTCTGTCTCTGTATCTGTCTCTGTCTCTGTCTCTGTCCCTGTCTCTGTCTCTGTCTCTGTCTCTGTGTCTCTCTCTGTGTGTCTCTGTCTCTGTCTCTGTCTCTGTCTCTGTCTCTGTCTCTGTCTCTGTCTCTGTCTCTGTCTCTGTCTCTGTATCTGTCTCTGTCTCTGTCTCTGTCTCTGTCTCTGTGTCTCTTTCTGTGTGTCTCTGTCTCTGTCTCTGTCTTTGTCTCTGTCTCTGACTCTGTCTCTGTCTCTGTGTCTCTGTCTCTGTGTCGCTGTTTCTGTGTCTGTCTCTGTCTCTGAGTCTTTGTCTGTGTGACCCTGTCTCTGTGTCTCTGTCCCAGTGTCTGCGTCTCTGTGTATCTGTCTCTCTCTCTCTGTGTCTCTGTCTCTGTATCTCTGTCTCTGTGACTCTGCCTCTTTGTCCCTGTCTCTGTGTCTCTGTCCCTGTTTCTCCGTCTCTGTGTCTCTGTCTCTGTCTCTGTGTCACTGTCTGTGAACCTCTGTCTCTGTGTCTCCGTCTCTGTGTCTTTGTCGCTGGGTCTCTGTCTCTGTCTCTGTCTCTGTCTCTGTCTCTGTCTCTGTCTCTGTATCTCTTTCTGTCTGTCTCTGTCTCTGTCTCTGTCTCTGTCTCTGTCTCTGTCTCTGTCTCTGTCTCTGTCTCTGTCTCTGTCTCTGTCTCTGTCTCTGTCTCTGTCTCTGTCTCTGTCTCTGTCTCTGTCTCTGTCTCTGTCTCTGTCTCTGTCTCTGTCTCTGTCTCTGTCTCTGTCTCTGTCTCTGTCTCTGTCTCTGTCTCTGTCTCTGTCTCTGTCTCTGTGTCTCTTTCTGTGTGTCTCTGTCTCTGTCTCTGTCTCTGTCTTTGTCTCCGTCTATGACTCTGTCTCTGTCTCTGTGTCTCTGTCTCTGTGTCGCTGTTTCTGTGTCTGTCTCTGTCTCTGCCTCTGTCTCTGTCTCTGTCTCTGTCTCTGTCTCTGTCTCTGTCTCTGTCTCTGCCTCTGTCTCTGTCTCTGTCTCTGTCTCTGTCTCTGTCTCTGTCTCTGTCTCTGTCTCTGTCTCTGTCTCTGTATCTGTCTCTGTCTCTGTCGCTGTCTCTGTCTCTGTCTCTGTCTCTGTCTCTGTGTCTGTCTCTGTGTGTCTCTGTCTCTGTCTCTGTCTCTGTCTCTGTGTCTCTGTCTCTGTGTCGCTGTTTCTGTGTCTGTCTCTGTCTCTGAGTCTTTGTCTGTGTGACCCTGTCTCTGTGTCTCTGTCCCAGTGTCTGCGTCTCTGTGTATCTGTCTCTCTCTCTCTGTGTCTCTGTCTCTGTATCTCTGTCTCTGTGACTCTGCCTCTTTGTCCCTGTCTCTGTGTCTCTGTCCCTGTTTCTCCGTCTCTGTGTCTCTGTCTCTGTCTCTGTGTCACTGTCTGTGAACCTCTGTCTCTGTGTCTCCGTCTCTGTGTCTTTGTCGCTGGGTCTCTGTCTCTGTCTCTGTCTCTGTCTCTGTCTCTGTCTCTGTCTCTGTCTCTGTCTCTGTGTCTCTTTCTGTCTGTCTCTGTCTCTGTCTCTGTCTCTGTCTCTGTCTCTGTCTCTGTCTCTGTCTCTGTCTCTGTCTCTGTCTCTGTCTCTGTCTCTGTCTCTGTCTCTGTCTCTGTCTCTGTCTCTGTCTCTGTCTCTGTCTCTGTCTCTGTCTCTGTCTCTGTCTCTGTCTCTGTCTCTGTCTCTGTCTCTGTCTCTGTCTCTGTCTCTGTCTCTGTCTCTGTCTCTGTGTCTCTTTCTGTGTGTCTCTGTCTCTGTCTCTGTCTCTGTCTTTGTCTCTGCCTCTGTCTCTGACTCTGTCTCTGTCTCTGTGTCTCTGTCTCTGTGTCGCTGTTTCTGTGTCTGTCTCTGTCTCTGAGTCTTTGTCTGTGTGACCCTGTCTCTGTGTCTCTGTCCCAGTGTCTGCGTCTCTGTGTATCTGTCTCTCTCTCTCTGTGTCTCTGTCTCTGTATCTCTGTCTCTGTGACTCTGCCTCTTTGTCCCTGTCTCTGTGTCTCTGTCCCTGTTTCTCCGTCTCTGTGTCTCTGTCTCTGTGTCTGTGTCACTGTCTGTGAACCTCTGTCTCTGTGTCTCCGTCTCTGTGTCTCTGTCGCTGGGTCTCTGTCTCTGTCTCTGTCTCTGTCTCTGTCTCTGTCTCTGTCTCTGTCTCTGTCTCTGTCTCTGTCTCTGTCTCTGACTCTGTCTCTGTCTCTGTCTCTGTCTCTGTCTCTGTGTCTCTTTCTCTGTGTCGCTGTTTCTGTGTCTGTCTCTGTCTCAGTGTCTCCATCTCTGTATCTCTGTCGCTGGGTCTCTGTCTCTGTCTCTGTCTCTGTGTCTCTTTCTGTGTGTCTCTGTCTCTGTCTCTGTCTTTGTCGCTGTCTCTGACTCTGTCTCTGTCTCTGTGTCTCTGTCTCTGTCTCTGTCTCTGTCTCTGTCTCTGTCTCTGTCTCTGTGTCTCTTTCTGTGTGCCTCTGTCTCTGTCTCTGTCTCTGTCTCTGTCTCTGTCTCTGTCTCTGTCTCTGTCTCTGTCTCTGTCTCTGTGTCTCTGTCTCTGTGTCGCTGTTTCTGTGTCTGTCTCTGTCTCAGTGTCTCCATCTCTGTGTCTCTGTCGCTGGGTCTCTGTCTCTGTCTCTGTCTCTGTCTCTGTCTCTGTGTCTCTGTCTCTGAGTCTCTGTCTCCATGTCTCTTTCTCTGTGTCTCTGTCTCTGTGACTCTGTCTCTATGTCTCTGTCTCTGTCCCTGTTTCTCTTTCTCTGTGTCTCTGTCTCTGTGTCTCTGTCCCTGCATCTCCGTCTCTGTGTGTCTGTCTCTGTGTCTCCGTCCCTGTGTCTCTGTCTCTGCCTCTGTGTCTCTGTCTCCGTGTCTCTGTCTCTGTGTCTCTGCCTCTGTGTATCCGTCTCTGTGTCTCCGTCTCTGTGTCTCTGTCTCTGTGTCTCTGTGTCTCTGTCTCTGTGTCTCTGTCTCTGTGTCTCTGTCTCTGTGACTCTGTCTCTGTGTCTCTGTCTCTGTGTCTCTGTCTCTGTGTCTCCGTCTCTGTGTGTCGGTCTCTATGTCTCTGTCTCTGTGTCTCTGCCTCTGTGTCTCTGTCTCGGTGTCTCTGTCCCTGTGCCTCCGTCTCTGTGTGACTGTCTCGGTGTCTCTGTCCCTGTGTCTGTATCACCGTGTCCCTGTCTCCGTCCCTATGTCTCTGTCTCTGTGTCTCTGTCTCTGTGAATCTGTCTCTGTGTTTCTTTCTCTGTGTCTCTAGCCCTGTGTCTCCGTCTCTGTATCTCTGTCCCCTGACTCTGTCTCTGTGTCAATGTGTCTGAATCTCTGTCTCTGCGTCTCTGTCTCTGTGTATCTGTCTCTGTGTCTCTGTCTCTATGTCCATGTCCCTGTGTCTCTATCTCTGTGTCTCTGTCTCTGTGCCTCTGTCTCTGTGTCTCTGTCTCTGAGAATCTGTCTCTGTGTTTCTGTCCCTGTGTCACTGTCTCGGTGTCTCTGTCTCTGTGTCAATGTGTCTGAATCTCTGTCTCTGCGTCTCTGTCTCTGTGTATCTGTCTCTGTGTCTCTGTCTCTATGTCCATGTCCCTGTGTCTCTATCTCTGTGTCTCTGTCTCTGTGCCTCTGTCTCTGTGTCTCTGTCTCTGAGAATCTGTCTCTGTGTTTCTGTCCCTGTGTCACTGTCTCGGTGTCTCTGTCCCTGTGCCTCTGTCTCTGTGTTCCTGTCTCTGTTTCTCTGTCTCTGTCTCTGAGTCTTTGTCTGTGTGACCCTGTCTCTGTGTCTCTGTCCCAGTGTCTCCGTCTCTGTGTATCTGTCTCTCTCTCTCTGTGTCTCTGTCTCTGTATCTCTGTCTCTGTGGCTCTGCCTCTTTGTCCCTGTCTCTGTGTCTCTCTCCCTGTGTCTCCGTCTCTGTGTCTCTGTCTGTGTCTCTGTGTCACTGTCTGTGAATCTCTGTCTCTGTGTCTCCGTCTCTGTGTCTCTGTCGCTGGGTCTCTGTCTCCGTGTCACTTTCTGTGTGTCTCTTTCTCTGTATCTGTCTCTGTCTCTGTCTCTGTCTGTGTCTCTGTCTCTGTCTCTGCCTCTGTCTCTGTCTCTGTCTCTGTCTCTGTGTCTCTTTCTGTGTGTCTCTGTCTCTGTCTCTGTCTTTGTCTCTGTCTATGACTCTGTCTCTGTCTCTGTGTCTCTGTCTCTGTGTCGCTGTTTCTGTGTCTGTCTCTGTCTCAGTGTCTCCATCTCTGTGTCTCTGTCGCTGGGTCTCTGTCTCTGTCTCTCTCTCTGCCGTGTCTCTGTCTCTGTGTTTCTGTCTGTGTGTCTCTGACTCTGTGTCTCTCTCTCCGTGTCACTTTCTGTGTGTCTCTTCCTCTGTATCTGTCTTTGTCTCTGTCTCTGACTCTGTCTCGGTCTCTGTCTCTGTCTCTGTCTCTGCCATGTCCCTGTCTCTGTGTTTCTGTCTGTGTGTCTCTGACTCTGTGTCTCTCTCTCCGTGTCACTTTCTGTGTGTCTCTTTCTCTGTATCTGTCTTTGTCTCTGTCTCTGTCTCTGTCTCTGTCTCTGTCTCTGTCTCTGTCTCTGTCTCTGTCTCTGTCTCTGTCTCTGTCTCTGTCTCTGTCTCTGTCTCTGTCTCTGCCTCTGTCTCTGTCTCTGTCTCTGTCTCTGTCTCTGTCTCTGTCCCTGTTTCTCTTTCTCTGTGTCTCTGTCTCTGTGTCTCTGTCCCTGTATCTCCGTCTCTGTGTGTCTGTCTCTGTTGTTATGTCTCTGTGTCTCCGTCCCTGTGTCTCTGTCTCTGCCTCTGCGTCTCTGTCTCCGTGTCTCTGTATCTGTGTCTCTGTCTCTGTGTATCCGTCTCTGTGTCTCCGTCTCTGTGTCTCTGTCTCTGTGTCTCTGTCTCTGTGTCTCTGTCCCAGTGTCTCTGTCTCTGTGTCAATGTGTCTGAATCTCTGTCTCTGCGTCTCTGTCTCTGTGTATCTGTCTCTGTGTCTCTGTCTCTATGTCCATGTCCCTGTGTCTCTATCTCTGTGTCTCTGTCTCTGTGCCTCTGTCTCTGTGTCTCTGTCTCTGAGAATCTGTCTCTGTGTTTCTGTCCCTGTGTCACTGTCTCGGTGTCTCTGTCCCTGTGCCTCTGTCTCTGTGTTCCTGTCTCTGTTTCTCTGTCTCTGTCTCTGATTCTTTGTCTATGTGACCCTGTCTCTGTGTCCCTGTCCCAGTGTCTCCGTCTCTGTGTATCTGTCTCTCTCTCTCTGTGTCTCTGTCTCTGTATCTCTGTCTCTGTGGCTCTGCCTCTTTGTCCCTGTCTCTGTGTCTCTCTCCCTGTGTCTCCGTCTCTGTGTCTCTGTCTGTGTCTCTGTGTCACTGTCTGTGAATCTCTGTCTCTGTGTCTCCGTCTCTGTGTCTCTGTCGCTGGGTCTCTGTCTCCGTGTCACTTTCTGTGTGTCTCTTTCTCTGTATCTGTCTCTGTCTCTGTCTCTGTCTGTGTCTCTGTCTCTGTCTCTGTCTCTGTCTCTGTCTCTGTCTCTGTCTCTGTCTCTGTGTCTCTTTCTGTGTGTCTCTGTCTCTGTCTCTGTCTTTGTCTCTGTCTATGACTCTGTCTCTGTCTCTGTGTCTCTGTCTCTGTGTCGCTGTTTCAGTGTCTGTCTCTGTCTCAGTGTCTCCATCTCTGTGTCTCTGTCGCTGGGTCTCTGTCTCTGTCTCTCTCTCTGCCGTGTCTCTGTCTCTGTGTTTCTGTCTGTGTGTCTCTGACTCTGTGTCTCTCTCTCCGTGTCACTTTCTGTGTTTCTCTTCCTCTGTATCTGTCTTTGTCTCTGTCTCTGACTCTGTCTCGGTCTCTGTCTCTGTCTCTGTCTCTGCCATGTCCCTGTCTCTGTGTTTCTGTCTGTGTGTCTCTGACTCTGTGTCTCTCTCTCCGTGTCACTTTCTGTGTGTCTCTTTCTCTGTATCTGTCTTTGTCTCTGTCTCTGTCTCTGTCTCTGTCTCTGTATCTGTCTCTGTCTCTGTCTCTGTCTCTGTCTCTGTCTCTGTCTCTGTCTCTGTCTCTGTCTCTGTCTCTGTCTCTGTCTCTGTCTCTGCCTCTGTCTCTGTCTCTGTCTCTGTCTCTGTCTCTGTCTCTGTCTCTGTCTCTGTCTCTGTCCCTGTTTCTCTTTCTCTGTGTCTCTGTCTCTGTGTCTCTGTCCCTGTATCTCCGTCTCTGTGTGTCTGTCTCTGTTGTTATGTCTCTGTGTCTCCGTCCCTGTGTCTCTGTCTCTGCCTCTGTGTCTCTGTCTCCGTGTCTCTGTATCTGTGTCTCTGTCTCTGTGTATCCGTCTCTGTGTCTCCGTCTCTGTGTCTCTGTCTCTGTGTCTCTGTCTCTGTGTCTCTGTCCCAGTGTCTCCGTCTCTGTGTATCTGTCTCTCTCTCTCTGTGTCTCTGTCTCTGTATCTCTGTCTCTGTGGCTCTGCCTCTTTGTCCCTGTCTCTGTGTCTCCGTCCCTGTGTCTCTGTCTCTGTGTCTCTGTCTCTGTGTCTCTGTCTCTGTGTCTCTGTCCCTGTATCTCCGTCTCTGTGTATCTGTCTCTCTCTCTCTGTGTCTCTGTCTCTGTATCTCTGTCTCTGTGGCTCTGCCTCTTTGTCCCTGTCTCTGTGTCTCTGTCCCTGTGTCTCCGTCTCTGTGTCTCTGTCTCTGTCTCTGTGCACTGTCTGTGAATCTCTGTCTCTGTGTCTCCGTCTCTGTGTCTCTGTCGCTGGGTCTCTGTCTCTGTCTCTGTCTCTGTCTCTGTCTCTGTCTCTGTCTCTGTCTCTGTGTCTCTTTCTGTGTGTCTCTGTCTCTGTCTCTGTCTTTGTCTCTGTCTCTGTCTCTGTCTCTGTCTCTGTCTCTGTCTCTGTCTCTGACTCTGTCTCTGTCTCTGTGTCTCTGTCTCTGTATCGCTGTTTCTGTGTCTGTCTCTGTCTCAGTGTCTCCATCTCTGTGTCTCTGTCTCTGTGTCTCTTTCTGTGTGCCTCTGTCTCTGTCTCTGTCTCTGTGACTCTGCCTCTTTGTCCCTGTCTCTGTGTCTCTGTCCCTGTTTCTCCGTCTCTGTGTCTCTGTCTCTGTCTCTGTGTCACTGTCTGTGAATCTCTGTCTCTGTGTCTCCGTCTCTGTGTCTCTGTCGCTGGGTCTCTGTCTCTGTCTCTGTCTCTGTCTCTGTCTCTGTCTCTGTCTCTGTGTCTTTGTCTGTCTCTGTCTCTGTCTTTGTCTCTGTCTCTGTCTCTGTCTCTGTTTCTGTCTCTGTCTCTGTCTCTGTCTCTGTCTCTGTCTCTGTCTCTGTCTCTGTCTCTGTCTCTGTGTCTCTTTCTATGTGCCTCTGTCTCTGTCTCTGTCTCTGTCTCTGTCTCTGTCTCTGTCTGTGTCTCTGTCTCTGTCTCTGTCTCTGTCTCTGTGTGTCGGTCTCTATGTCTCTGTCTCTGTGTCTCTGCCTCTGTGTCTCTGTCTCGGTGTCTCTGTCCCTGTGCCTCCGTCTCTGTGTGACTGTCTCGGTGTCTCTGTCCCTGTGTCTGTATCACCGTGTCCCTGTCTCCGTCCCTATGTCTCTGTCTCTGTGTCTCTGTATCTGTGAATCTGTCTCTGTGTTTCTGTCTCTGTGTCTCTAGCCCTGTGTCTCCGTCTCTGTATCTCTGTCCCCTGACTCTGTCTCTGTGTCAATGTGTCTGAATCTCTGTCTCTGCGTCTCTGTCTCTGTGTATCTGTCTCTGTGTCTCTGTCTCTATGTCCATGTCCCTGTGTCTCTATCTCTGTGTCTCTGTCTCTGTGCCTCTGTCTCTGTGTCTCTGTCTCTGAGAATCTGTCTCTGTGTTTCTGTCCCTGTGTCACTGTCTCGGTGTCTCTGTCTCTGTGCCTCTGTCTCTGTCTCTGTGTTCCTGTCTCTGTTTCTCTGTCTCTGTGTCTGTGTCACCGTGTCCCTGTCTCCGTCCCTATGTCTCTGTCTCTGTGTCTCTGTCTCTGTGAATCTGTCTCTCTGTTTCTGTTTCTGTGTCTCTGTCTCTGTGTCTCTGTCTCTGTGTCTCTGTCTCTGTGTCTCTGCCTCTGTGTCTCAGTCTCTGTGTCTCCGTCTCTTTGTCTCTGTCTCCGTGTCTCTGTCTCTGTGTCTCTGTCACGCTGTCTCTGTCTCTGTCTCTGTCTCTGTGTCTCTGTGTCTCAGTCTCCGTGGCACCGTCTCTGTGTCTCTGCCTCTGCCACTATCTGACTCTGTCTCTGTCTCTGTCTCTGTCTCTGTCTCTGTCTCTGTCTCGGTCTCTGTCTCTGTCTCTGTGTCTCTTTCTGTGTGTCTCTGTCTCTGTCTCTGTCTTTGTCGCTGTCTCTGACTCTGTCTCTGTCTCTGTCTTTGTCGCTGTCTCTGACTCTGTCTCTGTCTCTGTGTCTCTGTCTCTGTGTCTCTGTCTCTGTGTCTCTGTCTCTGTGTCGCTGTTTCTGTGTCTGTCTCTGTCTCAGTGTCTCCATCTCTGTGTCTCTGTCGCTGGGTCTCTGTCTCTGTCTCTGTCTCTGTCTCTGTCTCTGTCTCTGTCTCTGTCTCTGTCTCTGTCTCTGTCTCTGCCTCGGTCTCTGTCTCTGTCTCTGCCATGTCTCTGTCTCTGTGTCTCTGTCTGTGTGTCTCCGACTCTGTGTCTCTCTCTCCGTGTCACTTTCTGTCTGTCTCTTTCTCTGTCTCTGTCTCTATCTCTGTCTCTGTCTCTGTCTCTGTCTCTGTCTCTGTCTCTGTCTCTGTCTCTGTCTCTGTCTCTGTCTCTGTGTCTCTTTCTGTGTGCCTCTGTCTCTGTCTCTGTCTCTGTGACTCTGCCTCTTTGTCCCTGTCTCTGTGTCTCTGTCCCTGTTTCTCCGTCTCTGTGTCTCTGTCTCTGTCTCTGTGTCACTGTCTGTGAATCTCTGTCTCTGTGTCTCCGTCTCTGTGTCTCTGTCGCTGGGTCTCTGTCTCTGTCTCTGTCTCTGTCTCTGTCTCTGTCTCTGTCTCTGTCTCTGTCTCTGTCTCTGTCTCTGTCTCTGTCTCTGTCTCTGTCTCTGTCTCTGTCTCTGTCTCTGTTTCTGTCTCTGTCTCTGTCTCTGTCTCTGTCTCTGTCTCTGTCTCTGTCTCTGTCTCTGTCTCTGTCTCTGTCTCTGTGTCTCTTTCTATGTGCCTCTGTCTCTGTCTCTGTCTCTGTCTCTGTCTCTGTCTCTGTCTGTGTCTCTGTCTCTGTCTCTGTCTCTGTGTGTCGGTCTCTATGTCTCTGTCTCTGTGTCTCTGCCTCTGTGTCTCTGTCTCGGTGTCTCTGTCCCTGTGCCTCCGTCTCTGTGTGACTGTCTCGGTGTCTCTGTCCCTGTGTCTGTATCACCGTGTCCCTGTCTCCGTCCCTATGTCTCTGTCTCTGTGTCTCTGTATCTGTGAATCTGTCTCTGTGTTTCTGTCTCTGTGTCTCTATCCCTGTGTCTCCGTCTCTGTATCTCTGTCCCCTGACTCTGTCTCTGTGTCAATGTGTCTGAATCTCTGTCTCTGCGTCTCTGTCTCTGTGTATCTGTCTCTGTGTCTCTGTCTCTATGTCCATGTCCCTGTGGCTCTATCTCTGTGTCTCTGTCTCTGTGCCTCTGTCTCTGTATCTCTGTCTCTGTGGCTCTGCCTCTTTGTCCCTGTCTCTGTGTCTCTGTCCCTGTGTCTCCGTCTCTGTGTCTCTGTCTCTGTCTCTGTGCACTGTCTGTGAATCTCTGTCTCTGTGTCTCCGTCTCTGTGTCTCTGTCGCTGGGTCTCTGTCTCTGTCTCTGTCTCTGTCTCTGTCTCTGTCTCTGTCTCTGTCTCTGTGTCTCTTTCTGTGTGTCTCTGTCTCTGTCTCTGTCTTTGTCTCTGTCTCTGTCTCTGTCTCTGTCTCTGTCTCTGTCTCTGTCTCTGACTCTGTCTCTGTCTCTGTGTCTCTGTCTCTGTATCGCTGTTTCTGTGTCTGTCTCTGTCTCAGTGTCTCCATCTCTGTGTCTCTGTCTCTGTGTCTCTTTCTGTGTGCCTCTGTCTCTGTCTCTGTCTCTGTGACTCTGCCTCTTTGTCCCTGTCTCTGTGTCTCTGTCCCTGTTTCTCCGTCTCTGTGTCTCTGTCTCTGTCTCTGTGTCACTGTCTGTGAATCTCTGTCTCTGTGTCTCCGTCTCTGTGTCTCTGTCGCTGGGTCTCTGTCTCTGTCTCTGTCTCTGTCTCTGTCTCTGTCTCTGTCTCTGTGTCTTTGTCTGTCTCTGTCTCTGTCTTTGTCTCTGTCTCTGTCTCTGTCTCTGTTTCTGTCTCTGTCTCTGTCTCTGTCTCTGTCTCTGTCTCTGTCTCTGTCTCTGTCTCTGTCTCTGTGTCTCTTTCTATGTGCCTCTGTCTCTGTCTCTGTCTCTGTCTCTGTCTCTGTCTCTGTCTGTGTCTCTGTCTCTGTCTCTGTCTCTGTCTCTGTGTGTCGGTCTCTATGTCTCTGTCTCTGTGTCTCTGCCTCTGTGTCTCTGTCTCGGTGTCTCTGTCCCTGTGCCTCCGTCTCTGTGTGACTGTCTCGGTGTCTCTGTCCCTGTGTCTGTATCACCGTGTCCCTGTCTCCGTCCCTATGTCTCTGTCTCTGTGTCTCTGTATCTGTGAATCTGTCTCTGTGTTTCTGTCTCTGTGTCTCTAGCCCTGTGTCTCCGTCTCTGTATCTCTGTCCCCTGACTCTGTCTCTGTGTCAATGTGTCTGAATCTCTGTCTCTGCGTCTCTGTCTCTGTGTATCTGTCTCTGTGTCTCTGTCTCTATGTCCATGTCCCTGTGTCTCTATCTCTGTGTCTCTGTCTCTGTGCCTCTGTCTCTGTGTCTCTGTCTCTGAGAATCTGTCTCTGTGTTTCTGTCCCTGTGTCACTGTCTCGGTGTCTCTGTCTCTGTGCCTCTGTCTCTGTCTCTGTGTTCCTGTCTCTGTTTCTCTGTCTCTGTGTCTGTGTCACCGTGTCCCTGTCTCCGTCCCTATGTCTCTGTCTCTGTGTCTCTGTCTCTGTGAATCTGTCTCTCTGTTTCTGTTTCTGTGTCTCTGTCTCTGTGTCTCTGTCTCTGTGTCTCTGTCTCTGTGTCTCTGCCTCTGTGTCTCAGTCTCTGTGTCTCCGTCTCTTTGTCTCTGTCTCCGTGTCTCTGTCTCTGTGTCTCTGTCACGCTGTCTCTGTCTCTGTCTCTGTCTCTGTGTCTCTGTGTCTCAGTCTCCGTGGCACCGTCTCTGTGTCTCTGCCTCTGCCACTATCTGACTCTGTCTCTGTCTCTGTCTCTGTCTCTGTCTCTGTCTCTGTCTCGGTCTCTGTCTCTGTCTCTGTGTCTCTTTCTGTGTGTCTCTGTCTCTGTCTCTGTCTTTGTCGCTGTCTCTGACTCTGTCTCTGTCTCTGTCTTTGTCGCTGTCTCTGACTCTGTCTCTGTCTCTGTGTCTCTGTCTCTGTGTCTCTGTCTCTGTGTCGCTGTTTCTGTGTCTGTCTCTGTCTCAGTGTCTCCATCTCTGTGTCTCTGTCGCTGGGTCTCTGTCTCTGTCTCTGTCTCTGTCTCTGTCTCTGTCTCTGTCTCTGTCTCTGTCTCTGTCTCTGTCTCTGTCTCTGCCTCGGTCTCTGTCTCTGTCTCTGCCATGTCTCTGTCTCTGTGTCTCTGTCTGTGTGTCTCCGACTCTGTGTCTCTCTCTCCGTGTCACTTTCTGTCTGTCTCTTTCTCTGTCTCTGTCTCTATCTCTGTCTCTGTCTCTGTCTCTGTCTCTGTCTCTGTCTCTGTCTCTGTCTCTGTCTCTGTCTCTGTCTCTGTGTCTCTTTCTGTGTGCCTCTGTCTCTGTCTCTGTCTCTGTGACTCTGCCTCTTTGTCCCTGTCTCTGTGTCTCTGTCCCTGTTTCTCCGTCTCTGTGTCTCTGTCTCTGTCTCTGTGTCACTGTCTGTGAATCTCTGTCTCTGTGTCTCCGTCTCTGTGTCTCTGTCGCTGGGTCTCTGTCTCTGTCTCTGTCTCTGTCTCTGTCTCTGTCTCTGTCTCTGTCTCTGTCTCTGTCTCTGTCTCTGTCTCTGTCTCTGTCTCTGTCTCTGTCTCTGTCTCTGTCTCTGTTTCTGTCTCTGTCTCTGTCTCTGTCTCTGTCTCTGTCTCTGTCTCTGTCTCTGTCTCTGTCTCTGTCTCTGTCTCTGTGTCTCTTTCTATGTGCCTCTGTCTCTGTCTCTGTCTCTGTCTCTGTCTCTGTCTCTGTCTGTGTCTCTGTCTCTGTCTCTGTCTCTGTGTGTCGGTCTCTATGTCTCTGTCTCTGTGTCTCTGCCTCTGTGTCTCTGTCTCGGTGTCTCTGTCCCTGTGCCTCCGTCTCTGTGTGACTGTCTCGGTGTCTCTGTCCCTGTGTCTGTATCACCGTGTCCCTGTCTCCGTCCCTATGTCTCTGTCTCTGTGTCTCTGTCTCTGTGAATCTGTCTCCGTGTCTCTGTCTCTGTGTCTCTGCCTCTGTGTATCCGTCTCTGTGTCTCCGTCTCTGTGTCTCTGTCTCTGTGTCTCTGTGTCTCTGTCTCTGTGTCTCTGTCTCTGTGTCTCTGTCTCTGTGACTCTGTCTCTGTGTCTCTGTCTCTGTGTCTCTGTCTCTGTGTCTCCGTCTCTGTGTGTCGGTCTCTATGTCTCTGTCTCTGTGTCTCTGCCTCTGTGTCTCTGTCTCGGTGTCTCTGTCCCTGTGCCTCCGTCTCTGTGTGACTGTCTCGGTGTCTCTGTCCCTGTGTCTGTATCACCGTGTCCCTGTCTCCGTCCCTATGTCTCTGTCTCTGTGTCTCTGTCTCTGTGAATCTGTCTCTGTGTTTCTGTCTCTGTGTCTCTAGCCCTGTGTCTCCGTCTCTGTATCTCTGTCCCCTGACTCTGTCTCTGTGTCAATGTGTCTGAATCTCTGTCTCTGCGTCTCTGTCTCTGTGTATCTGTCTCTGTGTCTCTGTCTCTATGTCCATGTCCCTGTGTCTCTATCTCTGTGTCTCTGTCTCTGTGCCTCTGTCTCTGTGTCTCTGTCTCTGAGAATCTGTCTCTGTGTTTCTGTCCCTGTGTCACTGTCTCGGTGTCTCTGTCTCTGTGTCAATGTGTCTGAATCTCTGTCTCTGCGTCTCTGTCTCTGTGTATCTGTCTCTGTGTCTCTGTCTCTATGTCCATGTCCCTGTGTCTCTATCTCTGTGTCTCTGTCTCTGTGCCTCTGTCTCTGTGTCTCTGTCTCTGAGAATCTGTCTCTGTGTTTCTGTCCCTGTGTCACTGTCTCGGTGTCTCTGTCCCTGTGCCTCTGTCTCTGTGTTCCTGTCTCTGTTTCTCTGTCTCTGTCTCTGAGTCTTTGTCTGTGTGACCCTGTCTCTGTGTCTCTGTCCCAGTGTCTCCGTCTCTGTGTATCTGTCTCTCTCTCTCTGTGTCTCTGTCTCTGTATCTCTGTCTCTGTGGCTCTGCCTCTTTGTCCCTGTCTCTGTGTCTCTCTCCCTGTGTCTCCGTCTCTGTGTCTCTGTCTGTGTCTCTGTGTCACTGTCTGTGAATCTCTGTCTCTGTGTCTCCGTCTCTGTGTCTCTGTCGCTGGGTCTCTGTCTCCGTGTCACTTTCTGTGTGTCTCTTTCTCTGTATCTGTCTCTGTCTCTGTCTCTGTCTGTGTCTCTGTCTCTGTCTCTGCCTCTGTCTCTGTCTCTGTCTCTGTCTCTGTGTCTCTTTCTGTGTGTCTCTGTCTCTGTCTCTGTCTTTGTCTCTGTCTATGACTCTGTCTCTGTCTCTGTGTCTCTGTCTCTGTGTCGCTGTTTCTGTGTCTGTCTCTGTCTCAGTGTCTCCATCTCTGTGTCTCTGTCGCTGGGTCTCTGTCTCTGTCTCTCTCTCTGCCGTGTCTCTGTCTCTGTGTTTCTGTCTGTGTGTCTCTGACTCTGTGTCTCTCTCTCCGTGTCACTTTCTGTGTGTCTCTTCCTCTGTATCTGTCTTTGTCTCTGTCTCTGACTCTGTCTCGGTCTCTGTCTCTGTCTCTGTCTCTGCCATGTCCCTGTCTCTGTGTTTCTGTCTGTGTGTCTCTGACTCTGTGTCTCTCTCTCCGTGTCACTTTCTGTGTGTCTCTTTCTCTGTATCTGTCTTTGTCTCTGTCTCTGTCTCTGTCTCTGTCTCTGTCTCTGTCTCTGTCTCTGTCTCTGTCTCTGTCTCTGTCTCTGTCTCTGTCTCTGTCTCTGTCTCTGCCTCTGTCTCTGTCTCTGTCTCTGTCTCTGTCTCTGTCTCTGTCCCTGTTTCTCTTTCTCTGTGTCTCTGTCTCTGTGTCTCTGTCCCTGTATCTCCGTCTCTGTGTGTCTGTCTCTGTTGTTATGTCTCTGTGTCTCCGTCCCTGTGTCTCTGTCTCTGCCTCTGCGTCTCTGTCTCCGTGTCTCTGTATCTGTGTCTCTGTCTCTGTGTATCCGTCTCTGTGTCTCCGTCTCTGTGTCTCTGTCTCTGTGTCTCTGTCTCTGTGTCTCTGTCCCAGTGTCTCTGTCTCTGTGTCAATGTGTCTGAATCTCTGTCTCTGCGTCTCTGTCTCTGTGTATCTGTCTCTGTGTCTCTGTCTCTATGTCCATGTCCCTGTGTCTCTATCTCTGTGTCTCTGTCTCTGTGCCTCTGTCTCTGTGTCTCTGTCTCTGAGAATCTGTCTCTGTGTTTCTGTCCCTGTGTCACTGTCTCGGTGTCTCTGTCCCTGTGCCTCTGTCTCTGTGTTCCTGTCTCTGTTTCTCTGTCTCTGTCTCTGAGTCTTTGTCTATGTGACCCTGTCTCTGTGTCCCTGTCCCAGTGTCTCCGTCTCTGTGTATCTGTCTCTCTCTCTCTGTGTCTCTGTCTCTGTATCTCTGTCTCTGTGGCTCTGCCTCTTTGTCCCTGTCTCTGTGTCTCTCTCCCTGTGTCTCCGTCTCTGTGTCTCTGTCTGTGTCTCTGTGTCACTGTCTGTGAATCTCTGTCTCTGTGTCTCCGTCTCTGTGTCTCTGTCGCTGGGTCTCTGTCTCCGTGTCACTTTCTGTGTGTCTCTTTCTCTGTATCTGTCTCTGTCTCTGTCTCTGTCTGTGTCTCTGTCTCTGTCTCTGTCTCTGTCTCTGTCTCTGTCTCTGTCTCTGTCTCTGTGTCTCTTTCTGTGTGTCTCTGTCTCTGTCTCTGTCTTTGTCTCTGTCTATGACTCTGTCTCTGTCTCTGTGTCTCTGTCTCTGTGTCGCTGTTTCAGTGTCTGTCTCTGTCTCAGTGTCTCCAACTCTGTGTCTCTGTCGCTGGGTCTCTGTCTCTGTCTCTCTCTCTGCCGTGTCTCTGTCTCTGTGTTTCTGTCTGTGTGTCTCTGACTCTGTGTCTCTCTCTCCGTGTCACTTTCTGTGTTTCTCTTCCTCTGTATCTGTCTTTGTCTCTGTCTCTGACTCTGTCTCGGTCTCTGTCTCTGTCTCTGTCTCTGCCATGTCCCTGTCTCTGTGTTTCTGTCTGTGTGTCTCTGACTCTGTGTCTCTCTCTCCGTGTCACTTTCTGTGTGTCTCTTTCTCTGTATCTGTCTTTGTCTCTGTCTCTGTCTCTGTCTCTGTCTCTGTATCTGTCTCTGTCTCTGTCTCTGTCTCTGTCTCTGTCTCTGTCTCTGTCTCTGTCTCTGTCTCTGTCTCTGTCTCTGTCTCTGTCTCTGCCTCTGTCTCTGTCTCTGTCTCTGTCTCTGTCTCTGTCTCTGTCCCTGTTTCTCTTTCTCTGTGTCTCTGTCTCTGTGTCTCTGTCCCTGTATCTCCGTCTCTGTGTGTCTGTCTCTGTTGTTATGTCTCTGTGTCTCCGTCCCTGTGTCTCTGTCTCTGCCTCTGTGTCTCTGTCTCCGTGTCTCTGTATCTGTGTCTCTGTCTCTGTGTATCCGTCTCTGTGTCTCCGTCTCTGTGTCTCTGTCTCTGTGTCTCTGTCTCTGTGTCTCTGTCCCAGTGTCTCCGTCTCTGTGTATCTGTCTCTCTCTCTCTGTGTCTCTGTCTCTGTATCTCTGTCTCTGTGGCTCTGCCTCTTTGTCCCTGTCTCTGTGTCTCCGTCCCTGTGTCTCTGTCTCTGTGTCTCTGTCTCTGTGTCTCTGTCTCTGTGTCTCTGTCCCTGTATCTCCGTCTCTGTGTATCTGTCTCTCTCTCTCTGTGTCTCTGTCTCTGTATCTCTGTCTCTGTGGCTCTGCCTCTTTGTCCCTGTCTCTGTGTCTCTGTCCCTGTGTCTCCGTCTCTGTGTCTCTGTCTCTGTCTCTGTGCACTGTCTGTGAATCTCTGTCTCTGTGTCTCCGTCTCTGTGTCTCTGTCGCTGGGTCTCTGTCTCTGTCTCTGTCTCTGTCTCTGTCTCTGTCTCTGTCTCTGTCTCTGTGTCTCTTTCTGTGTGTCTCTGTCTCTGTCTCTGTCTTTGTCTCTGTCTCTGTCTCTGTCTCTGTCTCTGTCTCTGTCTCTGTCTCTGACTCTGTCTCTGTCTCTGTGTCTCTGTCTCTGTATCGCTGTTTCTGTGTCTGTCTCTGTCTCAGTGTCTCCATCTCTGTGTCTCTGTCTCTGTGTCTCTTTCTGTGTGCCTCTGTCTCTGTCTCTGTCTCTGTGACTCTGCCTCTTTGTCCCTGTCTCTGTGTCTCTGTCCCTGTTTCTCCGTCTCTGTGTCTCTGTCTCTGTCTCTGTGTCACTGTCTGTGAATCTCTGTCTCTGTGTCTCCGTCTCTGTGTCTCTGTCGCTGGGTCTCTGTCTCTGTCTCTGTCTCTGTCTCTGTCTCTGTCTCTGTCTCTGTGTCTTTGTCTGTCTCTGTCTCTGTCTTTGTCTCTGTCTCTGTCTCTGTCTCTGTTTCTGTCTCTGTCTCTGTCTCTGTCTCTGTCTCTGTCTCTGTCTCTGTCTCTGTCTCTGTCTCTGTGTCTCTTTCTATGTGCCTCTGTCTCTGTCTCTGTCTCTGTCTCTGTCTCTGTCTCTGTCTGTGTCTCTGTCTCTGTCTCTGTCTCTGTCTCTGTGTGTCGGTCTCTATGTCTCTGTCTCTGTGTCTCTGCCTCTGTGTCTCTGTCTCGGTGTCTCTGTCCCTGTGCCTCCGTCTCTGTGTGACTGTCTCGGTGTCTCTGTCCCTGTGTCTGTATCACCGTGTCCCTGTCTCCGTCCCTATGTCTCTGTCTCTGTGTCTCTGTATCTGTGAATCTGTCTCTGTGTTTCTGTCTCTGTGTCTCTAGCCCTGTGTCTCCGTCTCTGTATCTCTGTCCCCTGACTCTGTCTCTGTGTCAATGTGTCTGAATCTCTGTCTCTGCGTCTCTGTCTCTGTGTATCTGTCTCTGTGTCTCTGTCTCTATGTCCATGTCCCTGTGTCTCTATCTCTGTGTCTCTGTCTCTGTGCCTCTGTCTCTGTGTCTCTGTCTCTGAGAATCTGTCTCTGTGTTTCTGTCCCTGTGTCACTGTCTCGGTGTCTCTGTCTCTGTGCCTCTGTCTCTGTCTCTGTGTTCCTGTCTCTGTTTCTCTGTCTCTGTGTCTGTGTCACCGTGTCCCTGTCTCCGTCCCTATGTCTCTGTCTCTGTGTCTCTGTCTCTGTGAATCTGTCTCTCTGTTTCTGTTTCTGTGTCTCTGTCTCTGTGTCTCTGTCTCTGTGTCTCTGTCTCTGTGTCTCTGCCTCTGTGTCTCAGTCTCTGTGTCTCCGTCTCTTTGTCTCTGTCTCCGTGTCTCTGTCTCTGTGTCTCTGTCACGCTGTCTCTGTCTCTGTCTCTGTCTCTGTGTCTCTGTGTCTCAGTCTCCGTGGCACCGTCTCTGTGTCTCTGCCTCTGCCACTATCTGACTCTGTCTCTGTCTCTGTCTCTGTCTCTGTCTCTGTCTCTGTCTCGGTCTCTGTCTCTGTCTCTGTGTCTCTTTCTGTGTGTCTCTGTCTCTGTCTCTGTCTTTGTCGCTGTCTCTGACTCTGTCTCTGTCTCTGTCTTTGTCGCTGTCTCTGACTCTGTCTCTGTCTCTGTGTCTCTGTCTCTGTGTCTCTGTCTCTGTGTCTCTGTCTCTGTGTCGCTGTTTCTGTGTCTGTCTCTGTCTCAGTGTCTCCATCTCTGTGTCTCTGTCGCTGGGTCTCTGTCTCTGTCTCTGTCTCTGTCTCTGTCTCTGTCTCTGTCTCTGTCTCTGTCTCTGTCTCTGTCTCTGCCTCGGTCTCTGTCTCTGTCTCTGCCATGTCTCTGTCTCTGTGTCTCTGTCTGTGTGTCTCCGACTCTGTGTCTCTCTCTCCGTGTCACTTTCTGTCTGTCTCTTTCTCTGTCTCTGTCTCTATCTCTGTCTCTGTCTCTGTCTCTGTCTCTGTCTCTGTCTCTGTCTCTGTCTCTGTCTCTGTCTCTGTCTCTGTGTCTCTTTCTGTGTGCCTCTGTCTCTGTCTCTGTCTCTGTGACTCTGCCTCTTTGTCCCTGTCTCTGTGTCTCTGTCCCTGTTTCTCCGTCTCTGTGTCTCTGTCTCTGTCTCTGTGTCACTGTCTGTGAATCTCTGTCTCTGTGTCTCCGTCTCTGTGTCTCTGTCGCTGGGTCTCTGTCTCTGTCTCTGTCTCTGTCTCTGTCTCTGTCTCTGTCTCTGTCTCTGTCTCTGTCTCTGTCTCTGTCTCTGTCTCTGTCTCTGTCTCTGTCTCTGTCTCTGTCTCTGTTTCTGTCTCTGTCTCTGTCTCTGTCTCTGTCTCTGTCTCTGTCTCTGTCTCTGTCTCTGTCTCTGTCTCTGTCTCTGTGTCTCTTTCTATGTGCCTCTGTCTCTGTCTCTGTCTCTGTCTCTGTCTCTGTCTCTGTCTGTGTCTCTGTCTCTGTCTCTGTCTCTGTGTGTCGGTCTCTATGTCTCTGTCTCTGTGTCTCTGCCTCTGTGTCTCTGTCTCGGTGTCTCTGTCCCTGTGCCTCCGTCTCTGTGTGACTGTCTCGGTGTCTCTGTCCCTGTGTCTGTATCACCGTGTCCCTGTCTCCGTCCCTATGTCTCTGTCTCTGTGTCTCTGTATCTGTGAATCTGTCTCTGTGTTTCTGTCTCTGTGTCTCTATCCCTGTGTCTCCGTCTCTGTATCTCTGTCCCCTGACTCTGTCTCTGTGTCAATGTGTCTGAATCTCTGTCTCTGCGTCTCTGTCTCTGTGTATCTGTCTCTGTGTCTCTGTCTCTATGTCCATGTCCCTGTGTCTCTATCTCTGTGTCTCTGTCTCTGTGCCTCTGTCTCTGTGTCTCTGTCTCTGAGAATCTGTCTCTGTGTTTCTGTCCCTGTGTCACTGTCTCGGTGTCTCTGTCTCTGTGCCTCTGTCTCTGTCTCTGTGTTCCTGTCTCTGTTTCTCTGTCTCTGTGTCTGTGTCACCGTGTCCCTGTCTCCGTCCCTATGTCTCTGTCTCTGTGTCTCTGTCTCTGTGAATCTGTCTCTCTGTTTCTGTTTCTGTGTCTCTGTCTCTGTGTCTCTGTCTCTGTGTCTCTGTCTCTGTGTCTCTGCCTCTGTGTCTCAGTCTCTGTGTCTCCGTCTCTTTGTCTCTGTCTCCGTGTCTCTGTCTCTGTGTCTCTGTCACGCTGTCTCTGTCTCTGTCTCTGTCTCTGTGTCTCTGTGTCTCAGTCTCCGTGGCACCGTCTCTGTGTCTCTGCCTCTGCCACTATCTGACTCTGTCTCTGTCTCTGTCTCTGTCTCTGTCTCTGTCTCTGTCTCTGTCTCTGTCTCTGTCTCGGTCTCTGTCTCTGTCTCTGTGTCTCTTTCTGTGTGTCTCTGTCTCTGTCTCTGTCTTTGTCGCTGTCTCTGACTCTGTCTCTGTCTCTGTCTTTGTCGCTGTCTCTGACTCTGTCTCTGTCTCTGTGTCTCTGTCTCTGTGTCTCTGTCTCTGTGTCTCTGTCTCTGTGTCTCTGTCTCTGTGTCTCTGTCTCTGTGTCGCTGTTTCTGTATCTGTCTCTGTCTCAGTGTCTCCATCTCTGTGTCTCTGTCGCTGGGTCTCTGTCTCTGTCTCTGTCTCTGTCTCTGTCTCTGTCTCTGTCTCTGTCTCTGTCTCTGTCTCTGTCTCTGTCTCTGTCTCTGCCTCGGTCTCTGTCTCTGTCTCTGCCATGTCTCTGTCTCTGTGTCTCTGTCTGTGTGTCTCTGACTCTGTGTCTCTCTCTCCGTGTCACTTTCTGTCTGTCTCTTTCTCTGTCTCTGTCTCTATCTCTGTCTCTGTCTCTGTCTCTGTCTCTGTCTCTGTCTCTGTCTCTGTCTCTGTCTCTGTCTCTGTCTCTGTCTCTGTGTCTCTTTCTGTTTGCCTCTGTCTCTGTCTCTGTCTCTGTGACTCTGCCTCTTTGTCCCTGTCTCTGTGTCTCTGTCCCTGTTTCTCCGTCTCTGTGTCTCTGTCTCTGTCTCTGTGTCACTGTCTGTGAATCTCTGTCTCTGTGTCTCCGTCTCTGTGTCTCTGTCGCTGGGTCTCTGTCTCTGTCTCTGTCTCTGTCTCTGTCTCTGTCTCTGTCTCTGCCTCGGTCTCTGTCTCTGTCTCTGCCATGTCTCTGTCTCTGTGTCTCTGTCTGTGTGTCTCTGACTCTGTGTCTCTCTCTCCGTGTCACTTTCTGTCTGTCTCTTTCTCTGTCTCTGTCTCTATCTCTGTCTCTGTCTCTGTCTCTGTCTCTGTCTCTGTCTCTGTCTCTGTCTCTGTCTCTGTCTCTGTCTCTGTCTCTGTCTCTGTCTCTGTCTCTGTCTCTGTTTCTGTCTCTGTCTCTGTCTCTGTCTCTGTCTCTGTCTCTGTCTCTGTCTCTGTCTCTGTCTCTGTCTCTGTCTCTGTGTCTCTTTCTGTGTGCCTCTGTCTCTGTCTCTGTCTCTGTCCCTGTCTCTGTCTCTGTCTGTGTCTCTGTCTCTGTCTCTGTCTCTGTGTGTCGGTCTCTATGTCTCTGTCTCTGTGTCTCTGCCTCTGTGTCTCTGTCTCGGTGTCTCTGTCCCTGTGCCTCCGTCTCTGTGTGACTGTCTCGGTGTCTCTGTCCCTGTGTCTGTATCACCGTGTCCCTGTCTCCGTCCCTATGTCTCTGTCTCTGTGTCTCTGTATCTGTGAATCTGTCTCTGTGTTTCTGTCTCTGTGTCTCTAGCCCTGTGTCTCCGTCTCTGTATCTCTGTCCCCTGACTCTGTCTCTGTGTCAATGTGTCTGAATCTCTGTCTCTGCGTCTCTGTCTCTGTGTATCTGTCTCTGTGTCTCCGTCTCTATGTCCATGTCCCTGTGTCTCTATCTCTGTGTCTCTGTCTCTGTGCCTCTGTCTCTGTGTCTCTGTCTCTGAGAATCTGTCTCTGTGTTTCTGTCCCTGTGTCACTGTCTCGGTGTCTCTGTCTCTGTGCCTCTGTCTCTGTCTCTGTGTTCCTGTCTCTGTTTCTCTGTCTCTGTGTCTGTGTCACCGTGTCCCTGTCTCCGTCCCTATGTCTCTGTCTCTGTGTCTCTGTCTCTGTGAATCTGTCTCTCTGTTTCTGTTTCTGTGTCTCTGTCTCTGTGTCTCTGTCTCTGTGTCTCTGTCTCTGTGTCTCTGCCTCTGTGTCTCAGTCTCTGTGTCTCCGTCTCTTTGTCTCTGTCTCCGTGTCTCTGTCTCAGTGTCTCTGTCACGCTGTCTCTGTCTCTGTCTCTGTCTCTGTGTCTCTGTGTCTCAGTCTCCGTGGCACCGTCTCTGTGTCTCTGCCTCTGCCACTATCTGACTCTGTCTCTGTCTCTGTCTCTGTCTCTGTCTCTGTCTCTGTCTCGGTCTCTGTCTCTGTCTCTGTGTCTCTTTCTGTGTGTCTCTGTCTCTGTCTCTGTCTTTGTCGCTGTCTCTGACTCTGTCTCTGTCTCTGTCTTTGTCGCTGTCTCTGACTCTGTCTCTGTCTCTGTGTCTCTGTCTCTGTGTCTCTGTCTCTGTGTCGCTGTTCCTGTGTCTGTCTCTGTCTCAGTGTCTCCATCTCTGTGTCTCTGTCGCTGGGTCTCTGTCTCTGTCTCTGTCTTTGCCTCGGTCTCTGTCTCTGTCTCTGCCATGTCTCTGTCTCTGTGTCTCTGTCTGTGTGTCTCTGACTCTGTGTCTCTCTCTCCGTGTCACTTTCTGTGTGTCTCTTTCTCTGTATCTGTCTTTGTCTCTGTCTCTGTCTCTGTCTCTGACTCTGTCTCTGTCTCTGACTCTGTCTCTGTCTCTGTCTCCGTGTCTCTTTCTGTGTGCCTCTGTCTCTGTCTCTGTCTCTGTCTCTGTCTCTGTCTCTGTCTCTGTCTCTGTCTCTGTCTCTGTGTCTCTTTCTGTGTGTCTCTGTCTCTGTCTCTGTCTCTGTCTCCGTGTCTCTTTCTGTGTGCCTCTGTCTCTGTCTCTGTCTCTGTCTCTGTCTCTGTCTCTGTGTCTCTGTTCCTGTGTCTCTGTCTATGTGTCTCTGTCTCTGAGTCTCAGTCTCTATGTCTCTTTCTCTGTGCCTCTGTCTCTGTGACTCTGTCTCTATGTCTCTGTCTCTGTCTCTGTTTCTCTTTCTCTGTGTCTCTGTCTCTGTGTCTCTGCACCTGTGTCTCTGTCCCTGTCTCTCCGTCTGCGCGTCTCGTTCTCTGTGTCTGTGTCTCCGTCTCTGTGTCTCTGTCTCTCTCTCTGTGTCACTATCTGTGAATCTCTGTCTCTGTGTCTCTGTCCCCGTGTCTCTGTCTCTGTGTCTCTGTCTCTGTGTATCTGTCTCTGTGTCTCTTTCTCTATGTCTCTGTCTCTGTCTCTGTTTCTCTTTCTCCGTGTCTCTGTCTCTGTATCTCTGTCCCTGTATCTCCGTCTCTGTGCGTCTGTCTCTGTTGTTATGTCTCTGTGTCTCCGTCCCTGTGTCTCTGTCTCTGTGTCACTGTCTCTGTGTCTCTGTCTCTGAGTCTCTGCATCTGTGTCTCTGTGCCTCTGCCTCTGTGTATCTGTCTATGTGTCTCTGTCTCCGTGTCTCTGCCTCAGTGTCTCTGTCTCTTTTTTCTCTGTCTCTGTGTCTCTGTCTCCATCTCTGTGTCTCTGTCTATGTGTCTCCGTCCCTGTGTCTCCGTCTCTGTGTCACTGTCTCTGTGTCTCTGTCTCTGAGTCTCTGCATCTGTGTCTCTGTCTCTGTCTCTCCGTCTACGCGTCTCGTTCTCTGTGTCTGTGTCTCCGTCTCTGTGTCTCTGTCTCTGTCTCTGTGTCACTGTCTGTGAATCTCTGTCTCTGTGTCTCCGTCTCTGTGTCTCCGTCTCTGTGTCTCTGTCTCTGTGTCTCTGTCTCTGTGTCTCTGTCTCTGTGACTCTGTCTCTGTGTCTCTGTCTCTGTGTCTCTGTCTCTGTGTCTCCGTCTCTGTGTGTCGGTCTCTATGTCTCTGCCTCTGTGTCTCTGCCTCTGTGTCTCTGTCTCGGTGTCTCTGTCCCTGTGCCTCCGTCTCTGTGTGACTGTCTCTGTGTCTCTGTCCCTGTGTCTGTATAACCGTGTCCCTGTCTCCGTCCCTATGTCTCTGTCTCTGTGTCTCTGTCTCTGTGAATCTGTCTCTGTGTTTCTGTCTCTGTGTCTCTAGCCCTGTGTCTCCGTCCCTGTATCTCTGTCCCCTGACTCTGTCTCTGTGTCAATGTGTCTGAATCTCTGTCTCTGCGTCTCTGTCTCTGTGTATCTGTCTCTGTGTCTCTGTCTCTATGTCCATGTTCATGTGTCTCTATCTCTGTGTCTCTGTTTCTGTGCCTCTGTCTCTGTGTCTCTGTCTCTGAGAATCTGTCTCTGTGTTTCTGTCCCTGTGTCACTGTCTCGGTGTCTCTGTCTCTGTGCCTCTGTCTCTGTCTCTGTGTTCCTGTCTCTGTTTCTCTGTCTCTGTCTCTGAGTCTTTGTCTGTGTGACCCTGTCTCTGTGTCTCTGTCCCAGTGTCTCCGTCTCTGTGTATCTGTCTCTCTCTCTCTGTATCTCTGGCTCTGTGACTCTGCCTCTTTGTCCCTGTCTCCGTGTCTCTGTCCCTGTGTCTCCGTCTCTGAGTCTCTGTCGCTGGGTCTCTGTCTCTGTCTCTGTCTCTGTCTCTGTCTCTGCCTCTGTCTCTGTCTGTGTCTCTGTCTCTGTCTCTGTCTCTGTCTCTATCTCTGTCTCTGTCTCTGTCTCTGTCTCTGTCTCTGTCTCTGTCTCTGTGTCTCTTTCTGTGTGCCTCTGTCTCTGTCTCTGTCTCTGTCTCTGTCTCTGTCTCTGTGTCTCTTTCTGTGTGTCTCTGTCTCTGTCTCTGTCTTTGTCTCTGTCTCTGACTCTGTCTCTGTCTCTGTGTCTCTGTCTCTGTGTCGCTGTTTCTGTGTCTGTCTCTGTCTCAGTGTCTCCATCTCTGTGTCTCTGTCGTTGGGTCTCTCTCTCTGTCGTTGGGTCTCTGTCTCTGTCTCTGTCTCTGTCTCTGTCTCTGTCTCTGTCTCTGTCTCTGTCTCTGTGTCTCTTTCTGTGTGTCTCTGTCTCTGTCTCTGTCTTTGTCGCTGTCTCAGACTCTGTCTCTGTCTCTGTGTCTCTGTCTCTGTGTCGCTGTTCCTGTGTCTGTCTCTGTCTCAGTGTCTCCATCTCTGTGTCTCTGTCGCTGGGTCTCTGTCTCTGTCTCTGTCTCTGTCTCTGTCTCTGTCTCTGTCTCTGTCTCTGTCTCTGTCTCTGTCTCTGTCTCTGCCTCGGTCTCTGCCTCTGTCTCTGTCTCTGCCATGTCTCTGTCTCTGTGTCTCTGTCTGTGTGTCTCTGACTCTGTGTCTCTCTCTCCGTGTCACTTTCTGTGTGTCTCTTTCTCTGTATCTGTCTTTGTCTCTGTCTCTGTCGCTGTCTCTGTCTCTGTCTCTGTCTCTGTCTCTGTCTCTGTCTCTGTCTCTGTCTCTGTCTCTGTCTCTGTCTCTGTCTCTGTCTCCGTCTCTGTCTCTGTCTCTGTCTCTGTCTCTGTCTCTGTCTCTGTCTCTGTCCCTGTCTCTGTCTCTGTCTCTGTCTCTGTCTCTGTGTCTCTTTCTGTGTGTCTCTGTCTCTGTCTCTGTGTCTCTGTCTCTGTGTCGCTGTTTCTGTGTCTGTCTCTGTCTCAGTGTCTCCATCTCTGTGTCTCTGTCTCTGTCTCCGTGTCTCTGTCTCTGTGTCTCTGTCTCTGTGTATCCGTCTCTGTGTCTCCGTCTCTGTGTCTCTGTCTCTGTGTCTCTGTCTCTGTATCTCTGTCTCTGTGGCTCTGCCTCTTTGTCCCTGTCTCTGTGTCTCTCTCCCTGTGTCTCCGTCTCTGTGTCTCTGTCTCTGTCTCTGTGTCACTGTCTGTGAATCTCTGTCTCTGTGTCTCCGGCTCTGTGTCTCTGTCGCTGGGTCTCTGTCTCCGTGTCACTTTCTGTGTGTCTCTTTCTCTGTATCTGTCTCTGTCTCTGTCTCTGTCTCTGTCTCTGTCTCTGTCTCTGTCTCTGTCTCCGTCTCTGTCTCTGTGTCTCTTTCTGTGTGTCTCTGTCTCTGTCTCTGTCTTTGTCTCTGTCTATGACTCTGTCTCTGTCTCTGTGTCTCTGTCTCTGTGTCGCTGTTTCTGTGTCTGTCTCTGTATCAGTGTCTCCATCTCCGTGTCCCTGTCGCTGGGTCTCTGTCTCTGTCTCTCTCTCTGCCGTGTCTCTGTCTCTGTGTTTCTGTCTGTGTGTCTCTGACTCTGTGTCTCTCTCTCCGTGTCACTTTCTGTGTGTCTCTTCCTCTGTATCTGTCTTTGTCTCTGTCTCTGACTCTGTCTCGGTCTCTGTCTCTGTCTCTGTCTCTGATATGTCTCTGTCTCTGTGTCTCTGTCTGTGTGTCTCTGACTCTGTGTCTCTCTCTCCGTGTCACTTTCTGTGTGTCCCTTTATCTGTATCTGTCTTTGTCTCTGTCTCTGTCTCTGTCTCTGTCTCTGTCTCTGTCTCTGTCTCTGTCTCTGTCTCTGTCTCTGTCTCTGTCTCTGTCTCTGTCTCTGTCTCTGTCTCTGTCTCTGTCTCTGTCTCTGTCTCTGCCTCTGTCTCTGTCTCTGTCTCTGTCTCTGTCTCTGTCTCTGTCTCTGTCTCTGTCTCTGTCTCTGTCTCTGTCTCTGTCTCTGTCTCTGTATCTGTCTCTGTCTCTGTCTCTGTCCCTGTCTCTGTCTCTCTCTCTGTCTCTGTGTCTCTCTCTGTGTGTCTCTGTCTCTGTCTCTGTCTCTGTCTCTGTCTCTGTCTCTGTCTCTGTCTCTGTATCTGTCTCTGTCTCTGTCTCTGTCTCTGTCTCTGTGTCTCTTTCTGTGTGTCTCTGTCTCTGTCTCTGTCTTTGTCTCTGTCTCTGACTCTGTCTCTGTCTCTGTGTCTCTGTCTCTGTGTCGCTGTTTCTGTGTCTGTCTCTGTCTCTGAGTCTTTGTCTGTGTGACCCTGTCTCTGTGTCTCTGTCCCAGTGTCTGCGTCTCTGTGTATCTGTCTCTCTCTCTCTGTGTCTCTGTCTCTGTATCTCTGTCTCTGTGACTCTGCCTCTTTGTCCCTGTCTCTGTGTCTCTGTCCCTGTTTCTCCGTCTCTGTGTCTCTGTCTCTGTCTCTGTGTCACTGTCTGTGAACCTCTGTCTCTGTGTCTCCGTCTCTGTGTCTTTGTCGCTGGGTCTCTGTCTCTGTCTCTGTCTCTGTCTCTGTCTCTGTCTCTGTCTCTGTCTCTGTCTCTGTCTCTGTGTCTCTTTCTGTCTGTCTCTGTCTCTGTCTCTGTCTCTGTCTCTGTCTCTCTCTCTGTCTCTGTCTCTGTCTCTGTCTCTGTGTCTCTGTCTCTGTGTCGCTGTTTCTGTGTCTGTCTCTGGCTCTGAGTCTTTGTCTGTGTGACCCTGTCTCTGTGTCTCTGTCCCAGTGTCTGCGTCTCTGTGTATCTGTCTCTCTCTCTCTGTGTCTCTGTCTCTGTATCTCTGTCTCTGTGACTCTGCCTCTTTGTCCCTGTCTCTGCGTCTCTGTCCCTGTTTCTCCGTCTCTGTGTCTCTGTCTCTGTCTCTGTGTCACTGTCTGTGAACCTCTGTCTCTGTGTCTCCGTCTCTGTGTCTTTGTCGCTGGGTCTCTGTCTCTGTCTCTGTCTCTGTCTCTGTCTCTGTCTCTGTCTCTGTCTCTGTCTCTGTGTCTCTTTCTGTCTGTCTCTGTCTCTGTCTCCGTCTCTGTCTCTGTCTCTGTCTCTGTCTCTGTCTCTGTCTCTGTCTCTGTCTCTGTCTCTGTCTCTGTCTCTGTCTCTGTCTCTGTCTCTGTCTCTGTCTCTGTCTCTGTCTCTGTCTCTGTCTCTGTCTCTGTCTCTGTCTCTGTCTCTGTCTCTGTCTCTGTCTCTGTCTCTGTCTCTGTCTCTGTCTCTGTCTCTGTCTCTGTCTCTGTCTCTGTCTCTGTCTCTGTCTCTGTGTCTCTTTCTGTGTGTCTCTGTCTCTGTCTCTGTCTCTGTCTTTGTCTCCGTCTATGACTCTGTCTCTGTCTCTGTGTCTCTGTCTCTGTGTCGCTGTTTCTGTGTCTGTCTCTGTCTCTGCCTCTGTCTCTGTCTCTGTCTCTGTCTCTGTCTCTGTCTCTGCCTCTGTCTCTGTCTCTGTCTCTGTCTCTGTCTCTGTCTCTGTCTCTGTCTCTGTCTCTGTCTCTGTCTCTGTCTCTGTCTCTGTATCTGTCTCTGTCTCTGTCGCTGTCTCTGTCTCTGTCTCTGTCTCTGTGTCTCTCTCTGTGTGTCTCTGTCTCTGTCTCTGTCTCTGTCTCTGTGTCTCTGTCTCTGTGTCGCTGTTTCTGTGTCTGTCTCTGTCTCTGAGTCTTTGTCTGTGTGACCCTGTCTCTGTGTCTCTGTCCCAGTGTCTGCGTCTCTGTGTATCTGTCTCTCTCTCTCTGTGTCTCTGTCTCTGTATCTCTGTCTCTGTGACTCTGCCTCTTTGTCCCTGTCTCTGTGTCTCTGTCCCTGTTTCTCCGTCTCTGTGTCTCTGTCTCTGTCTCTGTGTCACTGTCTGTGAACCTCTGTCTCTGTGTCTCCGTCTCTGTGTCTTTGTCGCTGGGTCTCTGTCTCTGTCTCTGTCTCTGTCTCTGTCTCTGTCTCTGTCTCTGTCTCTGTCTCTGTCTCTGTGTCTCTTTCTGTCTGTCTCTGTCTCTGTCTCTGTCTCTGTCTCTGTCTCTGTCTCTGTCTCTGTCTCTGTCTCTGTCTCTGTCTCTGTCTCTGTCTCTGTCTCTGTCTCTGTCTCTGTCTCTGTCTCTGTCTCTGTCTCTGTCTCTGTCTCTGTCTCTGTCTCTGTCTCTGTCTCTGTCTCTGTCTCTGTCTCTGTCTCTGCCTCTGTCTCTGTGTCTCTTTCTGTGTGTCTCTGTCTCTGTCTCTGTCTCTGTCTTTGTCTCCGTCTATGACTCTGTCTCTGTCTCTGTGTCTCTGTCTCTGTGTCGCTGTTTCTGTGTCTGTCTCTGTCTCTGCCTCTGTCTCTGTCTCTGTCTCTGTCTCTGTCTCTGTCTCTGCCTCTGTCTCTGTCTCTGTCTCTGTCTCTGTCTCTGTCTCTGTCTCTGTCTCTGTCTCTGTCTCTGTCTCTGTATCTGTCTCTGTCTCTGTCGCTGTCTCTGTCTCTGTCTCTGTCTCTGTGTCTCTCTCTGTGTGTCTCTGTCTCTGTCTCTGTCTCTGTCTCTGTCTCTGTCTCTGTCTCTGTCTCTGTGCACTGTCTGTGAATCTCTGTCTCTGTGTCTCCGTCTCTGTGTCTCTGTCGCTGGGTCTCTGTCTCTGTCTCTGTCTCTGTCTCTGTCTCTGTGTCTCTTTCTGTGTGTCTCTGTCTCTGTCTCTGTCTTTGTCTCTGTCTCTGTCTCTGTCTCTGTCTCTGTCTCTGTCTCTGTCTCTGTCTCTGACTCTGTCTCTGTCTCTGTGTCTCTGTCTCTGTGTCGCTGTTTCTGTGTCTGTCTCTGTCTCAGTGTCTCCATCTCTGTGTCTCTGTCGCTGGGTCTCTGTCTCTGTCTCTGTCTCTGTCTCTGTCTCTGTCTCTGTCTCTGTCTCTGTCTCTGTCTCTGTCTCTGTCTCTGTCTCTGTCTCTGTCTCTGTGTCTCCGTCTCCTTGTCTCTGTTTTTGTCTCTGTCTTTATCTCTGTCTCTGACTCTGTCTCTGCCTCTGTGTCTCTGTCTGCGTGGCTCTGTCTCTGTCTCTGTCTCTGTCTCTGTCTCTGTCTCTGTCTCTGTGTCTCTGTCTCTGTGTCTCTGTTCCTGTGTCTCTGTCTCTGTTTCTGTCTCTATGTCTCTGTCTCTGAGCCTCTGTCTCTATGTCTCTTTCTCTGTGTCTCTGTCTCTGCGTCTCTGTCTCTGTGCCTCTGTCTCTGTGTCTCTGTCTCTGAGAATCTGTCTCTGTGTTTCTGTCCCTGTGTCACTGTCTCGGTGTCTCTGTCTCTGTGCCTCTGTCTCTGTCTCTGTGTTCCTGTCTCTGTTTCTCTGTCTCTGTCTCTGAGTCTTTGTCTGTGTGACCCTGTCTCTGTGTCTCTGTCCCAGTGTCTGCGTCTCTGTGTATCTGTCTCTCTCTCTCTGTGTCTCTGTCTCTGTATCTCTGTCTCTGTGACTCTGCCTCTTTGTCCCTGTCTCTGTGTCTCCGTCCCTGTGCCTCTGTCTCTGTCTCTGTGTCTCTGTCTCCGTGTCTCTGTCTCTGTGTCTCTGTCTCTGTGTATCTGTCTCTGTGTCTCTTTCTCTATGTCTCTATCTCTGTCTCTGTTTCTCTTTCTCCGTGTCTCTGTCTCTGTATCTCTGTCCCTGCATCTCCGTCTCTGTGTGTCTGTCTCTGTTGTTACGTCTCTGTGTCTCCGTCCCTGTGTCTCTGTCTCTGTCTCTGTGTCTCTGACTCTGTGTAACTGTCTCTGTGTCTCTGTCTCTGTGTCTCTGTTTCTATGTCTCTGTTTCTCTCTCTCCGTGTCTCTGTATCTGTGTCTCTGTCTCTGTCTCTGTTTCCCTTTCTCTGTGTCTCTGTCTCTATGTCTCTGTGAGTGTGTCTCCGTCCCTGTGTGTCTGTCTCTGTGTCTCTGTCTCCGTGTCTCCGTCCCTGTGTCTCTGTCTCTGTCTCCGTTTCTCTGCATCACTGTCTCTGTCTCTTTTTTCCCTGTCTCTGTGTCTCTGTCTCCATCTCTGTGTCTCTGTCTCTGTGTCTGGGTCCCTGTGTCTCCGTCTCTGTGTCACTGTCTCTGTGTCTCTGTCTCTGAGTCTCTGCATCTGTGTCTCTGTCTCTGTCTCTTCGTCTCCGCGTCTCGTTCTCTGTGTCTGTGTCTGCGTTTCTGGGTCTCTGTCTCTGTCTCTGTGTCACTGTCTGTGAATCTCTGTCTCTGTGTCTCCGTCTCGGTGTCTCTGTCTCTGTCTCTCCGTCTCCGCGTCTCGTTCTCTGTGTCTGTGTCTCCGTTTCTGGGTCTCTGTCTCTGTCTCTGTGTCACTGTCTGTGAATCTCTGTCTCTGTCTCTCCGTCTCGGTGTCTCCGTCTCTGTGTCTCTGTCTCTGTGTCTCTGTCTCTGTGTCTCTGTCTCTGTCTCTGTGTCTCTGTCTCTATCTCTGTCTCTGTCTCTGTCTCTGCCTCTGTCTCTGTCTCTGTCTCTGTCTCTGTCTCTGTCTCTGTCTCTGTCTCTGTCTCTGTCTCTGTCTCTGTCTCTGTCTCCGTCTCTGTCTCTGTATCTGTCTCTGTCTCTGTCTCTGTCTCTGTCTCTGTCTCTGTCTCTGTCTCTGTCTCTGTCTCTGTCTCTGTCTCTGTCTCTGTCTCTGTCTCTGTCTCTGTCTCTGTCTCTGTCTCTGTCTCTGTCTCTGTCTCTGTCTCTGTCTCTGTCTCTGTCTCTGTCTCTGTCTCTGTCTTTGTCTCTGTCTCTGTCTCTGTCTCTGTCTCTGTCTGTGTCTCTGTCTCTGTCTCTGTCTCTGTCTCTGTCTCTGTCTCTGTCTCTGTCTCTTTCTCTGTCTCTGTCTCTTTCTCTGTCTCTGTCCCTGTCTCTGTCTCTGTCTCTGTCTCTGTCTCTGTCTCTGTCTCTGTCTCTGTGTCTCTTTCTGTGTGCCTCTGTCTCTGTCTCTGTCTCTGTGACTCTGCCTCTTTGTCCCTGTCTCTGTGTCTCTGTCCCTGTTTCTCCGTCTCTGTGTCTCTGTCTCTGTCTCTGTGTCACTGTCTGTGAATCTCTGTCTCTGTGTCTCCGTCTCTGTGTCTCTGTCGCTGGGTCTCTGTCTCTGTCTCTGTCTCTGTCCCTGTCTCTGTCTCTGTCTCTGTCTCTGTCTCTGTCTCTGTCTCTGTCTCTGTTTCTGTCTCTGTCTCTGTCTCTGTCTCTGTCCCTGTCTCTGTCTCTGTCTCTGTGTCTCTTTCTGTGTGCCTCTGTCTCTGTCTCTGTCTCTGTCTCTATCTCTGTCTCTGTCTCTGTCTCTGTCTCTGTCTCTGTGTGTCGGTCTCTATGTCTCTGTCTCTGTGTCTCTGCCTCTGTGTCTCTGTCTCGGTGTCTCTGTCCCTGTGCCTCCGTCTCTGTGTGACTGTCTCGGTGTCTCTGTCCCTGTGTCTGTATCACCGTGTCCCTGTCTCCGTCCCTATTTCTCTGTCTCTGTGTCTCTGTATCTGTGAACCTGTCTCTGTGTTTCTGTCTCTGTGTCTCTAGCCCTGTGTCTCTGTCTCTGTATCTCTGTCCCCTGACTCTGTCTCTGTGTCAATGTGTCTGAATCTCTGTCTCTGCGTCTCTGTCTCTGTGTATCTGTCTCTGTGTCTCTGTCTCTATGTCCATGTCCCTGTGTCTCTATCTCTGTGTCTCTGTCTCTGTGCCTCTGTCTCTGTGTCTCTGTCTCTGAGAATCTGTCTCTGTGTTTCTGTCCCTGTGTCACTGTCTCGGTGTCTCTGTCTCTGTGCCTCTGTCTCTGTCTCTGTGTTCCTGTCTCTGTTTCTCTGTCTCTGTGTCTGTGTCACCGTGTCCCTGTCTCCGTCCCTATGTCTCTGTCTCTGTGTCTCTGTCTCTGTGAATCTGTCTCTCTGTTTCTGTTTCTGTGTCTCTGTCTCTGTGTCTCAGTCTCTGTGTCTCTGTCTCTGTGTCTCTGTCTCTGTGTCTCTGCCTCTGTGTCTCAGTCTCTGTGTCTCCGTCTCTTTGTCTCTGTCTCCGTGTCTCTGTCTCTGTGTCTCTGTCACTCTGTCTCTGTCTCTGTCTCTGTCTCTGTGTCTCTGTGTCTCAGTCTCCGTGGCACCGTCTCTGTGTCTCTGCCTCTGCCACTATCTGACTCTGTCTCTGTCTCTGTCTCTGTCTCTGTCTCTGTCTCTGTCTCGGTCTCTGTCTCTGTCTCTGTGTCTCTTTCTGTGTGCCTCTGCCTCTGTCTCTGTCTTTGTCGCTGTCTCTGACTCTGTCTCTGTCTCTGTGTCTCTGTCTCTGTGTCTCTGTCTCTGTGTCTCTGTCTCTGTGTCGCTGTTTCTGTGTCTGTCTCTGTCTCAGTGTCTCCATCTCTGTGTCTCTGTCGCTGGGTCTCTGTCTCTGTCTCTGCCTCTGTCTCTGTCTCTGTCTCTGTCTCTGTCTCCGTCTCTGTCTCTGTCTCTGTCTCTGTCTCTGTCTCTGTCTCTGCCTCGGTCTCTGTCTCTGTCTCTGTCTCTGCCATGTCTCTGTCGCTATGTCTCTGTCGCTGGGTCTCTGTCTCTGTCTCTGTCTCTGTCTCTGTCTCTCTTTCTGTGTGCCACTGTCTCTGTCTCTGTCTCTGTCTCTGTCTCTGTCTCGGTCTCTGTCTCTGTCTCTGTGTCTCTTTCTGTGTGTCTCTGCCTCTGTCTCTGTCTTTGTCGCTGTCTCTGACTCTGTCTCTGTCTCTGTGTCTCTGTCTCTGTGTCTCTGTCTCTGTGTCGCTGTTTCTGTGTCTGTCTCTGTCTCAGTGTCTCCATCTCTGTGTCTCTGTCGCTGGGTCTCTGTCTCTGTCTCTGTCTCTGTCTCTGTCTCTGTCTCTGTCTCTGTCTCTGTCTCTGTCTCTGTCTCTGTCTCTGTCTCTGTCTCTGTCTCTGTCTCGGTCTCTGTCTCTGTCTCTGTGTCTCTTTCTGTGTGTCTCTGCCTCTGTCTCTGTCTTTGTCGCTGTCTCTGACTCTGTCTCTGTCTCTGTGTCTCTGTCTCTATGTCTCTGTGAGTGTGTCTCCGTCCCTCTGTGTCTGTCTCTGTGTCTCTGTCTCCGTGTCTCCGTCCCTGTGTCTCTGTCTCTGTCTCCGTTTCTCTGCCTCACTGTCTCTGTCTCTTTTTTCCCTGTCTCTGTGTCTCTGTCTCCATCTCTGTGTCTCTGTCTCTGTGTCTGGGTCCCTGTGTCTCCGTCTCTGTGTCACTGTCTCTGTGTCTCTGTCTCTGAGTCTATGCATCTGTGTCTCTGTCTCTGTCTCTTCGTCTCCGCGTCTCGTTCTCTGTGTCTGTGTCTGCGTTTCTGGGTCTCTGTCTCTGTCTCTGTGTCACTGTCTGTGAATCTCTGTCTCTGTGTCTCCGTCTCGGTGTCTCTGTCTCTGTCTCTCCGTCTCCGCGTCTCGTTCTCTGTGTCTGTGTCTCCGTTTCTGGGTCTCTGTCTCTGTCTCTGTGTCACTGTCTGTGAATCTCTGTCTCTGTCTCTCCGTCTCGGTGTCTCCGTCTCTGTGTCTCTGTCTCTGTGTCTCTGTCTCTGTGTCTCTGTCTCTGTCTCTGTGTCTCTGTCTCTATCTCTGTCTCTGTCTCTGTCTCTGCCTCTGTCTCTGTCTCTGTCTCTGTCTCTGTCCCTGTCTCTGTCTCTGTCTCTGTCTCTGTCTCTGTCTCTGTCTCTGTCTCTGTCTCTGTATCTGTCTCTGTCTCTGTCTCTGTCTCTGTCTCTGTCTCTGTCTCTGTCTCTTTCTCTGTCTCTGTCTCTGTCTCTGTCTCTGTCTCTGTCTCTGTCTCTGTCTCTGTCTCTGTCTCTGTCTCTGTCTCTGTCTCTGTCTCTGTCTCTGTCTCTGTCTCTGTCTCTGTCTCTGTCTCTGTCTCTGTCTCTGTCTTTGTCTCTGTCTCTGTCTCTGTCTCTGTCTCTGTCTGTGTCTCTGTCTCTGTCTCTGTCTCTGTCTCTGTCTCTGTCTCTGTCTCTGTCTCTGTCTCTTTCTCTGTCTCTGTCTCTTTCTCTGTCTCTGTCTCTGTCTCTGTCTCTGTCTCTGTCTCTGTCTCTGTCTCTGTCTCTGTCTCTGTCTCTGTGTCTCTTTCTGTGTGCCTCTGTCTCTGTCTCTGTCTCTGTGACTCTGCCTCTTTGTCCCTGTCTCTGTGTCTCTGTCCCTGTTTCTCCGTCTCTGTGTCTCTGTCTCTGTCTCTGTGTCACTGTCTGTGAATCTCTGTCTCTGTGTCTCCGTCTCTGTGTCTCTGTCGCTGGGTCTCTGTCTCTGTCTCTGTCTCTGTCTCTGTCTCTGTCTCTGTCTCTGTCTCTGTCTCTGTTTCTGTCTCTGTCTCTGTCTCTGTCTCTGTCTCTGTCTCTGTCTCTGTCTCTGTCTCTGTGTCTCTTTCTGTGTGCCTCTGTCTCTGTCTCTGTCTCTGTCTCTATCTCTGTCTCTGTCTCTGTCTCTGTCTCTGTCTCTGTGTGTCGGTCTCTATGTCTCTGTCTCTGTGTCTCTGCCTCTGTGTCTCTGTCTCGGTGTCTCTGTCCCTGTGCCTCCGTCTCTGTGTGACTGTCTCGGTGTCTCTGTCCCTGTGTCTGTATCACCGTGTCCCTGTCTCCGTCCCTATGTCTCTGTCTCTGTGTCTCTGTATCTGTGAACCTGTCTCTGTGTTTCTGTCTCTGTGTCTCTAGCCCTGTGTCTCTGTCTCTGTATCTCTGTCCCCTGACTCTGTCTCTGTGTCAATGTGTCTGAATCTCTGTCTCTGCGTCTCTGTCTCTGTGTATCTGTCTCTGTGTCTCTGTCTCTATGTCCATGTCCCTGTGTCTCTATCTCTGTGTCTCTGTCTCTGTGCCTCTGTCTCTGTGTCTCTGTCTCTGCGAATCTGTCTCTGTGTTTCTGTCCCTGTGTCACTGTCTCGGTGTCTCTGTCTCTGTGCCTCTGTCTCTGTCTCTGTGTTCCTGTCTCTGTTTCTCTGTCTCTGTGTCTGTGTCACCGTGTCCCTGTCTCCGTCCCTATGTCTCTGTCTCTGTGTCTCTGTCTCTGTGAATCTGTCTCTCTGTTTCTGTTTCTGTGTCTCTGTCTCTGTGTCTCAGTCTCTGTGTCTCTGTCTCTGTGTCTCTGTCTCTGTGTCTCTGCCTCTGTGTCTCAGTCTCTGTGTCTCCGTCTCTTTGTCTCTGTCTCCGTGTCTCTGTCTCTGTGTCTCTGTCACTCTGTCTCTGTCTCTGTCTCTGTCTCTGTGTCTCTGTGTCTCAGTCTCCGTGGCACCGTGTCTGTGTCTCTGCCTCTGCCACTATCTGACTCTGTCTCTGTCTCTGTCTCTGTCTCTGTCTCTGTCTCGGTCTCTGTCTCTGTCTCTGTGTCTCTTTCTGTGTGTCTCTGCCTCTGTCTCTGTCTTTGTCGCTGTCTCTGACTCTGTCTCTGTCTCTGTGTCTCTGTCTCTGTGTCTCTGTCTCTGTGTCGCTGTTTCTGTGTCTGTCTCTGTCTCAGTGTCTGCATCTCTGTGTCTCTGTCGCTGGGTCTCTGTCTCTGTCTCTGTCTCTGTCTCTGTCTCTGTCTCTGTCTCTGTCTCTGTCTCTGTCTCTGTCTCTGTCTCTGTCTCTGTCTCTGTCTCTGTCTCTGTCTCTGTCTCTGTCTCTGCCTCGGTCTCTGTCTCTGTCTCTGTCTCTGCCATGTCTCTGTCGCTATGTCTCTGTCGCTGGGTCTCTGTCTCTGTCTCTGTCTCTGTCTCTGTCTCTCTGTCTCTGTGTCGCTGTTTCTGTGTCTGTCTCTGTCTCAGTGTCTCTGTCGCTGGGTCTCTGTCTCTGTCTCTGTCTCTGCCTTTGTCTCTTCCTCGGTCTCTGTCTCTGTCTCTGTCTCTGCCATGTCTCTGTCTCTGTGTCTCTGTCTGTGTGTCTCTGACTCTGTGTCTCTCTCTCCGTGTCACTTTCTGTGTGTCTCTTTCTCTGTATCTGTCTTTGTCTCTGTCTCTGTCTCTGTCTCTGACTCTGTCTCTGTCTCTGTCTCTGTCTCTGTCTCTGTCTCTGTCTCTGTCTCTGTCTCTGACTCTGTCTCTGTTTCTGTCTCCGTGTCTCTTTCTGTGTGCCTCTGTCTCTGTCTCTGCCTCTGTCTCTGTCTCTGTCTCTGTCTCTGTCTCTGTGTCTCTTTCTGTGTGTCTCTGTCTCTGTCTCTGTCTCTGTCTTTGTCTCTGTCTCTGACTCTGTCTCTGTCTCTGTGTCTCTGTCTCTGTGTCGCTGTTTCTGTGTCTGTCTCTGTCTCAGTGTCTCCATCTCTGTGTCTCTGTCGCTGGGTCTCTGTCTCTGTCTCTGTCTCTGACTCTGTCTCTGTCTCTGTCTTTGTCTCTGTCTCTGACTCTGTCTCTGTCTCTGTGTCTCTGTCTCTGTGTCGCTGTTTCTGTGTCTGTCTCTGTCTCAGTGTCTCCATCTCTGTGTCTCTGTCGCTGGGTCTCTGTCTCTGTCTCTGTCTCTGACTCTGTCTCTGTCTCTGTCTCTGTATCTGTCTCTGTCTCTGTCTCTGCCTCGGTCTCTGTCTCTGTCTCTCTCTCTGCCTTGTCTCTCTCTCTGTGTCCCTGTCTGTGTGTCTCTGTCTCTGTGTCTCTCTCTCCGTGTCACTTTCTGTGTGTCTCTTTCTCTGTATCTGCCTTTGTCTCTGTCTCTGACTCTGTCTCTGTCTCTGTGTCTCCGTCTCCTTGTCTCTGTTTTTGTCTCTGTCTTTATCTCTGTCTCTGACTCTGTCTCTGCCTCTGTGTCTCTGTCTGCGTGTCTCTGTCTCTGTCTCTGTCTCTGTCTCTGTGTCTCTGTTCCTGTGTCTCTGTCTCTGTGTCTCTGTCTCTGAGTCTCAGTCTCTATGTCTCTTTCTCTGTGCCTCTGTCTCTGTGACTCTGTCTCTATGTCTCTGTCTCTGTCTCTGTTTCTCTTTCTCTGTGTCTCTGTCTCTGTGTCTCTGCACCTGTGTCTCTGTCCCTGTCTCTCCGTCTCCGCGTCTCGTTCTCTGTGTCTGTGTCTCCGTCTCTGTGTCTCTGTCTCTGTGTCTCTGTCTCCGTGTCACTGTCTCTGTATCTCTGTCCCTGCATCTCCGTCTCTGTGTGTCTGTCTCTGTTGTTATGTCTCTGTGTCTCCGTCCCTGTGTCTCTGTCTCTGTCTCTGTGTCTCTGACTCTGTGTATCTGTCTCTGTGTCTCTGTCTCTGTGTCTCTGTTTCTATGTCTCTGTTTCTCTCTCTCCGTGTCTCTGTCTCTGTGTCTCTGTCTCTGTCTCTGTTTCTCTTTCTCTGTGTCTCTGTCTCTATGTCTCTGTGAGTGTGTCTCCGTCCCTGTGTGTCTGTCTCTGTGTCTCTGTCTCCGTGTCTCCGTCCCTGTGTCTCTGTCTCTGTCTCCGTGTCTCTGCCTCACTGTCTCTGTCTCTTTTTTCCCTGTCTCTGTGTCTCTGTCTCCATCTCTGTGTCTCTGTCTCTGTGTCTCGGTCCCTGTGTCTCCGTCTCTGTGTCACTGTCTCTGTGTCTCTGTCTCTGAGTCTCTGCATCTGTGTCTCTGTCTCTGTCTCTTCGTCTCCGCGTCTCGTTCTCTGTGTCTGTGTCTCCGTTTCTGGGTCTCTGTCTCTGTCTCTGTGTCACTGTCTGTGAATCTCTGTCTCTGTCTCTCCGTCTCGGTGTCTCCGTCTCTGTGTCTCTGTCTCTGTGTCTCTGTCTCTGTGTCTCTGTCTCTGTGTCTCTGTCTCTGTCTCTGTCTCTGTCTCTGTCTCTGTCTCTGTCTCTGTCTCTGTCTCTGTCTCTGTCTCTGTCTCTGTCTCTGTCTCTGTCTCTGTCTCTGTCTCTGTCTCTGTCTCTGTCTCTGTCTCTGTCTCTGTCTCTGTCTCTGACTCTGCCTCCGTCTCTGTGTCTCCGTCTCCTTGTCTCTGTTTTTGTCTCTGTCTTTATCTCTGTCTCTGGCTCTGTCTCTGCCTCTGTGTCTCTGTCTGCGTGTCTCTGACTCTGTCTCTGTCTCTGTGTCTCCGTCTCCTTGTCTCTGTTTTTGTCTCTGTCTTTATCTCTGTCTCTGACTCTTTCTCTGCCTCTGTGTCTCTGTCTGCGTGTCTCTGTCTCTGTCTCTGTCTCTGTCTCTGTCTCTGTCTCTGTCTCTGTCTCTGTGTCTCTGTTCCTGTGTCTCTGTCTCTGTGTCTCTGTCTCTGTTTCTCTTTCTCTGTGTCTCTGTCTCTGTGTCTCTGCACCTGTGTCTCTGTCCCTGTCTCTCCGTCTCCGCGTCTCGTTCTCTGTGACTGTGTCTCCGTCTCTGTGTCTCTGTCTCTGTCTCTGTGTCACTATCTGTGAATCTCTGTCTCTGTGTCTCTGTCTCCGTGTCTCTGTCTCTGTGTCTCTGTCTCTGTGTATCTGTCTCTGTGTCTCTTTCTCTATGTCTCTGTCTCTGTCTCTGTTTCTCTTTCTCCGTGTCTCTGTCTCTGTCTCTGTGTCACTATCTGTGAATCTCTGTCTCTGTGTATCTGTCTCCGTGTCTCTGTCTCTGTGTCTCTGTCTCTGTGTCTCTGTCTCTGTGACTCTGTCTCTGTGTCTCTGTCTCTGTGTCTCTGTCTCTGTGTCTCCGTCTCTGTGTGTCGGTCTCTATGTCTCTGCCTCTGTGTCTCTGCCTCTGTGTCTCTGTCTCGGTGTCTCTGTCCCTGTGCCTCCGTCTCTGTGTGACTGTCTCTGTGACTCTGTCCCTGTGTCTGTATCACCGTGTCCCTGTCTCCGTCCCTATGTCTCTGTCTCTGTGTCTCTGTCTCTGTGAATCTGTCTCTGTGTTTCTGTCTCTGTGTCTCTAGCCCTGTGTCTCCGTCTCTGTATCTCTGTCCCCTGACTCTGTCTCTGTGTCAATGTGTCTGAATCACTGTCTCTGCGTCTCTGTCTCTGTGTATCTGTCCCTGTGTCTCTGTCTCTATGTCCATGTCCATGTGTCTCTATCTCTGTGTCTCTGGTCCTGTGCCTCTGTCTCTGTGTCTCTGTCTCTGAGAATCTGTCTCTGTGTTTCTGTCCCTGTGTCACTGTCTCGGTGTCTCTGTCTCTGTGCCTCTGTCTCTGTCTCTGTGTTCCTGTCTCTGTTTCTCTGTCTCTGTCTCTGAGTCTTTGTCTGTGTGACCCTGTCTCTGTGTCTCTGTCCCAGTGTCTCCGTCTCTGTGTATCTGTCTCACTCTCTCTGTGTCTCTGTCTCTGTATCTCTGTCTCTGTGACTCTGCCTCTTTGTCCCTGTCTCTGTGTCTCTGTCCCTGTGTCTCCGTCTCTGAGTCTCTGTCGCTGGGTCTCTGTCTCTGTCTCTGTCTCTGTCTCTGTCTCTGTCTCTGTCTCTGTCTCTGTCTCTGTCTCTGTCTCTGTCTCTGTCTCTGTCTCTGTCTCTGTCTCTGTCTCTGTCTCTGTCTCTGTCTCTGTGTCTCTTTCTGTGTGCCTCTGTCTCTGTCTCTGTCTCTGTCTCTGTCTCTGTCTCTGTCTCTGTCTCTGTCTCTGTCTCTGTGTCTCTTTCTGTGTGTCTCTGTCTCTGTCTCTGTCTTTGTCTCTGTCTCTGACTCTGTCTCTGTCTCTGTGTCTCTGTATCTGTGTCGCTGTTTCTGTGTCTGTCTCTGTCTCAGTGTCTCCATCTCTGTGTCTCTGTCGTTGGGTCTCTGTCTCTGTCGTTGGGTCTCTGTCTCTGTCTCTGTCTCTGTCTCTGTCACTGTCTCTGTCTCTGTGTCTCTGTCTCTGGGTCGCTGTTTCTGTGTCTGTCTCTGTCTCAGTGTCTCCATCTCTGTGTCTCTGTCGCTGGGTCTCTGTCTCTGTCTCTGTCTCTGTCTCTGTCTCTGTCTCTGTCTCTGTCTCTGTCTCTGTCTCTGTCTCTGTCTCTGTCTCTGCCTCGGTCTCTGTCTCTGTCTCTGTCTCTGCCATGTCTCTGTCTCTGTGTCTCTGTCTGTGTGTCTCTGACTCTGTGTCTCTCTCTCCGTGTCACTTTCTGTGTGTCTCTTTCTCTGTATCTGTCTTTGTCTCTGTCTCTGTCTCTGTCTCTGTCTCTGTCTCTGTCTCTGTGTCTCTTTCTGTGTGTCTCTGTCTCTGTCTCTGTCTCTGTCTTTGTCTCTGTCTCTGTCTCTGACTCTGTCTCTGTCTCTGTGTCTCTGTCTCTGTGTCGCTGCTTCTGTGTCTGTCTCTGTCTCTGAGTCTTTGTCTGTGTGACCCTGTCTCTGTGTCTCTGTCCCAGTGTCTGCGTCTCTGTGTATCTGTCTCTCTCTCTCTGTGTCTCTGTCTCTGTATCTCTGTCTCTGTGACTCTGCCTCTTTGTCCCTGTCTCTGTGTCTCTGTCCCTGTTTCTCCGTCTCTGTGTCTCTGTCTCTGTCTCTGTGTCACTGTCTGTGAACCTCTGTTTCTGTGTCTCCGTCTCTGTGTCTCTGTCGCTGGGTCTCTGTCTCTGCCTCTGTCTCTGTCTCTGTCTCTGTCTCTGTCTCTGTCTCTGTCTCTGACTCTGTCTCTGTCTCTGTCTCTGTCTCTGTCTCTGTCTCTGTGTCTCTGTCTCCGTGTCGCTGTTTCTGTGTCTGTCTCTGTCTCAGTGTCTCCATCTCTGTGTCTCTGTCGCTGGGTCTCTGTCTCTGTCTCTGTCCCTGTGTCTCTTTCTGTGTGTCTCTGTCTCTGTCTCTGTCTTTGTCGCTGTCTCTGACTCTGTCTCTGTCTCTGTGTCTCTGTCTCTGTCTCTGTCTCTGTCTCTGTCTCTGTCTCTGTCTCTGTGTCTCTTTCTGTGTGCCTCTGTCTCTGTCTCTGTCTCTGTCTCTGTCTCTGTCTCTGTCTCTGTCTCTGTGTCTCTGTCTCTGTGTCGCTGTTTCTGTGTCTGTCTCTGTCTCAGTGTCTCCATCTCTGTGTCTCTGTCGCTGGGTCTCTGTCTCTGTCTCTGTCTCTGTCTCTGTCTCTGTCTCTGTCTCTGTCTCTGTCTCTGTCTCTGTCTCTGTCTCTGACTCTGTCTCTGTCTCTGTGTCTCCGTCTCCTTGTCTCTGTTTTTGTCTCTGTCTTTATCTCTGTCTCTGCCTCTGTGTCTCTGTCTGCGTGTCTCTGTCTCTGTCTCTGTCTCTGTCTCTGTCTCTGTCTCTGTCTCTGTCTCTGTCTCTGTGTCTCTGTCTCTGTGTCTCTGTTCCTGTGTCTCTGTCTCTGTTTCTGTCTCTGTGTCTCTGTCTCTGAGTCTCTGTCTCCATGTCTCTTTCTCTGTGTCTCTGTCTCTGTGACTCTGTCTCTATGTCTCTGTCTCTGTCCCTGTTTCTCTTTCTCTGTGTCTCTGTCTCTGTGTCTCTGTCCCTGTATCTCCGTCTCTGTGTGTCTGTCTCTGTTGTTATGTCTCTGTGTCTCCGTCCCTGTGTCTCTGTCTCTGCCTCTGTGTCTCTGTCTCCGTGTCTCTGTCTCTGTGTCTCTGTCTCTGTGTATCCGTCTCTGTTTCTCCGTCTCTGTGTCTCTGTCTCTGTGTCTCTGTCTCTGTGTCTCTGTCTCTGTGTCTCTGTCTCTGTGACTCTGTCTCTGTGTCTCTGTCTCTGTGTCTCTGTCTCTGTGTCTCCGTCTCTGTGTGTCGGTCTCTATGTCTCTGTCTCTGTGTCTCTGCCTCTGTGTCTCTGTCTCGGTGTCTCTGTCCCTGTGCCTCCGTCTCTGTGTGACTGTCTCGGTGTCTCTGTCCCTGTGTCTGTATCACCGTGTCCCTGTCTCCGTCCCTATGTCTCTGTTTCTGTGTCTCTGTCTCTGTGAATCTGTCTCTGTGTTTCTGTCTCTGTGTCTCTAGCCCTGTGTCTCCGTCTCTGTATCTCTGTCCCCTGACTCTGTCCCTGTGTCACTGTCTCGGTGTCTCTGTCTCTGTGCCTCTGTCTCTGTCTCCGTGTTCCTGTCTCTGTTTCTCTGTCTCTGTCTCTGAGTCTTTGTCTGTGTGACCCTGTCTCTGTGTCTCTGTCCCAGTGTCTCCGTCTCTGTGTATCTGTCTCTCTCTCTCTTTGTCTCTCTCTCTGTATCTCTGTCTCTGTGGCTCTGCCTCTTTGTCCCTGTCTCTGTGTCTCTCTCCCTGTGTCTCCTTCTCTGTGTCTCTGTCTCTGTCTCTGTGTCACTGTCTGTGAATCTCTGTCTCTGTGTCTCCGTCTCTGTGTCTCTGTCGCTGGGTCTCTGTCTCCGTGTCACTTTCTGTGTGTCTCTTTCTCTGTATCTGTCTCTGTCTCTGTCTCTGTCTCTGTCTCTGTCTCTGTCTCTGTCTCTGTCTCTGTCTCTGTCTCTGTCTCTGTCTCTGTCTCTGTGTCTCTTTCTGTGAGTCTCTGTCTCTGTCTCTGTCTTTGTCTCTGTCTCTGTCTATGACTCTGTCTCTGTCTCTGTGTCTCTGTCTCTGTGTCGCTGTTTCTGTGTCTGTCTCTGTCTCAGTGTCTCCATCTCTGTGTGTCTGTCGCTGGGTCTCTGCCTCTGTCTCTCTCTCTGCCGTGTCTCTGTCTCTGTGTTTCTGTCTGTGTGTCTCTGACTCTGTGTCTCTCTCTCCGTGTCACTTTCTGTGTGTCCCTTCCTCTGTATCTGTCTTTGTCTCTGTCTCTGACTCTGTCTCGGTCTCTGTCTCTGTCTCTGTCTCTGCCATGTCTCTGTCTCTGTGTCTCTGTCTGTGTGTCTCTGACTCTGTGTCTCTCTCTCCGTGTCACTTTCTGTGTGTCTCTTTCTCTGTATCTGTCTTTGTCTCTGTCTCTGTCTCTGTCTCTGTCTCTGTCTCTGTCTCTGTCTCTGTCTCTGTCTCTGTCTCTGTCTCTGTCTCTGTCTCTGTCTCTGTCTCTGTCTCTGCCTCTGTCTCTGTCTCTGTCTCTGTCTCTGTCTCTGTCTCTGTCTCTGTCTCTGTATCTGTCTCTGTCTCTGTCTCTGTCTCTGTCTCTGTCTCTGTCTCTGTCTCTGTCTCTGTGTCTCTCTCTGTGTGTCTCTGTCTCTGTCTCTGTCTCTGTCTCTGTCTCTGTCTCTGTCTCTGTCTCTGTCTCTGTCTCTGTCTCTGTCTCTGTCTCTGTCTCTGTCTCTGTCTCTGTCTCTGTCTCTGTCTCTGTCTCTGTCTCTGTCTCTGTCTCTGTGTCTCTTTCTGTGTGTCTCTGTCTCTGTCTCTGTCTTTGTCTCTGTCTCTGACTCTGTCTCTGTCTCTGTGTCTCTGTCTCTGTGTCGCTGTTTCTGTGTCTGTCTCTGTCTCTGAGGCTTTGTCTGTGTGACCCTGTCTCTGTGTCTCTGTCCCAGTGTCTGCGTCTCTGTGTATCTGTCTCTCTCTCTCTGTGTCTCTGTCTCTGTATCTCTGTCTCTGTGACTCTGCCTCTTTGTCCCTGTCTCTGTGTCTCTGTCCCTGTTTCTCCGTCTCTGTGTCTCTGTCTCTGTCTCTGTGTCACTGTCTGTGAACCACTGTCTCTGTGTCTCCGTCTCTGTGTCTCTGTCGCTGGGTCTCTGTCTCTGTCTCTGTCTCTGTCTCTGTGTCGCTGTTTCTGTGTCTGTCTCTGTCTCAGTGTCTCCATCTCTGTGTCTCTGTCGCTGGGTCTCTGTCTCTGTCTCTGTCTCTGTCTCTGTCTCTGTCTCTGTGTCTCTTTCTGTGTGTCTCTGTCTCTGTCTCTGTCTTTGTCGCTGTCTGTGACTCTGTCTCTGTCTCTGTGTCTCTGTCTCTGTCTCTGTCTCTGTCTCTGTCTCTGTCTCTGTGTCTCTTTCTGTGTGCCTCTGTCTCTGTCTCTGTCTCTGTCTCTGTCTCTGTCTCTGTCTCTGTCTCTGTGTCTCTTTCTGTGTGTCTCTGTCTCTGTCTCTGTCTCTGTGTCTCTTTCTGTGTGTCTCTGTCTCTGTCTCTGTCTTTGTCTATGTCTCTGACTCTGTCTCTGTCTCTGTGTCTCTGTCTCTGTGTCGCTGTTTCTGTGTCTGTCTCGGTCTCAGTGTCTCCATCTCTGTATCTCTGTCGCTGGGTCTCTGTCTCTGTCTCTGTCTCTGTCTCTGTCTCTGTCTCTGTCTCTGTCTCTGTCTCTGTCTCTGTGTCTCTTTCTGTGTGTCTCTGTCTCTGTCTCTGCCTTTGTCTCTGTCTCTGACTCTGTCTCTGTCTCGGTGTCTCTGTCTCTGTGCCTCTGTCTCTGTCTCTGTGTTCCTGTCTCTGTTTCTCTGTCTCTGTCTCTGAGTCTTTGTCTGTGTAACCCTGTCTCTGTGTCTCTGTCCCAGTGTCTGCGTCTCTGTGTATCTGTCTCTCTCTCTCTGTGTCTCTGTCTCTGTATCTCTGTCTCTGTGACTCTGCCTCTTTGTCCCTGTCTCGGTGTCTCTGTCCCTGTGTCTGTATCACCGTGTCCCTGTCTCCGTCCCTATGTCTCTGTCTCTGTGTATCTGTATCTGTGAATATGTCTCTGTGTTTCTGTCTCTGTGTCTCTAGCCCTGTGTCTCCGTCTCTGTATCTCTGTCCCCTGACTCTGTCTCTGTGTCAATGTGTCTGAATCTCTGTCTCTGTGTCTCTGTCTCTGTGAATCTGTCTCTCTGTTTCTGTTTCTGTGTCTCTCTCTCCGTGTCACTTCCTGTGTGTCTCTTTCTCTGTATCTGTCTTTGTCTCTGTCTCTGACTCTGTCTCTGTCTCTGTGTCTCCGTCTCCTTGTCTCTGTTTTTGTCTCTGTCTTTATCTCTGTCTCTGACTCTGTCTCTGCCTCTGTGTCTCTGTCTGCGTGTCTCTGTCTCTGTCTCTGTCTCTGTCTCTGTCTCTGTCTCTGTCTCTGTGTCTCTGTTCCTGTGTCTCTGTCTCTGTGTCTCTGTCTCTGAGTCTCAGTCTCTATGTCTCTTTCTCTGTGCCTCTGTCTCTGTGACTCTGTCTCTATGTCTCTGTCTCTGTCTCTGTTTCTCTTTCTCTGTGTCTCTGTCTCTGTGTCTCTGCACCTGTGTCTCTGTCCCTGTCTCTCCGTCTCCGCGTCTCGTTCTCTGTGTCTGTGTCTCCGTCTCTGTGTCTCTGTCTCTGTCTCTGTGTCACTATCTGTGAATCTCTGTCTCTGTGTCTCTGTCTCCGTGTCTCTGTCTCTGTGTCTCTGTCTCTGTGTATCTGTCTCTGTGTCTCTTTCTCTATGTCTCTGTCTCTGTCTCTGTTTCTCTTTCTCCGTGTCTCTGTCTCTGTATCTCTGTCCCTGTATCTCCGTCTCTGTGCGTCTGTCTCTGTTGTTATGTCTCTGTGTCTCCGTCCCTGTGTCTCTGTCTCTGTGTCACTGTCTCTGTGTCTCTGTCTCTGAGTCTCTGCATCTGTGTCTGTGTGCCTCTGCCTCTGTGTATCTGTCTATGTGTCTCTGTCTCCGTGTCTCTGCCTCAGTGCCTCTGTCTCTTTTTTCTCTGTCTCTGTGTCTCTGTCTCCATCTCTGTGTCTCTGTCTATGTGTCTCCGTCCCTGTGTCTCCGTCTCTGTGTCACTGTCTCTGTGTCTCTGTCTCTGAGTCTCTGCATCTGTGTCTCTGTCTCTGTCTCTCCGTCTCCGCGTCTCGTTCTCTGTGTCTGTGTTTCCGACTCTGTGTCTCTGTCTCTGTCTCTGTGTCACTGTCTGTGAATCTCTGTCTCTGTGTCTCCGTCTCTGTGTCTCCGTCTCTGTGTCTCTGTCTCTGTGTCTCTGTCTCTGTGTATCTGTCTCTGTGACTCTGTCTCTGTGTCTCTGTCTCTGTGTCTCTGTCTCTGTGTCTCCGTCTCTGTGTGTCGGTCTCTATGTCTCTGCCTCTGTGTCTCTGCCTCTGTGTCTCTGTCTCGGTGTCTCTGTCCCTGTGCCTCCGTCTCTGTGTGACTGTCTCTGTGTCTCTGTCCCTGTGTCTGTATCACCGTGTCCCTGTCTCCGTCCCTATGTCTCTGTCTCTGTGTCTCTGTCTCTGTGAATCTGTCTCTGTGTTTCTGTCTCTGTGTCTCTAGCCCTGTGTCTCCGTCTCTGTATCTCTGTCCCCTGACTCTGTCTCTGTGTCAATGTGTCTGAATCTCTGTCTCTGCGTCTCTGTCTCTGTGTATCTGTCCCTGTGTCTCTGTCTCTATGTCCATGTCCATGTGTCTCTATCTCTGTGTCTCTGTTTCTGTGCCTCTGTCTCTGTGTCTCTGTCTCTGAGAATCTGTCTGTGTGTTTCTGTCCCTGTGTCACTGTCTCGGTGTCTCTGTCTCTGTGCCTCTGTCTCTGTCTCTGTGTTCCTGTCTCTGTTTCTCTGGCTCTGTCTCTGAGTCTTTGTCTGTGTGACCCTGTCTCTGTGTCTCTGTCCCAGTGTCTCCGTCTCTGTGTATCTGTCTTTCTCTCTCTGTGTCTCAGTCTCTGTATCTCTGTCTCTGTGACTCTGCCTCTTTGTCCCTGTCTCTGTGTCTCTGTCCCTGTGTCTCCGTCTCTGAGTCTCTGTCGCTGGGTCTCTGTCTCTGTCTCTGTCTCTGTCTCTGTCTCTGTCTCTGTCTCTGTCTCTGTCTCTGTCTCTGTCTCTGTCTCTGTCTCTGCCTCTGTCTCTGTCTCTGTCTCTGTCTCTGTCTCTGTCTCTGTGTCTCTTTCTGTGTGCCTCTGTCTCTGTCTCTGTCTCTGTCTCTGTCTCTGTGTCTCTTTCTGTGCGTCTCTGTCTCTGTCTCTGTCTTTGTCTCTGTCTCTGACTCTGTCTCTGTCTCTGTGTCTCTGTCTCTGTGTCGCTGTTTCTGTGTCTGTCTCTGTCTCAGTGTCTCCATCTCTGTGTCTCTGTCGTTGGGTCTCTGTCTCTGTCGTTGGGTCTCTGTCTCTGTCTCTGTCTCTGTCTCTGTCTCTGTCTCTGTCTCTGTGTCTCTTTCTGTGTTTCTCTGTCTCTGTCTCTGTCTTTGTCTCTGTCTCTGACTCTGTCTCTGTCTCTGTGTCGCTGTTTCTGTGTCTGTCTCTGTCTCAGTGTCTCCATCTCTGTGTCTCTGTCGTTGGGTCTCTGTCTCTGTCGTTGGGTCTCTGTCTCTGTCTCTGTCTCTGTCTCTGTCTCTGTCTCTGTCTCTGTGTCGCTTTCTGTGTGTCTCTGTCTCTGTCTCTGTCTTTGTCGCTGTCTCAGACTCTGTCTCTGTCTCTGTGTCTCTGTCTCTGTGTCGCTGTTTCTGTGTCTGTCTCTGTCTCAGTGTCTCCATCTCTGTGTCTCTGTCGCTGGGTCTCTGTCTCTGTCTCTGTCTCTGTGTCTCTTTCTGTGTGTCTCTGTCTCTGTCTCTGTCTTTTTCGCTGTCTCTGACTCTGTCTCTGTCTCTGTGTCTCTGTCTCTGTCTCTGTCTCTGTCTCTGTCTCTGTGTCTCTTTCTGTGTGCCTCTGTCTCTGTCTCTGTCTCTGTCTCTGTCTCTGTCTCTGTCTCTGTGTCTCTGTCTCTGTGTCGCTGTTTCTGTGTCTGTCTCTGTCTCAGTGTCTCCATCTCTGTGTCTCTGTCGCAGGGTCTCTGTCTCTGTCTCTGTCTCTGTCTCTGTCTCTGTCTCTGTCTCTGTCTCTGTCTCTGTCTCTGTCTCTGTCTCTGTCTCTGACTCTGTCTCTGTCTCTGTGTCTCCGTCTCCTTGTCTCTGTTTTTGTCTCTGTCTTTATATCTGTCTCTGACTCTGTCTCTGCCTCTGTGTCTCTGTCTGCGTGTCTCTGTCTCTGTCTCTGTCTCTGTCTCTGTCTCTGTCTCTGTCTCTGTCTCTGTCTCTGTCTCTGTCTCTGTCTCTGTCTCTGTCTCTGTCTCTGCCTCTGTCTCTGTCTCTGTCTCTGTCTCTGTCTCTGTCTCTGTCTCTGTCTCTGTCTCTGTCTCTGTCTCTGTCTCTGTCTCTGTCTCTGTCTCTGTATCTGTCTCTGTCTCTGTCTCTGTCTCTGTCTCTGTCTCTGTCTCTGTCTCTGTCTCTGTGTCTCTCTCTGTGTGTCTCTGTCTCTGTCTCTGTCTCTGTCTCTGTCTCTGTCTCTGCCTCTGTCTCTGTCTCTGTCTCTGTCTCTGTCTCTGTGTCTCTTTCTGTGTGTCTCTGTCTCTGTCTCTGTCTCTGTCTTTGTCTCTGTCTCGGTCTCTGTCTATGTGTCTCTGTCTCTGTGTCGCTGTTTCTGTGTCTGTCTCTGTCTCTGAGGCTTTGTCTGTGTGACCCTGTCTCTGTGTCTCTGTCCCAGTGTCTGCGTCTCTGTGTATCTGTCTCTCTCTCTCTGTGTCTCTGTCTCTGTATCTCTGTCTCTGTGACTCTGCCTCTTTGTCCCTGTCTCTGTGTCTCTGTCCCTGTTTCTCCGTCTCTGTGTCTCTGTCTCTGTCTCTGTGTCACTGTCTGTGAACCACTGTCTCTGTGTCTCCGTCTCTGTGTCTCTGTCGCTGGGTCTCTGTCTCTGTCTCTGTCTCTGTCTCTGTGTCGCTGTTTCTGTGTCTGTCTCTGTCTCAGTGTCTCCATCTCTGTGTCTCTGTCGCTGGGTCTCTGTCTCTGTCTCTGTCTCTGTCTCTGTCTCTGTCTCTGTCTCTGTGTCTCTTTCTGTGTGTCTCTGTCTCTGTCTCTGTCTTTGTCGCTGTCTGTGACTCTGTCTCTGTCTCTGTGTCTCTGTCTCTGTCTCTGTCTCTGTCTCTGTCTCTGTCTCTGTCTCTGTGTCTCTTTCTGTGTGCCTCTGTCTCTGTCTCTGTCTCTGTCTCTGTCTCTGTCTCTGTCTCTGTCTCTGTCTCTGTCTCTGTCTCTGTCTCTGTCTCTGTCTCTGTCTCTGTCTCTGTCTCTGTCTCTGTCTCTGTCTCTGTCTCTGTGTCTCTTTCTGTGTGTCTCTGTCTCTGTCTCTGTCTCTGTGTCTCTTTCTGTGTGTCTCTGTCTCTGTCTCTGTCTTTGTCTATGTCTCTGACTCTGTCTCTGTCTCTGTGTCTCTGTCTCTGTGTCGCTGTTTCTGTGTCTGTCTCGGTCTCAGTGTCTCCATCTCTGTATCTCTGTCGCTGGGTCTCTGTCTCTGTCTCTGTCTCTGCCTCTGTCTCTGTCTCTGTCTCTGTCTCTGTCTCTGTCTCTGTCTCTGTGTCTCTTTCTGTGTGTCTCTGTCTCTGTCTCTGCCTTTGTCTCTGTCTCTGACTCTGTCTCTGTCTCGGTGTCTCTGTCTCTGTGCCTCTGTCTCTGTCTCTGTGTTCCTGTCTCTGTTTCTCTGTCTCTGTCTCTGAGTCTTTGTCTGTGTGACCCTGTCTCTGTGTCTCTGTCCCAGTGTCTGCGTCTCTGTGTATCTGTCTCTCTCTCTCTGTGTCTCTGTCTCTGTATCTCTGTCTCTGTGACTCTGCCTCTTTGTCCCTGTCTCGGTGTCTTTGTCCCTGTGTCTGTATCACCGTGTCCCTGTCTCCGTCCATATGTCTCTGTCTCTGTGTATCTGTATCTGTGAATATGTCTCTGTGTTTCTGTCTCTGTGTCTCTAGCCCTGTGTCTCCGTCTCTGTATCTCTGTCCCCTGACTCTGTCTCTGTGTCAATGTGTCTGAATCTCTGTCTCTGTGTCTCTGTCTCTGTGAATCTGTCTCTCTGTTTCTGTTTCTGTGTCTCTCTCTCCGTGTCACTTTCTGTGTGTCTCTTTCTCTGTATCTGTCTTTGTCTCTGTCTCTGACTCTGTCTCTGTCTCTGTGTCTCCGTCTCCTTGTCTCTGTTTTTGTCTCTGTCTTTATCTCTGTCTCTGACTCTGTCTCTGCCTCTGTGTCTCTGTCTGCGTGTCTCTGTCTCTGTCTCTGTCTCTGTCTCTGTCTCTGTCTCTGTCTCTGTCTCTGTGTCTCTGTTCCTGTGTCTCTGTCTCTGTGTCTCTGTCTCTGAGTCTCAGTCTCTATGTCTCTTTCTCTGTGCCTCTGTCTCTGTGACTCTGTCTCTATGTCTCTGTCTCTGTCTCTGTTTCTCTTTCTCTGTGTCTCTGTCTCTGTGTCTCTGCACCTGTGTCTCTGTCCCTGTCTCTCCGTCTCCGCGTCTCGTTCTCTGTGTCTGTGTCTCCGTCTCTGTGTCTCTGTCTCTGTCTCTGTGTCACTATCTGTGAATCTCTGTCTCTGTGTCTCTGTCTCCGTGTCTCTGTCTCTGTGTCTCTGTCTCTGTGTATCTGTCTCTGTGTCTCTTTCTCTATGTCTCTGTCTCTGTCTCTGTTTCTCTTTCTCCGTGTCTCTGTCTCTGTATCTCTGTCCCTGTATCTCCGTCTCTGTGCGTCTGTCTCTGTTGTTATGTCTCTGTGTCTCCGTCCCTGTGTCTCTGTCTCTGTGTCACTGTCTCTGTGTCAATGTCTCTGAGTCTCTGCATCTGTGTCTGTGTGCCTCTGCCTCTGTGTATCTGTCTATGTGTCTCTGTCTCCGTGTCTCTGCCTCAGTGCCTCTGTCTCTTTTTTCTCTGTCTCTGTGTCTCTGTCTCCATCTCTGTGTCTCTGTCTATGTGTCTCCGTCCCTGTGTCTCCGTCTCTGTGTCACTGTCTCTGTGTCTCTGTCTCTGAGTCTCTGCATCTGTGTCTCTGTCTCTGTCTCTCCGTCTCCGCGTCTCGTTCTCTGTGTCTGTGTCTCCGTCTCTGTGTCTCTGTCTCTGTCTCTGTGTCACTGTCTGTGAATCTCTGTCTCTGTGTCTCCGTCTCTGTGTCTCCGTCTCTGTGTCTCTGTCTCTGTGTCTCTGTCTCTGTGTCTCTGTCTCTGTGACTCTGTCTCTGTGTCTCTGTCTCTGTGTCTCTGTCTCTGTGTCTCCGTCTCTGTGTGTCGGTCTCTATGTCTCTGCCTCTGTGTCTCTGCCTCTGTGTCTCTGTCTCGGTGTCTCTGTCCCTGTGCCTCCGTCTCTGTGTGACTGTCTCTGTGTCTCTGTCCCTGTGTCTGTATCAGCGTGTCCCTGTCTCCGTCCCCATGTCTCTGTCTCTGTGTCTCTGTCTCTGTGAATCTGTCTCTGTGTTTCTGTCTCTGTGTCTCTAGCCCTGTGTCTCCGTCTCTGTATCTCTGTCCCCTGACTCTGTCTCTGTGTCAATGTGTCTGAATCTCTGTCTCTGCGTCTCTGTCTCTGTGTATCTGTCCCTGTGTCTCTGTCTCTATGTCCATGTCCATGTGTCTCTATCTCTGTGTCTCTGTTTCTGTGCCTCTGTCTCTGTGTCTCTGTCTCTGAGAATCTGCCTGTGTGTTTCTGTCCCTGTGTCACTGTCTCGGTGTCTCTGTCTCTGTGCCTCTGTCTCTGTCTCTGTGTTCCTGTCTCTGTTTCTCTGGCTCTGTCTCTGAGTCTTTGTCTGTGTGACCCTGTCTCTGTGTCTCTGTCCCAGTGTCTCCGTCTCTGTGTATCTGTCTTTCTCTCTCTGTGTCTCAGTCTCTGTATCTCTGTCTCTGTGACTCTGCCTCTTTGTCCCTGTCTCTGTGTCTCTGTCCCTGTGTCTCCGTCTCTGAGTCTCTGTCGCTGGGTCTCTGTCTCTGTCTCTGTCTCTGTCTCTGTCTCTGTCTCTGTCTCTGTCTCTGTCTCTGTCTCTGTCTCAGTCTCTGTCTCTGCCTCTGTCTCTGTCTCTGTCTCTGTCTCTGTCTCTGTGTCTCTTTCTGTGTGCCTCTGTCTCTGTCTCTGTCTCTGTCTCTGTCTCTGTCTCTGTCTCTGTCTCCGTGTCTCTTTCTGTGTGTCTCTGTCTCTGTCTCTGTCTTTGTCTCTGTCTCTGACTCTGTCTCTGTCTCTGTGTCTCTGTCTCTGTGTCGCTGTTTCTGTGTCTGTCTCTGTCTCAGTGTCTCCATCTCTGTGTCTCTGTCGTTGGGTCTCTGTCTCTGTCGTTGGGTCTCTGTCTCTGTCTCTGTCTCTGTCTCTGTCTCTGTGTCTCTTTCTGTGTGTCTCTGTCTCTGTCTCTGTCTTTGTCGCTGTCTCAGACTCTGTCTCTGTCTCTGTGTCTCTGTCTCTGTGTCGCTGTTTCTGTGTCTGTCTCTGTCTCAGTGTCTCCATCTCTGTGTCTCTGTCGCTGGGTCTCTGTCTCTGTCTCTGTCTCTGTGTCTCTTTCTGTGTGTCTCTGTCTCTGTCTCTGTCTTTGACGCTGTCTCTGACTCTGTCTCTGTCTCTGTGTCTCTGTCTCTGTCTCTGTCTCTGTCTCTGTCTCTGTCTCTGTGTCTCTTTCTGTGTGCCTCTGTCTCTGTCTCTGTCTCTGTCTCTGTCTCTGTCTCTGTCTCTGTCTCTGTGTCTCTGTCTCTGTGTCGCTGTTTCTGTGTCTGTCTCTGTCTCAGTGTCTCCATCTCTGTGTCTCTGTCGCTGGGTCTCTGTCTCTGTCTCTGTCTCTGTCTCTGTCTCTGTCTCTGTCTCTGTCTCTGTCTCTGTCTCTGTCTCTGTCTCTGACTCTGTCTCTGTCTCTGTGTCCCCGTCTCCTTGTCTCTGTTTTTGTCTCTGTCTTTATATCTGTCTCTGACTCTGTCTCTGCCTCTGTGTCTCTGTCTGCGTGTCTCTGTCTCTGTCTCTGTCTCTGTCTCTGTCTCTGTCTCTGTCTCTGTCTCTGTCTCTGTCTCTGTCTCTGTCTCTGTCTCTGTCTCTGCCTCTGTCTCTGTCTCTGTCTCTGTCTCTGTCTCTGTCTCTGTCTCTGTCTCTGTCTCTGTCTCTGTCTCTGTCTCTGTCTCTGTCTCTGTATCTGTCTCTGTCTCTGTCTCTGTCTCTGTCTCTGTCTCTGTCTCTGTCTCTGTCTCTGTGTCTCTCTCTGTGTGTCTCTGTCTCTGTCTCTGTCTCTGTCTCTGTCTCTGTCTCTGCCTCTGTCTCTGTCTCTGTCTCTGTCTCTGTCTCTGTGTCTCTTTCTGTGTGTCTCTGTCTCTGTCTCTGTCTCTGTCTCTGTCTTTGTCTCTGTCTCTGTCTCTGTCTCTGTGTCTCTGTCTCTGTGTCGCTGTTTCTGTGTCTGTCTCTGTCTCTGAGTCTTTGTCTGTGTGACCCTGTCTCTGTGTCTCTGTCCCAGTGTCTGCGTCTCTGTGTATCTGTCTCTCTCTCTCTGTGTCTCTGTCTCTGTATCTCTGTCTCTGTGACTCTGCCTCTTTGTCCCTGTCTCTGTGTCTCTGTCCCTGTTTCTCCGTCTCTGTGTCTCTGTCTCTGTCTCTGTGTCACTGTCTGTGAACCTCTGTCTCTGTGTCTCCGTCTCAGTGTCTCTGTCGCTGGGTATCTGTCTCTGTCTCTGTCTCTGTCTCTGTCTCTGTCTCTGTCTCTGTCTCTGTCTCTGTCTCTGTCTCTGACTCTGTCTCTGTCTCTGTCTCTGTCTCTGTCTCTGTCTCTGTCTCTGTCTCTGTCTCTGTCTCTGTCTCTGTCTCTGTCTCTGTCTCTGTCTCTGTCTCTGTCTCTGTCTCTGACTCTGTCTCTGTCTCTGTGTCTCCGTCTCCTTGTCTCTGTTTTTGTCTCTGTCTTTATATCTGTCTCTGACTCTGTCTCTGCCTCTGTGTCTCTGTCTGCGTGTCTCTGTCTCTGTCTCTGTATCTGTCTCTGTCTCTGTCTCTGTGTCTCTGTCTCTGTGTCTCTGTTCCTGTGTCTCTGTCTCTGTTTCTGTCTCTGTGTCTCTGTCTCTGAGTCTCTGTCTCCATGTCTCTTTCTCTGTGTCTCTGTCTCTGTGACTCTGTCTCTATGTCTCTGTCTCTGTCCCTGTTTCTCTTTCTCTGTGTCTCTGTCTCTGTGTCTCTGTCCCTGTATCTCCGTCTCTGTGTGTCTGTCTCTGTTGTTATGTCTCTGTGTCTCCGTCCCTGTGTCTCTGTCTCTGCCTCTGTGTCTCTGTCTCTGTGTCTCTGTCTCTGTGTATCCGTCTCTGTGTCTCCGTCTCTGTGTCTCTGTCTCTGTGTCTCCGTCTCTGTGTGTCGGTCTCTATGTCTCTGTCTCTGTGTCTCTGCCTCTGTGTCTCTGTCTCGGTGTCTCTGTCCCTGTGCCTCCGTCTCTGTGTGACTGTCTCGGTGTCTCTGTCCCTGTGTCTGTATCACCGTGTCCCTGTCTCCGTCCCTATGTCTCTGTCTCTGTGTCTCTGTCTCTGTGAATCTGTCTCTGTGTTTCTGTCTCTGTGTCTCTAGCCCTGTGTCACCGTCTCTGTATCTCTGTCCCCTGACTCTGTCTCTGTGTCAATGTGTCTGAATCTCTGTCTCTGCGTCTCTGTCTCTGTGTATCTGTCTCTGTGTCTCTGTCTCTATGTCCATGTCCCTGTGTCTCTATCTCTGTGTCTCTGTCTCTGTGCCTCTGTCTCTGTGTCTCTGTCTCTGAGAATCTGTCTCTGTGTTTCTGTCCCTGTGTCACTGTCTCGGTGTCTCTGTCTCTGTGCCTCTGTCTCTGTCTCCGTGTTCCTGTCTCTGTTTCTCTGTCTCTTTCTCTGAGTCTTTGTCTGTGTGACCCTGTCTCTGTGTCTCTGTCCCAGTGTCTCCGTCTCTGTGTATCTGTCTCTCTCTCTCTGTGTCTCTGTCTCTGTATCTCTGTCTCTGTGGCTCTGCCTCTTTGTCCCTGTCTCTGTGTCTCTCTCCCTGTGTCTCCGTCTCTGTGTCTCTGTCTCTGTCTCTGTGTCACTGTCTGTGAATCTCTGTCTCTGTGTCTCCGTCTCTGTGTCTCTGTCGCTGGGTCTCTGTCTCCGTGTCACTTTCTGTGTGTCTCTTTCTCTGTATCTGTCTCTGTCTCTGTCTCTGTCTCTGTCTCTGTCTCTGTCTCTGTCTCTGTCTCTGTCTCGGTCTCTGTGCCTCTTTCTGTGTGTCTCTGTCTCTGTCTCTGTCTTTGTCTCTGTCTATGACTCTGTCTCTGTCTCTGTGTCTCTGTCTCTGTGTCGCTGTTTCTGTGTCTGTCTCTGTCTCAGTGTCTCCATCTCTGTGTCTCTGTCGCTGGGTCTCTGTCTCTGTCTCTCTCTCTGCCGTGTCTCTGTCTCTGTGTTTCTGTCTGTGTGTCTCTGACTCTGTGTCTCTCTCTCTGTGTCTCTTTCTGTGTGTCTCTGTCTCTGTCTCTGTCTTTGTCGCTGTCTCTGACTCTGTCTCTGTCTCTGTGTCTCTGTCTCTGTCTCTGTCTCTGTCTCTGTCTCTGTCTCTGTGTCTCTTTCTGTGTGCCTCTGTCTCTGTCTCTGTCTCTGTCTCTGTCTCTGTCTCTGTCTCTGTCTCTGTGTCTCTGTCTCTGTGTCGCTGTTTCTGTGTCTGTCTCTGTCTCAGTGTCTCCATCTCTGTGTCTCTGTCGCTGGGTCTCTGTCTCTGCCTCTGTCTCTGTCTCTGTCTCTGTCTCTGTCTCTGTCTCTGTCTCTGTCTCTGTCTCTGTCTCTGTCTCTGTCTCTGACTCTGTCTCTGTCTCTGTGTCTCCGTCTCCTTGTCTCTGTTTTTGTCTCTGTCTTTATATCTGTCTCTGACTCTGTCTCTGCCTCTGTGTCTCTGTCTGCGTGTCTCTGTCTCTGTCTCTGTCTCTGTCTCTGTCTCTGTCTCTGTCTCTGTCTCTGTCTCTGTCTCTGTCTCTGTCTCTGTCTCTGCCTCTGTCTCTGTCTCTGTCTCTGTCTCTGTCTCTGTCTCTGTCTCTGTCTCTGTCTCTGTCTCTGTCTCTGTCTCTGTCTCTGTCTCTGTCTCTGTATCTGTCTCTGTCTCTGTCTCTGTCTCTGTCTCTGTCTCTGTCTCTGTCTCTGTCTCTGTCTCTGTCTCTGTGTCTCTCTCTGTGTGTCTCTGTCTCTGTCTCTGTCTCTGTCTCTGTCTCTGTCTCTGCCTCTGTCTCTGTCTCTGTCTCTGTCTCTGTCTCTGTGTCTCTTTCTGTGTGTCTCTGTCTCTGTCTCTGTCTCTGTCTCTGTCTTTGTCTCTGTCTCTGTCTCTGTCTCTGTGTCTCTGTCTCTGTGTCGCTGTTTCTGTGTCTGTCTCTGTCTCTGAGTCTTTGTCTGTGTGACCCTGTCTCTGTGTCTCTGTCCCAGTGTCTGCGTCTCTGTGTATCTGTCTCTCTCTCTCTGTGTCTCTGTCTCTGTATCTCTGTCTCTGTGACTCTGCCTCTTTGTCCCTGTCTCTGTGTCTCTGTCCCTGTTTCTCCGTCTCTGTGTCTCTGTCTCTGTCTCTGTGTCACTGTCTGTGAACCTCTGTCTCTGTGTCTCCGTCTCAGTGTCTCTGTCGCTGGGTATCTGTCTCTGTCTCTGTCTCTGTCTCTGTCTCTGTCTCTGTCTCTGTCTCTGTCTCTGTCTCTGTCTCTGACTCTGTCTCTGTCTCTGTCTCTGTCTCTGTCACTGTGTCTCTGTCTCTGTGTCGCTGTTTCTGTGTCTGTCTCTGTCTCAGTGTCTCCATCTCTGTCTCTGTGTCTCTTTCTGTGTGTCTCTGTCTCTGTCTCTGTCTTTGTCGCTGTCTCTGACTCTGTCTCTGTCTCTGTGTTTCTGTCTCTGTCTCTGTCTCTGTCTCTGTCTCTGTCTCTGTGTCTCTTTCTCTGTGCCTCTGTCTCTGTCTCTGTCTCTGTCTCTGTCTCTGTCTCTGTCTCTGTCTCTGTGTCTCTGTCTCTGTGTCGCTGTTTCTGTGTCTGTCTCTGTCTCAGTGTCTCCATCTCTGTGTCTCTGTCGCTGGGTCTCTGTCTCTGTCTCTGTCTCTGTCTCTGTCTCTGTCTCTGTCTCTGTCTCTGTCTCTGTCTCTGTCTCTGTCTCTGTCTCTGTCTCTGTCTCTGTCTCTGACTCTGTCTCTGTCTCTGTGTCTCCGTCTCCTTGTCTCTGTTTTTGTCTCTGTCTTTATATCTGTCTCTGACTCTGTCTCTGCCTCTGTGTCTCTGTCTGCGTGTCTCTGTCTCTGTCTCTGTATCTGTCTCTGTCTCTGTCTCTGTGTCTCTGTCTCTGTGTCTCTGTTCCTGTGTCTCTGTCTCTGTTTCTGTCTCTGTGTCTCTGTCTCTGAGTCTCTGTCTCCATGTCTCTTTCTCTGTGTCTCTGTCTCTGTGACTCTGTCTCTATGTCTCTGTCTCTGTCCCTGTTTCTCTTTCTCTGTGTCTCTGTCTCTGTGTCTCTGTCCCTGTATCTCCGTCTCTGTGTGTCTGTCTCTGTTGTTATGTCTCTGTGTCTCCGTCCCTGTGTCTCTGTCTCTGCCTCTGTGTCTCTGTCTCTGTGTCTCTGTCTCTGTGTATCCGTCTCTGTGTCTCCGTCTCTGTGTCTCTGTCTCTGTGTCTCTGTCTCTGTGTCTCTGTCTCTGTGTCTCTGTCTCTGTGACTCTGTCTCTGTGTCTCTGTCTCTGTGTCTCTGTCTCTGTGTCTCCGTCTCTGTGTGTCGGTCTCTATGTCTCTGTCTCTGTGTCTCTGCCTCTGTGTCTCTGTCTCGGTGTCTCTGTCCCTGTGCCTCCGTCTCTGTGTGACTGTCTCGGTGTCTCTGTCCCTGTGTCTGTATCACCGTGTCCCTGTCTCCGTCCCTATGTCTCTGTCTCTGTGTCTCTGTCTCTGTGAATCTGTCTCTGTGTTTCTGTCTCTGTGTCTCTAGCCCTGTGTCTCCGTCTCTGTATCTCTGTCCCCTGACTCTGTCTCTGTGTCAATGTGTCTGAATCTCTGTCTCTGCGTCTCTGTCTCTGTGTATCTGTCTCTGTGTCTCTGTCTCTATGTCCATGTCCCTGTGTCTCTATCTCTGTGTCTCTGTCTCTGTGCCTCTGTCTCTGTGTCTCTGTCTCTGAGAATCTGTCTCTGTGTTTCTGTCCCTGTGTCACTGTCTCGGTGTCTCTGTCTCTGTGCCTCTGTCTCTGTCTCCGTGTTCCTGTCTCTGTTTCTCTGTCTCTTTCTCTGAGTCTTTGTCTGTGTGACCCTGTCTCTGTGTCTCTGTCCCAGTGTCTCCGTCTCTGTGTATCTGTCTCTCTCTCTCTGTGTCTCTGTCTCTGTATCTCTGTCTCTGTGGCTCTGCCTCTTTGTCACTGTCTCTGTGTCTCTCTCCCTGTGTCTCCGTCTCTGTGTCTCTGTCTCTGTCTCTGTGTCACTGTCTGTGAATCTCTGTCTCTGTGTCTCCGTCTCTGTGTCTCTGTCGCTGGGTCTCTGTCTCCGTGTCACTTTCTGTGTGTCTCTTTCTCTGTATCTGTCTCTGTCTCTGTCTCTGTCTCTGTCTCTGTCTCTGTCTCTGTCTCTGTCTCTGTCTCGGTCTCTGTGTCTCTTTCTGTGTGTCTCTGTCTCTGTCTCTGTCTTTGTCTCTGTCTATGACTCTGTCTCTGTCTCTGTGTCTCTGTCTCTGTGTCGCTGTTTCTGTGTCTGTCTCTGTCTCAGTGTCTCCATCTCTGTGTCTCTGTCGCTGGGTCTCTGTCTCTGTCTCTCTCTCTGCCGTGTCTCTGTCTCTGTGTTTCTGTCTGTGTGTCTCTGACTCTGTGTCTCTCTCTCCGTGTCACTTTCTGTGTGTCTCTTCCTCTGTATCTGTCTTTGTCTCTGTCTCTGACTCTGTCTCGGTCTCTGTCTCTGTCTCTGTCTCTGCCATGTCTCTGTCTCTGTGTCTCTGTCTGTGTGTCTCTGACTCTGTGTCTCTCTCTCCGTGTCACTTTCTGTGTGTCTCTTTCTCTGTATCTGTCTTTGTCTCTGTCTCTGTCTCTGTCTCTGTCTCTGTCTCTGTCTCTGTCTCTGTCTCTGTCTCTGTCTCTGTCTCTGTCTCTGTCTCTGTCTCTGTCTCTGTCTCTGTCTCTGTCCCTGTCTCTGTCTCTGTCTCTGTCTCTGCCTCTGTCTCTGCCTCTGTCTCTGTCTCTGTCTCTGTCTCTGTGTCTCTTTCTGTGTGCCTCTGTCTCTGTCTCTGTCTCTGTCTCTGTCTCTGTCTCTGTCTCTGTCTCTGTGTCTCTTTCTGTGTGTCTCTGTCTCTGCCTCTGTCTCTGTCTTTGTCTCTGTCTCTGACTCTGTCTCTGTCTCTGTGTCTCTGTCTCTGTGTCGCTGTTTCTGTGTCTGTCTCTGTCTCTGAGTCTTTGTCTGTGTGACCCTGTCTCTGTGTCTCTGTCCCAGTGTCTGCGTCTCTGTGTATCTGTCTCTCTCTCTCTGTGTCTCTGTCTCTGTATCTCTGTGACTCTGCCTCTTTGTCCCTGTCTCTGTGTCTCTGTCCCTGTTTCTCCGTCTCTGTGTCTCTGTCTCTGTCTCTGTGTCACTGTCTGTGAACCTCTGTCTCTGTGTCTCCGTCTCTGTGTCTCTGTCGCTGGGTATCTGTCTCTGTCTCTGTCTCTGTCTCTGTCTCTGTCTCTGTCTCTGTCTCTGTCTCTGTCTCTGTCTCTGACTCTGTCTCTGTCTCTGTCTCTGTCTCTGTCTCTGTGTCTCTGTCTCTGTGTCGCTGTTTCTGTGTCTGTCTCTGTCTCAGTGTCTCCATCTCTGTGTCTCTGTCGCTGGGTCTCTGTCTCTGTCTCTGTCTCTGTGTCTCTTTCTGTGTGTCTCTGTCTCTGTCTCTGTCTTTGTCGCTGTCTCTGACTCTGTCTTTGTCTCTGTGTCTCTGTCTCTGTCTCTGTCTCTGTCTCTGCCTCTGTCTCTGTGTCTCTTTCTGTGTGCCTCTGTCTCTGTCTCTGTCTCTGTCTCTGTCTCTGTCTCTGTCTCTGTCTCTGTGTCTCTGTCTCTGTGTCGCTGTTTCTGTGTCTGTCTCTGTCTCAGTGTCTCCATCTCTGTGTCTCTGTCGCTGGGTCTCTGTCTCTGTCTCTGTCTCTGTCTCTGTCTCTGTCTCTGTCTCTGTCTCTGTCTCTGTCTCTGTCTCTGTCTCTGTCTCTGACTCTGTCTCTGTCTCTGTGTCTCCGTCTCCTTGTCTCTGTTTTTGTCTCTGTCTTTATATCTGTCTCTGACTCTGTCTCTGCCTCTGTGTCTCTGTCTGCGTGTCTCTGTCTCTGTCTCTGTCTCTGTCTCTGTCTCTGTCTCTGTCTCTGTGTCTCTGTCTCTGTGTCTCTGTTCCTGTGTCTCTGTCTCTGTTTCTGTCTCTGTGTCTCTGTCTCTGAGTCTCTGTCTCCATGTCTCTTTCTCTGTGTCTCTGTCTCTGTGACTCTGTCTCTATGTCTCTGTCTCTGTCCCTGTTTCTCTTTCTCTGTGTCTCTGTCTCTGTGTCTCTGTCCCTGTATCTCCGTCTCTGTGTGTCTGTCTCTGTTGTTATGTCTCTGGGTCTCCGTCCCTGTGTCTCTGTCTCTGCCTCTGTGTCTCTGTCTCCGTGTCTCTGTCCCTGTGTCTCTGTCTCTGTGTCTCTGTCCCAGTGTCTCCGTCTCTGTGTATCTGTCTCTCTCTCTCTGTGTCTCTGTCTCTGTATCTCTGTCTCTGTGACTCTGCCTCTTTGTCCCTGTCTCTGTGTCTCTGTCCCTGTTTCTCCGTCTCTGTGTCTCTGTCTCTGTCTCTGTGTCACTGTCTGTGAACCACTGTCTCTGTGTCTCCGTCTCTGTGTCTCTGTCGCTGGGTCTCTGTCTCTGTCTCTGTCTCTGTCTCTGTGTCTCTTTCTGTGTGTCTCTGTCTCTGCCTCTGTCTTTGTCGCTGTCTGTGACTCTGTCTCTGTCTCCGTCTCTGTCTCTGTCTCTGTCTCTGTGTCTCTTTCTGTGGGCCTCTGTCTCTGTCTCTGTCTCTGTCTCTGTCTCTGTCTCTGTCTCTGTCTCTGTGTCTCTTTCTGTGTGTCTCTGTCTCTGTCTCTGTCTCTGTGTCTCTTTCTGTGTGTCTCTGTCTCTGTCTCTGTCTTTGTCTCTGTCTCTGACTCTGTCTCTGTCTCTGTGTCTCTGTCTCTGTGTCGCTGTTTCTGTGTCTGTCTCTGTCTCAGTGTCTCCATCTCTGTATCTCTGTCGCTGGGTCTCTGTCTCTGTCTCTGTCTCTGTCTCTGTCTCTGTCTCTGTCTCTGTCTCTGTCTCTGTCTCTGTCTCTGTCTCTGTCTCTGTCTCTGTCTCTGTGTCTCTTTCTGTGTGTCTCTGTCTCTGTCTCTGCCTTTGTCTCTGTCTCTGACTCTGTCTCTGTCTCGGTGTCTCTGTCTCTGTGCCTCTGTCTCTGTCTCTGTGTTCCTGTCTCTGTTTCTCTGTCTCTGTCTCTGAGTCTTTGTCTGTGTGACCCTGTCTCTGTGTCTCTGTCCCAGTGTCTGCGTCTCTGTGTATCTGTCTCTCTCTCTCTGTGTCTCTGTCTCTGTATCTCTGTCTCTGTGACTCTGCCTCTTTGTCCCTGTCTCGGTGTCTCTGTCCCTGTGTCTGTATCACCGTGTCCCTGTCTCCGTCCCTATGTCTCTGTCTCTGTGTCTCTGTATCTGTGAATCTGTCTCTGTGTTTCTGTCTCTGTGTCTCTAGCCCTGTGTCTCCGTCTCTGTATCTCTGTCCCCTGACTCTGTCTCTGTGTCAATGTGTCTGAATCTCTGTCTCTGTGTCTCTGTCTCTGTGAACCTGTCTCTCTGTTTCTGTTTCTGTGTCTCTCTCTCCGTGTCACTTTCTGTGTGTCTCTTTCTCTGTATCTGTCTTTGTCTCTGTCTCTGACTCTGTCTCTGTCTCTGTGTCTCCGTCTCCTTGTCTCTGTTTTTGTCTCTGTCTTTATCTCTGTCTCTGACTCTGTCTCTGCCTCTGTGTCTCTGTCTGCGTGTCTCTGTCTCTGTCTCTGTCTCTGTCTCTGTCTCTGTCTCTGTCTCTGTGTCTCTGTTCCTGTGTCTCTGTCTCTGTGTCTCTGTCTCTGTGTCTCTGTCTCTGTGTCTCTGTCTCTGTGACTCTGTCTCTGTGTCTCTGTCTCTGTGTCTCTGTCTCTGTGTCTCCGTCTCTGTGTGTCGGTCTCTATGTCTCTGTCTCTGTGTCTCTGCCTCTGTGTCTCTGTCTCGGTGTCTCTGTCCCTGTGCCTCCGTCTCTGTGTGACTGTCTCGGTGTCTCTGTCCCTGTGTCTGTATCACCGTGTCCCTGTCTCCGTCCCTATGTCTCTGTCTCTGTGTCTCTGTCTCTGTGAATCTGTCTCTGTGTTTCTGTCTCTGTGTCTCTAGCCCTGTGTCTCCGTCTCTGTATCTCTGTCCCCTGACTCTGTCTCTGTGTCAATGTGTCTGAATCTCTGTCTCTGCGTCTCTCTCTCTGTGTATCTGTCTCTGTGTCTCTGTCTCTATGTCCATGTCCCTGTGTCTCTATCTCTGTGTCTCTGTCTCTGTGCCTCTGTCTCTGTGTCTCTGTCTCTGAGAATCTGTCTCTGTGTTTCTGTCCCTGTGTCACTGTCTCGGTGTCTCTGTCTCTGTGCCTCTGTCTCTGTCTCCGTGTTCCTGTCTCTGTTTCTCTGTCTCTTTCTCTGAGTCTTTGTCTGTGTGACCCTGTCTCTGTGTCTCTGTCCCAGTGTCTCCGTCTCTGTGTATCTGTCTCTCTCTCTCTGTGTCTCTGTCTCTGTATCTCTGTCTCTGTGGCCCTGCCTCTTTGTCCCTGTCTCTGTGTCTCTCTCCCTGTGTCTCCGTCTCTGTGTCTCTGTCTCTGTCTCTGTGTCACTGTCTGTGAATCTCTGTCTCTGTGTCTCCGTCTCTGTGTCTCTGTCGCTGGGTCTCTGTCTCCGTGTCACTTTCTGTGTGTCTCTTTCTCTGTATCTGTCTCTGTCTCTGTCTCTGTCTCTGTCTCTGTCTCTGTCTCTGTCTCGGTCTCTGTGTCTCTTTCTGTGTGTCTCTGTCTCTGTCTCTGTCTTTGTCTCTGTCTATGACTCTGTCTCTGTCTCTGTGTCTCTGTCTCTGTGTCGCTGTTTCTGTGTCTGTCTCTGTCTCAGTGTCTCCATCTCTGTGTCTCTGTCGCTGGGTCTCTGTCTCTGTCTCTCTCTCTGCCGTGTCTCTGTCTCTGTGTTTCTGTCTGTGTGTCTCTGACTCTGTGTCTCTCTCTCCGTGTCACTTTCTGTGTGTCTCTTCCTCTGTATCTGTCTTTGTCTCTGTCTCTGACTCTGTCTCGGTCTCTGTCTCTGTCTCTGTCTCTGCCATGTCTCTGTCTCTGTGTCTCTGTCTGTGTGTCTCTGACTCTGTGTCTCTCTCTCCGTGTCACTTTCTGTGTGTCTCTTTCTCTGTATCTGTCTTTGTCTCTGTCTCTGTCTCTGTCTCTGTCTCTGTCTCTGTCTCTGTTTCTGTCTCTGTCTCTGTCTCTGTCTCTGTCTCTGTCTCTGTCCCTGTCTCTGTCTCTGTCTCTGTCTCTGTCTCTGTCTCTGTCTCTGTCTCTGTCTCTGTCTCTGTCTCTGTCTCTGCCTCTGTCTCTGTCTCTGTCTCTGTCTCTGTCTCTGTCTCTGTCTCTGTCTCTGTCTCTGTCTCTGTCTCTGTCTCTGTCTCTGTCTCTGTCTCTGTCTCTGTGTCTCTCTCTGTGTGTCTCTGTCTCTGTCTCTGTCTCTGTCTCTGTCTCTGTCTCTGCCTCTGTCTCTGTCTCTGTCTCTGTCTCTGTCTCTGTCTCTGTGTCTCTTTCTGTGTGTCTCTGTCTCTGTCTCTGTCTCTGTCTTTGTCTCTGTCTCTGTCTCTGTCTCTGTGTCTCTGTCTCTGTGTCGCTGTTTCTGTGTCTGTCTCTGTCTCTGAGTCTTTGTCTGTGTGACCCTGTCTCTGTGTCTCTGTCCCAGTGTCTGCGTCTCTGTGTATCTGTCTCTCTCTCTCTGTGTCTCTGTCTCTGTATCTCTGTCTCTGTGACTCTGCCTCTTTGTCCCTGTCTCTGTGTCTCTGTCCCTGTTTCTCCGTCTCTGTGTCTCTGTCTCTGTCTCTGTGTCACTGTCTGTGAACCTCTGTCTCTGTGTCTCCGTCTCTGTGTCTCTGTCGCTGGGTATCTGTCTCTGTCTCTGTCTCTGTCTCTGTCTCTGTCTCTGTCTCTGTCTCTGTCTCTGTCTCTGACTCTGTCTCTGTCTCTGTCTCTGTCTCTGTCTCTGTCTCTGTGTCTCTGTCTCTGTGTCGCTGTTTCTGTGTCTGTCTCTGTCTCAGTGTCTCCATCTCTGTGTCTCTGTCGCTGGGTCTCTGTCTCTGTCTCTGTCTCTGTGTCTCTTTCTGTGTGTCTCTGTCTCTGTCTCTGTCTTTGTCGCTGTCTCTGACTCTGTCTTTGTCTCTGTGTCTCTGTCTCTGTCTCTGTCTCTGTCTCTGCCTCTGTCTCTGTGTCTCTTTCTGTGTGCCTCTGTCTCTGTCTCTGTCTCTGTCTCTGTCTCTGTCTCTGTCTCTGTCTCTGTCTCTGTCTCTGTCTCTGTCTCTGTCTCTGTCTCTGACTCTGTCTCTGTCTCTGTGTCTCCGTCTCCTTGTCTCTGTTTTTGTCTCTGTCTTTATATCTGTCTCTGACTCTGTCTCTGCCTCTGTGTCTCTGTCTGCGTGTCTCTGTCTCTGTCTCTGTCTCTGTCTCTGTCTCTGTCTCTGTCTCTGTCTCTGTGTCTCTGTCTCTGTGTCTCTGTGCCTCTGTCTCTGTCTCTGTGTTCCTGTCTCTGTTTCTCTGTCTCTGTCTCTGAGTCTTTGTCTGTGTGACCCTGTCTCTGTGTCTCTGTCCCAGTGTCTGCGTCTCTGTGTATCTGTCTCTCTCTCTCTGTGTCTCTGTCTCTGTATCTCTGTCTCTGTGACTCTGCCTCTTTGTCCCTGTCTCGGTGTCTCTGTCCCTGTGTCTGTATCACCGTGTCCCTGTCTCCGTCCCTATGTCTCTGTCTCTGTGTCTCTGTATCTGTGAATCTGTCTCTGTGTTTCTGTCTCTGTGTCTCTAGCCCTGTGTCTCCGTCTCTGTATCTCTGTCCCCTGACTCTGTCTCTGTGTCAATGTGTCTGAATCTCTGTCTCTGTGTCTCTGTCTCTGTGAACCTGTCTCTCTGTTTCTGTTTCTGTGTCTCTCTCTCCGTGTCACTTTCTGTGTGTCTCTTTCTCTGTATCTGTCTTTGTCTCTGTCTCTGACTCTGTCTCTGTCTCTGTGTCTCCGTCTCCTTGTCTCTGTTTTTGTCTCTGTCTTTATCTCTGTCTCTGACTCTGTCTCTGCCTCTGTGTCTCTGTCTGCGTGTCTCTGTCTCTGTCTCTGTCTCTGTCTCTGTCTCTGTTTCTCTTTCTCTGTGTCTCTGTCTCTGTGTCTCTGCACCTGTGTCTCTGTCCCTGTCTCTCCGTCTCCGCGTCTCGTTCTCTGTGTCTGTGTCTCCGTCTCTGTGTCTCTGTCTCTGTCTCTGTGTCACTATCTGTGAATCTCTGTCTCTGTGTCTCTGTCTCCGTGTCTCTGTCTCTGTGTCTCTGTCTCTGTGTATCTGTCTCTGTGTCTCTTTCTCTATGTCCCTGTCTCTGTCTCTGTTTCTCTTTCTCCGTGTCTCTGTCTCTGTATCTCTGTCCCTGTATCTCCGTCTCTGTGCGTCTGTCTCTGTTGTTATGTCTCTGTGTCTCCGTCCCTGTGTCTCTGTCTCTGTGTCACTGTCTCTGTGTCTCTGTCTCTGAGTCTCTGCATCTGTGTCTCTGTGCCTCTGCCTCTGTATATCTGTCTATGTGTCTCTGTCTCCGTGTCTCTGCCTCAGTGTCTCTGTCTCTTTTTTCTCTGTCTCTGTGTCTCTGTCTCCATCTCTGTGTCTCTGTCTATGTGTCTCCGTCCCTGTGTCTCCGTCTCTGTGTCACTGTCTCTGTGTCTCTGTCTCTGAGTCTCTGCATCTGTGTCTCTGTCTCTGTCTCTCCGTCTCCGCGTCTCGTTCTCTGTGTCTGTGTCTTCGTCTCTGTGTCTCTGTCTCTGTCTCTGTGTCACTGTCTGTGAATCTCTGTCTCTGTGTCTCCGTCTCTGTGTCTCCGTCTTTGTGTCTCTGTCTCTGTGTCTCTGTCTCTGTGTCTCTGTCTCTGTGACTCTGTCTCTGTGTCTCTGTCTCTGTGTCTCTGTCTCTGTGTCTCCGTCTCTGTGTGTCGGTCTCTATGTCTCTGCCTCTGTGTCTCTGCCTCTGTCTCTCTGTCTCGGTGTCTCTGTCCCTGTGCCTCCGTCTCTGTGTGACTGTCTCTGTGTCTCTGTCCCTGTGTCTGTATCACCGTGTCCCTGTCTCCGTCCCTATGTCTCTGTCTCTGTGTCTCTGTCTCTGTGAATCTGTCTCTGTGTTTCTGTCTCTGTGTCTCTAGCCCTGTGTCTCCGTCTCTGTATCTCTGTCCCCTGACTCTGTCTCTGTGTCAATGTGTCTGAATCTCTGTCTCTGCGTCTCTGTCTCTGTGTATCTGTCTCTGTGTCTCTGTCTCTATGTCCATGTCCCTGTGTCTCTATCTCTGTGTCTCTGTCTCTGTGCCTCTGTCTCTGTGTCTCTGTCTCTGAGAATCTGTCTCTGTGTTTCTGTCCCTGTGTCACTGTCTCGGTGTCTCTGTCTCTGTGCCTCTGTCTCTGTCTCCGTGTTCCTGTCTCTGTTTCTCTGTCTCTTTCTCTGAGTCTTTGTCTGTGTGACCCTGTCTCTGTGTCTCTGTCCCAGTGTCTCCGTCTCTGTGTATCTGTCTCTCTCTCTCTGTGTCTCTGTCTCTGTATCTCTGTCTCTGTGGCCCTGCCTCTTTGTCCCTGTCTCTGTGTCTCTCTCCCTGTGTCTCCGTCTCTGTGTCTCTGTCTCTGTCTCTGTGTCACTGTCTGTGAATCTCTGTCTCTGTGTCTCCGTCTCTGTGTCTCTGTCGCTGGGTCTCTGTCTCCGTGTCACTTTCTGTGTGTCTCTTTCTCTGTATCTGTCTCTGTCTCTGTCTCTGTCTCTGTCTCTGTCTCTGTCTCTGTCTCTGTCTCGGTCTCTGTGTCTCTTTCTGTGTGTCTCTGTCTCTGTCTCTGTCTTTGTCTCTGTCTATGACTCTGTCTCTGTCTCTGTGTCTCTGTCTCTGTGTCGCTGTTTCTGTGTCTGTCTCTGTCTCAGTGTCTCCATCTCTGTGTCTCTGTCGCTGGGTCTCTGTCTCTGTCTCTCTCTCTGCCGTGTCTCTGTCTCTGTGTTTCTGTCTGTGTGTCTCTGACTCTGTGTCTCTCTCTCCGTGTCACTTTCTGTGTGTCTCTTCCTCTGTATCTGTCTTTGTCTCTGTCTCTGACTCTGTCTCGGTCTCTGTCTCTGTCTCTGTCTCTGCCATGTCTCTGTCTCTGTGTCTCTGTCTGTGTGTCTCTGACTCTGTGTCTCTCTCTCCGTGTCACTTTCTGTGTGTCTCTTTCTCTGTATCTGTCTTTGTCTCTGTCTCTGTCTCTGTCTCTGTCTCTGTCTCTGTCTCTGTCTCTGTCTCTGTCTCTGTCTCTGTCTCTGTCTCTGTCCCTGTCTCTGTGTCTCTCTCTGTGTGTCTCTGTCTCTGTCTCTGTCTCTGTCTCTGTCTCTGTCTCTGCCTCTGTCTCTGTCTCTGTCTCTGTCTCTGTCTCTGTCTCTGTGTCTCTTTCTGTGTGTCTCTGTCTCTGTCTCTGTCTCTGTCTTTGTCTCTGTCTCTGTCTCTGTCTCTGTGTCTCTGTCTCTGTGTCGCTGTTTCTGTGTCTGTCTCTGTCTCTGAGTCTTTGTCTGTGTGACCCTGTCTCTGTGTCTCTGTCCCAGTGTCTGCGTCTCTGTGTATCTGTCTCTCTCTCTCTGTGTCTCTGTCTCTGTATCTCTGTCTCTGTGACTCTGCCTCTTTGTCCCTGTCTCTGTGTCTCTGTCCCTGTTTCTCCGTCTCTGTGTCTCTGTCTCTGTCTCTGTGTCACTGTCTGTGAACCTCTGTCTCTGTGTCTCCGTCTCTGTGTCTCTGTCGCTGGGTATCTGTCTCTGTCTCTGTCTCTGTCTCTGTCTCTGTCTCTGTCTCTGTCTCTGTCTCTGTCTCTGACTCTGTCTCTGTCTCTGTCTCTGTCTCTGTCTCTGTCTCTGTCTCTGTGTCTCTGTCTCTGTGTCGCTGTTTCTGTGTCTGTCTCTGTCTCAGTGTCTCCATCTCTGTGTCTCTGTCGCTGGGTCTCTGTCTCTGTCTCTGTCTCTGTGTCTCTTTCTGTGTGTCTCTGTCTCTGTCTCTGTCTTTGTCGCTGTCTCTGACTCTGTCTTTGTCTCTGTGTCTCTGTCTCTGTCTCTGTCTCTGTCTCTGCCTCTGTCTCTGTGTCTCTTTCTGTGTGCCTCTGTCTCTGTCTCTGTCTCTGTCTCTGTCTCTGTCTCTGTCTCTGTCTCTGTCTCTGTCTCTGTCTCTGTCTCTGTCTCTGTCTCTGACTCTGTCTCTGTCTCTGTGTCTCCGTCTCCTTGTCTCTGTTTTTGTCTCTGTCTTTATATCTGTCTCTGACTCTGTCTCTGCCTCTGTGTCTCTGTCTGCGTGTCTCTGTCTCTGTCTCTGTCTCTGTCTCTGTCTCTGTCTCTGTCTCTGTCTCTGTGTCTCTGTCTCTGTGTCTCTGTGCCTCTGTCTCTGTCTCTGTGTTCCTGTCTCTGTTTCTCTGTCTCTGTCTCTGAGTCTTTGTCTGTGTGACCCTGTCTCTGTGTCTCTGTCCCAGTGTCTGCGTCTCTGTGTATCTGTCTCTCTCTCTCTGTGTCTCTGTCTCTGTATCTCTGTCTCTGTGACTCTGCCTCTTTGTCCCTGTCTCGGTGTCTCTGTCCCTGTGTCTGTATCACCGTGTCCCTGTCTCCGTCCCTATGTCTCTGTCTCTGTGTCTCTGTATCTGTGAATCTGTCTCTGTGTTTCTGTCTCTGTGTCTCTAGCCCTGTGTCTCCGTCTCTGTATCTCTGTCCCCTGACTCTGTCTCTGTGTCAATGTGTCTGAATCTCTGTCTCTGTGTCTCTGTCTCTGTGAACCTGTCTCTCTGTTTCTGTTTCTGTGTCTCTCTCTCCGTGTCACTTTCTGTGTGTCTCTTTCTCTGTATCTGTCTTTGTCTCTGTCTCTGACTCTGTCTCTGTCTCTGTGTCTCCGTCTCCTTGTCTCTGTTTTTGTCTCTGTCTTTATCTCTGTCTCTGACTCTGTCTCTGCCTCTGTGTCTCTGTCTGCGTGTCTCTGTCTCTGTCTCTGTCTCTGTCTCTGTCTCTGTTTCTCTTTCTCTGTGTCTCTGTCTCTGTGTCTCTGCACCTGTGTCTCTGTCCCTGTCTCTCCGTCTCCGCGTCTCGTTCTCTGTGTCTGTGTCTCCGTCTCTGTGTCTCTGTCTCTGTCTCTGTGTCACTATCTGTGAATCTCTGTCTCTGTGTCTCTGTCTCCGTGTCTCTGTCTCTGTGTCTCTGTCTCTGTGTATCTGTCTCTGTGTCTCTTTCTCTATGTCCCTGTCTCTGTCTCTGTTTCTCTTTCTCCGTGTCTCTGTCTCTGTATCTCTGTCCCTGTATCTCCGTCTCTGTGCGTCTGTCTCTGTTGTTATGTCTCTGTGTCTCCGTCCCTGTGTCTCTGTCTCTGTGTCACTGTCTCTGTGTCTCTGTCTCTGAGTCTCTGCATCTGTGTCTCTGTGCCTCTGCCTCTGTATATCTGTCTATGTGTCTCTGTCTCCGTGTCTCTGCCTCAGTGTCTCTGTCTCTTTTTTCTCTGTCTCTGTGTCTCTGTCTCCATCTCTGTGTCTCTGTCTATGTGTCTCCGTCCCTGTGTCTCCGTCTCTGTGTCACTGTCTCTGTGTCTCTGTCTCTGAGTCTCTGCATCTGTGTCTCTGTCTCTGTCTCTCCGTCTCCGCGTCTCGTTCTCTGTGTCTGTGTCTTCGTCTCTGTGTCTCTGTCTCTGTCTCTGTGTCACTGTCTGTGAATCTCTGTCTCTGTGTCTCCGTCTCTGTGTCTCCGTCTTTGTGTCTCTGTCTCTGTGTCTCTGTCTCTGTGTCTCTGTCTCTGTGACTCTGTCTCTGTGTCTCTGTCTCTGTGTCTCTGTCTCTGTGTCTCCGTCTCTGTGTGTCGGTCTCTATGTCTCTGCCTCTGTGTCTCTGCCTCTGTGTCTCTGTCTCGGTGTCTCTGTCCCTGTGCCTCCGTCTCTGTGTGACTGTCTCTGTGTCTCTGTCCCTGTGTCTGTATCACCGTGTCCCTGTCTCCGTCCCTATGTCTCTGTCTCTGTGTCTCTGTCTCTGTGAATCTGTCTCTGTGTTTCTGTCTCTGTGTCTCTAGCCCTGTGTCTCCGTCTCTGTATCTCTGTCCCCTGACTCTGTCTCTGTGTCAATGTGTCTGAATCTCTGTCTCTGCGTCTCTGTCTCTGTGTATCTGTCTCTGTGTCTCTGTCTCTATGTCCATGTCCCTGTGTCTCTATCTCTGTGTCTCTGTCTCTGTGCCTCTGTCTCTGTGTCTCTGTCTCTGAGAATCTGTCTCTGTGTTTCTGTCCCTGTGTCACTGTCTCGGTGTCTCTGTCTCTGTGCCTCTGTCTCTGTCTCCGTGTTCCTGTCTCTGTTTCTCTGTCTCTTTCTCTGAGTCTTTGTCTGTGTGACCCTGTCTCTGTGTCTCTGTCCCAGTGTCTCCGCCTCTGTGTATCTGTCTCTCTCTCTCTGTGTCTCTGTCTCTGTATCTCTGTCTCTGTGGCCCTGCCTCTTTGTCCCTGTCTCTGTGTCTCTCTCCCTGTGTCTCCGTCTCTGTGTCTCTGTCTCTGTCTCTGTGTCACTGTCTGTGAATCTCTGTCTCTGTGTCTCCGTCTCTGTGTCTCTGTCGCTGGGTCTCTGTCTCCGTGTCACTTTCTGTGTGTCTCTTTCTCTGTATCTGTCTCTGTCTCTGTCTCTGTCTCTGTCTCTGTCTCTGTCTCTGTCTCTGTCTCGGTCTCTGTGTCTCTTTCTGTGTGTCTCTGTCTCTGTCTCTGTCTTTGTCTCTGTCTATGACTCTGTCTCTGTCTCTGTGTCTCTGTCTCTGTGTCGCTGTTTCTGTGTCTGTCTCTGTCTCAGTGTCTCCATCTCTGTGTCTCTGTCGCTGGGTCTCTGTCTCTGTCTCTCTCTCTGCCGTGTCTCTGTCTCTGTGTTTCTGTCTGTGTGTCTCTGACTCTGTGTCTCTCTCTCCGTGTCACTTTCTGTGTGTCTCTTCCTCTGTATCTGTCTTTGTCTCTGTCTCTGACTCTGTCTCGGTCTCTGTCTCTGTCTCTGTCTCTGCCATGTCTCTGTCTCTGTGTCTCTGTCTGTGTGTCTCTGACTCTGTGTCTCTCTCTCCGTGTCACTTTCTGTGTGTCTCTTTCTCTGTATCTGTCTTTGTCTCTGTCTCTGTCTCTGTCTCTGTCTCTGTCTCTGTCTCTGTCTCTGTCTCTGTCTCTGTCTCTGTCTCTGTCTCTGTCCCTGTCTCTGTCTCTGTCTCTGTCTCTGCCTCTGTCTCTGCCTCTGTCTCTGTCTCTGTCTCTGTCTCTGTGTCTCTTTCTGTGTGCCTCTGTCTCTGTCTCTGTCTCTGTCTCTGTCTCTGTCTCTGTCTCTGTCTCTGTGTCTCTTTCTGTGTGTCTCTGTCTCTGCCTCTGTCTCTGTCTTTGTCTCTGTCTCTGACTCTGTCTCTGTCTCTGTGTCTCTGTCTCTGTGTCGCTGTTTCTGTGTCTGTCTCTGTCTCAGTGTCTCCATCTCTGTGTCTCTGTCGTTGGGTCTCTGTCTCTGTCGTTCGGTCTCTGTCTCTGTCTCTGTCTCTGTCTCTGTCTCTGTCTCTGTCTCTGTCTCTGTGTCTCTTTCTGTGTGTCTCTGTCTCTGTCTCTGTCTTTGTCGCTGTCTCAGACTCTGTCTCTGTCTCTGTGTCTCTGTCTCTGTGTCGCTGTTTCTGTGTCTGTCTCTGTCTCAGTGTCTCCATCTCTGTGTCTCTGTCTCTGTCTCTGTCTCTGTCTCTGTCTCTGTCTCTGTCTCTGTCTCTGTCTCTGTCTCTGTCTCTGTCTCTGTCTCTGCCTCTGTCTCTGTCTCTGTCTCTGTCTCTGTCTCTGTCTCTGTCTCTGTCTCTGTCTCTGTCTCTGTCTCTGTCTCTGTCTCTGTCTCTGTCTCTGTCTCTGTCTCTGTCTCTGTCTCTGTCTCTGTGTCTCTCTCTGTGTGTCTCGGTCTCTGTCTCTGTCTCTGTCTCTGTCTCTGTCTCTGCCTCTGTCTCTGTCTCTGTCTCTGTCTCTGTCTCTGTGTCTCTTTCTGTGTGTCTCTGTCTCTGTCTCTGTCTCTGTCTTTGTCTCTGTCTCTGTCTCTGTCTCTGTGTCTCTGTCTCTGTGTCGCTGTTTCTGTGTCTGTCTCTGTCTCTGAGTCTTTGTCTGTGTGACCCTGTCTCTGTGTCTCTGTCCCAGTGTCTGCGTCTCTTTGTATCTGTCTCTCTCTCTCTGTGTCTCTGTCTCTGTATCTCTGTCTCTGTGACTCTGCCTCTTTGTCCCTGTCTCTGTGTCTCTGTCCCTGTTTCTCCGTCTCTGTGTCTCTGTCTCTGTCTCTGTGTCACTGTCTGTGAACCTCTGTCTCTGTGTCTCCGTCTCTGTGTCTCTGTCGCTGGGTATCTGTCTCTGTCTCTGTCTCTGTCTCTGTCTCTGTCTCTGTCTCTGTCTCTGTCTCTGTCTCTGTCTCTGTCTCTGACTCTGTCTCTGTCTCTGTCTCTGTCTCTGTCTCTGTGTCTCTGTCTCTGTGTCGCTGTTTCTGTGTCTGTCTCTGTCTCAGTGTCTCCATCTCTGTGTCTCTGTCGCTGGGTCTCTGTCTCTGTCTCTGTCTCTGTGTCTCTTTCTGTGTGTCTCTGTCTCTGTCTCTGTCTTTGTCGCTGTCTCTGACTCTGTCTTTGTCTCTGTGTCTCTGTCTCTGTCTCTGTCTCTGTCTCTGCCTCTGTCTCTGTGTCTCTTTCTGTGTGCCTCTGTCTCTGTCTCTGTCTCTGTCTCTGTCTCTGTCTCTGTCTCTGTCTCTGTCTCTGTGTCTCTGTCTCTGTGTCGCTGTTTCTGTGTCTGTCTCTGTCTCAGTGTCTCCATCTCTGTGTCTCTGTCGCTGGGTCTCTGTCTCTGTCTCTGTCTCTGTCTCTGTCTCTGTCTCTGTCTCTGTCTCTGTCTCTGTCTCTGACTCTGTCTCTGTCTCTGTGTCTCCGTCTCCTTGTCTCTGTTTTTGTCTCTGTCTTTATATCTGTCTCTGACTCTGTCTCTGCCTCTGTGTCTCTGTCTGCGTGTCTCTGTCTCTGTCTCTGTCTCTGTCTCTGTCTCTGTCTCTGTCTCTGTGTCTCTGTCTCTGTGTCTCTGTGCCTCTGTCTCTGTCTCTGTGTTCCTGTCTCTGTTTCTCTGTCTCTGTCTCTGAGTCTTTGTCTGTGTGACCCTGTCTCTGTGTCTCTGTCCCAGTGTCTGCGTCTCTGTGTATCTGTCTCTCTCTCTCTGTGTCTCTGTCTCTGTATCTCTGTCTCTGTGACTCTGCCTCTTTGTCCCTGTCTCGGTGTCTCTGTCCCTGTGTCTGTATCACCGTGTCCCTGTCTCCGTCCCTATGTCTCTGTCTCTGTGTCTCTGTATCTGTGAATCTGTCTCTGTGTTTCTGTCTCTGTGTCTCTAGCCCTGTGTCTCCGTCTCTGTATCTCTGTCCCCTGACTCTGTCTCTGTGTCAATGTGTCTGAATCTCTGTCTCTGTGTCTCTGTCTCTGTGAACCTGTCTCTCTGTTTCTGTTTCTGTGTCTCTCTCTCCGTGTCACTTTCTGTGTGTCTCTTTCTCTGTATCTGTCTTTGTCTCTGTCTCTGACTCTGTCTCTGTCTCTGTGTCTCCGTCTCCTTGTCTCTGTTTTTGTCTCTGTCTTTATCTCTGTCTCTGACTCTGTCTCTGCCTCTGTGTCTCTGTCTGCGTGTCTCTGTCTCTGTCTCTGTCTCTGTCTCTGTCTCTGTTTCTCTTTCTCTGTGTCTCTGTCTCTGTGTCTCTGCACCTGTGTCTCTGTCCCTGTCTCTCCGTCTCCGCGTCTCGTTCTCTGTGTCTGTGTCTCCGTCTCTGTGTCTCTGTCTCTGTCTCTGTGTCACTATCTGTGAATCTCTGTCTCTGTGTCTCTGTCTCCGTGTCTCTGTCTCTGTGTCTCTGTCTCTGTGTATCTGTCTCTGTGTCTCTTTCTCTATGTCCCTGTCTCTGTCTCTGTTTCTCTTTCTCCGTGTCTCTGTCTCTGTATCTCTGTCCCTGTATCTCCGTCTCTGTGCGTCTGTCTCTGTTGTTATGTCTCTGTGTCTCCGTCCCTGTGTCTCTGTCTCTGTGTCACTGTCTCTGTGTCTCTGTCTCTGAGTCTCTGCATCTGTGTCTCTGTGCCTCTGCCTCTGTATATCTGTCTATGTGTCTCTGTCTCCGTGTCTCTGCCTCAGTGTCTCTGTCTCTTTTTTCTCTGTCTCTGTGTCTCTGTCTCCATCTCTGTGTCTCTGTCTATGTGTCTCCGTCCCTGTGTCTCCGTCTCTGTGTCACTGTCTCTGTGTCTCTGTCTCTGAGTCTCTGCATCTGTGTCTCTGTCTCTGTCTCTCCGTCTCCGCGTCTCGTTCTCTGTGTCTGTGTCTTCGTCTCTGTGTCTCTGTCTCTGTCTCTGTGTCACTGTCTGTGAATCTCTGTCTCTGTGTCTCCGTCTCTGTGTCTCCGTCTTTGTGTCTCTGTCTCTGTGTCTCTGTCTCTGTGTCTCTGTCTCTGTGACTCTGTCTCTGTGTCTCTGTCTCTGTGTCTCTGTCTCTGTGTCTCCGTCTCTGTGTGTCGGTCTCTATGTCTCTGCCTCTGTGTCTCTGCCTCTGTGTCTCTGTCTCGGTGTCTCTGTCCCTGTGCCTCCGTCTCTGTGTGACTGTCTCTGTGTCTCTGTCCCTGTGTCTGTATCACCGTGTCCCTGTCTCCGTCCCTATGTCCCTGTCTCTGTGTCTCTGTCCCTGTGTCTCCGTCTCTGAGTCTCTGTCGCTGGGTCTCTGTCTCTGTCTCTGTCTCTGTCTCTGTCTCTGTCTCTGTCTCTGTCTCTGTCCCTGTCTCTGTCTCTGTGTCTCTTTCTGTGTGTCTCTGTCTCTGTCTCTGTCTTTGTCTCTGTCTCTGACTCTGTCTCTGTCTCTGTGTCTCTGTCTCTGTGTCGCTGTTTCTGTGTCTGTCTCTGTCTCAGTGTCTCCATCTCTGTGTCTCTGTCGTTGGGTCTCTGTCTCTGTCGTTGGGTCTCTGTCTCTGTCTCTGTCTCTGCCTCTGTCTCTGTCTCTGTCTCTGTGTCTCTTTCTGTGTGTCTCTGTCTCTGTCTCTGTCTTTGTCGCTGTCTCAGACTCTGTCTCTGTCTCTGTGTCTCTGTCTCTGTGTCGCTGTTTCTGTGTCTGTCTCTGTCTCAGTGTCTCCATCTCTGTGTCTCTGTCGCTGGGTCTCTGTCTCTGTCTCTGTCTCTGTCTCTGCCTCGGTCTCTGTCTCTGTCTCTGTCTCTGCCATGTCTCTGTCTCTGTGTCTCTGTCTCTGTCTCTGTCTCTGTCTCTGTCTATGTCTCTGTCTCTGTCTCTGTCTCTGTCTCTGTATCTGTCTCTGTCTCTGTCTCTGTCTCTGTCTCTGTCTCTGTCTCTGTGTCTCTCTCTGTGTGTCTCTGTCTCTGTCTCTGTCTCTGTCTCTGTCTCTGTCTCTGTCTCTGTCTCTGTCTCTGTCCCTGTCTCTGTCTCTGTCTCTGTCTCTGCCTCTGTGTCTATGTCTGCGTGTCTTTGTCTCTGTCTCTGTCTCTGTCTCTGTCTCTGTCTCTGTCTCTGTCTCTGTCTCTGTCTCTGTCTCTGTCTCTGTCTCTGTCTCTGTCTCTGTCTCTGTCTCTGTGTCTCTGTCTCTGTGTCTCTGTCTCTGTGTCTCTGTTCCTGTGTCTCTGTCTCTGTCTCTGTCTCTGTGTCTCTGTCTCTGAGTCTCTGTCTCTATGTCCCTTTCTCTGTGTCTCTGTCCCTGTATCTCCGTCTCTGTGTGTCTGTCTCTGTTGTTATGTCTCTGTGTCTCCGTCCCTGTGTCTCTGACTCTGTCTCTGTGTCTCTGTCTCCGTGTCTCTGTCTCTGTGTCTCTGTCTCTGTGTATCTGTCTCTGTGTCTCTTTCCCTATGTCTCTGTCTCTGTCTCTGTCTCTGTTTCTCTTTCTCCGTGACTCTGTCTCTGTATCTCTGTCCCTGTATGTCCGTCTCTGTGTGTCTGTATCTGTTGTTATGTCTCTGTGTCTCCGTCCCTGTGTCTCTGTCTCTGTCTCTGAGGCTCTGTCTCTGTGTATGTGTCTCTGTGTCTCTGTCTCTGTCTCTGTTTCTCTTTCTCTGTGTCTCTGTCTATATGTCTCTGTGAGTGTGTCTCCGTCTCTGTGTCTCTGTCTCCGTCCCTGTGTGTCTGTCTCTGTGTCTCTGTCTCCGTGTCTCCGTCCCTGTGTCTCTGTCTCTGTCTCTGTGCCTCTGCCTCTGCGTATCTGTCTATGTTTCTCTGTCTCCGTGTCTCTGCCTCAGTGTCTCTGTCTCTTTTTTCTCTGTCTCTGTGTCTCTGTCTCCATCTCTGTGCCTCTGTCATTGTGTCTCCGTCCCTGTGTCTCCGTCTCTGTGTCACTGTCTCTGTGTCTCTGTCTCTGAGTCTCTGCTTCTGTGTCTCTGTCTCTGTCTCTCCGTCTCCGCGTCTCGTTCTCTGTGTCTGTGTCTCCGTCTCTGTGTCTCTGTCTCTGTCTCTGTGTCACTGTCTGTGAATCTCTGTCTCTGTGTCTCCGTCTCTGTGTCTCCGTCTCTTTGTCTCTGTCTCTGTCTCTGTCTCTGTCTCTGTCTCTGTCTCTGTCTCTGTCTCTGTCTCTGTCTCTGTCTTTATCTCTGTCTCTGACTCTGTCTCTGCCTCTGTGTCTCTGTCTGCGTGTCTCTGTCTCTGTATCTGTCTCTGTCTCTGTCTCTGTGTCTCTGTCCCTGTGTCTCTGTTCCTGTGTCTCTGTCTCTGTCTCTGTCTCTGTGTCTCTGTCTCTGAGTCTCTGTCTCTATGTCTCTTTCTCTGTGTCTCTGTCTCTGTGACTCTGTCTGTATGTCTCTGTCTCTGTCTCTGTTTCTCTTTCTCTGTGTCTCTGTCTCTGTGTCTCTGTCCCTGTATCTCCGTATCTGTGTGTCTGTCTCTGTTGTTATGTCTCTGTGTCTCCGTCCCTGTGTCTCTGTCTCTGTCTCTGTGTCTCTGTCTCCGTGTCTCTGTCTCTGTGTCTCTGTCTCTGTGTCTCTGTTTCTATGTCTCTGTTTCTCTCTCTCCGTGTCTCTGTCTCTGTGTCTCTGTCTCTGTGTCTCTGTCTCTGTGTCTCTGTCTCTGTGTCTCTGTCTCTGTCTCTGTGTCTCTGTCTCTGTGTCTCTGTCTCTGTGACTCTGTCTCTGTGTCTCTGTCTCTGTGTCTCTGTCTCTGTGTCTCCGTCTCTGTGTGTCGGTCTCTATGTCTCTGTCTCTGTGTCTCTGCCTCTGTGTCTCTGTCTCGGTGTCTCTGTCCCTGTGCCTCCGTCTCTGTGTGACTGTCTCTGTGTCTCTGTCTCTGTGTCTGTGTCACCGTGTCCCTGTCTCCGTCCCTATGTCTCTGTCTCTGTGTCTCTGTCTCTGTGAATCTGTCTCTGTGTTTCTGTCTCTGTGTCTCTGTCTCTGTGTCTCTGTCTCTGTGGCACCGTCTCTGTGTCTCTGCCTCTGCCACTATCTGTCTCTGTCTCTATCTCTGTCTCTGTCTCTGTCTCTGTCTCTGTGTCTGTCTCTGTCTCTGTCTCTATCTCTATCTCTGTCTCTGTCTCTGTCTCTGTCTCTGTCTCTGTCTCTGTCTCTGTCTCTGTCTCTGTCTCTGTCTCTGTGTATCTGTCTCTGTGTCTCTTTCTCTATGTCTCTGTCTCTGTCTCTGTCTCTGTCTCTGTCTCTGTCTCTGTGTCTCTTTCTGTGTGCCTTTTTCTCTGTCTCTGTCTCTGTCTCTGTCTCTGTCTCTGTCTCTGTCTCTGTGTCTCTTTCTGTGTGTCTCTGTCTCTGTCTCTGTCTTTGTCTCTGTCTCTGTCTCTGTGTCTCTGTCTCTGTGTCTCTGTCTCTGTGTCTCTGTCTCTGTGTCGCTGTTTCTGTGTCTGTCTCTGTCTCAGTGTCTCCATCTCTGTGTCTCTGTCGCTGGGTCTCTGTCTCTGTCTCTGTCTCTGTCTCTGTCTCTGCCTCGGTCTCTGTCTCTGTCTCTCTCTCTGCCATGTCTCTGTCTCTGTGTCTCTGTCTGTGTGTCTCTGACTCTGCGTCTCTCTCTCCGTGTCACTTTCTGTGTGTCTCTTTCTCTGTATCTGTCTTTCTCTCTGTCTCTGACTCTGTCTCTGTCTCTGTGTCTCCGTCTCCTTGTCTCTGTTTTTGTCTCTGTCTTTATCTCTGTCTCCGACTCTGTCTCTGCCTCTGTGTCTATGTCTGCGTGTCTTTGTCTCTGTCTCTGTCTCTGTCTCTGTCTCTGTCTCTGTCTCTGTCTCTGTCTCTGTATCTGCCTCTGTCTCTGTCTCTGTCTCTGTGTCTCTGTCTCTGTGTCTCTGTTCCTGTGTCTCTGTCTCTGTCTCTGTCTCTGTGTCTCTGTCTCTGACTCTCTGTCTCTATGTCTCTTTCTCTGTGTCTCTGTCCCTGTATCTCCGTCTCTGTGTGTCTGTCTCTGTTGTTATGTCTCTGTGTCTCCGTCCCTGTGTCTCTGACTCTGTCTCTGTGTCTCTGTCTCCGTGTCTCTGTCTCTGTGTCTCTGTCTCTGTGTATCTGTCTCTGTGTCTCTTTCCCTATGTCTCTGTCTCTGTCTCTGTCTCTGTTTCTCTTTCTCCGTGTCTCTGTCTCTGTATCTCTGTCCCTGTATCTCCGTCTCTGTGTGTCTGTCTCTGTTGTTATGTCTCTGTGTCTCCGTCCCTGTGTCTCTGTCTCTGTCTCTGTGGCTCTGTCTCTGTGTATGTGTCTCTGTGTCTCTGTCTCTGTGTCTCTGTTTCTATGTCTCTGTTTCTCTCTCTCCGTGTCTCTGTCTCTGTGTCTCTGTCTCTGTCTCTGTTTCTCTTTCTCTGTGTCTCTGTCTATATGTTTCTGTGAGTGTGTCTCCGTCTCTGTGTCTCTGTCTCCGTCCCTGTGTGTCTGTCTCTGTGTCTCTGTCTCCGTGTCTCCGTCCCTGTGTCTCTGTCTCTGTCTCTGTGCCTCTGCCTCTGCGTATCTGTCTATGTTTCTCTGTCTCCGTGTCTCTGCCTCAGTGTCTCTGTCTCTTTTTTCTCTGTCTCTGTGTCTCTGTCTCCATCTCTGTGCCTCTGTCTCTGTGTCTCCGTCCCTGTGTCTCTGTCTCTGTGTCACTGTCTCTGTGTCTCTGTCTCTGAGTCTCTGCTTCTGTGTCTCTGTCTCTGTCTCTCCGTCTCCGCGTCTCGTTCTCTGTGTCTGTGTCTCCGTCTCTGTGTCTCTGTCTCTGTCTCTGTGTCACTGTCTGTGAATCTCTGTCTCTGTGTCTCCGTCTCTGTGTCTCCGTCTCTGTGTCTCTGTCTCTGTGTCTCTGTCTCCGTCCCTATGTCTCTGTCTCTGTGTCTGTGTCTCTGTGAATCTGTCTCTGTGTTTCTGTCTCTGTGTCTCTGTCTCTGTGTCTCTGTCTCTGTGTCTCTGTCTCTGTGTCTCTGTCTCTGTGTCTCTGTCTCTGTGTCTCTGTCTCTGTGTCTCTGTCTCTGTGTCTCTGTCTCTGTGTCTCTGTCTCTGTGTCTCTGTCTCTGTGTCTCTGTCTCTGTGTCTCTGCTTCTGTGTCTCAGTCTCTGTGTCTCCGTCTCTTTGTCTCTGTCTCTGTCTCTGTCTCTGTCTCTGTCTCTGTCTCTGTCTCTGTCTCTGTCTCTGTCTCTGTCTCTGTCTCTGTCTCTGTCTCTGTCTCTGTCACTGTCTCTGTCTCTGTCTCTGTCTCTGTGTCTCTGTCTCTGTGTCGCTGTTTCTGTGTCTGTCTCTGTCTCAGTGTCTCCATCTCTGTGTCCCTGTCGCTGGGTCTCTGTCTCTGTCTCTGTCTCTGTCTCTGTCTCTGTCTCTGTCTCTGTCTCTGTCTCTGTCTCTGTCTCTGTCTCTGTCTCTGTCTCTGTCTCTCTCTCTGCCATGTCTCTGTCTCTGTGTCTCTGTCTGTGTGCCTCTGACTCTGTGTCTCTCTCTCCGTGTCACTTTCTGTGTGTCTCTATCTCTGTATCGGTCTTTGTCTCTGTCTCTGACTCTGTCTCTGTCTCTGTGTCTCTTTCTGTGTGCCTCTGTCTCTGTCTCTGTCTCTGTCTCTGTCTCTGTCTCTGTCTCTGTCTCTGTCTCTGTCTCTGTGTCTCTTTCTGTGTGTCTCTGTCTCTGTCTCTGTCTCTGTGTCTCTTTCTGTGTGTCTCTGTCTCTGTCTCTGTCTTTGTCTCTGTCTCTGACTCTGTCTCTGTCTCTGTGTCTCTGTCTCTGTGTCGCTGTTTCTGTGTCTGTCTCTGTCTCAGTGTCTCCATCTCTGTATCTCTGTCGCTGGGTCTCTGTCTCTGTCTCTGTCTCTGTCTCTGTCTCTGTCTCTGTCTCTGTCTCTGTCTCTGTCTCTGTCTCTGTCTCTGTCTCTGTCTCTGTCTCTGTCTCTGTGTCTCTTTCTGTGTGTCTCTGTCTCTGTCTCTGCCTTTGTCTCTGTCTCTGACTCTGTCTCTGTCTCGGTGTCTCTGTCTCTGTGCCTCTGTCTCTGTCTCTGTGTTCCTGTCTCTGTTTCTCTGTCTCTGTCTCTGAGTCTTTGTCTGTGTGACCCTGTCTCTGTGTCTCTGTCCCAGTGTCTGCGTCTCTGTGTATCTGTCTCTCTCTCTCTGTGTCTCTGTCTCTGTATCTCTGTCTCTGTGACTCTGCCTCTTTGTCCCTGTCTCGGTGTCTCTGTCCCTGTGTCTGTATCACCGTGTCCCTGTCTCCGTCCCTATGTCTCTGTCTCTGTGTCTCTGTATCTGTGAATCTGTCTCTGTGTTTCTGTCTCTGTGTCTCTAGCCCTGTGTCTCCGTCTCTGTATCTCTGTCCCCTGACTCTGTCTCTGTGTCAATGTGTCTGAATCTCTGTCTCTGTGTCTCTGTCTCTGTGAACCTGTCTCTCTGTTTCTGTTTCTGTGTCTCTCTCTCCGTGTCACTTTCTGTGTGTCTCTTTCTCTGTATCTGTCTTTGTCTCTGTCTCTGACTCTGTCTCTGTCTCTGTGTCTCCGTCTCCTTGTCTCTGTTTTTGTCTCTGTCTTTATCTCTGTCTCTGACTCTGTCTCTGCCTCTGTGTCTCTGTCTGCGTGTCTCTGTCTCTGTCTCTGTCTCTGTCTCTGTCTCTGTTTCTCTTTCTCTGTGTCTCTGTCTCTGTGTCTCTGCACCTGTGTCTCTGTCCCTGTCTCTCCGTCTCCGCGTCTCGTTCTCTGTGTCTGTGTCTCCGTCTCTGTGTCTCTGTCTCTGTCTCTGTGTCACTATCTGTGAATCTCTGTCTCTGTGTCTCTGTCTCCGTGTCTCTGTCTCTGTGTCTCTGTCTCTGTGTATCTGTCTCTGTGTCTCTTTCTCTATGTCTCTGTCTCTGTCTCTGTTTCTCTTTCTCCGTGTCTCTGTCTCTGTATCTCTGTCCCTGTATCTCCGTCTCTGTGCGTCTGTTTCTGTTGTTATGTCTCTGTGTCTCCGTCCCTGTGTCTCTGTCTCTGTGTCACTGTCTCTGTGTCTCTGTCTCTGAGTCTCTGCATCTGTGTCTCTGTGCCTCTGCCTCTGTATATCTGTCTATGTGTCTCTGTCTCCGTGTCTCTGCCTCAGTGTCTCTGTCTCTTTTTTCTCTGTCTCTGTGTCTCTGTCTCCATCTCTGTGTCTCTGTCTATGTGTCTCCGTCCCTGTGTCTCCGTCTCTGTGTCACTGTCTCTGTGTCTCTGTCTCTGAGTCTCTGCATCTGTGTCTCTGTCTCTGTGTCTCTGTCTCTGTCTCTGTCTCTGTCTCTGTCTCTGTCTCTGTCTCTGTCTCTGTCTCTGCCTCTGTCTCTGTCTCTGTCTCTGTCTCTGTCTCTGTCTCTGTCTCTGTCTCTGTCTCTGTCTCTGTCTCTGTCTCTGTCTCTGTCTCTGTCTCTGTCTCTGTCTCTGTCTCTGCTCTGTCTCTGTCTCTGTCTCTGCCATGTCTCTGTCTCTGTGACACTGTCTGTGAATCTCTGTCTCTGTGTCTCCGTCTCTGTGTCTCTGTCGCTGGGTCTCTGTCTCTGTCTCTGTCTCTGTCTCTGTCTCTGTCTCTGTCTCTGTCACTGTCTCTGCCTCTGTGTATCTGTCTATGTGTCTCTGTCTCCGTGTCTCTGCCTCAGTGTCTCTGTCTCTTTTTTCTCTGTCTCTGTGTCTCTGTCTCCATCTCTGTGTCTCTGTCTCTGTGTCTCCGTCCCTGTGTCTCCGTCTCTGTGTCACTGTCTCTGTGTCTCTGTCTCTGAGTCTCTGCATCTGTGTCTCTGTCTCTGTCTCTCCGTCTCCGCGTCTCGTTCTCTGTGTCTGCGTCTCCGCCTCTGTGTCTCTGTCTCTGTCTCTGTGTCACTCTCTGTGAATCTCTGTCTCTGTGTCTCCGTCTCTGTGTCTCCGTCTCTGTGTCTCTGTCTCTGTCTCTCTCTCTCTGTGTCTCTGTCTCTGTATCTCTGTCTCTGTGACTCTGCCTCTTTGTCCCTGTCTCTGTGTCTCTGTCCCGGTGTCTCCGTCTCTGTGTCTCTGTCTCTGTGTCGCTGTTCCTGTGTCTGTCTCTGTCTCAGTGTCTGCATCTCTGTGTCTCTGTCGCTGGGTCTCTGTCTCTGTCTTTGTCTCTGTCTCTGTCTCTGTCTCTGTCTCTGTCTCTGTCTCTGTCTCTGTCTCTGACTCTGTCTCTGTCTTTGTCTCTGTCTCTGTCTCTGTCTCTGTCTCTGTCTCTGTCTCTGTCTCTGTCTCTGTCTCTGTCTCTGTCTCTGTCTCTGTCCTTGTCTCTGTCTCTGTCTCTGTCTCTGTCTCTGTGTCTCTGTCTCTGTGTCTCTGTCTCTGTCTCTGTCTCTGTCTCTGACTCTGTCTCTGTCTCTGTGTCTGTCTCTGTCTCTGTCTCTGTCTCTGTCTCTGTCTCTGTCTCTGTCTCTGTGTCTCTTTCTGTGAGTCTCTGTCTCTGTCTCTGTGTCTCTTTCTGTGTGTCTTTGTCTCTGTCTCTGTCTCTGTGTCTCTGTCTCTGTGTATCTGTCTCTGTGTCTCTTTCTCTATGTCTCTGTCTCTGTCTCTGTTTCTCTTTCTCCGTGTCTCTGTCTCTGTATCTCTGTCCCTGTATCTCCGTCTCTGTGTGCCTGTCTCTGTTGTTATGTCTCTGTGTTTCCGTCCCTGTGTCTCTGTCTCTGTCTCTGTGTCTCTGTCTCTGTGTATCTGTCTCTGTGTCTCTGTCTGTGTGTCTCTGTTTCTATGTCTCTGTTTCTCTCTCTCCGCGTCTCTGTCTCTGTGTCTCTGTCCCTGTCTCTGTTTCTCTTTCGCTGTGTGTCTGTCTCTATGTCTCTGTGAGTGTGTCTCCGTCTCTGTGTCTCTGTCTCCGTCCCTGTGTGTCTGTATCTGTGTCTCTGTCTCCGTGTCTCCGTCCCTGTGTCTCTGTCTCTGTCTCTGTGCCTCTGCCTCTGTGTATCTGTCTATGTGTCTCTGTCTCCGTGTCTCTGCCTCAGTGTCTCTGTCTCTTTTTTCTCTGTCTCTGTGTCTCTGTCTCCATCTCTGTGTCTCTGTCTCTGTGTCTCCGTCCCTGTGTCTCCGTCTCTGTGTCACTGTCTCTGTGTCTCTGTCTCTGAGTCTCTGCATCTGTGTCTCTGTCTCTGTCTCTCCGTCTCCGCGTCTCGTTCTCTGTGTCTGCGTCTCCGCCTCTGTGTCTCTGTCTCTGTCTCTGTGTCACTCTCTGTGAATCTCTGTCTCTGTGTCTCCGTCTCTGTGTCTCCGTCTCTGTATCTCTGTCTCTGTCTCTCTCTCTCTGTGTCTCTGTCTCTGTATCTCTGTCTCTGTGACTCTGCCTCTTTGTCCCTGTCTCTGTGTCTCTGTCCCGGTGTCTCCGTCTCTGTGTCTCTGTCTCTGTGTCGCTGTTCCTGTGTCTGTCTCTGTCTCAGTGTCTGCATCTCTGTGTCTCTGTCGCTGTGACTCTGTCTCTGTCTTTGTCTCTGTCTCTGTCTCTGTCTCTGTCTCTGTCTCTGTCTCTGACTCTGTCTCTGTCTCTGTCTCTGTCTCTGTCTCTGTCTCTGTCTCTGTCTCTGTCTCTGTCTCTGTCTCTGTCTCTGTCTCTGTCTCTGTCTCTGTCTCTGTCTCTGTCTCTGTCTCTGTCTCTGTCTCTGTCTCTGTCTCTGTCTCTGTCTCTGTCTCTGTCTCTGTCTCTGTCTCTGCCTCTGTGTCTCTGTCTCTGTGTCTCTGTATCTGTCTCTGTCTCTGTCTCTGTCTCTGTCTCTGTCTCTGTCTCTGTCTCTGCCTCTGTCTCTGTCTCTGTCTCTGTCTCTGTCTCTGTCTCTGTCGCTGTCTCTGTCTCTGTCTCTGTATCTGTCTCTGTGTCTCTTTCTGTGAGTCTCTGTCTCTGTCTCTGTGTCTCTTTCTGTGTGTCTTTGTCTCTGTCTCTGTCTCTGTGTCTCTTTCTGTGTGTCTCTGTCTCTGTCTCTGTCTTTGTCTCTGTCTCTGACTCTGTCTCTGTCTCTGTGTCTCTGTCTCTGTGTCGCTCTTTCTGTGTCTGTCTCTGTCTCAGTGTCTTCATCTCTGTGTCTCTGTCGCTGGGTCTCTGTCTCTGTCTCTGTCTCTGTCTCTGACTCTGTCTCTGTCTCCGTGTCTCTGTCTCTGTGTCGCTGTTTCTGTGTCTGTCTCTGTCTCAGTGTCTTCATCTATGTGTCTCTGTCGCTGGGTCTCTGTCGCTGGGTCTCTGTCTCTGTCTCTGTCCCTGTCTCTGTCTCTGTCTCTGTCTCTGTCTCTGTCTCTGTCTCTGTCTCTGTCTCTGTCTCTGTCTCTGTCTCTGTCTCTGTCTCTGTCTCTGTCTCTGTCTCTGTCTCTGTCTCTGTCTCTGTCTCTGCATCTGTCTCTGTCTCTGTCTCTGTCTCTGTCTCTGTCTCTGTCTCTGTCTCTGTGTCTCTTTCTGTGTGTCTCTGTCTCTGTCTCTGTCTTTGTCTCTGTCTCTGACTCTGTCTCTGTCTCTGTGTCTCTGTCTCTGTGTCGCTGTTTCTGTGTCTGTCTCTGTCTCAGTGTCTCCATCTCTGTGTCTCTGTCGCTGGGCCTCTGTCTCTGTCTCTGTCTCTGTCTCCGTCTCTGTCTCTGTCTCTGTCTCTGTCTCTGTCTCTGTGTCTCTTTCTGTGTGTCTCTGTCTCTGTCTCTGTCTCTGTCTCTGTCTCTTTCTGTGTGTCTCTGTCTCTGTCTCTGTCTTTGTCTCTGTCTCTGAATCTGTCTCTGTCTCTGTGTCTGTCTCTGTCTCAGTGTCTCCATCTCTGTGTCTCTGTCTGTGTGTCTCTGTCTCTGTCTCTGTCTCTGTCTCTGTCTCTGTCTCTGTGTCTCTTTCTGTGTGTCTCTGTCTCTGTCTCTGTCTTTGTGTCTCTGTCGCTGGGTCTATGTCTCTGTCTCTGTCTCAGTCTCTGTCTCTGTCTCTGTCTCTGTCTCTGTCTCTGTCTCTGTCTCTGTCTCTGTCTCTGTCTCTGTCTCTGTCTCTGTCTCTGTCTCTGTCTCTGTCTCTGTCTCTGTCTCTGTCTCTGTCTCTGTCTCTGTCTCTGTCTCTGTCTCTGTCTCTGTCTCTGTCTCTATCTCTGTCTCTGTCTCTGTCTCTGCCTCTGTCTCTGTCTCTGTCTCTGTCTCTGTCTCTGTCTCTGTCTCTGTCTCTGTCTCTGTCTCTGTCTCTGTCTCTGTCTCTGTCTCTGTCTCTGTCTCTGTCTCTGTCTCTGCTCTGTCTCTGTCTCTGTCTCTGCCATGTCTCTGTCTCTGTGACACTGTCTGTGAATCTCTGTCTCTGTGTCTCCGTCTCTGTGTCTCTGTCGCTGGGTCTCTGTCTCTGTCTCTGTCTCTGTCTCTGTCTCTGTCTCTGTCTCTGTCACTGTCTCTGCCTCTGTGTATCTGTCTATGTGTCTCTGTCTCCGTGTCTCTGCCTCAGTGTCTCTGTCTCTTTTTTCTCTGTCTCTGTGTCTCTGTCTCCATCTCTGTGTCTCTGTCTCTGTGTCTCCGTCCCTGTGTCTCCGTCTCTGTGTCACTGTCTCTGTGTCTCTGTCTCTGAGTCTCTGCATCTGTGTCTCTGTCTCTGTCTCTCCGTCTCCGCGTCTCGTTCTCTGTGTCTGCGTCTCCGCCTCTGTGTCTCTGTCTCTGTCTCTGTGTCACTCTCTGTGAATCTCTGTCTCTGTGTCTCCGTCTCTGTGTCTCCGTCTCTGTGTCTCTGTCTCTGTCTCTCTCTCTCTGTGTCTCTGTCTCTGTATCTCTGTCTCTGTGACTCTGCCTCTTTGTCCCTGTCTCTGTGTCTCTGTCCCGGTGTCTCCGTCTCTGTGTCTCTGTCTCTGTGTCGCTGTTCCTGTGTCTGTCTCTGTCTCAGTGTCTGCATCTCTGTGTCTCTGTCGCTGGGTCTCTGTCTCTGTCTTTGTCTCTGTCTCTGTCTCTGTCTCTGTCTCTGTCTCTGTCTCTGTCTCTGTCTCTGACTCTGTCTCTGTCTTTGTCTCTGTCTCTGTCTCTGTCTCTGTCTCTGTCTCTGTCTCTGTCTCTGTCTCTGTCTCTGTCTCTGTCTCTGTCTCTGTCCTTGTCTCTGTCTCTGTCTCTGTCTCTGTCTCTGTGTCTCTGTCTCTGTGTCTCTGTCTCTGTCTCTGTCTCTGTCTCTGACTCTGTCTCTGTCTCTGTGTCTGTCTCTGTCTCTGTCTCTGTCTCTGTCTCTGTCTCTGTCTCTGTCTCTGTGTCTCTTTCTGTGAGTCTCTGTCTCTGTCTCTGTGTCTCTTTCTGTGTGTCTTTGTCTCTGTCTCTGTCTCTGTGTCTCTGTCTCTGTGTATCTGTCTCTGTGTCTCTTTCTCTATGTCTCTGTCTCTGTCTCTGTTTCTCTTTCTCCGTGTCTCTGTCTCTGTATCTCTGTCCCTGTATCTCCGTCTCTGTGTGTCTGTCTCTGTTGTTATGTCTCTGTGTTTCCGTCCCTGTGTCTCTGTCTCTGTCTCTGTGTCTCTGTCTCTGTGTATCTGTCTCTGTGTCTCTGTCTGTGTGTCTCTGTTTCTATGTCTCTGTTTCTCTCTCTCCGCGTCTCTGTCTCTGTGTCTCTGTCCCTGTCTCTGTTTCTCTTTCGCTGTGTGTCTGTCTCTATGTCTCTGTGAGTGTGTCTCCGTCTCTGTGTCTCTGTCTCCGTCCCTGTGTGTCTGTATCTGTGTCTCTGTCTCCGTGTCTCCGTCCCTGTGTCTCTGTCTCTGTCTCTGTGCCTCTGCCTCTGTGTATCTGTCTATGTGTCTCTGTCTCCGTGTCTCTGCCTCAGTGTCTCTGTCTCTTTTTTCTCTGTCTCTGTGTCTCTGTCTCCATCTCTGTGTCTCTGTCTCTGTGTCTCCGTCCCTGTGTCTCCGTCTCTGTGTCACTGTCTCTGTGTCTCTGTCTCTGAGTCTCTGCATCTGTGTCTCTGTCTCTGTCTCTCCGTCTCCGCGTCTCGTTCTCTGTGTCTGCGTCTCCGCCTCTGTGTCTCTGTCTCTGTCTCTGTGTCACTCTCTGTGAATCTCTGTCTCTGTGTCTCCGTCTCTGTGTCTCCGTCTCTGTATCTCTGTCTCTGTCTCTCTCTCTCTGTGTCTCTGTCTCTGTATCTCTGTCTCTGTGACTCTGCCTCTTTGTCCCTGTCTCTGTGTCTCTGTCCCGGTGTCTCCGTCTCTGTGTCTCTGTCTCTGTGTCGCTGTTCCTGTGTCTGTCTCTGTCTCAGTGTCTGCATCTCTGTGTCTCTGTCGCTGTGACTCTGTCTCTGTCTTTGTCTCTGTCTCTGTCTCTGTCTCTGTCTCTGTCTCTGTCTCTGACTCTGTCTCTGTCTCTGTCTCTGTCTCTGTCTCTGTCTCTGTCTCTGTCTCTGTCTCTGTCTCTGTCTCTGTCTCTGTCTCTGTCTCTGTCTCTGTCTCTGTCTCTGTCTCTGTCTCTGTCTCTGTCTCTGTCTCTGTCTCTGTCTCTGTCTCTGTCTCTGCCTCTGTGTCTCTGTCTCTGTGTCTCTGTATCTGTCTCTGTCTCTGTCTCTGTCTCTGTCTCTGTCTCTGTCTCTGTCTCTGCCTCTGTCTCTGTCTCTGTCTCTGTCTCTGTCTCTGTCTCTGTCGCTGTCTCTGTCTCTGTCTCTGTATCTGTCTCTGTGTCTCTTTCTGTGAGTCTCTGTCTCTGTCTCTGTGTCTCTTTCTGTGTGTCTTTGTCTCTGTCTCTGTCTCTGTGTCTCTTTCTGTGTGTCTCTGTCTCTGTCTCTGTCTTTGTCTCTGTCTCTGACTCTGTCTCTGTCTCTGTGTCTCTGTCTCTGTGTCGCTCTTTCTGTGTCTGTCTCTGTCTCAGTGTCTTCATCTCTGTGTCTCTGTCGCTGGGTCTCTGTCTCTGTCTCTGTCTCTGTCTCTGACTCTGTCTCTGTCTCCGTGTCTCTGTCTCTGTGTCGCTGTTTCTGTGTCTGTCTCTGTCTCAGTGTCTTCATCTATGTGTCTCTGTCGCTGGGTCTCTGTCGCTGGGTCTCTGTCTCTGTCTCTGTCCCTGTCTCTGTCTCTGTCTCTGTCTCTGTCTCTGTCTCTGTCTCTGTCTCTGTCTCTGTCTCTGTCTCTGTCTCTGTCTCTGTCTCTGTCTCTGTCTCTGTCTCTGTCTCTGTCTCTGTCTCTGTCTCTGTCTCTGCATCTGTCTCTGTCTCTGTCTCTGTCTCTGTCTCTGTCTCTGTCTCTGTCTCTGTCTCTGCATCTGTCTCTGTCTCTGTCTCTGTCTCTGTCTCTGTCTCTGTCTCTGTCTCTGTGTCTCTTTCTGTGTGTCTCTGTCTCTGTCTCTGTCTTTGTCTCTGTCTCTGACTCTGTCTCTGTCTCTGTGTCTCTGTCTCTGTGTCGCTGTTTCTGTGTCTGTCTCTGTCTCAGTGTCTCCATCTCTGTGTCTCTGTCGCTGGGTCTCTGTCTCTGTCTCTGTCTCTGTCTCCGTCTCTGTCTCTGTCTCTGTCTCTGTCTCTGTCTCTGTGTCTCTTTCTGTGTGTCTCTGTCTCTGTCTCTGTCTCTGTCTCTGTCTCTTTCTGTGTGTCTCTGTCTCTGTCTCTGTCTTTGTCTCTGTCTCTGAATCTGTCTCTGTCTCTGTGTCTGTCTCTGTCTCAGTGTCTCCATCTCTGTGTCTCTGTCTGTGTGTCTCTGTCTCTGTCTCTGTCTCTGTCTCTGTCTCTGTCTCTGTGTCTCTTTCTGTGTGTCTCTGTCTCTGTCTCTGTCTTTGTGTCTCTGTCGCTGGGTCTATGTCTCTGTCTCTGTCTCAGTCTCTGTCTCTGTCTCTGTCTCTGTCTCTGTCTCTGTCTCTGTCTCTGTCTCTGTCTCTGTCTCTGTCTCTGTCTCTGTCTCTGTCTCTGTCTCTGTCTCTGTCTCTGTCTCTGTCTCTGTCTCTGTCTCTGTCTCTGTCTCTGTCTCTGTCTCTGTCTCTGTCTCTATCTCTGTCTCTGTCTCTGTCTCTGCCTCTGTCTCTGTCTCTGTCTCTGTCTCTGTCTCTGTCTCTGTCTCTGTCTCTGTCTCTGTCTCTGTCTCTGTCTCTGTCTCTGTCTCTGTCTCTGTCTCTGTCTCTGTGTCTCTTTCTGTGAGTCTCTGTCTCTGTCTCTGTGTCTCTTTCTGTGTGTCTCTGTCTCTGTCTCTGTCTCTGTCTCTTTCTGTGTGTCTCTGTCTCTGTCTCTGTCTTTGTCTCTGTCTCTGACTCTGTCTCTGTCTCTGTGTCTCTGTCTCTGTGTCGCTGTTTCTGTGTCTGTCTCTGTCTCAGTGTCTCCATCTCTGTGTCTCTGTCTGTGTGTCTCTGTCTCTGTCTCTGTCTCTGTCTCTGTCTCTGTCTCTGTGTCTCTTTCTGTGTGTCTCTGTCTCTGTCTCTGTCTTTGTGTCTCTGTCGCTGGGTCTATGTCTCTGTCTCTGTCTCTGTCTCTGTCTCTGTCTCTGTCTCTGTCTCTGTCTCTGTCTCTGTCTCTGTCTCTGTCTCTGTCTCTGTCTCTGTCTCTGTCTCTGTCTCTGTCTCTGTCTCTGTCTCTGTCTCTGTCTCTGTCTCTGTCTCTGTCTCTGTCTCTGTCTCTGTCTCTGTCTCTGTCTCTGTCTCTGTCTCTGTCTCTGTCTCTGTGTCTCTTTCTGTGAGTCTCTGTCTCTGTCTCTGTGTCTCTTTCTGTGTGTCTTTGTCTCTGTCTCTGTCTCTGTGTCTCTTTCTGTGTGTCTCTGTCTCTGTCTCTGTCTTTGTCTCTGTCTCTGACTCTGTCTCTGTCTCTGTGTCTCTGTCTCTGTGTCGCTCTTTCTGTGTCTGTCTCTGTCTCAGTGTCTTCATCTCTGTGTCTCTGTCGCTGGGTCTCTGTCTCTGTCTCTGTCTCTGTCTCTGACTCTGTCTCTGTCTCCGTGTCTCTGTCTCTGTGTCGCTGTTTCTGTGTCTGTCTCTGTCTCAGTGTCTTCATCTATGTGTCTCTGTCGCTGGGTCTCTGTCGCTGGGTCTCTGTCTCTGTCTCTGTCCCTGTCTCTGTCTCTGTCTCTGTCTCTGTCTCTGTCTCTGTCGCTGTCTCTGTCTCTGTCTCTGTCTCTGTCTCTGTCTCTGTCTCTGTCTCTGTCTCTGTCTCTGTCTCTGTCTCTGTCTCTGTCTCTGTCTCTGTCTCTGTCTCTGCCTCTGTCTCTGTCTCTGTCTCTGTCTCTGTCTCTGTCTCTGTCTCTGTCTCTGTGTCTCTTTCTGTGTGTCTCTGTCTCTGTCTCTGTCTTTGTCTCTGTCTCTGACTCTGTCTCTGTCTCTGTGTCTCTGTCTCTGTGTCGCTGTTTCTGTGTCTGTCTCTGTCTCAGTGTCTCCATCTCTGTGTCTCTGTCGCTGGGTCTCTGTCTCTGTCTCTGTCTCTGTCTCCGTCTCTGTCTCTGTCTCTGTCTCTGTCTCTGTCTCGGTGTCTCTTTCTGTGTGTCTCTGTCTCTGTCTCTGTCTCTGTCTCTTTCTGTGTGTCTCTGTCTCTGTCTCTGTCTTTGTCTCTGTCTCTGTCTCTTTCTGTGTGTCTCTGTCTCTGTCTCTGTCTTTGTCTCTGTCTCTGACTCTGTCTCTGTCTCTGTGTCTCTGTCTCTGTGTCGCTGTTTCTGTGTCTGTCTCTGTCTTAGTGTCTCCATCTCTGTGTCTCTGTCTGTGTGTCTCTGTCTCTGTCTCTGTCTCTGTCTCTGTCTCTGTCTCTGTCTCTGTGTCTCTTTCTGTGTGTCTCTGTCTCTGTCTCTGTCTTTGTCTCTGTCTCTGTCTCTGTCTCTGTCTCTGTCTCTGTCTCTGTCTCTGTCTCTGTCTCTGTCTCTGTCTCTGTCTCTGTCTCTGTCTCTGTCTCTGTCTCCGTCTCTGTCTCTGTCTCTGTCTCTGTCTCTGTGTCTCTTTCTGTGTGTCTAAGTCTCTGTCTCTGTCTCTGTCTCTTTCTGTGTGTCTCTGTCTCTGTCTCTGTCTTTGTCTCTGTCTCTGACTCTGTCTCTGTCTCTGTCTCTGTCTCTGTCTCTGTCTCTGTCTCTGTCTCTGTCTCTGTCTCTGCCTCTGTCTCTGTCTCTGTCTCTGTCTCTGTCTCTGTCTCTGTCTCTGTCTCTGTGTCTCTTTCTGTGTGTCTAAGTCTCTGTCTCTGTCTCTGTCTCTTTCTGTGTGTCTCTGTCTCTGTCTCTGTCTTTGTCTCTGTCTCTGACTCTGTCTCTGTCTCTGTGTCTCTGTCTCTGTGTCTCTGTCTCTGTCTCTGTCTCTGTCTCTGTCTCTGTCTCTGTCTCTGTCTCTGTCTCTGTCTCTGTCTCTGTCTCTGTCTCTGTCTCTGTCTCTGCCTCTGTCTCTGTCTCTGTCTCTGTCTCTGTCTCTGTCTCTGTCTCTGTCTCTGTCTCTGTCTCTGTCTCTGTCTCTGTCTCTGTCTCTGTCTCTGTCTCTGTCTCTGTCTCTGTGTATCTGTCTGCGTGTCTCTGTCTCTGTGTCTCTGTCTCTGTGTATCTGTCTCTGTGTCTCTTCCTCTATGTCTCTGTCTCTGTCTCTGTTTCTCTTTCTCCGTGTCTCTGTCTCTGTATCTTTGTCCCTGTATCTCCGTCTCTGTGTGTCTGTCTCTGTTGTTATGTCTCTGTGTTTCCGTCCCTGTGTCTCTGTCTCTGTCTCTGTGTCTCTGTCTCTGTGTATCTGTCTCTGTGTCTCTGTCTGTGTGTCTCTGTTTCTATGTCTCTGTTTCTCTCTCTCCGTGTCTCTGTCTCTGTGTCTCTGTCCCTGTCTCTGTTTCTCTTTCGCTGTGTGTCTGTCTCTATGTCTCTGTGAGTGTGTCTCCGTCTCTGTGTCTCTGTCTCCGTCCCTGTGTGTCTGTTTCTGTGTCTCTGTCTCCGTGTCTCCGTCCCTGTGTCTCTGTCTCTGTCTCTGTGCCTCTGCCTCTGTGTATCTGTCTATGTGTCTCTGTCTCCGTGTCTCTGCCTCAGTGTCTCTGTCTCTTTTTTCTCTGTCTCTGTGTCTCTGTCTCCATCTCTGTGTCTCTGTCTCGGTGTCTCCGTCCCTGTGTCTCCGTCTCTGTGTCACTGTCTCTGTGTCTCTGTCTCTGAGTCTCTGCATCTGTGTCTCTGTCTCTGTCTCTCCGTCTCCGCGTCTCGTTCTCTGTGTCTGCGTCTCCGCCTCTGTGTCTCTGTCTCTGTCTCTGTGTCACTCTCTGTGAATCTCTGTCTCTGTGTCTCCGTCTCTGTGTCTCCGTCTCTGTGTCTCCGTCTCTGTGTCTCTGTCCCTGTCTCTCTCTCTCTGTGTCTCTGTCTCTGTATCTCTGTCTCTGTGACTCTTCCTCTTTGTCCCTGTCTCTGTGTCTCTGTCCCGGTGTCTCCGTCTCTGTGTCTCTGTCTCTGTGTCGCTGTTCCTGTGTCTGTCTCTGTCTCAGTGTCTGCATCTCTGTGTCTCTGTCGCTGGGTCTCTGTCTCTGTCTTTGTCTCTGTCTCTGTCTCTGTCTCTGTCTCTGTCTCTGTCTCTGTCTCTGTCTCTGTCTCTGTCTCTGTCTCTTTCTCTGTCTCTTTCTCTGTCTCTACCTCTGTGTCTCAGTCTCTGTGTCTCCGTCTCTTTGTCTCTGTCTCCGTGTCTCTGTCTCCGTGTCTCTCTCTCTGTCTCTGTGTCTCTGTCTCTCTGTCTCTGTCTCTGTCCCTGTCTCTGTGTCTCTGTGTCTCAGTCTCTGTGGCACCGTCTCTGTGTCTCTGCCTCTGCCACTATCTGACTCTGTCTCTATCTCTGTCTCTGTCTCTGTCTCTGTCTCTGTGTCTGTCTCTGTCTCTGTCTCTGTCTCTGTGTCTCTGCCTCTGCCACTATCTGACTCTGTCTCTGTCTCTGTCTCTGTCTCTGTCTCTGTCTCTGTCTCTGTCTCTGTCTCTGTCTCTGTCTCTGTCTCTGTCTCTGTCTCTGTCTCTGTCTCTGTCTCTGTCTCTGTCTCTGTCTCTGTCTCTGTCTCTGTGTATCTGTCTGCGTGTCTCTGTCTCTGAGTCTCTGTCTCTATGTCTCTTTCTCTGTGTCTGTTTCTCTTTCTCTGTGTCTCTGTCTCTGTGTCTCTGTCCCTGTATCTCCGTCTCTGTGTGTCTGTCTCTGTTGTTATGTCTCTGTGTCTCCGTCCCTGTGTCTCTGTCTCTGTCTCTGTGTCTCTGTCTCCGTGTCTCTGTCTCTGTGTCTCGGTCTCTGTGTATCTGTCTCTGTGTCTCTTCCTCTATGTCTCTGTCTCTGTCTCTGTTTCTCTTTCTCCGTGTCTCTGTCTCTGTATCTTTGTCCCTGTATCTCCGTCTCTGTGTGTCTGTCTCTGTTGTTATGTCTCTGTGTTTCCGTCCCTGTGTCTCTGTCTCTGTCTCTGTGTCTCTGTGTCTGTGTATCTGTCTCTGTGTCTCTGTCTGTGTGTCTCTGTTTCTATGTCTCTGTTTCTCTCTCTCCGTGTCTCTGTCTCTGTGTCTCTGTCCCTGTCTCTGTTTCTCTTTCGCTGTGTGTCTGTCTCTATGTCTCTGTGAGTGTGTCTCCGTCTCTGTGTCTCTGTCTCCGTTCCTGTGAGTCTGTCTCTGTGTCTCTGTCTCCGTGTCTCCGTCCCTGTGTCTCTGTCTCTGTCTCTGTGCCTCTGCCTCTGTGTATCTGTCTATGTGTCTCTGTCTCCGTGTCTCTGCCTCAGTGTCTCTGTCTCTTTTTTCTCTGTCTCTGTGTCTCTGTCTCCATCTCTGTGTCTCTGTCTCTGTGTCTCCGTCCCTGTGTCTCCGTCTCTGTGTCACTGTCTCTGTGTCTCTGTCTCTGAGTCTCTGCATCTGTGTCTCTGTCTCTGTCTCTGTCTCTGTCTCTGTCTCTGTCTCTGTCTCTGTCTCTGTCTCTGTCTCTGTCTCTGTCTCTGTCTTTGTCTCCGTCTCTGTCTCTGTCTCTGTCTCTGTCTCTGTCTCTGTCTCTGTCTCTGTTTCTGTCTCTGTCTCTGTCTCTGTCTCTGTCTCTGCCTCTGTCTCTGTCTCTGTCTCTGTCTCTGTCTCTGTCTCTGTCTCTGTCTCTGTCTCTGTCTCTGTCTCTGTCTCTGTCTCTGTCTCTGTCTCTGTCTCTGTCTCTGTCTCTGTCTCTGTCTCTGTCTCTGTCTCTGTCTCTGTCTCTGTCTCTGTCTCTGTCTCTGTCTCTGTCTCTGTCTCTGTCTCTGTCTCTGTCTCTGTCTCTGTCTCTGTCTCTGTCCCTGTATCTGTCTCTGTCACTGTCTCTTTCTCTGTCTCTGTGTCTCTGCCTCTGTGTCTCAGTCTCTGTGTCTCCGTCTCTTTGTCTCTGTCTCCGTGTCTCTGTCTCCGTGTCTCTGTCTCTGTCTCTGTGCCTCTGTCTCTATCTCTGTCTCTGTCTCTGTCTCTGTCTCTGTCTCTGTCTCTGTCTCTGTCTCTGTCTCTGTCTCTGTCTCTGTCTCTGTCTCTGTCTCTGTCTCTGTCTCTTTCTCTGTCTCTGCGTCTCTGCCTCTGTGTCTCAGTCTCTGTGTCTCCGTCTCTTTGTCTCTGTCTCCGTGTCTCTGTCTCTGTCTCTGTGTCTCTGTCTCTCTGTCTCTGTCTCTGTCCCTGTCTCTGTGTCTCTGTGTCTCAGTCTCTGTGGCACCGTCTCTGTGTCTCTGCCTCTGCCACTATCTGACTCTGTCTCTATCTCTGTCTCTGTCTCTGTCTCTATCTCTGTCTCTGCCTCTGTCTCTGTCTCTGTCTCTGTCTCTGTCTCTGTCTCTGTCTCTGTCTCTGTGTCTCTTTCTGTGAGTCTCTGTCTCTGTCTCTGTCTCTGTCTCTGTCTCTGTCTCTGTTTCTGTCTCTGTCTCTGTCTCTGTCTCTGCCTCTGTCTCTGTCTCTGTCTCTGTCTCTGTCTCTGTCTCTGTCTCTGTCTCTGTCTCTGTCTCTGTCTCTGTCTCTGCCATGTCTCTGTCTCTGTGACACTGTCTGTGAATCTCTGTCTCTGTGTCTCCGTCTCTGTGTCTCTGTCGCTGGGTCTCTGTCTCTGTCTCTGTCTCTGTCTCTGTCTCTGTCTCTGTCTCTGTCTCTGTCTCTGTCTCTGTCTCTGTCTCTGTCTCTGTGTCTCTTTCTGTGTGTCTCTGTCTCTGTTTCTGTCTTTGTCTCTGTCTCTGACTCTGTCTCTGTCTCTGTGTCTCTGTCTCTGTATCGCTGTTTCTGTGTCTGTCTCTGTCTCAGTGTCTCTGTCTCTGTCTCTGTCTCTGTCTCTGTCTCTGTCTCTGTCTCTGTCTCTGTCTCTGTCTCTGTCTCTGTCTCTGTCTCTGTCCCTGTCTCTGTCTCTGTCTCTGTCTCTGTCTCTGTCTCTGTCTCTGTCTCTGTCTCTGTCTCTGTCTCTGTCTCTGTCTCTGTCTCTGTCTCTGTGTCTCTATCTGTGTGTCTCTGTCTCTGTCTCTGTCTCTGTCTCTGTCTCTGTGTCTCTTTCTGTGTGTCTCTGTCTCTGTCTCTGTCTTTGTGTCTCTGTCGCTGGGTCTATGTCTCTCTCTCTGACTCTGTCTCTGTCTCTGTCTCTGTCTCTGTCTCTGTCTCTGTGTCTCCGTCTCTGTGTGTCGGTCTCTATGACTCTGTCTCTGTGTATCTGTCTCTGTGTCTCTGTCTCTGTGTCTCTGTTTCTATGTCTCTGTTTCTCTCTCTCCGTGTCTCTGTCTCTGTCTCTGTTTCTCTTTCTCTGTGTCTCTGTCTCTATGTCTCTGTGAGTGTGTCTCCGTCTCTGTGTCTCTGTCTCCGTCCCTGTGTGTCTGCCTCTGTGTCTCTGTCTCCGTGTCTCCGTCCCTGTGTCTCTGTGTCTGTCTCTGTGCCTCTGCCTCTGTGTATCTGTCTATGTGTCTCTGTCTCCGTGTCGCTGCCTCAGTGTCTCTGTCTCTTTTTTCTCTGTCTCTGTGTCTCTGTCTCCATCTCTGTGTCTCTGTCTCTGTGTCTCCGTCCCTGTGTCTCCGTCTCTGCGTCACTGTCTCTGTGTCTCTGTCTCTAAGTCTCTGCATCTGTGTCTCTGTCTCTGTCTCTCCGTCTCCGCGTCTCGTTCTCTGTGTCTGTGTCTCCGTCTCTGTGTCTCTGTCTCTGTCTCTGTGTCACTGTCTGTGAATCTCTGTCTCTGTGTCTCCGTCTCTGTGTTTCCGTCTCTGTGTCTCTGTCTCTGTGTCTCTGTCTGTGTGTCTCTGACTCTGTGTCTCTCTCTCCGTGTCACTTTCTGTGTGTCTCTTTCTCTGTATCTGTCTTTGTCTCTGTCTCTGTCTCTGTCTCTGTCTCTGTCTCTGTCTCTGTCTCTGTCTCTGTCTCTGTCTCTGTCTCTGTCTCTGTCTCTGTCTCTGTCTCTGTCTCTGTCTCTGTCTCTGTCTCTGTCTCTGTCTCTGTCTCTGTCTCTGTGTCTCTTTCTGTGTGTCTCTGTCTCTGTCTCTGTCTTTGTCTCTCTCTCTGACTCTGTCTCTGTCTCTGTGTCTCTGTCTCTGTGTCGCTGTTTCTGTGTCTGTCTCTGTCTCAGTGTCTCCATCTCTGTGTCTCTGTCGCTGGGTCTCTGTCTCTGTCTCTGTGTCTCTTTCTGTGTGTCTCTGTCTCTGTCTCTGTCTTTGTCTCTGTCTCTGACTCTGTCTCTGTCTCTGTGTCTCTGTCTCCGTGTCTCTGTCTCTGTGTCTCTGTCTCCGTGTCTCTGTCTCTGTGTCTCTGTCTCTGTGTATCTGTCTCTGTGTCTCTTCCTCTATGTCTCTGTCTATGTCTCTGTTTCTCTTTCTCCGTGTCTCTGTCTCTGTATCTTTGTCCCTGTATCTCCGTCTCTGTGTGTCTGTCTCTGTTGTTATGTCTCTGTGTTTCCGTCCCTGTGTCTCTGTCTCTGTCTCTGTGTCTCTGTCTCTGTGTATCTGTCTCTGTGTCTCTGTCTGTGTGTCTCTGTTTCTATGTCTCTGTTTCTCTCTCTCCGTGTCTCTGTCTCTGTGTCTCTGTCCCTGTCTCTGTTTCTCTTTCGCTGTGTGTCTGTCTCTATGTCTCTGTGAGTGTGTCTCCGTCTCTGTGCCTCTGTCTCCGTCCCTGTGTGTCTGTCTCTGTGTCTCTGTCTCCGTGTCTCCGTCCCAGTGTCTCTGTCTCTGTCTCTGTGCCTCTGCCTCTGTGTATCTGTCTATGTGTCTCTGTCTCCGTGTCTCTGCCTCAGTGTCTCTGTCTCTTTTTTCTCTGTCTCTGTGTCTCTGTCTCCATCTCTGTGTCTCTGTCTCTGTGTCTCCGTCCCTGTGTCTCCGTCTCTGTGTCACTGTCTCTGTGTCTCTGTCTCTGAGTCTCTGCATCTGTGTCTCTGTCTCTGTCTCTCCGTCTCCGCGTCTCGTTCTCTGTGTCTGCGTCTCCGCCTCTGTGTCTCTGTCTCTGTCTCTGTCTCTGTCTCTGTCTCTGTCTCTGTCTCTGTCTCTGTCTCTGTCTCTGTCTCTGTATCTGTCTCTGTCACTGTCTCTTTCTCTGTCTCTGTGTCTCTGCCTCTGTGTCTGTCTCTCTCCCTGTCTCTGTCTCTGTCTCTGTCTCTGTCTCTGTCTCTGTCTCTGTCTCTGTCTCTGTCTCTGTCTCTGTCTCTGTCTCTGTCTCTGTCTCTGTCTCTGTCTCTGTCTCTGTCTCTGTCTCTGTCTCTGTCTCTGTCTCTGTCTCTGTCTCTGTCTCTGTCTCTGTCTCTGTCTCTGTCTCTGTCTCTGTCTCTGTCTCCGTCTCTGTCTCTGTCTCTGTCTCTGTCTCTGTCTCTGTCTCTGTCTCTGTCTCTGTCTCTGTCTCTGTCTCTGTCTCTGTCTCTGTCTCTGTCTCTGTCTCTGTCTCTGTATCTGTCTCTGTCACTGTCTCTTTCTCTGTCTCTGTGTCTCTGCCTCTGTGTCTCAGTCTCTGTGTCTCCGTCTCTTTGTCTCTGTCTCCGTGTCTCTGTCTCCGTGTCTCTGTCTCTGTCTCTGTGCCTCTGTCTCTATCTCTGTCTCTGTCTCTGTCTCTGTCTCTGTCTCTGTGTATCTGTCTCTGTGTCTCTGTCTGTGTGTCTCTGTTTCTATGTCTCTGTTTCTCTCTCTCCGTGTCTCTGTCTCTGTGTCTCTGTCCCTGTCTCTGTTTCTCTTTCGCTGTGTGTCTGTCTCTATGTCTCTGTGAGTGTGTCTCCGTCTCTGTGCCTCTGTCTCCGTCCCTGTGTGTCTGTCTCTGTGTCTCTGTCTCCGTGTCTCCGTCCCAGTGTCTCTGTCTCTGTCTCTGTGCCTCTGCCTCTGTGTATCTGTCTATGTGTCTCTGTCTCCGTGTCTCTGCCTCAGTGTCTCTGTCTCTTTTTTCTCTGTCTCTGTGTCTCTGTCTCCATCTCTGTGTCTCTGTCTCTGTGTCTCCGTCCCTGTGTCTCCGTCTCTGTGTCACTGTCTCTGTGTCTCTGTCTCTGAGTCTCTGCATCTGTGTCTCTGTCTCTGTCTCTCCGTCTCCGCGTCTCGTTCTCTGTGTCTGCGTCTCCGCCTCTGTGTCTCTGTCTCTGTCTCTGTCTCTGTCTCTGTCTCTGTCTCTGTCTCTGTCTCTGTCTCTGTCTCTGTATCTGTCTCTGTCACTGTCTCTTTCTCTGTCTCTGTGTCTCTGCCTCTGTGTCTGTCTCTCTCCCTGTCTCTGTCTCTGTCTCTGTCTCTGTCTCTGTCTCTGTCTCTGTCTCTGTCTCTGTCTCTGTCTCTGTCTCTGTCTCTGTCTCTGTCTCTGTCTCTGTCTCTGTCTCTGTCTCTGTCTCTGTCTCTGTCTCTGTCTCTGTCTCTGTCTCTGTCTCTGTCTCTGTCTCTGTCTCTGTCTCTGTCTCTGTCTCTGTCTCTGTCTCTTTCTCTGTCTCTGCGTCTCTGCCTCTGTGTCTCAGTCTCTGTGTCTCCGTCTCTTTGTCTCTGTCTCCGTGTCTCTGTCTCTGTCTCTGTGTCTCTGTCTCTCTGTCTCTGTCTCTGTCCCTGTCTCTGTGTCTCTGTGTCTCAGTCTCTGTGGCACCGTCTCTGTGTCTCTGCCTCTGCCACTATCTGACTCTGTCTCTATCTCTGTCTCTGTCTCTGTCTCTATCTCTGTCTCTGCCTCTGTCTCTGTCTCTGTCTCTGTCTCTGTCTCTGTCTCTGTCTCTGTGTCTCTTTCTGTGAGTCTCTGTCTCTGTCTCTGTCTCTGTCTCTGTCTCTGTCTCTGTCTCTGTCTCTGTCTCTGTCTCTGTCTCTGTCTCTGTCTCTGTCTCTGTCCCTGTCTCTGTCTCTGTCTCTGTCTCTGTCTCTGTCTCTGTCTCTGTCTCTCTCTCTGTCTCTGTCTCTGTCTCTGTGTCTCTTTCTGTGTGTCTAAGTCTCTGTCTCTGTCTCTGTCTCTTTCTGTGTGTCTCTGTCTCTGTCTCTGTCTTTGTCTCTGTCTCTGACTCTGTCTCTGTCTCCGTGTCTCTGTCTCTGTGCCTCTGTCTCTGTCTCTGTCTCTGTCTCTGTCTCTGTCTCTGTCTCTGTCTCTGTCTCTGTCTCTGTCTCTGTCTCTGTCTCTGTCTCTGTCTCTGTCTCTGTCTCTGTCTCTGTCTCTGTCTCTGTCTCTGTATCTGTCTCTGCTCTGTCTCTGTCTCTGTCTCTGCCATGCCTCTGTCTCTGTGACACTGTCTGTGAATCTCTGTCTCTGTGTCTCCGTCTCTGTGTCTCTGTCGCTGGGTCTCTGTCTCTGTCTCTGTCTCTGTCTCTGTCTCTGTCTCTGTCTCTGTCTCTGTCACTGTCTCTGCCTCTGTCTCTGTCTCTGTCCCTGTCTCTGTCTCTGTCTCTGTCTCTGTCTCTGTCTCTGTCTCTGTCTCTGTCTCTGTCTCTGTGTCTCTTTCTGTGTGTCTAAGTCTCTGTCTCTGTCTCTGTCTCTTTCTGTGTGTCTCTGTCTCTGTCTCTGTCTCTGTCTCTGTATCTGTCTCTGCTCTGTCTCTGTCTCTGTCTCTGCCATGCCTCTGTCTCTGTGACACTGTCTGTGAATCTCTGTCTCTGTGTCTCCGTCTCTGTGTCTCTGTCGCTGGGTCTCTGTCTCTGTCTCTGTCTCTGTCTCTGTCTCTGTCTCTGTCTCTGTCTCTGTCACTGTCTCTGCCTCTGTCTCTGTCTCTGTCTCTGTCTCTGTCTCTGTCTCTGTCTCTGTCTCTGTCTCTGTCTCTGTCTCTGTCTCTGTCTCTGTCTCTGCCATGTCTCTGTCTCTGTGACACTGTCTGTGAATCTCTGTCTCTGTGTCTCCGTCTCTGTGTCTCTGTCGCTGGGTCTCTGTCTCTGTCTCTGTCTCTGTCTCTGTCTCTGTCTCTGTCTCTGTCTCTGTCTCTGTCTCTGTCTCTGTCTCTGTGTCTCTTTCTGTGTGTCTCTGTCTCTGTTTCTGTCTTTGTCTCTGTCTCTGACTCTGTCTCTGTCTCTGTGTCTCTGTCTCTGTATCGCTGTTTCTGTGTCTGTCTCTGTCTCAGTGTCTCTGTCTCTGTCTCTGTCTCTGTCTCTGTCTCTGTCTCTGTCTCTGTCTCTGTCTCTGTCTCTGTCTCTGTCTCTGTCTCTGTCTCTGTCCCTGTCTCTGTCTCTGTCTCTGTCTCTGTCTCTGTCTCTGTCTCTGTCTCTGTCTCTGTGTCTCTTTCTGTGTGTCTCTGTCTCTGTCTCTGTCTTTGTGTCTCTGTCGCTGGGTCTATGTCTCTCTCTCTGTCTCTGTCTCTGTCTCTGTCTCTGTCTCTGTCTCTGTCTCTGTGTCTCCGTCTCTGTGTGTCGGTCTCTATGACTCTGTCTCTGTGTATCTGTCTCTGTGTCTCTGTCTCTGTGTCTCTGTTTCTATGTCTCTGTTTCTCTCTCTCCGTGTCTCTGTCTCTGTCTCTGTTTCTCTTTCTCTGTGTCTCTGTCTCTATGTCTCTGTGAGTGTGTCTCCGTCTCTGTGTCTCTGTCTCCGTCCCTGTGTGTCTGCCTCTGTGTCTCTGTCTCCGTGTCTCCGTCCCTGTGTCTCTGTGTCTGTCTCTGTGCCTCTGCCTCTGTGTATCTGTCTATGTGTCTCTGTCTCCGTGTCGCTGCCTCAGTGTCTCTGTCTCTTTTTTCTCTGTCTCTGTGTCTCTGTCTCCATCTCTGTGTCTCTGTCTCTGTGTCTCCGTCCCTGTGTCTCCGTCTCTGCGTCACTGTCTCTGTGTCTCTGTCTCTGAGTCTCTGCATCTGTGTCTCTGTCTCTGTCTCTCCGTCTCCGCGTCTCGTTCTCTGTGTCTGTGTCTCCGTCTCTGTGTCTCTGTCTCTGTCTCTGTGTCACTGTCTGTGAATCTCTGTCTCTGTGTCTCCGTCTCTGTGTCTCTGTCGCTGGGTCTCTGTCTCTGTCTCTGTCTCTGTCTCTGTCTCTGTCTCTGTCTCTGTCTCTGTGTCTCTGTCTCTGTCTCTGTCTTTGTCTCTCTCTCTGACTCTGTCTCTGTCTCTGTGTCTCCATCTCTGTGTCTCTGTCGCTGGGTCTCTGTCTCTGTCTCTGTGTCTCTTTCTGTGTGTCTCTGTCTCTGTCTCTGTCTTTGTCTCTGTCTCTGACTCTGTCTCTGTCTCTGTGTCTCTGTCTCCGTGTCTCTGTCTCTGTGTCTCTGTCTCCGTGTCTCTGTCTCTGTGTCTCTGTCTCTGTGTATCTGTCTCTGTGTCTCTTCCTCTATGTCTCTGTCTATGTCTCTGTTTCTCTTTCTCCGTGTCTCTGTCTCTGTATCTTTGTCCCTGTATCTCCGTCTCTGTGTTTCCGTCCCTGTGTCTCTGTCTCTGTCTCTGTGTCTCTGTCTCTGTGTATCTGTCTCTGTGTCTCTGTCTGTGTGTCTCTGTTTCTATGTCTCTGTTTCTCTCTCTCCGTGTCTCTGTCTCTGTGTCTCTGTCCCTGTCTCTGTTTCTCTTTCGCTGTGTGTCTGTCTCTATGTCTCTGTGAGTGTGTCTCCGTCTCTGTGCCTCTGTCTCCGTCCCTGTTTGTCTGTCTCTGTGTCTCTGTCTCCGTGTCTCCGTCCCAGTGTCTCTGTCTCTGTCTCTGTGCCTCTGTCTCTGTGTATCTGTCTATGTGTCTCTGTCTCCGTGTCTCTGCCTCAGTGTCTCTGTCTCTTTTTTCTCTGTCTCTGTGTCTCTGTCTCCATCTCTGTGTCTCTGTCTCTGTGTCTCCGTCCCTGTGTCTCCGTCTCTGTGTCACTGTCTCTGTGTCTCTGTCTCTGAGTCTCTGCATCTGTGTCTCTGTCTCTGTCTCTCCGTCTCCGCGTCTCGTTCTCTGTGTCTGCGTCTCCGCCTCTGTGTCTCTGTCTCTGTCTCTGTGTCACTCTCTGTGAATCTCTGTCTCTGTGTCTCCGTCTCTGTGTCTCCGTCTCTGTGTCTCTGTCTCTGTCTCTCTCTCTCTGTGTCTCTGTCTGTGTATCTCTGTCTCTGTGACTCTTCCTCTTTGTCCCTGTCTCTGTGTCTCTGTCCCGGTGTCTCCGTCTCTGTGTCTCTGTCTCTGTGTCGCTGTTCCTGTGTCTGTCTCTGTCTCAGTGTCTGCATCTCTGTGTCTCTGTCGCTGGGTCTCTGTCTCTGTCTTTGTCTCTGTCTCTGTCTCTGTCTCTGTCTCTGTCTCTGTCTCTGTCTCTGTCTCTGTCTTTGTCTCTGTCTCTGTCTCTGTCTCTGTCTCTGTCTCTGTCTCTGTCTCTGTCTCTGTCTCTGTCTCTGTCTCTGTCTCTGTCTCTGTCTCTGTCTCTGTCTCTGTCTCTGTCTCTGTCTCTGTCTCTGTCTCTGTCTCTGTCTCTGTTTCTGTCTCTGTCTCTGTCTCTGTCTCTGTCTCTGTCTCTGTCTCTGTCTCTGTCTCTGTCTGTGTCTCTGTCTCTGTCTCTGTCTCTGTCTCTGTCTCTGTCTCTGTCTCTGTCTCTGTCTCTGTCTCTGTCTCTGTCTCTGTGTCTCTTTCTGTGTGCCTCTGTCTCTGTCTCTGTCTCTGTGTCTCTTTCTGTGTGCCTCTGTCTCTGTTTCTGTCTTTGTCTCTGTCTCTGACTCTGTCTCTGTCTCTGTGTCTCTGTCTCTGTGTCGCTGTTTCTGTGTCTGTCTCTGTCTCAGTGTCTCTGTCTCTGTCTCTGTCTCTGTCTCTGTCTCTGTCTCTGTCTCTGTCTCTGTCTCTGTCTCTGTCTCTGTCTCTGTCTCTGTCTCTGTCTCTGTCTCTGTCTCTGTCTCTGTCTCTGTCTCTGTCTCTGTCTCTGTCTCTGTCTCTGTCTCTGTCTCTGTCTCTGTCTCTGTCTCTGTCTCTGTCTCTGTCTCTGTCTCTGTCTCTGTGTCTCTATCTGTGTGTCTCTGTCTCTGTCTCTGTCTCTGTCTCTGTCTCTGTGTCTCTTTCTGTGTGTCTCTGTCTCTGTCTCTGTCTTTGTGTCTCTGTCGCTGTGTCTATGTCTCTCTCTCTGTCTCTGTCTCTGTCTCTGTCTCTGTCTCTGTCTCTGTCTCTGTCTCTGTCTCTGTCTCTGTGTCTCCGTCTCTGTGTGTCGGTCTCTATGACTCTGTCTCTGTGTATCTGTCTCTGTGTCTCTGTTTCTATGTCTCTGTTTCTCTCTCTCCGTGTCTCTGTCTCTGTCTCTGTTTCTCTTTCTCTGTGTCTCTGTCTCTATGTCTCTGTGAGTGTGTCTCCGTCTCTGTGTCTCTGTCTCCGTCCCTGTGTGTCTGTCTCTGTGTCTCTGTCTCCGTGTCTCCGTCCCTGTGTCTCTGTGTCTGTCTCTGTGCCTCTGCCTCTGTGTATCCGTCTATGTGTCTCTGTCTCCGTGTCTCTGCCTCAGTGTCTCTGTCTCTTTTTTCTCTGTCTCTGTGTCTCTGTCTCCATCTCTGTGTCTCTGTCTCTGTGTCTCCGTCCCTGTGTCTCCGTCTCTGCGTCACTGTCTCTGTGTCTCTGTCTCTGAGTCTCTGCATCTGTGTCTCTGTCTCTGTCTCTCCGTCTCCGCGTCTCGTTCTCTGTGTCTGTGTCTCCGTCTCTGTGTCTCTGTCTCTGTCTCTGTGTCACTGTCTGTGAATCTCTGTCTCTGTGTCTCCGTCTCTGTGTTTCCGTCTATGTGTCTCTGTCTCCGTGTCTCTGCCTCAGTGTCTCTGTCTCTCTTTTCTCTGTCTCTGTGTCTCTGTCTCCATCTCTGTGTCTCTGTCTCTGTGTCTCCGTCCCTGTGTCTCCGTCTCTGCGTCACTGTCTCTGTGTCTCTGTCTCCGTGTCTCTGCCTCAGTGTCTCTGTCTCTTTTTTCTCTGTCTCTGTGTCTCTGTCTCCATCTCTGCGTCTCTGTCTCTGTGTCTTGGTCCCTGTGTCTCCGTCTCTGTGTCACTGTCTCTGTGTCTCTGTCTCTGAGTCTCTGCATCTGTGTCTCTGGCTCTGTCTCTCCGTCTCCGCGTCACGTTCTCTGTGTCTGCGTCTCCGTTTCTGGGTCTCTGTCTCTGTCTCTGTGTCACTGTCTGTGAATCTCTGTCTCTGTGTCTCCGTCTCTGTGTCTCTGTCTCTGTGTCTCTGTCTCTGTCTCTGTCTCTGTCTCTGTCTCTGTCTCTGTCTCTGTCTCTGTCTCTGTCTCTGTCTTTGCCTCTGCCTCTGTCTCTGTCTCTGTCTCTGTCTCTGTCTCTGCCTCTGTCTCCGTCTCTGTCTCTGTCTCTGTCTCTGTCTCTGTGTCTCTTTCTGTGTGTCTCTGTCTCTGTCTCTGTCTTTGTCGCTGTCTCTGACTCTGTCTCTGTCTCTGTGTCTCTGTCTCTGTGTCGCTGTTTCTGTGTCTGTCTCTGTCTCAGTGTCTCCATCTCTGTGTCTCTGTCGCTGGGTCTCTGTCTCTGTCTCTGTCTCTGTCTCTGTCTCTGTCTCTGTCTCTGTCTCTGTCTCTGTCTCTGTCTCTGTCTCTGTCTCTGTCTCTGTCTCTGTCTCTGTCTCTGTCTCTGTCTCTGTCTCTGTCTCTGTCTCTGTCTCTGTCTCTGTCTCTGTCTCTGTCTCTGTCTCTGTCTCTGTCTCTGTCTCTGTCTGTCTCTGTCTCTGTCTCTGTCTCTGTCTCTGTCTCTGTCTCTGTCTCTGTCTCTGTCTCTGTCTCTGTCTCTGTGTCTCTTTCTGTGTGTCTCTGTCTCTGTTTCTATCTTTGTCTCTGTCTCTGACTCTGTCTCTGTCTCTGTGTCTCTGTCTCTGTATCGCTGTTTCTGTGTCTGTATCTGTCTCAGTGTCTCTGTGTCTGTCTCTGTCTCTGTCTCTGTCTCTGTCTCTGTCTCTGTCTCTGTCTCTGTCTCTGTCTCTGTCTCTGTCTCTGTCTCTGTCCCTGTCTCTGTCTCTGTCTCTGTCTCTGTCTCTGTCTCTGTCTCTGTCTCTGTCTCTGTCTCTGTCTCTGTCTCTGTCTCTGTCTCTGTCTCTGTCTCTGTTTTTGTCTCTGTCTCTGTCTCTGTCTCTGTTTCGGTCTCTGTCTCTCTCTCTGTCTCCGCCATGTCTCTGTCTCTGTGTCTCTGTCTGTGTGTCTCTGAATCTGTGTCTCTCTCTCCGTGTCACTTTCTGTGTGTCTCTGTCTCTGTCTCTGTCGCTGTCTCTGTCTCTGTCTCTGTCTCTGTCTCTGTCTCTGTCTCTGTCTCTGTCTCTGTCTCTGTCTCTGTCTCTGTCTCTGTCTCTGTCTCTGTCTCTGTCTCTGTCTCTGTCTCTGTCTCTGTCTCTGTCTCTGTCTCTGTCTCTGTCTCTGTCTGTGTCTCTGTCTCTGTCTCTGTCTCTGTCTCTGTCTCTGTCTCTGTCTCTGTCTCTGTGTCTCTTTCTGTGTGTCTCTGTCTCTGTTTCTGTCTTTGTCTCTGTCTCTGACTCTGTCTCTGTCTCTGTGTCTCTGTCTCTGTGTCGCTGTTTCTGTGTCTGTCTCTGTCTCAGTGTCTCTGTCTCTGTCTCTGTCTCTGTCTCTGTCTCTGTCTCTGTCTCTGTCTCTGTCTCTGTCTCTGTCTCTGTCTCTGTCTCTGTCTCTGTCTCTGTCTCTGTCTCTGTCTCTGTCTCTGTCTCTGTCTCTGTCTCTGTCTCTGTCTCTGTCTCTGTCTCTGTCTCTGTCTCTGTCTCTGTCTCTGTCTCTGTCTCTGTCTCTGTCTCTGTCTCTGTCTCTGTGTCTCTTTCTGTGTGTCTCTGTCTCTGTCTCTGTCTTTGTCTCTCTCTCTGACTCTGTCTCTGTCTCTGTGTCTCCATCTCTGTGTCTCTGTCGCTGGGTCTCTGTCTCTGTCTCTGTGTCTCTTTCTGTGTGTCTCTGTCTCTGTCTCTGTCTTTGTCTCTGTCTCTGACTCTGTCTCTGTCTCTGTGTCTCTGTCTCCGTGTCTCTGTCTCTGTGTCTCTGTCTCCGTGTCTCTGTCTCTGTGTCTCTGTCTCTGTGTATCTGTCTCTGTGTCTCTTCCTCTATGTCTCTGTCTATGTCTCTGTTTCTCTTTCTCCGTGTCTCTGTCTCTGTATCTTTCCGTCTCTGTGTTTCCGTCCCTGTGTCTCTGTCTCTGTCTCTGTGTCTCTGTCTCTGTGTATCTGTCTCTGTGTCTCTGTCTGTGTGTCTCTGTTTCTATGTCTCTGTTTCTCTCTCTCCGTGTCTCTGTCTCTGTGTCTCTGTCCCTGTCTCTGTTTCTCTTCCGCTGTGTGTCTGTCTCTATGTCTCTGTGAGTGTGTCTCCGTCTCTGTGCCTCTGTCTCCGTCCCTGTTTGTCTGTCTCTGTGTCTCTGTCTCCGTGTCTCCGTCCCAGTGTCTCTGTCTCTGTCTCTGTGCCTCTGTCTCTGTGTATCTGTCTATGTGTCTCTGTCTCCGTGTCTCTGCCTCAGTGTCTCTGTCTCTTTTTTCTCTGTCTCTGTGTCTCTGTCTCCATCTCTGTGTCTCTGTCTCTGTGTCTCCGTCCCTGTGTCTCCGTCTCTGTGTCACTGTCTCTGTGTCTCTGTCTCTGAGTCTCTGCATCTGTGTCTCTGTCTCTGTCTCTCCGTCTCCGCGTCTCGTTCTCTGTGTCTGCGTCTCCGCCTCTGTGTCTCTGTCTCTGTCTCTGTGTCACTCTCTGTGAATCTCTGTCTCTGTGTCTCCGTCTCTGTGTCTCCGTCTCTGTGTCTCTGTCTCTGTCTCTCTCTCTCTGTGTCTCTGTCTGTGTATCTCTGTCTCTGTGACTCTTCCTCTTTGTCCCTGTCTCTGTGTCTCTGTCCCGGTGTCTCCGTCTCTGTGTCTCTGTCTCTGTGTCGCTGTTCCTGTGTCTGTCTCTGTCTCAGTGTCTGCATCTCTGTGTCTCTGTCGCTGGGTCTCTGTCTCTGTCTTTGTCTCTGTCTCTGTCTCTGTCTCTGTCTCTGTCTCTGTCTCTGTCTCTGTCTCTGTCTTTGTCTCTGTCTCTGTCTCTGTCTCTGTCTCTGTCTCTGTCTCTGTCTCTGTCTCTGTCTCTGTCTCTGTCTCTGTCTCTGTCTCTGTCTCTGTCTCTGTCTCTGTCTCTGTCTCTGTCTCTGTCTCTGTCTCTGTCTCTGTCTCTGTCTCTGTTTCTGTCTCTGTCTCTGTCTCTGTCTCTGTCTCTGTCTCTGTCTCTGTCTCTGTCTCTGTCTCTGTCTCTGTCTGTGTCTCTGTCTCTGTCTCTGTCTCTGTCTCTGTCTCTGTCTCTGTCTCTGTCTCTGTCTCTGTCTCTGTGTCTCTTTCTGTGTGCCTCTGTCTCTGTCTCTGTCTCTGTGTCTCTTTCTGTGTGCCTCTGTCTCTGTTTCTGTCTTTGTCTCTGTCTCTGACTCTGTCTCTGTCTCTGTGTCTCTGTCTCTGTGTCGCTGTTTCTGTGTCTGTCTCTGTCTCAGTGTCTCTGTCTCTGTCTCTGTCTCTGTCTCTGTCTCTGTCTCTGTCTCTGTCTCTGTCTCTGTCTCTGTCTCTGTCTCTGTCTCTGTCTCTGTCTCTGTCTCTGTCTATGTCTCTGTCTCTGTCTCTGTCTCTGTCTCTGTCTCTGTCTCTGTCTCTGTCTCTGTCTCTGTCTCTGTCTCTGTCTCTGTCTCTGTCTCTGTGTCTCTATCTGTGTGTCTCTGTCTCTGTCTCTGTCTCTGTCTCTGTCTCTGTGTCTCTTTCTGTGTGTCTCTGTCTCTGTCTCTGTCTTTGTGTCTCTGTCGCTGTGTCTATGTCTCTCTCTCTGTCTCTGTCTCTGTCTCTGTCTCTGTCTCTGTCTCTGTCTCTGTGTCTCCGTCTCTGTGTGTCGGTCTCTATGACTCTGTCTCTGTGTATCTGTCTCTGTGTCTCTGTTTCTATGTCTCTGTTTCTCTCTCTCCGTGTCTCTGTCTCTGTCTCTGTTTCTCTTTCTCTGTGTCTCTGTCTCTATGTCTCTGTGAGTGTGTCTCCGTCTCTGTGTCTCTGTCTCCGTCCCTGTGTGTCTGTCTCTGTGTCTCTGTCTCCGTGTCTCCGTCCCAGTGTCTCTGTCTCTGTCTCTGTGACTCTGCCTCTGTGTATCTGTCTATGTGTCTCTGTCTCCGTGTCTCTGCCTCAGTGTCTCTGTCTCTTTTTTCTCTGTCTCTGTGTCTCTGTCTCCATCTCTGTGTCTCTGTCTCTGTGTCTCCGTCCCTGTGTCTCCGTCTCTGTGTCACTGTCTCTGTGTCTCTGTCTCTGAGTCTCTGCATCTGTGTCTCTGTCTCTGTCTCTCCGTCTCCGCGTCTCGTTCTCTGTGTCTGCGTCTCCGCCTCTGTGTCTCTGTCTCTGTCTCTGTCTCTGTCTCTGTCTCTGTCTCTGTCTCTGTCTCTGTCTCTGTCTCTGTCTCTGTATCTGTCTCTGTCACTGTCTCTTTCTCTGTCTCTGTGTCTCTGCCTCTGTGTCTGTCTCTCTCCCTGTCTCTGTCTCTGTCTCTGTCTCTGTCTCTGTCTCTGTCTCTGTCTCTGTCTCTGTCTCTGTCTCTGTCTCTGTCTCTGTCTCTGTCTCTGTCTCTGTCTCTGTCTCTGTCTCTGTCTCTGTCTCTGTCTCTGTCTCTGTCTCTGTCTCTGTCTCTGTCTCTGTCTCTGTCTCTGTCTCTGTCTCTGTCTCTGTCTCTGTCTCTGTCTCTGTCTCTGTCTCTGTCTCTGTCTCTGTCTCTGTCTCTGTCTCTGTCTCTGTCTCTGTCTCTGTCTCTGTCTCTGTCTCTGTCTCTGTCTCTGTCTCTGTCTCTGTCTCTGTATCTGTCTCTGTCACTGTCTCTTTCTCTGTCTCTGTGTCTCTGCCTCTGTGTCTCAGTCTCTGTGTCTCCGTCTCTTTGTCTCTGTCTCCGTGTCTCTGTCTCCGTGTCTCTGTCTCTGTCTCTGTGCCTCTGTCTCTATCTCTGTCTCTGTCTCTGTCTCTGTCTCTGTCTCTGTCTCTGTCTCTGTCTCTGTCTCTGTCTCTGTCTCTGTCTCTGTCTCTGTCTCTGTCTCTGTCTCTGTCTCTTTCTCTGTCTCTGCGTCTCTGCCTCTGTGTCTCAGTCTCTGTGTCTCCGTCTCTTTGTCTCTGTCTCCGTGTCTCTGTCTCTGTCTCTGTGTCTCTGTCTCTCTGTCTCTGTCTCTGTCCCTGTCTCTGTGTCTCTGTGTCTCAGTCTCTGTGGCACCGTCTCTGTGTCTCTGCCTCTGCCACTATCTGACTCTGTCTCTATCTCTGTCTCTGTCTCTGTCTCTATCTCTGTCTCTGCCTCTGTCTCTGTCTCTGTCTCTGTCTCTGTCTCTGTCTCTGTCTCTGTGTCTCTTTCTGTGAGTCTCTGTCTCTGTCTCTGTCTCTGTCTCTGTCTCTGTCTCTGTCTCTGTCTCTGTCTCTGTCTCTGTCTCTGTCTCTGTCTCTGTCTCTGTCTCTGTCCCTGTCTCTGTCTCTGTCTCTGTCTCTGTCTCTGTCTCTGTCTCTGTCTCTCTCTCTGTCTCTGTCTCTGTCTCTGTGTCTCTTTCTGTGTGTCTAAGTCTCTTTCTGTGTGTCTCTGTCTCTGTCTCTGTCTTTGTCTCTGTCTCTGACTCTGTCTCTGTCTCTGTGTCTCTGTCTCTGTGCCTCTGTCTCTGTCTCTGTCTCTGTCTCTGTCTCTGTCTCTGTCTCTGTCTCTGTCTCTGTCTCTGTCTCTGTCTCTGTCTCTGTCTCTGTCTCTGTCTCTGTCTCTGTCTCTGTCTCTGTCTCTGTCTCTGTATCTGTCTCTGCTCTGTCTCTGTCTCTGTCTCTGCCATGCCTCTGTCTCTGTGACACTGTCTGTGAATCTCTGTCTCTGTGTCTCCGTCTCTGTGTCTCTGTCGCTGGGTCTCTGTCTCTGTCTCTGTCTTTGTCTCTGTCTCTGACTCTGTCTCTGTCTCTGTGTCTCTGTCTCCGTGTCTCTGTCTCTGTGTCTCTGTCTCCGTGTCTCTGTCTCTGTGTCTCTGTCTCTGTGTATCTGTCTCTGTGTCTCTTCCTCTATGTCTCTGTCTATGTCTCTGTTTCTCTTTCTCCGTGTCTCTGTCTCTGTATCTTTGTCCCTGTATCTCCGTCTCTGTGTGTCTGTCTCTGTTGTTATGTCTCTGTGTTTCCGTCCCTGTGTCTCTGTCTCTGTCTCTGTGTCTCTGTCTCTGTGTATCTGTCTCTGTGTCTCTGTCTGTGTGTCTCTGTTTCTATGTCTCTGTTTCTCTCTCTCCGTGTCTCTGTCTCTGTGTCTCTGTCCCTGTCTCTGTTTCTCTTTCGCTGTGTGTCTGTCTCTATGTCTCTGTGAGTGTGTCTCCGTCTCTGTGCCTCTGTCTCCGTCCCTGTGTGTCTGTCTCTGTGTCTCTGTCTCCGTGTCTCCGTCCCAGTGTCTCTGTCTCTGTCTCTGTGCCTCTGCCTCTGTGTATCTGTCTATGTGTCTCTGTCTCCGTGTCTCTGCCTCAGTGTCTCTGTCTCTTTTTTCTCTGTCTCTGTGTCTCTGTCTCCATCTCTGTGTCTCTGTCTCTGTGTCTCCGTCCCTGTGTCTCCGTCTCTGTGTCACTGTCTCTGTGTCTCTGTCTCTGAGTCTCTGCATCTGTGTCTCTGTCTCTGTCTCTCCGTCTCCGCGTCTCGTTCTCTGTGTCTGCGTCTCCGCCTCTGTGTCTCTGTCTCTGTCTCTGTCTCTGTCTCTGTCTCTGTCTCTGTCTCTGTCTCTGTCTCTGTCTCTGTATCTGTCTCTGTCACTGTCTCTTTCTCTGTCTCTGTGTCTCTGCCTCTGTGTCTGTCTCTCTCCCTGTCTCTGTCTCTGTCTCTGTCTCTGTCTCTGTCTCTGTCTCTGTCTCTGTCTCTGTCTCTGTCTCTGTCTCTGTCTCTGTCTCTGTCTCTGTCTCTGTCTCTGTCTCTGTCTCTGTCTCTGTCTCTGTCTCTGTCTCTGTCTCTGTCTCTGTCTCTGTCTCTGTCTCTGTCTCTGTCTCTGTCTCTGTCTCTGTCTCTGTCTCTGTCTCTGTCTCTGTCTCTTTCTCTGTCTCTGCGTCTCTGCCTCTGTGTCTCAGTCTCTGTGTCTCCGTCTCTTTGTCTCTGTCTCCGTGTCTCTGTCTCTGTCTCTGTGTCTCTGTCTCTCTGTCTCTGTCTCTGTCCCTGTCTCTGTGTCTCTGTGTCTCAGTCTCTGTGGCACCGTCTCTGTGTCTCTGCCTCTGCCACTATCTGACTCTGTCTCTATCTCTGTCTCTGTCTCTGTCTCTATCTCTGTCTCTGCCTCTGTCTCTGTCTCTGTCTCTGTCTCTGTCTCTGTCTCTGTCTCTGTCTCTGTGTCTCTTTCTGTGAGTCTCTGTCTCTGTCTCTGTCTCTGTCTCTGTCTCTGTCTCTGTCTCTGTCTCTGTCTCTGTCTCTGTCTCTGTCTCTGTCTCTGTCTCTGTCCCTGTCTCTGTCTCTGTCTCTGTCTCTGTCTCTGTCTCTGTCTCTGTCTCTCTCTCTGTCTCTGTCTCTGTCTCTGTGTCTCTTTCTGTGTGTCTAAGTCTCTGTCTCTGTCTCTGTCTCTTTCTGTGTGTCTCTGTCTCTGTCTCTGTCTTTGTCTCTGTCTCTGACTCTGTCTCTGTCTCCGTGTCTCTGTCTCTGTGCCTCTGTCTCTGTCTCTGTCTCTGTCTCTGTCTCTGTCTCTGTCTCTGTCTCTGTCTCTGTCTCTGTCTCTGTCTCTGTCTCTGTCTCTGTCTCTGTCTCTGTCTCTGTCTCTGTCTCTGTCTCTGTCTCTGTATCTGTCTCTGCTCTGTCTCTGTCTCTGTCTCTGCCATGCCTCTGTCTCTGTGACACTGTCTGTGAATCTCTGTCTCTGTGTCTCCGTCTCTGTGTCTCTGTCGCTGGGTCTCTGTCTCTGTCTCTGTCTCTGTCTCTGTCTCTGTCTCTGTCTCTGTCTCTGTCACTGTCTCTGCCTCTGTCTCTGTCTCTGTCCCTGTCTCTGTCTCTGTCTCTGTCTCTGTCTCTGTCTCTGTCTCTGTCTCTGTCTCTGTCTCTGTGTCTCTTTCTGTGTGTCTAAGTCTCTGTCTCTGTCTCTGTCTCTTTCTGTGTGTCTCTGTCTCTGTCTCTGTCTCTGTCTCTGTATCTGTCTCTGCTCTGTCTCTGTCTCTGTCTCTGCCATGCCTCTGTCTCTGTGACACTGTCTGTGAATCTCTGTCTCTGTGTCTCCGTCTCTGTGTCTCTGTCGCTGGGTCTCTGTCTCTGTCTCTGTCTCTGTCTCTGTCTCTGTCTCTGTCTCTGTCTCTGTCACTGTCTCTGCCTCTGTCTCTGTCTCTGTCTCTGTCTCTGTCTCTGTCTCTGTCTCTGTCTCTGTCTCTGTCTCTGTCTCTGTCTCTGTCTCTGTCTCTGCCATGTCTCTGTCTCTGTGACACTGTCTGTGAATCTCTGTCTCTGTGTCTCCGTCTCTGTGTCTCTGTCGCTGGGTCTCTGTCTCTGTCTCTGTCTCTGTCTCTGTCTCTGTCTCTGTCTCTGTCTCTGTCTCTGTCTCTGTCTCTGTGTCTCTTTCTGTGTGTCTCTGTCTCTGTTTCTGTCTTTGTCTCTGTCTCTGACTCTGTCTCTGTCTCTGTGTCTCTGTCTCTGTATCGCTGTTTCTGTGTCTGTCTCTGTCTCAGTGTCTCTGTCTCTGTCTCTGTCTCTGTCTCTGTCTCTGTCTCTGTCTCTGTCTCTGTCTCTGTCTCTGTCTCTGTCTCTGTCTCTGTCTCTGTCTCTGTCCCTGTCTCTGTCTCTGTCTCTGTCTCTGTCTCTGTCTCTGTCTCTGTCTCTGTGTCTCTTTCTGTGTGTCTCTGTCTCTGTCTCTGTCTTTGTGTCTCTGTCGCTGGGTCTATGTCTCTCTCTCTGTCTCTGTCTCTGTCTCTGTCTCTGTCTCTGTCTCTGTCTCTGTGTCTCCGTCTCTGTGTGTCGGTCTCTATGACTCTGTCTCTGTGTATCTGTCTCTGTGTCTCTGTCTCTGTGTCTCTGTTTCTATGTCTCTGTTTCTCTCTCTCCGTGTCTCTGTCTCTGTCTCTGTTTCTCTTTCTCTGTGTCTCTGTCTCTATGTCTCTGTGAGTGTGTCTCCGTCTCTGTGTCTCTGTCTCCGTCCCTGTGTGTCTGCCTCTGTGTCTCTGTCTCCGTGTCTCCGTCCCTGTGTCTCTGTGTCTGTCTCTGTGCCTCTGCCTCTGTGTATCTGTCTATGTGTCTCTGTCTCCGTGTCGCTGCCTCAGTGTCTCTGTCTCTTTTTTCTCTGTCTCTGTGTCTCTGTCTCCATCTCTGTGTCTCTGTCTCTGTGTCTCCGTCCCTGTGTCTCCGTCTCTGCGTCACTGTCTCTGTGTCTCTGTCTCTGAGTCTCTGCATCTGTGTCTCTGTCTCTGTCTCTCCGTCTCCGCGTCTCGTTCTCTGTGTCTGTGTCTCCGTCTCTGTGTCTCTGTCTCTGTCTCTGTGTCACTGTCTGTGAATCTCTGTCTCTGTGTCTCCGTCTCTGTGTTTCCGTCTCTGTGTCTCTGTCTCTGTGTCTCTGTCTGTGTGTCTCTGACTCTGTGTCTCTCTCTCCGTGTCACTTTCTGTGTGTCTCTTTCTCTGTCTTTGTCTCTGTCTCTGTCTCTGTCTCTGTCTCTGTCTCTGTCTCTGTCTCTGTCTCTGTCTCTGTCTCTGTCTCTGTCTCTGTCTCTGTCTCTGTCTCTGTCTCTGTCTCTGTCTCTGTCTCTGTCTCTGTCTCTGTGTCTCTGTCTCTGTCTCTGTCTTTGTCTCTCTCTCTGACTCTGTCTCTGTCTCTGTGTCTCCATCTCTGTGTCTCTGTCGCTGGGTCTCTGTCTCTGTCTCTGTGTCTCTTTCTGTGTGTCTCTGTCTCTGTCTCTGTCTTTGTCTCTGTCTCTGACTCTGTCTCTGTCTCTGTGTCTCTGTCTCCGTGTCTCTGTCTCTGTGTCTCTGTCTCCGTGTCTCTGTCTCTGTGTCTCTGTCTCTGTGTATCTGTCTCTGTGTCTCTTCCTCTATGTCTCTGTCTATGTCTCTGTTTCTCTTTCTCCGTGTCTCTGTCTCTGTATCTTTGTCCCTGTATCTCCGTCTCTGTGTTTCCGTCCCTGTGTCTCTGTCTCTGTCTCTGTGTCTCTGTCTCTGTGTATCTGTCTCTGTGTCTCTGTCTGTGTGTCTCTGTTTCTATGTCTCTGTTTCTCTCTCTCCGTGTCTCTGTCTCTGTGTCTCTGTCCCTGTCTCTGTTTCTCTTTCGCTGTGTGTCTGTCTCTATGTCTCTGTGAGTGTGTCTCCGTCTCTGTGCCTCTGTCTCCGTCCCTGTTTGTCTGTCTCTGTGTCTCTGTCTCCGTGTCTCCGTCCCAGTGTCTCTGTCTCTGTCTCTGTGCCTCTGTCTCTGTGTATCTGTCTATGTGTCTCTGTCTCCGTGTCTCTGCCTCAGTGTCTCTGTCTCTTTTTTCTCTGTCTCTGTGTCTCTGTCTCCATCTCTGTGTCTCTGTCTCTGTGTCTCCGTCCCTGTGTCTCCGTCTCTGTGTCACTGTCTCTGTGTCTCTGTCTCTGAGTCTCTGCATCTGTGTCTCTGTCTCTGTCTCTCCGTCTCCGCGTCTCGTTCTCTGTGTCTGCGTCTCCGCCTCTGTGTCTCTGTCTCTGTCTCTGTGTCACTCTCTGTGAATCTCTGTCTCTGTGTCTCCGTCTCTGTGTCTCCGTCTCTGTGTCTCTGTCTCTGTCTCTCTCTCTCTGTGTCTCTGTCTGTGTATCTCTGTCTCTGTGACTCTTCCTCTTTGTCCCTGTCTCTGTGTCTCTGTCCCGGTGTCTCCGTCTCTGTGTCTCTGTCTCTGTGTCGCTGTTCCTGTGTCTGTCTCTGTCTCAGTGTCTGCATCTCTGTGTCTCTGTCGCTGGGTCTCTGTCTCTGTCTTTGTCTCTGTCTCTGTCTCTGTCTCTGTCTCTGTCTCTGTCTCTGTCTCTGTCTCTGTCTTTGTCTCTGTCTCTGTCTCTGTCTCTGTCTCTGTCTCTGTCTCTGTCTCTGTCTCTGTCTCTGTCTCTGTCTCTGTCTCTGTCTCTGTCTCTGTCTCTGTCTCTGTCTCTGTCTCTGTCTCTGTCTCTGTTTCTGTCTCTGTCTCTGTCTCTGTCTCTGTCTCTGTCTCTGTCTCTGTCTCTGTCTCTGTCTGTGTCTCTGTCTCTGTCTCTGTCTCTGTCTCTGTCTCTGTCTCTGTCTCTGTCTCTGTCTCTGTCTCTGTCTCTGTGTCTCTTTCTGTGTGCCTCTGTCTCTGTCTCTGTCTCTGTGTCTCTTTCTGTGTGCCTCTGTCTCTGTTTCTGTCTTTGTCTCTGTCTCTGACTCTGTCTCTGTCTCTGTGTCTCTGTCTCTGTGTCGCTGTTTCTGTGTCTGTCTCTGTCTCAGTGTCTCTGTCTCTGTCTCTGTCTCTGTCTCTGTCTCTGTCTCTGTCTCTGTCTCTGTCTCTGTCTCTGTCTCTGTCTCTGTCTCTGTCTCTGTCTCTGTCTCTGTCTCTGTCTCTGTCTCTGTCTCTGTCTCTGTCTCTGTCTCTGTCTCTGTCTCTGTCTCTGTCTCTGTCTCTGTCTCTGTCTCTGTCTCTGTGTCTCTATCTGTGTGTCTCTGTCTCTGTCTCTGTCTCTGTCTCTGTCTCTGTGTCTCTTTCTGTGTGTCTCTGTCTCTGTCTCTGTCTTTGTGTCTCTGTCGCTGTGTCTATGTCTCTCTCTCTGTCTCTGTCTCTGTCTCTGTCTCTGTCTCTGTCTCTGTCTCTGTCTCTGTCTCTGTGTCTCCGTCTCTGTGTGTCGGTCTCTATGACTCTGTCTCTGTGTATCTGTCTCTGTGTCTCTGTTTCTATGTCTCTGTTTCTCTCTCTCCGTGTCTCTGTCTCTGTCTCTGTTTCTCTTTCTCTGTGTCTCTGTCTCTATGTCTCTGTGAGTGTGTCTCCGTCTCTGTGTCTCTGTCTCCGTCCCTGTGTGTCTGTCTCTGTGTCTCTGTCTCCGTGTCTCCGTCCCTGTGTCTCTGTGTCTGTCTCTGTGCCTCTGCCTCTGTGTATCCGTCTATGTGTCTCTGTCTCCGTGTCTCTGCCTCAGTGTCTCTGTCTCTTTTTTCTCTGTCTCTGTGTCTCTGTCTCCATCTCTGTGTCTCTGTCTCTGTGTCTCCGTCCCTGTGTCTCCGTCTCTGCGTCACTGTCTCTGTGTCTCTGTCTCTGAGTCTCTGCATCTGTGTCTCTGTCTCTGTCTCTCCGTCTCCGCGTCTCGTTCTCTGTGTCTGTGTCTCCGTCTCTGTGTCTCTGTCTCTGTCTCTGTGTCACTGTCTGTGAATCTCTGTCTCTGTGTCTCCGTCTCTGTGTTTCCGTCTATGTGTCTCTGTCTCCGTGTCTCTGCCTCAGTGTCTCTGTCTCTCTTTTCTCTGTCTCTGTGTCTCTGTCTCCATCTCTGTGTCTCTGTCTCTGTGTCTCCGTCCCTGTGTCTCCGTCTCTGCGTCACTGTCTCTGTGTCTCTGTCTCCGTGTCTCTGCCTCAGTGTCTCTGTCTCTTTTTTCTCTGTCTCTGTGTCTCTGTCTCCATCTCTGCGTCTCTGTCTCTGTGTCTTGGTCCCTGTGTCTCCGTCTCTGTGTCACTGTCTCTGTGTCTCTGTCTCTGAGTCTCTGCATCTGTGTCTCTGGCTCTGTCTCTCCGTCTCCGCGTCACGTTCTCTGTGTCTGCGTCTCCGTTTCTGGGTCTCTGTCTCTGTCTCTGTGTCACTGTCTGTGAATCTCTGTCTCTGTGTCTCCGTCTCTGTGTCTCTGTCTCTGTGTCTCTGTCTCTGTCTCTGTCTCTGTCTCTGTCTCTGTCTCTGTCTCTGTCTCTGTCTCTGTCTCTGTCTTTGCCTCTGCCTCTGTCTCTGTCTCTGTCTCTGTCTCTGTCTCTGCCTCTGTCTCCGTCTCTGTCTCTGTCTCTGTCTCTGTCTCTGTGTCTCTTTCTGTGTGTCTCTGTCTCTGTCTCTGTCTTTGTCGCTGTCTCTGACTCTGTCTCTGTCTCTGTGTCTCTGTCTCTGTGTCGCTGTTTCTGTGTCTGTCTCTGTCTCAGTGTCTCCATCTCTGTGTCTCTGTCGCTGGGTCTCTGTCTCTGTCTCTGTCTCTGTCTCTGTCTCTGTCTCTGTCTCTGTCTCTGTCTCTGTCTCTGTCTCTGTCTCTGTCTCTGTCTCTGTCTCTGTCTCTGTCTCTGTCTCTGTCTCTGTCTCTGTCTCTGTCTCTGTCTCTGTCTCTGTCTCTGTCTCTGTCTCTGTCTCTGTCTCTGTCTGTCTCTGTCTCTGTCTCTGTCTCTGTCTCTGTCTCTGTCTCTGTCTCTGTCTCTGTCTCTGTCTCTGTCTCTGTGTCTCTTTCTGTGTGTCTCTGTCTCTGTTTCTATCTTTGTCTCTGTCTCTGACTCTGTCTCTGTCTCTGTGTCTCTGTCTCTGTATCGCTGTTTCTGTGTCTGTATCTGTCTCAGTGTCTCTGTGTCTGTCTCTGTCTCTGTCTCTGTCTCTGTCTCTGTCTCTGTCTCTGTCTCTGTCTCTGTCTCTGTCTCTGTCTCTGTCTCTGTCCCTGTCTCTGTCTCTGTCTCTGTCTCTGTCTCTGTCTCTGTCTCTGTCTCTGTCTCTGTCTCTGTCTCTGTCTCTGTCTCTGTCTCTGTCTCTGTTTTTGTCTCTGTCTCTGTCTCTGTCTCTGTTTCGGTCTCTGTCTCTCTCTCTGTCTCCGCCATGTCTCTGTCTCTGTGTCTCTGTCTGTGTGTCTCTGAATCTGTGTCTCTCTCTCCGTGTCACTTTCTGTGTGTCTCTGTCTCTGTCTCTGTCGCTGTCTCTGTCTCTGTCTCTGTCTCTGTCTCTGTCTCTGTCTCTGTCTCTGTCTCTGTCTCTGTCTCTGTCTCTGTCTCTGTCTCTGTCTCTGTCTCTGTCTCTGTCTCTGTCTCTGTCTCTGTCTCTGTCTCTGTCTCTGTCTCTGTCTCTGTCTCTGTCTCTGTCTGTGTCTCTGTCTCTGTCTCTGTCTCTGTCTCTGTCTCTGTCTCTGTCTCTGTCTCTGTGTCTCTTTCTGTGTGTCTCTGTCTCTGTTTCTGTCTTTGTCTCTGTCTCTGACTCTGTCTCTGTCTCTGTGTCTCTGTCTCTGTGTCGCTGTTTCTGTGTCTGTCTCTGTCTCAGTGTCTCTGTCTCTGTCTCTGTCTCTGTCTCTGTCTCTGTCTCTGTCTCTGTCTCTGTCTCTGTCTCTGTCTCTGTCTCTGTCTCTGTCTCTGTCTCTGTCTCTGTCTCTGTCTCTGTCTCTGTCTCTGTCTCTGTCTCTGTCTCTGTCTCTGTCTCTGTCTCTGTCTCTGTCTCTGTCTCTGTCTCTGTCTCTGTCTCTGTCTCTGTGTCTCTTTCTGTGTGTCTCTGTCTCTGTCTCTGTCTTTGTCTCTCTCTCTGACTCTGTCTCTGTCTCTGTGTCTCCATCTCTGTGTCTCTGTCGCTGGGTCTCTGTCTCTGTCTCTGTGTCTCTTTCTGTGTGTCTCTGTCTCTGTCTCTGTCTTTGTCTCTGTCTCTGACTCTGTCTCTGTCTCTGTGTCTCTGTCTCCGTGTCTCTGTCTCTGTGTCTCTGTCTCCGTGTCTCTGTCTCTGTGTCTCTGTCTCTGTGTATCTGTCTCTGTGTCTCTTCCTCTATGTCTCTGTCTATGTCTCTGTTTCTCTTTCTCCGTGTCTCTGTCTCTGTATCTTTGTCCCTGTATCTCCGTCTCTGTGTTTCCGTCCCTGTGTCTCTGTCTCTGTCTCTGTGTCTCTGTCTCTGTGTATCTGTCTCTGTGTCTCTGTCTGTGTGTCTCTGTTTCTATGTCTCTGTTTCTCTCTCTCCGTGTCTCTGTCTCTGTGTCTCTGTCCCTGTCTCTGTTTCTCTTTCGCTGTGTGTCTGTCTCTATGTCTCTGTGAGTGTGTCTCCGTCTCTGTGCCTCTGTCTCCGTCCCTGTTTGTCTGTCTCTGTGTCTCTGTCTCCGTGTCTCCGTCCCAGTGTCTCTGTCTCTGTCTCTGTGCCTCTGTCTCTGTGTATCTGTCTATGTGTCTCTGTCTCCGTGTCTCTGCCTCAGTGTCTCTGTCTCTTTTTTCTCTGTCTCTGTGTCTCTGTCTCCATCTCTGTGTCTCTGTCTCTGTGTCTCCGTCCCTGTGTCTCCGTCTCTGTGTCACTGTCTCTGTGTCTCTGTCTCTGAGTCTCTGCATCTGTGTCTCTGTCTCTGTCTCTCCGTCTCCGCGTCTCGTTCTCTGTGTCTGCGTCTCCGCCTCTGTGTCTCTGTCTCTGTCTCTGTGTCACTCTCTGTGAATCTCTGTCTCTGTGTCTCCGTCTCTGTGTCTCCGTCTCTGTGTCTCTGTCTCTGTCTCTCTCTCTCTGTGTCTCTGTCTGTGTATCTCTGTCTCTGTGACTCTTCCTCTTTGTCCCTGTCTCTGTGTCTCTGTCCCGGTGTCTCCGTCTCTGTGTCTCTGTCTCTGTGTCGCTGTTCCTGTGTCTGTCTCTGTCTCAGTGTCTGCATCTCTGTGTCTCTGTCGCTGGGTCTCTGTCTCTGTCTTTGTCTCTGTCTCTGTCTCTGTCTCTGTCTCTGTCTCTGTCTCTGTCTCTGTCTCTGTCTTTGTCTCTGTCTCTGTCTCTGTCTCTGTCTCTGTCTCTGTCTCTGTCTCTGTCTCTGTCTCTGTCTCTGTCTCTGTCTCTGTCTCTGTCTCTGTCTCTGTCTCTGTCTCTGTCTCTGTCTCTGTCTCTGTCTCTGTCTCTGTCTCTGTTTCTGTCTCTGTCTCTGTCTCTGTCTCTGTCTCTGTCTCTGTCTCTGTCTCTGTCTCTGTCTCTGTCTCTGTCTGTGTCTCTGTCTCTGTCTCTGTCTCTGTCTCTGTCTCTGTCTCTGTCTCTGTCTCTGTCTCTGTCTCTGTGTCTCTTTCTGTGTGCCTCTGTCTCTGTCTCTGTCTCTGTGTCTCTTTCTGTGTGCCTCTGTCTCTGTTTCTGTCTTTGTCTCTGTCTCTGACTCTGTCTCTGTCTCTGTGTCTCTGTCTCTGTGTCGCTGTTTCTGTGTCTGTCTCTGTCTCAGTGTCTCTGTCTCTGTCTCTGTCTCTGTCTCTGTCTCTGTCTCTGTCTCTGTCTCTGTCTCTGTCTCTGTCTCTGTCTCTGTCTCTGTCTCTGTCTCTGTCTCTGTCTATGTCTCTGTCTCTGTCTCTGTCTCTGTCTCTGTCTCTGTCTCTGTCTCTGTCTCTGTCTCTGTCTCTGTCTCTGTCTCTGTCTCTGTCTCTGTGTCTCTATCTGTGTGTCTCTGTCTCTGTCTCTGTCTCTGTCTCTGTCTCTGTGTCTCTTTCTGTGTGTCTCTGTCTCTGTCTCTGTCTTTGTGTCTCTGTCGCTGTGTCTATGTCTCTCTCTCTGTCTCTGTCTCTGTCTCTGTCTCTGTCTCTGTCTCTGTCTCTGTGTCTCCGTCTCTGTGTGTCGGTCTCTATGACTCTGTCTCTGTGTATCTGTCTCTGTGTCTCTGTTTCTATGTCTCTGTTTCTCTCTCTCCGTGTCTCTGTCTCTGTCTCTGTTTCTCTTTCTCTGTGTCTCTGTCTCTATGTCTCTGTGAGTGTGTCTCCGTCTCTGTGTCTCTGTCTCCGTCCCTGTGTGTCTGTCTCTGTGTCTCTGTCTCCGTGTCTCCGTCCCTGTGTCTCTGTGTCTGTCTCTGTGCCTCTGCCTCTGTGTATCCGTCTATGTGTCTCTGTCTCCGTGTCTCTGCCTCAGTGTCTCTGTCTCTTTTTTCTCTGTCTCTGTGTCTCTGTCTCCATCTCTGTGTCTCTGTCTCTGTGTCTCCGTCCCTGTGTCTCCGTCTCTGCGTCACTGTCTCTGTGTCTCTGTCTCTGAGTCTCTGCATCTGTGTCTCTGTCTCTGTCTCTCCGTCTCCGCGTCTCGTTCTCTGTGTCTGTGTCTCCGTCTCTGTGTCTCTGTCTCTGTCTCTGTGTCACTGTCTGTGAATCTCTGTCTCTGTGTCTCCGTCTCTGTGTTTCCGTCTATGTGTCTCTGTCTCCGTGTCTCTGCCTCAGTGTCTCTGTCTCTCTTTTCTCTGTCTCTGTGTCTCTGTCTCCATCTCTGTGTCTCTGTCTCTGTGTCTCCGTCCCTGTGTCTCCGTCTCTGCGTCACTGTCTCTGTGTCTCTGTCTCCGTGTCTCTGCCTCAGTGTCTCTGTCTCTTTTTTCTCTGTCTCTGTGTCTCTGTCTCCATCTCTGCGTCTCTGTCTCTGTGTCTTGGTCCCTGTGTCTCCGTCTCTGTGTCACTGTCTCTGTGTCTCTGTCTCTGAGTCTCTGCATCTGTGTCTCTGGCTCTGTCTCTCCGTCTCCGCGTCACGTTCTCTGTGTCTGCGTCTCCGTTTCTGGGTCTCTGTCTCTGTCTCTGTGTCACTGTCTGTGAATCTCTGTCTCTGTGTCTCCGTCTCTGTGTCTCTGTCTCTGTGTCTCTGTCTCTGTCTCTGTCTCTGTCTCTGTCTCTGTCTCTGTCTCTGTCTCTGTCTCTGTCTCTGTCTTTGCCTCTGCCTCTGTCTCTGTCTCTGTCTCTGTCTCTGTCTCTGCCTCTGTCTCCGTCTCTGTCTCTGTCTCTGTCTCTGTCTCTGTGTCTCTTTCTGTGTGTCTCTGTCTCTGTCTCTGTCTTTGTCGCTGTCTCTGACTCTGTCTCTGTCTCTGTGTCTCTGTCTCTGTGTCGCTGTTTCTGTGTCTGTCTCTGTCTCAGTGTCTCCATCTCTGTGTCTCTGTCGCTGGGTCTCTGTCTCTGTCTCTGTCTCTGTCTCTGTCTCTGTCTCTGTCTCTGTCTCTGTCTCTGTCTCTGTCTCTGTCTCTGTCTCTGTCTCTGTCTCTGTCTCTGTCTCTGTCTCTGTCTCTGTCTCTGTCTCTGTCTCTGTCTCTGTCTCTGTCTCTGTCTCTGTCTCTGTCTCTGTCTGTCTCTGTCTCTGTCTCTGTCTCTGTCTCTGTCTCTGTCTCTGTCTCTGTCTCTGTCTCTGTCTCTGTGTCTCTTTCTGTGTGTCTCTGTCTCTGTTTCTATCTTTGTCTCTGTCTCTGACTCTGTCTCTGTCTCTGTGTCTCTGTCTCTGTATCGCTGTTTCTGTGTCTGTATCTGTCTCAGTGTCTCTGTCTCTGTCTCTGTCTCTGTCTCTGTCTCTGTCTCTGTCTCTGTCTCTGTCTCTGTCTCTGTCTCTGTCTCTGTCTCTGTCTCTGTCCCTGTCTCTGTCTCTGTCTCTGTCTCTGTCTCTGTCTCTGTCTCTGTCTCTGTCTCTGTCTCTGTCTCTGTCTCTGTCTCTGTCTCTGTCTCTGTTTTTGTCTCTGTCTCTGTCTCTGTCTCTGTTTCGGTCTCTGTCTCTCTCTCTGTCTCCGCCATGTCTCTGTCTCTGTGTCTCTGTCTGTGTGTCTCTGAATCTGTGTCTCTCTCTCCGTGTCACTTTCTGTGTGTCTCTGTCTCTGTCTCTGTCGCTGTCTCTGTCTCTGTCTCTGTCTCTGTCTCTGTCTCTGTCTCTGTCTCTGTCTCTGTCTCTGTCTCTGTCTCTGTCTCTGTCTCTGTCTCTGTCTCTGTCTCTGTCTCTGTCTCTGTCTCTGTCTCTGTCTCTGTCTCTGTCTGTGTCTCTGTCTCTGTCTCTGTCTCTGTCTCTGTCTCTGTCTCTGTCTCTGTCTCTGTGTCTCTTTCTGTGTGTCTCTGTCTCTGTTTCTGTCTTTGTCTCTGTCTCTGACTCTGTCTCTGTCTCTGTGTCTCTGTCTCTGTGTCGCTGTTTCTGTGTCTGTCTCTGTCTCAGTGTCTCTGTCTCTGTCTCTGTCTCTGTCTCTGTCTCTGTCTCTGTCTCTGTCTCTGTCTCTGTCTCTGTCTCTGTCTCTGTCTCTGTCTCTGTCTCTGTCTCTGTCTCTGTCTCTGTCTCTGTCTCTGTCTCTGTCTCTGTCTCTGTCTCTGTCTCTGTCTCTGTCTCTGTCTCTGTCTCTGTCTCTGTGTCTCTTTCTGTGTGTCTCTGTCTCTGTCTCTGTCTTTGTCTCTCTCTCTGACTCTGTCTCTGTCTCTGTGTCTCCATCTCTGTGTCTCTGTCGCTGGGTCTCTGTCTCTGTCTCTGTGTCTCTTTCTGTGTGTCTCTGTCTCTGTCTCTGTCTTTGTCTCTGTCTCTGACTCTGTCTCTGTCTCTGTGTCTCTGTCTCCGTGTCTCTGTCTCTGTGTCTCTGTCTCCGTGTCTCTGTCTCTGTGTCTCTGTCTCTGTGTATCTGTCTCTGTGTCTCTTCCTCTATGTCTCTGTCTATGTCTCTGTTTCTCTTTCTCCGTGTCTCTGTCTCTGTATCTTTGTCCCTGTATCTCCGTCTCTGTGTTTCCGTCCCTGTGTCTCTGTCTCTGTCTCTGTGTCTCTGTCTCTGTGTATCTGTCTCTGTGTCTCTGTCTGTGTGTCTCTGTTTCTATGTCTCTGTTTCTCTCTCTCCGTGTCTCTGTCTCTGTGTCTCTGTCCCTGTCTCTGTTTCTCTTTCGCTGTGTGTCTGTCTCTATGTCTCTGTGAGTGTGTCTCCGTCTCTGTGCCTCTGTCTCCGTCCCTGTTTATCTGTCTCTGTGTCTCTGTCTCCGTGTCTCCGTCCCAGTGTCTCTGTCTCTGTCTCTGTGCCTCTGTCTCTGTGTATCTGTCTATGTGTCTCTGTCTCCGTGTCTCTGCCTCAGTGTCTCTGTCTCTTTTTTCTCTGTCTCTGTGTCTCTGTCTCCATCTCTGTGTCTCTGTCTCTGTGTCTCCGTCCCTGTGTCTCCGTCTCTGCGTCACTGTCTCTGTGTCTCTGTCTCCGTGTCTCTGCCTCAGTGTCTCTGTCTCTTTTTTCTCTGTCTCTGTGTCTCTGTCTCCATCTCTGCGTCTCTGTCTCTGTGTCTTGGTCCCTGTGTCTCCGTCTCTGTGTCACTGTCTCTGTGTCTCTGTCTCTGAGTCTCTGCATCTGTGTCTCTGGCTCTGTCTCTCCGTCTCCGCGTCACGTTCTCTGTGTCTGCGTCTCCGTTTCTGGGTCTCTGTCTCTGTCTCTGTGTCACTGTCTGTGAATCTCTGTCTCTGTGTCTCCGTCTCTGTGTCTCTGTCTCTGTGTCTCTGTCTCTGTCTCTGTCTCTGTCTCTGTCTCTGTCTCTGTCTCTGTCTCTGTCTCTGTCTCTGTCTCTGTCTTTGCCTCTGCCTCTGTCTCTGTCTCTGTCTCTGTCTCTGTCTCTGCCTCTGTCTCCGTCTCTGTCTCTGTCTCTGTCTCTGTCTCTGTGTCTCTTTCTGTGTGTCTCTGTCTCTGTCTCTGTCTTTGTCGCTGTCTCTGACTCTGTCTCTGTCTCTGTGTCTCTGTCTCTGTGTCGCTGTTTCTGTGTCTGTCTCTGTCTCAGTGTCTCCATCTCTGTGTCTCTGTCGCTGGGTCTCTGTCTCTGTCTCTGTCTCTGTCTCTGTCTCTGTCTCTGTCTCTGTCTCTGTCTCTGTCTCTGTCTCTGTCTCTGTCTCTGTCTCTGTCTCTGTCTCTGTCTCTGTCTCTGTCTCTGTCTCTGTCTCTGTCTCTGTCTCTGTCTCTGTCTCTGTCTCTGTCTCTGTCTCTGTCTCTGTCTGTCTCTGTCTCTGTCTCTGTCTCTGTCTCTGTCTCTGTCTCTGTCTCTGTCTCTGTCTCTGTCTCTGTCTCTGTGTCTCTTTCTGTGTGTCTCTGTCTCTGTTTCTATCTTTGTCTCTGTCTCTGACTCTGTCTCTGTCTCTGTGTCTCTGTCTCTGTATCGCTGTTTCTGTGTCTGTATCTGTCTCAGTGTCTCTGTGTCTGTCTCTGTCTCTGTCTCTGTCTCTGTCTCTGTCTCTGTCTCTGTCTCTGTCTCTGTCTCTGTCTCTGTCTCTGTCTCTGTCTCTGTCCCTGTCTCTGTCTCTGTCTCTGTCTCTGTCTCTGTCTCTGTCTCTGTCTCTGTCTCTGTCTCTGTCTCTGTCTCTGTCTCTGTCTCTGTCTCTGTCTCTGTCTCTGTCTCTGTCTCTGTCTCTGTTTTTGTCTCTGTCTCTGTCTCTGTCTCTGTTTCGGTCTCTGTCTCTCTCTCTGTCTCCGCCATGTCTCTGTCTCTGTGTCTCTGTCTGTGTGTCTCTGAATCTGTGTCTCTCTCTCCGTGTCACTTTCTGTGTGTCTCTGTCTCTGTCTCTGTCGCTGTCTCTGTCTCTGTCTCTGTCTCTGTCTCTGTCTCTGTCTCTGTCTCTGTCTCTGTCTCTGTCTCTGTCTCTGTCTCTGTCTCTGTCTCTGTCTCTGTCTCTGTCTCTGTCTCTGTCTCTGTCTCTGTCTCTGTCTCTGTCTCTGTCTCTGTCTCTGTCTCTGTCTCTGTCTCTGTCTCTGTCTCTGCCTCTGTCTCTGTCTCTGTCTCTGTGTCTGTCTCTGTCTCTGTCTCTGTCTCTGTGTCTCTATCTGTGTGTCTCTGTCTCTGTCTCTGTCTCTGTCTCTGTCTCTGTGTCTCTTTCTGTGTGTCTCTGTCTCTGTCTCTGTCTTTGTGTCTCTGTCGCTGTGTCTATGTCTCTCTCTCTGTCTCTGTCTCTGTCTCTGTCTCTGTCTCTGTCTCTGTCTCTGTCTCTGTGTCTCCGTCTCTGTGTGTCGGTCTCTATGACTCTGTCTCTGTGTATCTGTCTCTGTGTCTCTGTTTCTATGTCTCTGTTTCTCTCTCTCCGTGTCTCTGTCTCTGTCTCTGTTTCTCTTTCTCTGTGTCTCTGTCTCTATGTCTCTGTGAGTGTGTCTCCGTCTCTGTGTCTCTGTCTCCGTCCCTGTGTGTCTGTCTCTGTGTCTCTGTCTCCGTGTCTCCGTCCCTGTGTCTCTGTGTCTGTCTCTGTGCCTCTGCCTCTGTGTATCCGTCTATGTGTCTCTGTCTCCGTGTCTCTGCCTCAGTGTCTCTGTCTCTTTTTTCTCTGTCTCTGTGTCTCTGTCTCCATCTCTGTGTCTCTGTCTCTGTGTCTCCGTCCCTGTGTCTCCGTCTCTGCGTCACTGTCTCTGTGTCTCTGTCTCTGAGTCTCTGCATCTGTGTCTCTGTCTCTGTCTCTCCGTCTCCGCGTCTCGTTCTCTGTGTCTGTGTCTCCGTCTCTGTGTCTCTGTCTCTGTCTCTGTGTCACTGTCTGTGAATCTCTGTCTCTGTGTCTCCGTCTCTGTGTTTCCGTCTATGTGTCTCTGTCTCCGTGTCTCTGCCTCAGTGTCTCTGTCTCTTTTTTCTCTGTCTCTGTGTCTCTGTCTCCATCTCTGTGTCTCTGTCTCTGTGTCTCCGTCCCTGTGTCTCCGTCTCTGCGTCACTGTCTCTGTGTCTCTGTCTCCGTGTCTCTGCCTCAGTGTCTCTGTCTCTTTTTTCTCGGTCTCTGTGTCTCTGTCTCCATCTCTGCGTCTCTGTCTCTGTGTCTTGGTCCCTGTGTCTCCGTCTCTGTGTCACTGTCTCTGTGTCTCTGTCTCTGAGTCTCTGCATCTGTGTCTCTGTCTCTGTCTCTCCGTCTCCGCGTCACGTTCTCTGTGTCTGCGTCTCCGTTTCTGGGTCTCTGTCTCTGTCTCTGTGTCACTGTCTGTGAATCTCTGTCTCTGTGTCTCCGTCTCTGTGTCTCTGTCTCTGTGTCTCTGTCTCTGTCTCTGTCTCTGTCTCTGTCTCTGTCTCTGTCTCTGTCTCTGTCTCTGTCTTTGCCTCTGCCTCTGTCTCTGTCTCTGTCTCTGTCTCTGTCTCTGCCTCTGTCTCCGTCTCTGTCTCTGTCCCTGTCTCTGTCTCTGTGTCTCTTTCTGTGTGTCTCTGTCTCTGTCTCTGTCTTTGTCGCTGTCTCTGACTCTGTCTCTGTCTCTGTGTCTCTGTCTCTGTGTCGCTGTTTCTGTGTCTGTCTCTGTCTCAGTGTCTCCATCTCTGTGTCTCTGTCGCTGGGTCTCTGTCTCTGTCTCTGTCTCTGTCTCTGTCTCTGTCTCTGTCTCTGTCTCTGTCTCTGTCTCTGTCTCTGTCTCTGTCTCTGTCTCTGTCTCTGTCTCTGTCTCTGTCTCTGTCTCTGTCTGTCTCTGTCTCTGTCTCTGTCTCTGTCTCTGTCTCTGTCTCTGTCTCTGTCTCTGTCTCTGTCTCTGTCTCTGTCTCTGTCTCTGTCTCTGTCTCTGTCTCTGTCTCTGTCTCTGTCTCTGTCTCTGTCTCTGTCTCTGTCTCTGTGTCTCTATCTGTGTGTCTCTGTCTCTGTCTCTGTCTCTGTCTCTGTCTCTGTGTCTCTTTCTGTGTGTCTCTGTCTCTGTCTCTGTCTTTGTGTCTCTGTCGCTGGGTCTATGTCTCTCTCTCTGTCTCTGTCTCTGTCTCTGTCTCTGTCTCTGTCTCTGTCTCTGTCTCTGTCTCTGTCTCTGTCTCTGTGTCTCCGTCTCTGTGTGTCGGTCTCTATGACTCTGTCTCTGTGTATCTGTCTCTGTGTCTCTGTCTCTGTGTCTCTGTTTCTATGTCTCTGTTTCTCTCTCTCCGTGTCTCTGTCTCTGTCTCTGTTTCTCTTTCTCTGTGTCTCTGTCTCTATGTCTCTGTGAGTGTGTCTCCGTCTCTGTGTCTCTGTCTCCGTCCCTGTGTGTCTGTCTCTGTGTCTCTGTCTCCGTGTCTCCGTCCCTGTGTCTCTGTGTCTGTCTCTGTGCCTCTGCCTCTGTGTATCTGTCTATGTGTCTCTGTCTCCGTGTCTCTGCCTCAGTGTCTCTGTCTCTTTTTTCTCTGTCTCTGTGTCTCTGTCTCCATCTCTGTGTCTCTGTCTCTGTGTCTCCGTCCCTGTGTCTCCGTCTCTGCGTCACTGTCTCTGTGTCTCTGTCTCTGAGTCTCTGCATCTGTGTCTCTGTCTCTGTCTCTCCGTCTCCGCGTCTCGTTCTCTGTGTCTGCGTCTCCGTCTCTGTGTCTCTGTCTCTGTCTCTGTGTCACTGTCTGTGAATCTCTGTCTCTGTGTCTCCGTCTCTGTGTTTCCGTCTCTGTGTCTCTGTCTCTGTGTCTCTGTCTGTGTGTCTCTGACTCTGTGTCTCTCTCTCCGTGTCACTTTCTGTGTGTCTCTTTCTCTGTATCTGTCTTTGTCTCTGTCTCTGTCTCTGTCTCTGTCTCTGTCTCTGTCTCTGTCTCTGTCGCTGGGTCTCTGTCTCTGTCTTTGTCTCTATCTCTGTCTCTGTCTCTGTCTCTGTCTCTGTCTCTGTCTCTGTCTCTGTCTCTGTCTCTGTCTCTGTCTCTGTCTCTGTCTCTGTCTCTGTCTCTGTCTCTGTCTCTGTCTCTGTCTCTGTCTCTGTCTCTGTCTCTGTCTCTGTCTCTGTCTCTGTGTATCTGCCTGCGTGTCTCTGTCTCTGAGTCTCTGTCTCTATGTCTCTGTCTCTGAGTCTCTGTCTCTATGTCTCTTTCTCTGTGTCTGTTTCTCTTTCTCTGTGTCTCTGTCTCTGTGTCTCTGTCCCTGTATCTCCGTCTCTGTGTGTCTGTCTCTGTTGTTATGTCTCTGTGTCTCCGTCCCTGTGTCTCTGTCTCTGTCTCTGTGTCTCTGTCTCCGTGTCTCTGTCTCTGTGTCTCTGTCTCTGTGTATCTGTCTCTGTGTCTCTTCCTCTATGTCTCTGTCTCTGTCTCTGTTTCTCTTTCTCCGTGTCTCTGTCTCTGTATCTTTGTCCCTGTATCGCCGTCTCTGTGTGTCTGTCTCTGTTGTTATGTCTCTGTGTTTCCGTCCCTGTGTCTCTGTCTCTGTCTCTGTGTCTCTGTCTCTGTGTATCTGTCTCTGTGTCTCTGTCTGTGTGTCTCTGTTTCTATGGCTCTGTTTCTCTCTCTCCGTGTCTCTGTCTCTGTGTCTCTGTCCCTGTCTCTGTTTCTCTTTCGCTGTGTGTCTGTCTCTATGTCTCTGTGAGTGTGTCTCCGTCTCTGTGCCTCTGTCTCCGTCCCTGTGTGTCTGTCTCTGTGTCTCTGTCTCCGTGTCTCCGTCCCAGTGTCTCTGTCTCTGTCTCTGTGCCTCTGCCTCTGTGTATCTGTCTATGTGTCTCTGTCTCCGTGTCTCTGCCTCAGTGTCTCTGTCTCTTTTTTCTCTGTCTCTGTGTCTCTGTCTCCATCTCTGTGTCTCTGTCTCTGTGTCTCTGTCCCGGTGTCTCCGTCTCTGTGTCTCTGTCTCTGTGTCGCTGTTCCTGTGTCTGTCTCTGTCTCAGTGTCTGCATCTCTGTGTCTCTGTCGCTGGGTCTCTGTCTCTGTCTCTGTCTCTGTCTCTGTCTCTGTCTCTGTCTCTGTCTCTGTCTCTGTCTCTGTCTCTGTCTCTGTCTCTGTCTCTGTCTCTGTCTCTGTCTCTGTCTCTGTCTCTGTCTCTGTCTCTGTCTCTGTCTCTGTCTCTGTCTCTGTCTCTGTCTCTGTCTCTGTCTCTGTCTCTGTCTCTGTCTCTGTCTCTGTCTCTGTCTCTGTATCTGTCTCTGTCTCTGTCTCTGTCTCTGTCTCTGTCTGTGTCTCTGTCTCTGTCTCTGTCTCTGTCTCTGTCTCTGTCTCTGTCTCTGTCTCTGTCTCTGTCTCTGTGTCTCTTTCTGTGTGTCTCTGTCTCTGTCTCTGTCTCTGTGTCTCTTTCTGTGTGTCTCTGTCTCTGTTTCTGTCTTTGTCTCTGTCTCTGACTCTGTCTCTGTCTCTGTGTCTCTGTCTCTGTGTCGCTGTTTCTGTGTCTGTCTCTGTCTCAGTGTCTCTGTCTCTGTCTCTGTCTCTGTCTCTGTCTCTGTCTCTGTCTCTGTCTCTGTCTCTGTCTCTGTCTCTGTCTCTGTCTCTGTCTCTGTCTCTGTCTCTGTCTCTGTCTCTGTCTCTGTCTCTGTCTCTGTCTCTGTCTCTGTCTCTGTCTCTGTCTCTGTCTCTGTCTCTGTCTCTGTCTCTGTCTCTGTCTCTGTGTCTGTCTCTGTCTCTGTCTCTGTCTCTGTGTCTCTATCTGTGTGTCTCTGTCTCTGTCTCTGTCTCTGTCTCTGTCTCTGTCTCTGTGTCTCTTTCTGTGTGTCTCTGTCTCTGTCTCTGTCTTTGTGTCTCTGTCGCTGGGTCTATGTCTCTCTCTCTGTCTCTGTCTCTGTCTCTGTCTCTCTCTCTGTCTCTGTCTCTGTCTCTGTCTCTGTCTCTGTGTCTCCGTCTCTGTGTGTCGGTCTCTATGACTCTGTCTCTGTGTATCTGTCTCTGTGTCTCTGTTTCTATGTCTCTGTTTCTCTCTCTCCGTGTCTCTGTCTCTGTCTCTGTCTCTGTTTCTCGTTCTCTGTGTCTCTGTCTCTATGTCTCTGTGAGTGTGTCTCCGTCTCTGTGTCTCTGTCTCTGTTTCTCTTTCTCTGTGTCTCTGTCTCTATGTCTCTGTGAGTGTGTCTCCGTCTCTGTGTCTCTGTGTCTGTCTCTGTGCCTCTGCCTCTGTGTATCTGTCTATGTGTCTCTGTCTCCGTGTCTCTGCCTCAGTGTCTCTGTCTCTTTTTTCTCTGTCTCTGTGTCTCTGTCTCCATCTCTGTGTCTCTGTCTCTGTGTCTCCGTCCCTGTGTCTCCGTCTCTGCGTCACTGTCTCTGTGTCTCTGTCTCTGAGTCTCTGCATCTGTGTCTCTGTCTCTGTCTCTCCGTCTCCGCGTCTCGTTATCTGTGTCTGTGTCTCCGTCTCTGTGTCTCTGTCTCTGTCTCTGTGTCACTGTCTGTGAATCTCTGTCTCTGTGTCTCCGTCTCTGTGTTTCCGTCTATGTGTCTCTGTCTCCGTGTCTCTGCCTCAGTGTCTCTGTCTCTTTTTTCTCTGTCTCTGTGTCTCTGTCTCCATCTCTGTGTCTCTGTCTCTGTGTCTCCGTCCCTGTGTCTCCGTCTCTGCGTCACTGTCTCTGTGTCTCTGTCTCCGTGTCTCTGCCTCAGTGTCTCTGTCTCTTTTTTCTCTGTCTCTGTGTCTCTGTCTCCATCTCTGCGTCTCTGTCTCTGTGTCTTGGTCCCTGTGTCTCCGTCTCTGTGTCACTGTCTCTGTGTCTCTGTCTCTGAGTCTCTGCATCTGTGTCTCTGTCTCTGTCTCTCCGTCTCCGCGTCACGTTCTCTGTGTCTGCGTCTCCGTTTCTGGGTCTCTGTCTCTGTCTCTGTGTCTCTGTCTGTGAATCTCTGTCTCTGTGTCTCCGTCTCTGTGTCTCTGTCTCTGTGTCTCTGTCTCTGTCTCTGTCTCTGTCTCTGTCTCTGTCTCTGTCTCTGTCTCTGTCTCTGTCTCTGTCTCTGTCTCTGTCTCTGTCTTTGCCTCTGCCTCTGTCTCTGTCTCTGTCTCTGTCTCTGTCTCTGTCTCTGTCTCTGTCTCCGTCTCTGTCTCTGTGTCTCTTTCTGTGTGTCTCTGTCTCTGTCTCTGTCTTTGTCGCTGTCTCTGACTCTGTCTCTGTCTCTGTGTCTCTGTCTCTGTGTCGCTGTTTCTGTGTCTGTCTCTGTCTCAGTGTCTCCATCTCTGTGTCTCTGTCGCTGGGTCTCTGTCTCTGTCTCTGTCTCTGTCTCTGTCTCTGTCTCTGTCTCTGTCTCTGTCTCTGTCTCTGTCTCTGTCTCTGTCTCTGTCTCTGTCTCTGTCTCTGTCTCTGTCTCTGTCTCTGTCTCTGTCTCTGTCTCTGTCTCTGTCTCTGTCTCTGTCTCTGTCTCTGTCTCTGTCGCTGTCTCTGTCTCTGTCTCTGTCTCTGTCTCTGTCTCTGTCTCTGTCTCTGTCTCTGTCCCTGTCCCTGTCTCTGTCTCTGTCTCTGTCTCTGTCTCTGTCTCTGTCTCTGTCTCTGTCTCTGTCTCTGTCTCTGTCTCTGTCTCTGTCTCTGTCTCTGTCTCTGTCTCTGTCTCTGTCTCTGTCTCTGTCTCTGTCTCTGTCTCTGTCTCTGTCTCTGTCTCTGTCTGTGTCTCTGTCTCTGTCTCTGTCTCTGTCTCTGTCTCTGTCTCTGTCTCTGTGTCTCTTTCTGTGTGTCTCTGTCTCTGTCTCTGTCTCTGTCTCTGTGTCTCTTTCTGTGTGTCTCTGTCTCTGTTTCTGTCTTTGTCTCTGTCTCTGACTCTGTCTCTGTCTCTGTCTCTGTCTCTGTCTCTGTCTCTGTCTCTGTCTCTGTCTCTGTCTCTGTTTTTGTCTCTGTCTCTGTCTCTGTCTCTGTTTCGGTCTCTGTCTCTCTCTCTGTCTCCGCCATGTCTCTGTCTCTGTGTCTCTGTCTGTGTGTCTCTGAATCTGTGTCTCTCTCTCCGTGTCACTTTCTGTGTGTCTCTGTCTCTGTCTCTGTCTCTGTCGCTGTCTCTGTCTCTGTCTCTGTCTCTGTCTCTGTCTCTGTCTCTGTCTCTGTCTCTGTCTCTGTCTCTGTCTCTGTCTCTGTCTCTGTCTCTGTCTCTGTCTCTGTCTCTGTCTCTGTCTCTGCCTCTGTCTCTGTCTCTGTCTCTGTCTGTGTCTCTGTCTCTGTCTCTGTCTCTGTCTCTGTCTCTGTCTCTGTCTCTGTCTCTGTCTCTGTCTCTGTCTCTGTGTCTCTTTCTGTGTGTCTCTGTCTCTGTCTCTGTCTCTGTGTCTCTTTCTGTGTGTCTCTGTCTCTGTTTCTGTCTTCGTCTCTGTCTCTGACTCTGTCTCTGTCTCTGTGTCTCTGTCTCTGTGTCGCTGTTTCTGTGTCTGTCTCTGTCTCAGTGTCTCTGTCTCTGTCTCTGTCTCTGTCTCTGTCTCTGTCTCTGTCTCTGTCTCTGTCTCTGTCTCTGTCTCTGTCTCTGTCTCTGTCTCTGTCTCTGTCTCTGTCTCTGTCTCTGTCTCTGTCTCTGTCTCTGTCTCTGTCTCTGTCTCGGTCTCTGTCTCTGTCTCTGTCTCTGTCTCTGTCTCTGTCTCTGTCTCTGTCTCTGTCTCTGTCTCTGTCCCTGTCTCTGTCTCTGTCTCTGTCTCTGTCTCTGTCTCTGTCTCTGTCTCTGTGTCTCTTTCTGTGTGTCTCTGTCTCTGTCGCTGTCTTTGTCGCTGTCTCTGACTCTGTCTCTGTCTCTGTGTCTCTGTCTCTGTGTCGCTGTTTCTGCGTCTGTCTCTGTCTCAGTGTCTCCATCTCTGTGTCTCTGTCTCTGTGTCGCTGTTTCTGTGTCTGTCTCTGTCTCAGTGTCTCCATCTCTGTGTCTCTGTCGCTGGGTCTCTGTCGCTGGGTCTCTGTCTCTGTCTCTGTCTCTGTCTCTGTCTCTGTCTCTGTCTCTGTCTCTGTCTCTGTATCTGTCTTTGTCTCTGTCTCTGTCTCTGTCTCTGTGTCTCTTTCTGTGTGTCTCTGTCTCTGTCGCTGTCTTTGTCGCTGTCTCTGACTCTGTCTCTGTCTCTGTGTCTCTGTCTCTGTGTCGCTGTTTCTGTGTCTGTCTCTGTCCCAGTGTCTCCATCTCTGTGTCTCTGTCTCTGTGTCGCTGTTTCTGTGTCTGTCTCTGTCTCAGTGTCTCCATCTCTGTGTCTCTGTCGCTGGGTCTCTGTCGCTGGGTCTCTGTCTCTGTCTCTGTCTCTGTCTCTGTCTCTGTCTCTGTCTCTGTCTCTGTATCTGTCTTTGTCTCAGTCTCTGTCTCTGTCTCCATCCCTGTCTCTGTCTCTGTCTCTGTCTCTGTCTCTGTCTCTGTCTCTGTCTCTGTCTCTGTCTCTGTCTCTGTCTCTGTCTCTGTCTCTGTCTCTGCCTCGGTCTCCGTCTCTGTCTCTGTCTCTGCCATGCCTCTGTCTCTGTGTCTCTGTCTGTGTGTCTCTGAATCTGTGTCTCTCTCTCCGTGTCACTTTCTGTGTGTCTCTTTCTCTGTATCTGTCTTTGTCTCTGTCTCTGTCTCTGTCTCTGTCTCTGTCTCTGTCTCTGTCTCTGTCTCTGTCTCTGTCTCTGTCTCTGTCTCTGTCTCTGTCTCTGTCTCTGTATCTGTCTCTGTCTCTGTCTCTGTCTCTGTCTCTGTCTCTGTCTCTGTCTCTCTCTCTGCCATGTCTCTGTCTCTGTGTCTCTGTCTGTGTGTCTCTGACTCTGCGTCTCTCTCTCCGTTATCTCTTTCTGTGTGTCTCTTTCTCTGTATCTGTCTTTGTCTCTGTCTCTGTGTCTCTGTTCCTGTGTCTCTGTCTCTGTCTCTGTCTCTGTGTCTCTGTCTCTGAGTCTCTGTCTCTATGTCTCTTTCTCTGTGTCTCTGTCTCTGTGACTCTGTCTCTATGTCTCTGTCTCTGTCTTTGTTTCTCTTTCTCTGTGTCTCTGTCCCTGTATCTCCGTCTCTGTGTGTCTGTCTCTGTTGTTATGTCTCTGTGTCTCCGCCCCTGTGTCTCTGTCTCTGTCTCTGTGTCTCTGTCTCCGTGTCTCTGTCTCTGTGTCTCTGTCTCTGTGAATCTGTCTCTGTGTCTCTTTCTCTATGTCTCTGTCACTGTCTCTGTTTCTCTTTCTCCGTGTCTCTGTCTCTGTATCTCTGTCCCTGTACCTCCGTCTCTGTGTGTCTGTCTCTGTTGTTATGTCTCTGTGTCTCCGTCCCTGTGTCTCTGTCTATGTCTCTGTGTCTCTGTCTCTGTGTATCTGTCTCTGTGTCTCTGTCTCTGTGTCTCTGTCTCAGTGTCTCTGTTTCTATGTCTCTGTTTCTCTCTCTCCGTGTCTCCGTCTCTGTGTCTCTGTCTCTGTCTCTGTTTCTCTTTCTCTGTGTCTCTGTCTCTATGTCTCTGTGAGTGTGTCTCCGTCTCCGTGTCTCTGTCTCCGTCCCTGTGTGTCTGTCTCTGTGCCTCTGTCTCCGTGTCTCCGTCCCTGTGTCTCTGTGTCTGTCTCTGAGTCTCTGCATCTGTGTCTCTGTCTCTGCCTCTCCGTCTCCGCGTCTCGTTCTCTGTGTCTGTGTCTCCGTCTCTGTGTCTCTGTCTCTGTCTCTGTGTCACTGTCTGTGAATCTCTGTCTCTGTGTCTCCGTCTCAGTGTCTCCGTCTCTGTGTCTCTGTTTCTGTGTCTCTGTCTCTGTGTCTCTGTCTCTGCCTCTGTCTCTGTGTCTCTGTCTCTGTGTCTCTGTCTCTGTGACTCTGTCTCTGTGTCTCCGTCTCTGTGTGTCGGTCTCTATGTCTCTCTCTCTGTGTCTCTGCCTCTGTGTCTCTGTCTCGGTGTCTCTGTCCCTGTGCCTCCGTCTCTGTGTGACTGTCTCTGTGTCTCTGTCTCTGTGTCTGTGTCACCGTGTCCCTGTCTCCGTCCCTATGACTCTGTCTCTGTGTCTCTGTCTCTGTGAATCTGTCTCTGTGCTTCTGTCTCTGTGTCTCTGTCTCTGTGTCTCTGTCTCTGTGTCTCTGTCTCTGTGTCTCTGTCTCTGTGTCTCTGCCTCTGTGTCTCAGTCTCTGTGTCTCCATCTCTTTGTCTCTGTCTCCGTGTCTCTGTCTCCGTGTCTCTGTCTCTGTCTCTGTCTCTGTCTCTGTCTCTGTCTCTGTCTCTGTCTCTGTCTCTGTCTCTGTCTCTTTCTGTGTGTCTCTGTCTCTGTCTCTGTGTCTCTTTCTGTGTGTCTCTGTCTCTGTCTCTGTCTCTGTCTCTGTCTCTGTCTCTGTCTCTGTCTCTGTCTCTGTCTCTGTCTCTGTCTCTGTCTCTGTCTCTGTATCTGTCTTTGTCTCTGTCTCTGTCTCTGTCTCCATCTCTGTCTCTGTCTCTGTCTCTGTCTCTGTCTCTGTCTCTGTCTCTGTCTCTGTCTCTGTCTCTGTCTCTGTCTCTGTCTCTGTCTCTGTCTCTGTCTCTGTCTCTGTCTCTGCCTCGGTCTCCGTCTCTGTCTCTGTCTCTGCCATGCCTCTGTCTCTGTGTCTCTGTCTGTGTGTCTCTGAATCTGTGTCTCTCTCTCCGTGTCACTTTCTGTGTGTCTCTTTCTCTGTAACTGTCTTTGTCTCTGTCTCTGTCTCTGTCTCTGTCTCTGTCTCCGTCCCTGTGTGTCTGTCTCTGTGTCTCTGTCTCCGTGTCTCCGTCCCTGTGTCTCTGTGTCTGTCTCTGAGTCTCTGCATCTGTGTCTCTGTCTCTGCCTCTCCGTCTCCGCGTCTCGTTCTCTGTGTCTGTGTCTCCGTCTCTGTGTCTCTGTCTCTGTCTCTGTGTCACTGTCTGTGAATCTCTGTCTCTGTGTCCCCGTCTCTGTGTCTCCGTCTCTGTGTCTCTGTTTCTGTGTCTCTGTCTCTGTGTCTCTGTCTCTGCCTCTGTCTCTGTGTCTCTGTCTCTGTGTCTCTGTCTCTGTGACTCTGTCTCTGTGTCTCCGTCTCTGTGTGTCGGTCTCTATGTCTCTGTCTCTGTGTCTCTGCCTCTGTGTCTCTGTCTCGGTGTCTCTGTCCCTGTGCCTCCGTCTCTGTGTGACTGTCTCTGTGTCTCTGTCTCTGTGTCTGTGTCACCGTGTCCCTGTCTCCGTCCCTATGACTCTGTCTCTGTGTCTCTGTCTCTGTGAATCTGTCTCTGTGCTTCTGTCTCTGTGTCTCTGTCTCTGTGTCTCTGTCTCTGTCTCTGTGTCTCTGTCTCTGTGTCTCTGCCTCTGTGTCTCAGTCTCTGTGTCTCCGTCTCTTTGTCTCTGTCTCCGTGTCTCTGTCTCCGTGTCTCTGTCTCTGTCTCTGCCTCTGTCTCTGTCTCTGTCTCTGTCTCTGTCTCTGTCTCTGTCTCTGTCTCTGTCTCTGTCTCTTTCTGTGTGTCTCTGTCTCTGTCTCTGTCTCTGTGTCTCTTTCTGTGTGTCTCTGTCTCTGTCTCTGTCTCTGTCTCTGTCTCTGTCTCTGTGTCTCTTTCTGTGTGTCTCTGTCTCTGTCGCTGTCTTTGTCGCTGTCTCTGACTCTGTCTCTGTCTCTGTGTCTCTGTCTCTGTGTCGCTGTTTCTGTGTCTGTCTCTGTCTCAGTGTCTCCATCTCTGTGTCTCTGTCTCTGTGTCGCTGTTTCTGTGTCTGTCTCTGTCTCAGTGTCTCCATCTCTGTGTCTCTGTCGCTGGGTCTCTGTCGCTGGGTCTCTGTCTCTGTCTCTGTCTCTGTCTCTGTCTCTGTCTCTGTCTCTGTATCTGTCTCTGTCTCTGTCTCTGTCTCTGTCTCTGTCTCTGTCTCTGTCTCTGTCTCTGTCTCTGTTTTTGTCTCTGTCTCTGTCTCTGTCTCTGTTTCGGTCTCTGTCTCTGTCTCGGTCTCTGTCTCTGTCTCTGTCTCTGTCTCTGTCTCTGTCCCTGTCTCTGTCTCTGTCTCTGTCTCTGTCTCTGTCCCTGTCTCTGTCTCTGTCTCTGTCTCTGTCTCTGTCTCTGTCTCTGTGTCTCTTTCTGTGTGTCTCTGTCTCTGTCGCTGTCCTTGTCGCTGTCTCTGACTCTGTCTCTGTCTCTGTGTCTCTGTCTCTGTGTCGCTGTTTCTGCGTCTGTCTCTGTCTCAGTGTCTCCATCTCTGTGTCTCTGTCTCCGTGTCGCTGTTTCTGTGTCTGTCTCTGTCTCAGTGTCTCCATCTCTGTGTCTCTGTCTCTGTCTCTGTCTCTGGCTCTGTCCCTGTCTCTGTCTCTGTCTCTGTCTCTGTCTCTGTCTCTGTCTCTGTCTCTGTCTCTGTCTCTGTCTCTGTCTCTTTCTCTGTCTCTGTGTCTCTGTCTCTGTGTCTCTGCCTCTGTGTCTCAGTCTCTGTGTCTCCGTCTCTTTGTCTCTGTCTCCGTGTCTCTGTCTCTGTCTCTGTGTCTCTGTCTCTATCTCTGTCTCTGTCTCTGTCTCTGTCTCTGTCTCTGTCTCTGTCTCTGTCTCTGTCTCTGTCTTTGTCTCTGTCTCTGTCTCTGTCTCTGCCTCGGTCTCTGTCTCTGTCTCTGTCTCTGCCATGCCTCTGTCTCTGTGTCTCTGTCTGTGTGTCTCTGAATCTGTGTCTCTCTCTCCGTGTCACTTTCTGTGTGTCTCTTTCTCTGTATCTGTCTTTGTCTCTGTCTCTGTCTCTGTCTCTGTCTCTGTCTCTGTCTCTGTCTCTGTCTCTGTCTCTGTCTCTGTCTCTGTCTCTGTCTCTGTCTCTGTCTCTGTCTCTGTCTCTGTCTCTGTCTCTGTCTCTGTCTCTGTCTCTGTCTCTGTCTCTGTCTCTGTCTCTGTCTCTGTCTCTGTCTCTGTCTCTGTCTCTGTCTCTGTCTCTGTCTCTGTCTCTGTCTCTGTCTCTGTCTCTGTCTCTGTCTCTGTCTCTGTCTCTGTCTCTGTCTCTGTCTCTGTCTCTGTGTCTCTTTCTGTGTGTCTCTGTGTCTGTCGCTGTCTTTGTCGCTGTCTCTGACTCTGTCTCTGTCTCTGTGTCTCTGTCTCTGTGTCGCTGTTTCTGTGTCTGTCTCTGTCTCAGTGTCTCCATCTCTGTGTCTCTGTCTCTGTGTCGCTGTTTCTGTGTCTGTCTCTGTCTCAGTGTCTCCATCTCTGTGTCTCTGTCGCTGGGTCTCTGTCGCTGGGTCTCTGTCTCTGTCTCTGTCTCTGTCTCTGTCTCTGTCTCTGTCTCTGTCTCTGTCTCTGTCTCTGTCTCTGTCTCTGTCTCTGTCTCTGTGTCTCTTTCTGTGTGTCTCTGTCTCTGTCTCTGTCTCTGTCTCTGTCTCCGTCTCTGTCTCTGTCTCTGTCTCTGTCTCTGTCTCTGTCTCTGTCTCTGTCTCTGTCTCTTTCTCTGTCTCTGTCGCTGTCTCTGTCTCTGTGTCTCTTTCTGTGTGCCTCTGTCTCAGTCTCTGTCTCTGTCTCTGTCTCTGTCTCTGTCTCTGCCTCTGTCTCTGTCTCTGTGTCTCTTTCTGTGTGTCTCTGTCTCTGTCTCTGTCTCTGTCTTTGTCTCTGTCTCTGACTCTGTTTCTGTCTCTGTGTCTCTGTCTCTGTGTCGCTGTTTCTGTGTCTGTCTCTGTCTCAGTGTCTCCATCTCTGTGTCTCTGTCGCTGGGTCTCTGTCTCTGTCTCTGTCTCTGTCTCTGCCTATGTCTCTGTCTCTGTCTCTGTCCCTGTCTCTGTCTCTGTCTCTGTCTCTGTCTCTGTCTCTGTCTCTGTCTCTGTCTCTGTCTCTGTCTCTGTCTCTGTCTCTGTCTCTGTCTCTGTCTCTCTCTCTGCCATGTCTCTGTCTCTGTGTCTCTGTCTGTGTGTCTCTGCCTCTGCGTCTCTCTCTCCGTGTCACTTTCTGTGTGTCTCTTTCTCTGTATCTGTCTTTCTCTCTGTCTCTGACTCTGTCTCTGTCTCTGTGTCTCCGTCTCCTTGTCTCTGTCTCTGTCTCTGTGTCTCCGTCTCTGTGTCTCTGTCTCCGTCCCTGTGCGTCTGTCTCTGTGTCTCTGTCTCCGTGTCTCCGTCCCTGTGTCTCTGTCTCTGTCTCTGTGCCTCTGCCTCCGTGTCTCTGCCTCTGTGTCTCTGTCTCCTTTTTCTCTGTCTCTGTGTCTCTGTCTCCATCTCTGTGTCTCTGTCTCTGTGTCTCGGTCCCTGTATCTCCGCCTCTGTGTCACTGGCTCTGTGTCTCTGTCTCTGAGTCTCTGCATCTGTGTCTCTGTCTCTGTCTCTCCGTCTCTGCGTCTCGTTCTCTGTGTCTGTGTCTCCGTTTCTGTGTCTCTGTCTCTGTCTCTGTGTCACTGTCTGTGAATCTCTGTCTCTGTGTCTCTGTCTCTGTGTCTCTGTCTCTGTGTCTCTGTCTCTGTGTCTCTGCCTCTGTGTCTCAGTCTCTGTGTCTCCGTCTCTTTGTCTCTGTCTCCGTGTCTCTGTCTCTGTCTCTGTCTCTGTCTCTGTCTCTGTCTCTGTCTCTGTCTCTGTCTCTGTCTCTGTCTCTGTCTCTGTCTCTGTCTCTGTCTCTGTCTCTGTCTCTGTCTCTGTCTCTGTGTCTCTTTCTGTGTGTCTCTGTCTCTGTCTCTGTCTCTGTCTCTGTCTCTGTCTCTGTCTCTGTCTCTGTCTCTGTCTCTGTCTCTGTCTCTGTCTCTGTCTCTGTCTCTGTCTCTGTCTCTGCCTCGGTCTCTGTCTCTGTCTCTGTCTCTCCCATGTCTCTGTCTCTGTGTCTCTGTCTGTGTGTCTCTGACTCTGTGTCTCTCTCTCCGTGCCACTTTCTGTGTGTCTCTTTCTCTGTATCCGTCTTTGTCTCTGTCTCTGTCTCTGTCTCTGTCTCTGTCTCTGTCTCTGTCTCTGTCTCTGTCTCTGTCTCTGTCTCTGTCTCTGTCTCTGTCTCTGTCTCTGTCTCTGTCTCTGTCTCTGTCTCTGTCTCTGTCTCTGTCTCTGTCTCTGTCTCTGTCTCTGTCTCTGTCTCTGTCTCTGCCTCTGTCTCTGTCTCTGTCTCTGTCTCTGTCTCTGTCTCTGTGTCTCTTTCTGTGTGTCTCTGTCTCTGTCTCTGTCTCTGTCTCTGTCTCTGTCTCCGTCTCTGTCTCTGTCTCTGTCTCTGTCTCTGTCTCTGTCTCTGTCTCTGTCTCTGTCTCTGTCTCTGTCTCTGTCTCTGTCTCTGTGTCTCTTTCTGTGTGCCTCTGTCTCAGTCTCTGTCTCTGTCTCTGTCTCTGTCTCTGTCTCTGTCTCTGTCTCTGTCTCTGTCTCTGTGTCTCTTTCTGTGTGTCTCTGTGTCTGTCTCTGTCTTTGTCTCTGTCTCTGACTCTGTTTCTGCCTCTGTGTCTCTGTCTCTGTGTCGCTGTTTCTGTGTCTGTCTCTGTCTCAGTGTCTCCATCTCTGTGTCTCTGTCGCTGGGTCTCTGTCTCTGTCTCTGTCTCTGTCTCTGCCTATGTCTCTGTC
>CAMAOD020000006.1:0-19511 GCA_945859595.2 Megachile willughbiella | reverse complement strand
TTCAATTTTTCCAATTTTTTCAATTTTTTCAATTTTTTCAATTTTATCGATATTATCAACTTTGGCGCTATTATTAACATTGTGAATATTATCAATATTATCAGTTTTATCGATCTTTTTATTTTTTTGAATTTTCAAATTTTTCAAATTTTTTCAAGATTTCAAATTTTTTCAATTTTATCAATTTTATCGATATTATCAACATTGTGAATATTATCAACATTGTAAATACTATCAATATTGTCAGTTTTTTTTTATTTTTTCAACTTTTTTGATTTTACAATTTTTCAAATTTTTTCAATTTTTTCAATTTTATCGATATTAACAACATTGTTGCTATCATCAACATTGTGAATATTATTAATATTATCGGTTTTTATCGATTTTTTCAATTTTTTGAATTTTTCAAATTTTTTCCATTTTTCAAGTTTTTTCAATTTTATCAATTTTGTCGATATTATCAACATTGTTGCTATTATCAGCATTGTGAATATTATCAATATTATCAGTTTTTTCGATTTTTTTTTTATTTTTTTTTAATTTTTCAAATTTTCAAATTTTTTCAATTTTTCACATTTTTTCAATTTTTTCAATTTTATCGATATTATCAACATTGTGAATATTATTATTATTATCGGTTTTATCGGTCTTTTCAATTTTTTCAATTTTATCGATATTATCAACATCGTTGCTGTTATCAACATTGTGAATATTATCAATATTATCAACATTGTCAGTTTTATCGATTTTTTCAATTTTTTGAATTTGTCAAATTTTTCAAATTTTGTCAATTTTTTCAATTTTATCGATATTATCAACATTGTTGCTATCATCGACATTGTGAATATTATTAATATTATCGGTTTTTTTTATTTTTTCCACTTTATTAATTTTTTCCATTTTTCCAATTTTTCCAATTCCTTCAATTTTTTCAATTTTATCGATATTATCAACATTGTTGCTATTATCAACATTTTGAATATTATCAATATTATCAATATTATCAGTTTTATCGATTTTTTCAACTTTTTGAAATTTTCAAATTTTTTCCATTTTTGCAATTTTGTCGGTATTATCAACATTGTTGCAATCATCAACATTGTGAATATTATCAATATTATCAGTTTTTTCAATTTTTTCAATTTGTTCAATTTTTCTCGTTTTTTAAATTTTTCAAATTTATCAAATTTTTTGAACATTGTTGCTATCATCAACATTGTGAATATTATTAATATTATCGGTTTTATCGATTTTTTCAATTTTTGGAATTTTTCAAATTATTCAAAATTTCAAATTTTTCAAATTTTTTGATTTTTTCAATTCTTGCAATTTTTACAATCTTTTCAATTTTATCGATATTATCAACATTGTTGCTATCATCAACATTGTGAATATTATTAATATTATCGGTTTTATCGATTCTTTCAATTTTTTGAATTTGTCAAATTTTTTTCATTTTTTTCAATTTTACCGATATTATTAACATTGTTTCTATCATCAACATTGTGCATATTATCAATATTATCAATATTATCAGTTTTATCGATTTTTAAAATTTTTTTAATTTTTCCAATTTTTCCCATTTTTTTCAATTTTATCGATATTATCAACATTGTGTATACTATCACCATTATCAATTTTATGGATTTCTTCTAAATTTTCAAATTTACCGATAATATCAGCACTGTTACTATCATCAGCATTGTGAATATTATCTATATTATTAATATTATCAGTTTTATCGATTTTTTCAATTTTTTGAATTTTTCAAATTTCTTCAATTTTTTCAATTTTTTCAATTTTTTCAATTTTATCGATATTATCAACTTTGGCGCTATTATTAACATTGTGAATATTATCAATATTATCAGTTTTATCGATTTTTCGAATTTTTTGAATTTTTCAAATTTTTTCCATTTTTTCAATTTTTTCAATTTTATCGATATTATCAACATTGCTGCTATCATCAACATTGTGAATATTATTAATATTATCGGTTTTATCGATTTTTTGAATTTTTCAAATTTTTAAAATTTTTTCAATTTTTTCACTTTTTTCAATTTTTTCAATTTTATCGATATTATCAACATTGTTGCTATTATCAACATTGTTGCTATCGTCAACATTGTGAATATTATCAATATTATCAATATTATCAGTTTTATCGATTTTTTCAATTTTTTGAATTTTTCAAATTTTTTCCATTTTTTCAATTTTATCGATTTTTTCAATTTTTTCAATTTTTTCAATTTTCTCAATTTTATCGATATTATCAACATTGTTGCTATTATCAACATTTTGAATATTATGAATATTATCAATATTATCAGTTTTATCGATTTTTTCAATTTTTTCAATTTTATCGATATTATCAACATCGTTGCTATTATCAACATTGTGAATATTATCAATATTATCAACATTGTCAGTTTTATCGATTTTTTCAATTTTTTGAATTTGTCAAATTTTTCAAATTTTATCAATTTTTTCAATTTTATCGATATTGTCAACATTGATGCTATTATCAACATTGTGAATATTATCAATATTATCAGTTTTTTTCGATTTTCTTAATTTTTTTGAATTTTTCCAATTTTTCAAATTTATCGATATTATCAACATTGGTGCGATCATCAACATTGTGAATATTATTAATATTATCAATATTGTCAGTTTTATCGATTTTTTTAATTTTTTTAATTTTTCAAATTTTTTCCATTTTTTTAATTTTATCGATATTATCAACATTGTTGCAATCATCAACATTGTGAATATTACCAATATTATCAATATTTTCAGTTTTATCGATTTTTTCAGTTTTTTGAATTTTTCAAATTTTTTCCATTTTTGCAATTTTGTCGATATTATCAACATTGTTGCTATCATCGACGTTGTGAATATTATTAATATTATCAATTTTATCGATTTTTTCAATTTTTTGAATTTTTCAAATTTTTTTTCATTTTTTTCAATTTTACCGATATTATTAACATTGTTGCTATCATCAGCATTGTGCATATTATCAATATTATCAATATTATCAGTTTATTCAATTTTTTCAATTTGTTCAATTTTTCTCATTTTTTCGATTGTTTCAATTTGTTCAATTTTACTCATTCTTTCAATTTTTTCAATTTTATTGATATTATCAACATTGTTGCTATTATCAACATTTTGAATATTATCAATATTATCAATATTATCAGTTTTATCGATTCTTTCAATTTTTTCAATTTTATCGATATTCTCAACATTGTTGCTATTATCAACATTGTGAATATTATCAATATTATCAGTTTTTTCAATTTTTTTTATTTTTTTTAATTTTTCAAATTTTTTCAATTTTTCAATTTTTGTCGATTTTATCAATTTTATCGATATTATCAACATTGTTGCTGTCATCAACGTTGTGAATATTATCAATATTATCAGTTCTGTCGATTTTTTCAATTTTATCGATATTGCCAACATTGTTGCTATTATCAACATTTTGAGTATTATCAATATTATCAATATTATCAGTTTTATCGATTCTTTCAATTTTTTCAATTTTATCGATATTCTCAACATTGTTGCTATTATCAACATTGTGAATATTATCAATATTATCAGTTTTTTCAATTTTTTTTATTTTTTTTAATTTTTCAAATTTTTTCAATTTTTCAATTTTTTTCGATTTTATCAATTTTATCGATATTATCAACATTGTTGCTGTCATCAACGTTGTGAATATTATCAATATTATCAGTTCTGTCGATTTTTTCAATTTTTTCAATTTTATCGATATTGCCAACATTGTTGCTATTATCAACATTGTGAATATTATCAATATTATATGTTTTTTCGATTTTTTTATTTTTTTGAATTTTTCAAATTTTTCTAATATTTTCAATTTTTCCAATTTTTCCAATTTTTTCAATTGTTTCAATTTGTTCAATTTTACACATTCTTTCAATTTTTTCGATTTTATCGATATTATCAACATTGTTACTATCATCAACGTTGTGAATGTTATTAATATTATCAATTTTATCGATTTTCTCAATTTTTGGAATTTTTCAAATTTTTTTCATTTTTTTCAATTTTACCGATATTATTAACATTGTTGCTATCATCAGCATTGTGCATATTATCAATATTATCAATATTATCAGTTTATTCAATTTTTTCAATTTGTTCAATTTTTCTCATTTTTCCAATTGTTTCAATTTGTTCAATTTTACTCATTCTTTCAATTTTTTCAATTTTATCGATATTATCAACATTGTTACTATTATCAACATTTTGAGTATTATCAATATTATCAATATTATCAGTTTTGTCGATTTTTTCAATTTTTTGAATTTGTCAAATTTTTTCCATTTTTTTCAATTTTACCGATTGTAACAACACCGAACTTTCTTGGCGACTTGAAGCAATTGAAAAGACCGCCTCGCGAAACGGAGCGACTCGCGAATTGTACCGAACATGCACGAACACCGATCGTGAGCTCGCGGCTCGCTGGAGCCGCGAGAACGGGCCGAGCGTAGCAACGCGAGCTGTTGATTGTCCGCAGGACTCTAGCAACGCGCTAATATAAATATCGGAATCGGAGTCGCGATCGGGGCAGATTCCTGCTGAGCTTTCAGGGAGAGAACGAGGTAATTACCACGGTCGCCCTGTAAAGTAAAGGAGAGTACGAAGCTTAGCTTTCGGACGCCTGTCAGCCGGGAGAGTACGGGGGCTCTAGCCTGGCCGCCCTGGGAAGGAGAGAACGGCAGGATTCTTCCGCCGGTCGCCTACCAGGGAATGGACGGTAGAACTACCCGGACGCCCGAGGAAGCCAAGAGAGGATCTTCTGCTCTCTTCTCCTGTGATGGAGAGAACGGCTGGAACCTACCGCCGGTCGCCGTCCAGGGGGAGCGAGAGGGAGAATACTCTCTGGTTCGCGATAGTAGGAGAGAACGGCCGGAACTTGCCGCCGGTCGCCTATCTTAGAGTTTCGGGAGAGAACGGCCGGAACTTGCCGCCGGTCGCCTGTTAGATTTCGTACATAGGAGAGAACGGCTGGAACTTGCCGCCGGTCGCCTAGTAATGAGGAGAGTACGGGAATTCTATCCTGGCCGCCCTCGGAATGGAGAGATCGGCTGGATTATCCGCCGGTCGCCTTCCAGGGAATGGACGGAAGAACCTCCCGGACGCCTCTAGTACTTTTCGAAATTATTGTCCAAAAGCTATGTTTCCGTTTTACGTTAACTGTTTTGTAAAACATTTCGAAATTGACAGAATTGAATTTATATTGTATTATAAGAAAAACCTAATCTTAATAAATTTATTATTTGTGTTTTATCCAGAGATTCCTTGTGACTTTCCTTCCAAGCGAAAAACCTTCCAAGAGAAAAATATCCTACAATGTTGGCGCCCAACGTGGGGCAGACGCCCACGACTCCTCCAGCTCCGATGTCCAGGATTCCCTTTCCGACCTCCAGGACACCACCATCCCAGAAATTCAAAACTCTACATTGTCTGACCATGAGGCTCCTTTTCCATCCCCAGTCCAGTTATCCACGACACAGTTCTCACAACTGCTAAATTCTTTGAATGGAGGAAACAGCACTGAACGTAGCAGTTTTTCGAAATGCACTGCACGTTTCAGGGGCAGTTACGATTACGGGAGAGTAAACGCGTTCACATCAACGATTGCCATTTTTAAGGAGATCGAAAACATCAGCGACAGCAACGCACTCAAAGGGTTGCCCCTTCTCCTAGAGGGACAAGCATCCGTGTGGTGGAAAGGCGTCGAAAAATCCGTCGGAACATGGCAAGAGGCGATAGAGCTGCTGAGATCAACGTTCGCTCCTCGACGACCAGCGTATCAGATATACATCGAAGTATTCCGGACGAGCCAAAAAGACGACACCCCCACGGACGAATTCATTAATGAAAAACGAGCGTTGCTGTCGGAATTGACGGAGCCGCACAGCGAGAAGATACAACTGGACATGATTTTTGGACTCCTACGCTTATCATTGCGGACTAAATTACCACGAGGATCAGTTGGAAACTTCCAGGACCTGATCAAGCGAGCTCGAGAGATCGAAGGCCTGGAAAAGGAAACAAAGATTTGCCGTGCAGCGGAGCACAAATTCGTGGCTCCATACCCGAAGGACCGTCGCCGCTGTAACACCTGCAGACGCTTCGGGCATACCAGTATCCAGTGTGGCCAGCGCCGATTCCAGGCCCCTTCGACGCCACGAGGAAGCAACTTGCGACCTCCAGCAGACACTGGGAAAAATCAGCCGCAGCATTTACAAACAGCGCTACGCTGTTACGGATGCGGAAAAGCGGGCTTCGTACGAAGCAAATGCCCGGACTGCTCTAAAGGTGTAAGCAAAAATCCCACTCAGGCCGCTTTCTGCTCCATTAATACAACAGCAGCGATGACTCCTCGTCCCACGGTACAGTTATCCATTGCTGGCGAGCAAGGATACGCATTTCTGGATACGGGTGCGAAATGCTCAATAGCCAGCCAAAACATTTATGAATTACTGAAGATGAAGGGAGTACAATTCAAGACCCAGAAAATGCAGATCGCTCTAGCGGACGGCCACCCTCGTATTCGGAACGTCCTCAAAACTGACTTAGACGTTTGCTTGCAGGATCGAACGATGAAATCCACCTTCATCGTGCTCCCGGAAAGCAAGGATAACTGGACCTTGCTGGGGGTGGATTTCATTGATAACGCAGGTATCACTCTAAATATTCCCCAGCGAAGTTGGAACTTCGTAGACCAACCAGAGACCCACCATGAATTTACGGAGGAATCACAAGTGGGAGAAGCAACTTCCGACCAGGGGGAGGGAAATAAGAAACCCGAGGAGTTCAACGCAATGGATTGGGAGGAATTACAAGAGTTGGCAAAACCACCACCGCCACTGCTAAGCCCAATACGGGATGATTCCACCAATTTGGAAGCATACATGGAGGACACCTCGGAGGAACCGGTACAGATCTCGATAAAAGAACCTCCAACCGGATGGACTGGCTTCGATGAACTATTTGGGAAATGCCTTCGATCATTCGAGAAACTCGAATGACTAGAAGTAAACTCAGTCGAAGTCGAGGAAATAAGAGACGAAGAAGCCACAAACACCACCATCGAGGAAAGGAGCAAAATACGAGAGTTCCTAAGACAAAATGCGGATTTGTTCCGCACAACAGGGTCACCCACGGCAGAAGCAGTCCACCGCATAGAAACAGGAGACCACGCACCAATTGCGGTACCACCTTATCGCATTCCACCTGCGAAACGAGACCTACTCCAGAAGGAAGTGCAGAAGATGCTGGAGGCTGACGTCATAGAAGAGTGCGAATCCCCCTGGGCTGCTCCTGTCGTGTTGGTACCGAAAAAGGATGGCGGCATACGAGTTTGTGTAGACTACCGTAAACTCAACGCTGTCACTATCACCGATTCATACCCAATGCCTCGAATTGACGATTTGCTCCATTCTGCAAAGAAGCCTGGCTACATGACTTCGTTGGATCTGCAGGCTGGTTATTGGCAGATTGGCGTAAGAGAGGAGGACCGAGACAAAACCGCTTTTACGACACCGTTTGGAATTTTCCGTTTCAAACGAATGCCCTTTGGGCTCAAAAACGCTCCTGCGACTTTTCAACGGCTCATGAATCGGATGAAGGCAGGCTTGGGATCGCGAAAGGTACTCGTCTACTTAGACGATTTGCTGGTATTATCACCGAACTTCACAGAACATCTAGAAGACCTGAAGGCAGTTTTCAACAGATTGGGACATTTTGGTTTGAGAATGAACAGACAGGAATGTCATTTTTGTTGTTCCAGAATTAAATATCTTGGACATATTTTAACCCCTGAAGGCATTCTACCTGATCCTGAGAAGGTGAAAGCAATTCGGGACCTGCAAGCTCCGAAGAATTTGAAGCAGCTGATCTCCTTCCTGCAAACCTGTTCCTGGTATAGACGATTCGTGCCAAACTTTGCTGCCATTGCTCAACCCTTGACGAAGCTAACGAAGAAGAAAGCCACTTGGGAGTGGGCTTCTGATCAGCGAGAGGCATTCAACCGGTTAAAAGAAGCACTCGTAACACCGCCAATTCTGCAGTGCTCCGATGAGACGCAACCCTACACCATTCGAACGGACGCAAGTAGCTATGCTATAGGGGCAGTGTTGCTGCAAGGAGAAAAGGAAACGGAACACCCAATTGAGTATGCCAGCAGATTGTTGACACCGGCTGAGAAAAACTATTCCACCACTGAGCGAGAAGCACTGGCAGTTGTGTGGGCTGTAGACAAATTCCGAGGATACATCGAAGGAGCCGATGTAACGATTGCTACAGACCACCAACCGCTGAAATGGCTCATGACTCTGAAATCTCCAAGCGGACGATTGGCTCGATGGGCTCTTCTACTGCAGCCGTATTATCCAAAAATTCAATACATCCCTGGAAGAAGCAATGTCGTTGCTGACATGCTATCCAGGTTACCATCAGAACCCTGGAATGAAGAAGAGAGGAAAGACGTGGCCGAAATTGCAGTGGACATTCCCCATCGAGGACCAGCCGTCACCCGTGAGGAGCAATTAAAGGATGAGAACTTGAAAACCATCATCGAGGCCCTGGAATCGACCACAGCTGATGAAGACCTTGTACGATGGTCATCACGAGGCTATCTCCTGAACAACGGCGTCTTGTACCGCTACGCACCGAACGTGGACTCGGAAGAAGCGCAACTGGTAGTACCGGCACACGAAAGGAAGAAGATTCTGCACTCGTATCATGATGACCCTACAGCAGGGCATTACGGAACGCAGCAGACCCTTCACCGAATTGCAACACGTTATTTCTGGCCGGGGATGAGCCGAGAAGTTGCCAACTACTTGCGATCCTGCGTCGAGTGTCAACGCTACAAGGCCAGTAACCTCAAACCAGCTGGCTTGGTACAGACACCGGTTATGCAGCAGAGGTTCGAAGTGCTGTCAGTAGATCTCTTCGGACCACTGCCAACCACCAAGAAAGAAAATCGCTGGATCCTCATCGTTGAAGACGTAGCTTCCCGTTGGGTAGAGCTGTTCCCGTTGCAGCAAGCCACAGCCGAAGCATGTGCCCAGGTCTTAATAAACGAGATAATGCTGCGTTATGGGATGCCCCGAAGAATTGTGAGCGATAATGGGACACAATTTATCAGCGGCGTCATGCAGCAGGTCTCACATTGTTTCGACATCCAACAGAGCTTCATCCCAGTCTACCACCCTGAGGCCAACCCTGTGGAACGCAAAAACCGGGACTTGAAGGCTCAACTGGGAATCTACGTGGGAACCGATCATACGTCCTGGGACGAAAAATTACCAACGATCAGGTTCGCCATGAACACCGCTAGATGTGGGACCACGGGCTACACGGCGGCGTATCTCACCTTCGGGAGAGAATTGAGAACTCCAGACGATGCCAACCGAGACCTGAGAGCAGTCATCCAGTCAGAAAATTTCCTGCCGGAAATTACCCCGAAGCTCCTAGCACTCGCTGATACAATGAGGATAGCGAAAGAAAACCAAGAACAACAACAGGACGAGAGGAAGGCGTACGCTGACCGACATCGACGACCAAACCCCGGCTTCCATAAAGACGACGTAGTATGGGTAAACACCCATACCCTTAGCCGAGGAAAGCAGCAGTATACCTCTAAACTGGCACCAAGGAGAGACGGGCCATACATCATCAGGAGACAAGTCGGACCCAATAGCTACGAAGTCCAGACACGGGATCCAGAGCCAGTCTGTCTGGGCGTATACCACACTTCTTCCTTAACACCATATGTTGGCAGGGCAGGAAATCCACCAGCTCCAGTAGTGCCGATCCGCCGGCGCGGCCGACCCCGCAAAGACCGCCCTGACGAACACCCCGAGAGCCGGAAGAAGCGACCACGGCGTGACTAGACCCTGATGCGGCAGAGCAGACCAGCGATCGAGGCGAAGGAGATACTGGGACTACTCGTCGGGACGACGTCGTGTCCAGAGGGGGAGGATGTAACAACACCGAACTTTCTTGGCGACTTGAAGCAATTGAAAAGACCGCCTCGCGAAACGGAGCGACTCGCGAATTGTACCGAACATGCACGAACACCGATCGTGAGCTCGCGGCTCGCTGGAGCCGCGAGAACGGGCCGAGCGTAGCAACGCGAGCTGTTGATTGTCCGCAGGACTCTAGCAACGCGCTAATATAAATATCGGAATCGGAGTCGCGATCGGGGCAGATTCCTGCTGAGCTTTCAGGGAGAGAACGAGGTAATTACCACGGTCGCCCTGTAAAGTAAAGGAGAGTACGAAGCTTAGCTTTCGGACGCCTGTCAGCCGGGAGAGTACGGGGGCTCTAGCCTGGCCGCCCTGGGAAGGAGAGAACGGCAGGATTCTTCCGCCGGTCGCCTACCAGGGAATGGACGGTAGAACTACCCGGACGCCCGAGGAAGCCAAGAGAGGATCTTCTGCTCTCTTCTCCTGTGATGGAGAGAACGGCTGGAACCTACCGCCGGTCGCCGTCCAGGGGGAGCGAGAGGGAGAATACTCTCTGGTTCGCGATAGTAGGAGAGAACGGCCGGAACTTGCCGCCGGTCGCCTATCTTAGAGTTTCGGGAGAGAACGGCCGGAACTTGCCGCCGGTCGCCTGTTAGATTTCGTACATAGGAGAGAACGGCTGGAACTTGCCGCCGGTCGCCTAGTAATGAGGAGAGTACGGGAATTCTATCCTGGCCGCCCTCGGAATGGAGAGATCGGCTGGATTATCCGCCGGTCGCCTTCCAGGGAATGGACGGAAGAACCTCCCGGACGCCTCTAGTACTTTTCGAAATTATTGTCCAAAAGCTATGTTTCCGTTTTACGTTAACTGTTTTGTAAAACATTTCGAAATTGACAGAATTGAATTTATATTGTATTATAAGAAAAACCTAATCTGAATAAATTTATTATTTGTGTTTTATCCAGAGATTCCTTGTGACTTTCCTTCCAAGCGAAAAACCTTCCAAGAGAAAAATATCCTACACGATATTATTAACATTGTTGCTATCATCAACATTGTGCATATTATCAATATTATCGATATTACCAGTTTATTCAATTTTTTCAATTTGTTCATTTTTTCTCATTTTTTCAATTGTTTCAATTTGTTCAATTTGACTCATTCTTTCAATTTTTTCAATTTTATCGATATTATCTACATTGTTGCTATCATCAACGTTGTGAATATTATTAATATTATCAATTTTATGGATTTTTCCAATTTTTTGAATTTTTTAAATTTCTGCAATTTTTTCAATTTTATCGATGTTATCAACATTCTTGTCATCAACAACATTGTGAATATTATCAATATTATCAACATTGTCAGTTTTATCGATTTTTTCAATTTTTTGAATTTGTCAAATTTTTCAAACTTTATCAATTCTTTCAATTTTATCGATATTGTCAGCATTGATGCTATTATCAACATTGTGAATATTATCAATATTGTAAATACTATCAATATTATCAGTTTTTTCAATTTTTCCCATTTTTTCAATTTTTTCAATTTTTCAAATTTTTTCAATTTTTCAAGTTTTTTCAATTTTATCAATTTTATCGATATTATCAACATTGGTGCGATCATCAACATTGTGAATATTATTAATATTATCAATATTGTCAGTTTTATCGATTTTTTTAATTTTTTTAATTTTTCAAATTTTTTCCATTTTTTTAATTTTATCGATATTATCAACATTGTTGCAATCATCAACATTGTGAATATTACCAATATTATCAATATTATCAGTTTTATCGATTTTTTCAGTTTTTTGAATTTTTCAAATTTTTTCCATTTTTGCAATTTTGTCGATATTATCAACATTGTTGCTATCATCGACGTTGTGAATATTATTAATATTATCAATTTTATCGATTTTTTCAATTTTTTGAATTTTTCAAATTTTTTTTCATTTTTTTCAATTTTACCGATATTATTAACATTGTTGCTATCATCAGCATTGTGCATATTATCAATATTATCAATATTATCAGTTTATTCAATTTTTTCAATTTGTTTAATTTTTCTCATTTTTTCGATTGTTTCAATTTGTTCAATTTTACTCATTCTTTCAATTTTTTCAATTTTATTGATATTATCAACATTGTTGCTATTATCAACATTTTGAATATTATCAATATTATCAATATTATCAGTTTTATCGATTGTTTCAATTTTTTCAATTTTATCGATATTGTCAACATTGTTGCTATTATCAACATTGTGAATATTATCAATATTATCAATATTATCAGTTTATTCAATTTTTTCAATTTGTTCAATTTTTCTCATTTTTCCAATTGTTTCAATTTGTTCAATTTTACTCATTCTTTCAATTTTTTCAATTTTATCGATAATATCAACATTGTTGCTATTATCAACATTTTGAGTATTATCAATATTATCAATATTATCAGTTTTGTCGATTTTTTCAATTTTTTGAATTTGTCAAATTTTTTCCATTTTTTTCAATTTTACCGATATTATTAACATTGTTGCTATCATCAACATTGTGCATATTATCAATATTATCGATATTACCAGTTTATTCAATTTTTTCAATTTGTTCATTTTTTCTCATTTTTTCAATTGTTTCAATTTGTTCAATTTGACTCATTCTTTCAATTTTTTCAATTTTATCGATATTATCTACATTGTTGCTATCATCAACGTTGTGAATATTATTAATATTATCAATTTTATGGATTTTTCCAATTTTTTGAATTTTTTAAATTTCTGCAATTTTTTCAATTTTATCGATGTTATCAACATTCTTGTCATCAACAACATTGTGAATATTATCAATATTATCAACATTGTCAGTTTTATCGATTTTTTTCAATTTTTTGAATTTGTCAAATTTTTCAAACTTTATCAATTCTTTCAATTTTATCGATATTGTCAGCATTGATGCTATTATCAACATTGTGAATATTATCAATATTGTAAATACTATCAATATTATCAGTTTTTTCAATTTTTCCCATTTTTTCAATTTTTTCAATTTTTCAAATTTTTTCAATTTTTCAAGTTTTTTCAATTTTATCAATTTTATCGATATTATCAACATTGGTGCGATCATCAACATTGTGAATATTATTAATATTATCAATATTGTCAGTTTTATCGATTTTTTTAATTTTTTTAATTTTTCAAATTTTTTCCATTTTTTTAATTTTATCGATATTATCAACATTGTTGCAATCATCAACATTGTGAATATTACCAATATTATCAATATTATCAGTTTTATCGATTTTTTCAGTTTTTTGAATTTTTCAAATTTTTTCCATTTTTGCAATTTTGTCGATATTATCAACATTGTTGCTATCATCGACGTTGTGAATATTATTAATATTATCAATTTTATCGATTTTTTCAATTTTTTGAATTTTTCAAATTTTTTTTCATTTTTTTCAATTTTACCGATATTATTAACATTGTTGCTATCATCAGCATTGTGCATATTATCAATATTATCAATATTATCAGTTTATTCAATTTTTTCAATTTGTTTAATTTTTCTCATTTTTTCGATTGTTTCAATTTGTTCAATTTTACTCATTCTTTCAATTTTTTCAATTTTATTGATATTATCAACATTGTTGCTATTATCAACATTTTGAATATTATCAATATTATCAATATTATCAGTTTTATCGATTGTTTCAATTTTTTCAATTTTATCGATATTGTCAACATTGTTGCTATTATCAACATTGTGAATATTATCAATATTATCAATATTATCAGTTTATTCAATTTTTTCAATTTGTTCAATTTTTCTCATTTTTCCAATTGTTTCAATTTGTTCAATTTTACTCATTCTTTCAATTTTTTCAATTTTATCGATAATATCAACATTGTTGCTATTATCAACATTTTGAGTATTATCAATATTATCAATATTATCAGTTTTGTCGATTTTTTCAATTTTTTGAATTTGTCAAATTTTTTCCATTTTTTTCAATTTTACCGATATTATTAACATTGTTGCTATCATCAACATTGTGCATATTATCAATATTATCGATATTACCAGTTTATTCAATTTTTTCAATTTGTTCATTTTTTCTCATTTTTTCAATTGTTTCAATTTGTTCAATTTGACTCATTCTTTCAATTTTTTCAATTTTATCGATATTATCTACATTGTTGCTATCATCAACGTTGTGAATATTATTAATATTATCAATTTTATGGATTTTTCCAATTTTTTGAATTTTTTAAATTTCTTCAATTTTTTCAATTTTATCGATGTTATCAACATTCTTGTCATCAACAACATTGTGAATATTATCAATATTATCAACATTGTCAGTTTTATCGATTTTTTCAATTTTTTGAATTTGTCAAATTTTTCAAACTTTATCAATTCTTTCAATTTTATCGATATTGTCAGCATTGATGCTATTATCAACATTGTGAATATTATCAATATTGTAAATACTATCAATATTATCAGTTTTTTCAATTTTTCCCATTTTTTCAATTTTTTCAATTTTTCAAATTTTTTCAATTTTTCAAGTTTTTTCAATTTTATCAATTTTATCGATATTATCAACATTGTTGCTATCATCAACATTGTGAATATTATTAATATTATCGGTTTTATCGATTCTTTCAATTTTTTGAATTTGTCAAATTTTTTTCATTTTTTTCAATTTTACCGATATTATTAACATTGTTTCTATCATCAACATTGTGCATATTATCAATATTATCAATATTATCAGTTTTATCGATTTTTAAAATTTTTTTAATTTTTCCAATTTTTCCCATTTTTTCAATTTTATCGATATTATCAACATTGTGTATATTATCACCATTATCAATTTTATGGATTTCTTCTAAATTTTCAAATTTACCGATAATATCAGCACTGTTACTATCATCAGCATTGTGAATATTATCTATATTATTAATATTATCAGTTTTATCGATTTTTTCAATTTTTTGAATTTTTCAAATTTCTTCAATTTTTTCAAATTTTTCAATTTTTTCAATTTTTTCAATTTTATCGATATTATCAACTTTGGCGCTATTATTAACATTGTGAATATTATCAATATTATAAGTTTTATCGATTTTTCGAATTTTTTGAATTTTTCAAATTTTTTCCATTTTTTCAATTTTTTCAATTTTATCGATATTATCAACATTGCTGCTATCATCAACATTGTAAATATTATCAATATTATCGGTTTTATCGATTTTTTCAATTTTTTGAATTTTTCAAATTTATTCCATTTTTTAAATTTTATCGATTTTTTCAATTTTTACAATTTTTTCAATTTTTTCAATTTTATCGATATTATCAACATTTTGAATATTATCAATATTATCAATATTATCAGTTTTATCGATTTTTCGAATTTTTTGAATTTTTCAAATTTTTTCCATTTTTTCAATTTTGTCGATTTTTTCAATTTTTTCAATTTTTTCAATTTTTTCAATTTTATCGATCTTATCAACATTGTTGCTATCGTCAACATTGTGAATATATTCAATATTATCAGTTTATTCAATTTTTTCAATTTGTTCAATGTTTCTCATTCTTTCAATTGTTTCAATTTGTTCAATTTTACTCATTCTTTCAATTTTTTCAATTTTATCGATATTATCAACATTGTTGCCATTATTAACATTGTGAATATTATCAATATTATCAATATTATCAGTTTTATCGATTTTTTCAATTTTTTGAATTTTTCAAATTTTTTCCATTTTTTCAATTTTATCGATTTTTTCAATTTTTTCAATTTTTTCAATTTTCTCAAATTTATCGATATTATCAACATTGGTGCGATCATCAACATTGTGAATATTATTAATATTATCAATATTGTCAGTTTTATCGATTTTTTTAATTTTTTTAATTTTTCAAATTTTTTCCATTTTTTAAATTTTATCGATTTTTTCAATTTTTACAATTTTTTCAATTTTTTCAATTTTATCGATATTATCAACATTTTGAATATTATCAATATTATCAATATTATCAGTTTTATCGATTTTTCGAATTTTTTTGAATTTTTCAAATTTTTTCCATTTTTTCAATTTTGTCGATTTTTTCATTTTTTCAATTTTTTCAATTTTTTCAATTTTATCGATCTTATCAACATTGTTGCTATCGTCAACATTGTGAATATATTCAATATTATCAGTTTTTTTCGATTTTTTTAATTTTTTTGAATTTTTCCAATTTTTCAAATTTATCGATATTATCAACATTGGTGCGATCATCAACATTGTGAATATTATTAATATTATCAATATTGTCAGTTTTATCGATTTTTTTAATTTTTTTTAATTTTTTCAAATTTTTTCCATTTTTTAAATTTTATCGATTTTTTCAATTTTTACAATTTTTTCAATTTTTTCAATTTTATCGATATTATCAACATTTTGAATATTATCAATATTATCAATACTATCAGTTTTATCGATTTTTCGAATTTTTTGAATTTTTCAAATTTTTTCCATTTTTTCAATTTTGTCGATTTTTCAATTTTTTCAATTTTTTCAATTTTTTCAATTTATCGATCTTATCAACATTGTTGCTATCGTCAACATTGTGAATATATTCAATATTATCAGTTTATTCAATTTTTTCAATTTGTTCAATGTTTCTCATTCTTTCAATTGTTTCAATTTGTTCAATTTTACTCATTCTTTCAATTTTTTCAATTTTATTGATATTATCAACATTGTTGCTATTGTCAACATTTTGAATATTATCAATATTATCAATATTATCAGTTTTATCGATGTTTCAATTTTTTCAATTTTATCGATATTGTCAACATTGTTGCTATTATCAACATTGTGAATATTATCAATATTATCAGTTTTTTCAATTTTTTTTATTTTTTTTAATTTTTCAAATTTTTTCAATTTTTCAAATTTTGTCAATTTTTCAATTTTTTTCGATTTTATCAATTTTATCGATATTATCAACATTGTTGCTGTCATCAACGTTGTGAATATTATCAATATTATCAGTTCTGTCGATTTTTTCAATTTTTTCAATTTTATCGATATTGCCAACATTGTTGCTATTATCAACATTGTGAATATTATCAATATTATATGTTTTTTCGATTTTTTTTTTATTTTTTTGAATTTTTCAAATTTTTCAATATTTTCAATTTTTCCAATTTTTCCAATTTTTTCAATTTTTTCAATTGTTTCAATTTGTTCAATTTTACACATTCTTTCAATTTTTTCGATTTTATCGATATTATCAACATTGTTGCTATCATCAACGTTGTGAATATTATTAATATTATCAATTTTATCGATTTTCTCAATTTTTGGAATTTTTTCAAATTTTTTTCATTTTTTTTCAATTTTACCGATATTATTAACATTGTTGCTATCATCAACATTGTGCATATTATCAAATATTATCAATATTATCAGTTTATTCAATTTTTTCAATTTGTTCAATTTTTCTCATTTTCTCCAATTGTTTCAATTTGTTCAATTTTACTCATTCTTTCAATTTTTTCAATTTTATCGATATTATCAACATTTTGAGTATTATCAATATTATCAATATTATCAGTTTTGTCGATTTTTTCAATTTTTTTGAATTGTCAAATTTTTTCCATTTTTTTCAATTTTACCGATATATTAACATTGTTGCTATCATCAACATTGTGCATATTATCAATATTATCGATATTACCAGTTTATTCAATTTTTTCAATTTGTTCATTTTTTCTCATTTTTTTCAATTGTTTGAATTTGTTCAATTTGACTCATTCTTTCAATTTTTTCAATTTTATCGATATTATCTACATTGTTGCTATCATCAACGTTGTGAATATTATTAATATTATCAATTTTATGGATTTTTCCAATTTTTTGAATTTTTTAAATTTCTTCAATTTTTTCAATTTTATCGATGTTATCAACATTCTTGTCATCAACAACATTGTGAATATTATCAATATTATCAACATTGGCAGTTTTATCGATTTTTTCAATTTTTTGAATTTGTCAAATTTTTCAAACTTTATCAATTCTTTCAATTTTATCGATATTGTCAGCATTGATGCTATTATCAACATTGTGAATATTATCAATATTGTAAATACTATCAATATTATCAGTTTTTTTCAATTTTTCCCCATTTTTTCAATTTTTTCAATTTTTCAAATTTTTTCAATTTTTCAAGTTTTTTCAATTTTATCAATTTTATCGATATTATCAACATTGTTGCTATCATCAACATTGTGAATATTATCAATATTATCAGGTTTCTTCGATTTTTTTTATTTTTTGAATTTTTCAAATTTTTCAAATTTTTTAAATTTTTTTCAATTTTATCGATATTGTCAACATTGATGCTATTATCAACATTGTGAATATTATCAATATTATCAGTTTCTTCGATTTTTCTTATCTTTTTGAATTTTTCAAATTTTTCAAATTTTTTCAATTTTTCAAATTTTTTCTATTTTTCAAATTTTTTCAATTTTTCAAATTTTTACAATTTTTTCCATTTTATCGATATTATCAACATTGTTGCTATTATCAACATTTTGAATATTATCAATATTATCAATATTATCAGTTTTATCGATTTTTTCAATTTTTTCGATTTTATCGATATTATCAACATTGTAAATACTATCAATATTATCAGCTTTTTTTTATTTTTTCAACTTTTTTGATTTTTCAATTTTTCAAATTTTTTCAATTTCGTCAATTTTATCGATATTATCAACATTCTTGCTATCATCAGCATTGTAAATATTATCAATATTATCGGTTTTATCGATTTTTTCAATTTTTTGAATTTTTCAAATTTTTTCCATTTTTTAAATTATATCGATTTTTTCAATTTTTACAATTTTTACAATTTTTTCAATTTTTTCAATTTTATCGATATTATCAACATTGATGCTATTATCAACATTGTGAACATTATCAATATTATCAGTTTCTTCGATTTTTTTTATTTTTTTGAATTTTTCAAATTTTTTCAAATTTTTTCAATTTTTCAAATTTTTTCTATTTTTCAAATTTTTTCAATTTTTCAAATTTTTTCAATTTTTTCAATTTTATCGATATTATCAACATTTTGAATATTATCAACATTATCAATATTATCAGTTTTATCGATTTTTTCAATTTTTTCGATTTTATCGATATTATCAACATTGTAAATGCTATCAATATTATCAGCTTTTTTTTATTTTTTCAACTTTTTTGATTTTTCAATTTTTCAAATTTTTTCAATTTCGTCAATTTTATCGATATTATCAACATTGTTGCTATCATCAGCATTGTAAATATTATCAATATTATCGGTTTTATCGATTTTTTCAATTTTTTGAATTTTTAAAATTTTTTCAATTTTTTCACTTTTTTCAATTTTTTCAATTTTATCGATATTGTCAACATTGTTGCTATCATCAGCATTGTAAATATTA